>JAHLJT010002630.1:40980045-41036505 GCA_031308135.1 Acheta domesticus
CTAATACCCCCACTCCACCCGTATTTCTTCAATCCATCGGTCAAGAAAAGTCCGCGAGTAATAGAACAAGCTTGATTGTCTCACTCTGACCGGGAAATCCAAGGTTCCAAAGATGGCAGGATTTTCGACACTAGCTTGCCAGCTAGATCGAATTCAGTTGGCGTCTGGAGGAGAAATCTATAATTTTATTTTTGAGTTTCTCATTTTTAAACAAATTAATTATATGCATTTCCATACACTTATAGTTACAATAGTGTTCCTCTGGTACAATGAATTATACGGTAGATAGTGTGTATGTGTGTCAATATCTAGAATAAATATCAATTAATTTAATTAACTAAAAATAGTAACTAAAGACTTTAATATTGAAAATATTGATGATGAAGAGCGACTTTTAAAGGTTAAAGGTAAATATATTTTTTGTATTTCTGCAGGCATTGGGTTGGAATTAAGCGAGAATATAAATTGTTTTTCTTCCTAATTATTAGAATGGTTAACTAGGTTCCCTTATATAATATTTCCTAAGTTTTCTACCAACGTATGAAATTATACCACTGAATTGCATGTAATTGCACAGGTGAAATAGGCAAGAACCGTTGTCAGTCGGCACCAATCCTATCAAGCGGCAGAACGTGTGAAACAGAGACATTTCTGTTTTATTCGCTATGACCGTGGAAGTTTAGGAATATGTATTCATAGTTCTGTGATTGCGACACTTGTCTCATTTTCGTAATGTTTGGCTATAAAAAGAGCTAACGAATTCTGATCGGCCTCCGGCTGTTCAGAGCATCTTTTTGGCTCATTACCGTCCCATTGGCGTCCCAGCAGTTCCCACAAGCAGGCGCATGCTGCACTCGTGCCGCATTTATCAACTTCGATTTTCTCGTCAAGGGTTATTACTTTTGTTATTGAATGTGAAGGAAATATTATTTATTTATGTTTTTATGCATTTTAATTTATAATAACTAATTAAATACCAAACGAAATAACAATATTAATGAGAATCTGATGCATCACTCACACCCTCCGTAAGTATTCATGAAGGGGAATGAATATGATGCAAACGAGCCTTCTAACGTTTCTTTGGAAACAACGCTTTTAAATTTGAATAAGTAGTTAGTACTACAAATTCTGTGTCATAAAGCTCAATAAAAAAACTGCAGAAATAATTCTAATGGTTAAATGTGCAAATATTATACTTAAATGACAAAGCGCGTGCGGTACGGAGTGCTGCAACCGTTGCAGATTTTGAATTACTAATGAATAACGGTCGATCGGTAGAGTCTAAAACCGTCATTTCAGTGTTTTTCGGTTGAAAATATAATGAATGAAGAATAATTATAAGCTCAATTATGCGACACCAACCATTTACACGAACAACAAAACAACAAAACTCAACAAAAATGTAAGAATGCGGCACTGAGTGCCGCTACGTGCCCGCCGGAGGGTTAATTCGATTTGACAGTTCAGTTTTACGATAATATCAATATTCTGCACTATATGTATTCTATATTGCATTGAAGATATTGATTGTATCTTGATCCTGTGTTTTGTGACACATGTGAGTGAGTCAGCACAGCATGCAGCTCATTCCTTATTAATGTATGTACCAATCAAGTTGCTTTATTTTATCCCCAATTTTTTGACATACAAATTAAGTCTCGAGCTATAGTTAGAAACTCTTAAATAATATACATATTTCTTGTCCCTGAGTCGTAATGGACAGATATTTCGGCCCCTTCTTTAAGTCTCATCACGTATGAAAATTATGAGTATGTATTCAGCTAATTAGGCAGAAGCGTACATTTTGTAGACTGTGAGATCCATATTTAAGACAGTGATGGATAATTGTCACCAGTGAAGGTGTTTTTCGGCGCGACAACTACTATTGTCCCGTGAATGTGGTGAATGTTGTTACCCGGAAGGTGGCGAAGTCCTATCTCAGCTGGAACGTCACATCCGACGCCAAACTACATGTGGAATGGAGAGTTGTCCCGCTTCAGGTATCTCCCTTCAACAGAGAACATCTGAAGCTGCAACTAGTTGTAAGATCACGAGTGTTCTCCTGACATGTGTGGTAATGTAGTCCGTGAAAGTGGAAATGTAAATGTGTATGTAAGAGGAAAACAGATGAGCAGGAAGAGAAGTGGCAGGATTTTCGACACTTGCTAGCTCGCTGGGTCAAATTCAGCTGCTGATTGGAGGATAATTCTAAATGCCGGCTTCTCTGATCGGTAGTTTTCCGTGTTTTTTTCTATGAACACCAGGCGAATGCCGGAGCAGTACCTAACAAACGGACCATGGATCGCGCAAGATGTTTCTTTCCTCTTTCTTGTCCAATCTTCACCTCATACTTGCACACAAACTTACTTGCACTACGCTACTACACATGTCGGCAGATTAGGGCTTATCCCGGCTGATGCGGTGCCCCATTGAAAGGAGATACCTGGTTGGGAAAAGCTCTGCGAGCCTGCGTAGGTTCGCGCCAGATCTCGGCTTCCAGTGAGGGAAGATCACGGCCATCTCCCACGATGAAAACACGCATTTCACTTACGGGACTAATGACCATAGCCGTTGATATGGCGCCCGGAAACAAACTAATCAAGCAATAAACTAGGAAGATGAAGAAAAAATCGTGCGCTGTCCGTGGCCTGTTTGTTAAAGTACTTCTCCAGAATTCGCTTGATATTGATCGGAAATAGTAGGGAAGATTACCTATGACAGCAGCCAGCTACTAGAACTTCATACAGAGGCTCAGTTCGACCTAGCTCTGTATGATCTATAGCTCTGACCAGAGACGAAAATCCACCACCTTCGAGATTCGACCTCCTGGACAGCGGCGCTGCAGGGACAAGGGATGTTTTCACCGAGGTATCCCAGGCAATTTACTGGTTTGACCGATGAATGAATGGGAATTATAGAACACGAAAGCAATGCAACTTGCGAAAGTGGTCACTTTGCGTGTGCGGCGCAACTTCACATTACAGCGGTAAACTCGTATTACCCAATAAAGAAAAGATGTCACTAATATAACATGTCATAACAAAAACATTTTAAACTATACGTGCTATAATTCGATGCAAAAAGCTTGTAAGTTTAACGGACTCAAGGCATCAACTGTCACAGAAAAGATGAAACTAATATAATTTTTCTTAACAACGTTTTAAACGATACAACGAGCTATTACAAGATGCAAACAGCTGCTTATCTAAGTTAAACCGACTTAGGTTGCTCAGGGCATCCACTGACGTCATGCAATCCCTCTGACCGGGAGGTCCTAGGGTTCGAGTCCTGACGGTGGCAGGAGTTTCAACACAGGCTCGATGGCTAGGTCGAATTCAACGGCTGTCTGAAGGAGAATTCAAGCGGCCGGCTGCTCTGTTTTCGGAGGGTTTTTTTTCAGTACCGAAACAAACGAGCCACAGACCGTGTGGATACTTTCGTTTCTCTTCTTTGTCCTATCACATACACTTACATGCACTATCACACATGTTGGGAGACCAGCGAAAAGAGCTTGTTGCGGCTGGAGCGGTGCCTCGTTGGTGGGAGATACCTTGTTGGTGAAAACCTCGCATACCTACGCTTAGGTCGACGCCGGATCTCACCAGTGGGGGCAGGATTACCGCACCTCTCGTAATAAAACATGCACTATTACTTTGGGGCTAATGACCCTTAGCAGTTGACGTGCACGTAAATACAGTTAACTCTAAGCCGGAATCGATCCGGACACAAAAAATTCCGATTTAGGGAGGTTTCCGTTTTATGCAAGATTGCTCCATTTTATGATATTTGTGATATTGAAGTTTCTGCCCTAAAAGTAGTAATTTACGTGACTTTATTATTATTATTATTATTATCGAAATCCATTAACATAAAAAGTATTTATGGAAGGAACCACCAATAAATGAATATAAACACTTTTCACTTGACAGCTTCTGAGTTCAATACACATCTTGTAGGCTGTATTCGGACTGCTTGCTGACTCTTGCAACGCACAATGCGTCACAACCCAGTTCTGATAACCTCGCATGGCCTTCAGCAATTAGTATCTGGTCGAGGGGTTATGATTTTCAATGCGGGGCAGAGAGACGCGAGAATAGAAGCCATGTCCAATACACCTCACGCTCAGCAGAGAGGTAATTCCCATCGGCCTACGCCCTGAGAGACACGCGATCCCAAGGTCGACTTCTACGCTGACAGTAGAAGCCCCTCTCCATCAATGTCCGGCTGACACGATTAAGTCGCGTTTCACAGGGATAGATAATTCAACAGAAGCTTGCGGATGCATTCATTTCATTAAGAACATCTCCCGTCTCTCTGTCAATTGCATTAAATTAATAGGAATTCCGTTTTATAAAGATTGTTTTCCCCAGCAGGACACAAGAAACTGTTCCGTTTCCGCGTTGGATAGGTTCCGTTTTATGCTGTGCAAATGCTACTTAACTTCACGGGCCGGAGAAATTTTCCGGTTAAGACAGGTTTCCGGCTTGTACAAATTCCGGTTTAGGCAGATTTTACTCCACTTAATAATCTATCAATCGTAAGTTCACAAGGTACTACCCTCCCAGCCATCATTCTTTTTATAAATTCGCATGAACACCGTGAATCGCTGGTTCCTGTCAATGCGTATAGAAAACAAGGACCTTGAAGTATTTGCACTACCATCACAGGGTTTCCTATTGCATGACCCATGCAATTTTCATGACACTTTAATAGTTAATTTCTAGTTAATAATAATGAATCAGCAAGGAGGAATATGAGGAGAAACAGGTTTAGGAAGAAGACAAGATTGAGGAAATTAGAAGTAGAAGAAGAAAGAAAGAAGAAAGATAACAAGAAGAGGAAAGAAGATAGACGGGCTGACGTAGCTCAATCCTGTTCATTTAACAAACCATGGATTCTGTACAATCGTATTTCTCCCTATGAACAGGCCAGAACGCACGGGCCCGGAACCCCCAATGTTCAAGGGCTCTCGATAGTTTTTAAAAGTTTATTTAATACAAAAATTTCAAAAAACAAAATAAAATAACGTATTAAAAAGTAATATATGATTAAACTCTTCGCGAAAAATTGGTATAAGAAAGTGATGTGTTACCCATCATTGGATAATATTTATAACATAGACTGTTGCTGATTGATGCGAGAATGCCAGTTGGGGATAAGTTTACTTTTTTTAACAAAACGTTTTTAAATTTGGGGGGGTCGGTGAAAGTAAGAATAAGGGGCCCCCACATTAACGTAGGTCCAAGGGCCCCTAAAGCTGTTAAAATGGCCCTAGCTCCGACAGTTAAAGACCTCTCTCCAAGTCCAACAACGGCTTCCGAGACGTGTGGACTACACGTCATCGCTGTCGTCACCCAATGGTCGTTCGATTGGCAATTTAGATGTAGTTATACCATTCTTCTTTGTGCTTGAGAGTTGGGACTTGGGGAAAGCAGCGTTGCCGCCGTTTACTGCCCACATGTACGCTGCATATGCATTCGCGGGCAATCTAAAGCGAATACTCTATTCCAGTCCTATACTGTTAAAGGTTTTCAGTTTGATATCTACACTGTTTGGATACTGTTAATGAGATGAAATTTTGAAATTGGACGTCACAAATACGCGGCTGGTTCAAAGGTCTGTCTCCTTCATTTATTCATTCCAAGTTGGTGGCAACACAGGAAGATGACGTCACTGAAAAGCTGCTGCTATTGCGTGACGCTAGAAAAACATTGTCGGGCTCATATGTCTATCAAACGACAAGCATAAAGAAGTTTGATACAACGTGTTCGAAGTAGTTAGTTATTACGTATTGCAAAGTTACATGAATTAACATTTATTCATTTTATATTGTATCTTTACATATAATTGTAGAGGTGCTAATCTATACTTAGAATATATTTATCCTAAATTATCTACTATTTACAGATGTTATCATTGCTGGATACATCAGTCTCTGTCTGAAAAGTGACGCAATTAGGAAACTATGCATTTTTTCTTCCCTATCATTAATCTGGGGCTGCTACACGGCACTTCTAGTATATTACACTTCTTATATACATTATACTTATGCCAAGAGACTCGAGGCATTCCTTTCAGCACCGGAATTTTAAATCAGCAAAGTTGCTGGATTGGAGCTTACCACTGCTTGGATGAGTTTTTTAGAGGGCGATCAATCTGTTTGGTCGGATTCGTACTTTCCTCCGATCAATTGAGGCGGATGCCAGAGTAAAACCATATCTGATCGATCCTTCCCCATCTTGTTCCTGCCGTATGATGAGCAGGAACCCTATTCATGAGGATATTGAATGACTCCTACAGTACTGTGTATCATCATCGAAGAGGGTGAGGAAGAGAGAGAAATAGAGGAAATTCAGCAATCAAAATTATCAGATTATCTTTTAATAAAGTCTTTCAGAATATGCTTGAAAACATCGTTTCTCTGATAAATTTAACAGTCACACACTTATACATACTTCATGACTGGGCAATATCCTCTGTCGTTTTCCTCACAGCGTCTCTGACACTGACGATAGTTGACATTACTGCTGGTCAGCGTTACAACGGAAAATTTGTTATTACAATTCCTAAAGAGCATGCGTATATTGACATTCATTTCACCTTCTGCATGTTAAAATGTTCATGAAAACAAACAGTTCCTCCTCCAAATCGCGAACTTAAATTTAACAAATGTGTCACCAACCAAATCTATTTTATTAGTGCCTGAATTCCTTGTTACTTCAGACACATTTTTGAAAAATCAGAGGTTGATATTTTTACCATTTATTTTTCAATAATAATTAACATTTATAAAAATTTCACTATTAACGACCGAAATAACAAAGCAATCGCTAGGGAAAATAATGAGCGCCAAGTTAATTTAAATTAGCTTAAGCAGATGGCGGTGGAAGCAAGAGTACACTACTTCAACGGGATCATTGGTGGGAGGTTTCCCAAAAAGGCATAGTTCAGCTACGTCATCCTTGAATATCACAAGACGCCACAACAATCCTTGGAGGAGTGCATAGTATCCATTAAAAGAAGTGATCGAATACGTCCCAAACTTCAAGACGAATGTGCGGTCAATGTTGTGACTTGGACCAATTCTAGAGTCGACTTCCCGGCAATCACGATCCCGCCACGATGGACGCGCCCACCTTCATCCGGAGTATTATCACTCTCCGATTGAGTCTAAAGCCGTCATCTCTTCATTGTCCTTCGCCAGCGTTTTGTGTAAGAACGGTGTCACTCGAAGACGAACATTCTGCGTACTTTTTTCGTCTGGTGTTTCTTTCATCTTCCTCGGACGATGATGCAGTATGTGAACAGACAGATGCACACAATAACCTGTTACATCAAGATCAAATCCTGTTGGGTAAACTTGGTCTCTTTGACGCTCTACCAGTATTACACATCCCTCCATTTTCCATTCATTGGATACTGCTGAATATGACCTACAATGCTTATGTGATAGTTGGAGATATGACTAAGCGCTACCTTCTCTAGCGCCTCAACCAAACGCACGAGAGATTACTCAATGCCCTCCACTTCAAGTTAGCAGCTGCTTCTGGATTGCGGAGGGTATCTTTCGAAGGATGTCTTTCAAGTAGTCGATTATTAAACCACCAGGTATCTTTTCTACTTCAAAGCCCACAGATATGTGGTTCAAAACACTCGTCATTCCAAGCGCTCCCTTTGAACATTCTGTAGACGATCCCTCCCTTGAAACATCAAACTAAACGATCTGGTATAAGGCACAATACAGCGACTGCAACGTCTTCCACTCACCCCCTTCAAGGCCACGACCTCACTTCGGAACCCCATGGCCATAGAGCCCTCGCCCTTGGCCAGGCATCAGGCAGTTCACTACGGCGACGTCAATTCATCCTCGTCCATGGACAGAATAATCAGCGAAATGGCTGTCGCGGAAACTGCTATCAAAGCGTGCGAGATCCATGGCCGTGTTACCGTCGACGTTCTTGACGTCTTCAATTTCCCCCTCGAACACAGCAGTCAAGCAGAGAGCAGCGACGTCTTCAATTCACCCTCGTCCATCCTCCACTCTCGAGGACGCCCTTTGTTTCCAGACGAAGGCGAGCCGAATTCTGTCTGAACGAGCAAGTTCCATTGCCGACGACGTCCTCGACGCCCACTCTGACGCAGACCAGCGTCAGCGACGTCTTCCAATTCACCCCCCTCAAGGCCACGCCCTCACAACGGAACCCCATGGCCATAGAGCCCTCGCCCTTGGCCAGGCATCAGGCAGTCCACTACAGCGACGTCAATTCATCCACGTCCATGGACAGAATAATCAGCGAAATGGTTCTCGCGGAAACTGCTATCAAAACTGGAGAGATCCATGGTCCACGGCCATCCACTTGGTCCACGGCTAGGATATTGCGCGGAATGGCATCCGCGGCAAACGTATCCAGAGAGCGAGAACCACGCCGTGTTTCCGTCAACGTCCTTGACGCCCGGGCGGACACTGTCCAGCGATAGCGACGTCTTCAATTGCACCCTCGAACACAGCCATCTCGCCGCGTCCAGCGACGACTTCAATTCACCGTCCACGTCTAGACGAGAGCGATGCAGGCCGTTAGATCTACGGACAGGTGATCTAATATACAGTGCGTCCAATGTAACAGGTCTTTGCGCAGTAGTTCTATTGCCACATAAGGTCTACGAGACAGAAAGTCCAATAACACAAGAGGTGTAAAATTAGAAGCTACTATTACACAGATATAATAGGTGGATACCGTAGGTGTAAAAGGTATACACCAAAGGTCTAATAGGTTTGTACAGGGAGGGGCGGATCAAGCTGATCATTTTAGGGTGGGACATCGTAGATTTTTTGTTAAACAATAAACATATTTATTATTATTTTGTATGTTATTTATGTACTGCAGATATGACACTATACCATATTATCGTTTAAATAATTAGAGAATTCGAATATTTAAAGCAATTTTGCCACATAAAGGAAGATAAATGAAAACACCAGGCCTTTTGGGGGGGAGGCATGTCCTCATGCCTCCCCTGGATCCGCCAGTGTGTACAGGAGGTTCGACAGGTACTGACAGGAGATTTGATACCTAAAGGATACATCAGGTCTAATTCCATGTATCAGAAAATGATCGTTCCTCATCATGTCGCTACGTGCAATAATGTGGGACACCTAAAAATGGTCCAGAGGAATAACAAAATTATCATCACAGTTGTTGGGAGTATATGTAGAGTACAATATCTAATTACTAAATCCTACAAAATTAATCAAAAGCAAGGAGAGAGAATTACCAAAATTGTAACAATGGTATAGATATTGACGTACACCTGCGGTCTTTGAGGTGCAGCTTAAAACCCCAGGCTCGGCCAATATGTAAATGTGAAAACGGACAATTACAACATCATTTTCTTTTATGCGCCATGCATATAGAGAATTAAAGCTTTAACTCCATATGTGATTTTAGTTTGAGCATAATATACTGACATAATGAAAATTTGGATGACTTTATATTAAATATTACCCATAGACCAAAATAATCAAAATCTGTTAGACCTTTTGTATTAAACCTTTTTAATCATTACACCAATTTTTTATTGGACATGTTTTTCATGGACCTCCTACCAGACTTAAACAATTACACCTTCCGTCAATCGATCTAACGCCCATAGACCTACGGAAGTCAGTTGAGAAGACTCATCTCCGGTGTTGGAGGCATGATGGGGGTATGTATGAAAAACTTTGACAGCTACGGCCACTGCCACACAAGCGTTGTGTTGACGCGCGTTAATTAACGCACGTCGTAGATTAACACTGTATCTTATGCGGAACGGTCAAGGGCGCTCGTGTGTCGTTTCGCACGACATACAGTGTATTTATACAGATACAGTGTGTTGGTTCGCTTAAGATACAATCTATGACGCGCGTTACTTAACGCCTTCAGGGTTTTCAGTGACATCACACGGTCAATGAAGGAACTCGTCTCAGCTTCTTTTGGCCAATACAGACGCGTGTACACATACTTGACCAATGCCATCTGCATTTTAACGTGTGTGAGCGTAGATAGCTTTGACTTGACGCATGAGCTTGGAGGCCATTGTCCGAAAATGCATTTAAAGGTTTTTCCATTGACCGCTTCGCTTGATAACGCCAAAGGCAACTGTTTTCTAGAGTCCTTAGATATTGAGAATAACGCATTCCATTGTTGCACTGATCCCGCCATTTTATGTCCAGTTGTCAGGGGAATTGGAACTGTGTGATATTCTGTATGTTGAGAACCGCAAATCTATCCCAAATCAATATTAATAATCCTAATCATCTCCTTAACGTCAACAATTGTTATCACTTCTGTTCAACTTCTGCATTGTGCTTGATAAGGCTATCGGGTAAGAGGATATTGTAGTATCGTACACAACCATAGATTTGACAACAGGGCGATTGCGTGACGTAGGAGAGACGCTCAAGACCACGCGCTCGCCGACAGGATGTGACATAGTGGGAAAGCTCAGAGTGAAAGGGCGCTCCGAGTCTCGCTAGGGCGCTGCGACGCTCCACCGGCCCCTTTTCGCTTCAGGCAGCCGACTTGTGCAGTTCGGAGGCAGCCGCCCGGTGGGAGGTGCAGACCGCGGGTGCGGAGGCTAGGGCCGCAGTGTATTTGTGGTGAGGCAGTGAGACTCGAGAGAGAAGATGTGTAGGAATTCAGCGGTGTTTCACACGATCGAGTTCAATCAATAGCTAAGTAGAGGTCCGATAGTCGTAGAATTTATATCACTCCTAGTAGTGGGGTCAATTTATTTCGTTAATTAACGATTGAACATAAGGTTTATTCGGTGGTGGATTTAATTATTAATAAACCAGCAATAAGTTAACCTACTCTCGTCTGTGTATTATTGCAACCTGTATGACGCCACAATGTTTAATGGCGGCGGTTGCGCTACTCTCGGTATCTAGGGACTCTAGCGTGTTCGATTAGCTTCCCCCACTGCCGGAGCGGAGCCTCCTCGTTGGCGCAGAGACCCAAGGCCCTCTAACCGCGGAGAGAGAAGGACGGGGGGGGCGGGCGTCCTTCATTTCCATCCGAAGACGCGCCGGATGCCGTCGGAGCGCGCGAGGTCCATGGCCGTCTTGCCCTCGTCGTCCTTGACGCCCACGTTGGCGCCGGCCTTGACGAGCGCGCGCGCCGTCGCCTCGTTGCCGCACTCGGCCGCGTAGTGCAGCGCCGTGCGCCCGAACTGGTTGCGGCGGTTCACGTCGCACGGCGCCTGCCACAGCAGAAATGCCACCACTCTCTTAAGGCATACATGCGCAGGATCTCTCGGAATAAACACCGGGAGAGGTGACTCTTTTATAGGTCGAATTCAGCCGCTGTGTGGAAAAGAATTCTAGCGGCCGGGTGCTCCGATCAGAAGCTTTCCTCCGATCAACACTATCGAGATCGCTACCTAACTACTTCTTGAGCGATCTCGGCCACCGGGGATCAAGCCCGTGCTGTTGTAAAAGCAGTGCTATACTGCGATTTTCTTGCCCCTGACAGGAATCAGCTGTTGACGCTTTCATCCAATCGGGAGCTTAAACGCCACCACAGTGACGTCATTGTAGCGACATATAAGCTCCCGATTAGATGGCAGCGAAACAGCTGATTCCTATCAGGGGCAAAGTTGCAAAAATCGCAGTATAGTTCTGTGTGTCCACGTGCGTGCGCTAGCGTGGCGGGTCGGACCGGGAGAGATGGATCAGTGCATCAACTTGATGTCACTGCAGTCCCTCTGACCGGGAGGTCCTAGGTTCGAATTCCGACGGCAGCAGGATTTTCAACACTAGTCAGCTAGGTCGAATTAAGACGCTGTCTGGAGGATTCTAGCGGCCGGCTGCTCTAATCGGCAGTTTTCCGTGGTTTCTACGATCAACAGCATGAGAATGTTGGAGCAGTACACTAACAAACGGGCCACGGACCGCACGCGATCTTTCCTTCCCTTTTCCTTGTCCTATCCTACTATGTTTACGGAATCACTAATCAATCAATCAACCAAGAAGTACATTTGCCTCGAAAGGGATCTAACCTTGAGTGAGAGACGGACACAGGTTACTCGATTACGATACAAATCCGCCTGAACAGTGGATAAGTAACGAATACGTCTCTTCACACGGCACCACTCAGCACCGCCCTCAAATGAGTTTTCTATTGGTTTGAATGGAAGTATTCAGACGAGCAGTGCAGTGGTATATATATATATATATATATATATATATATATATATATATATATATTTAACGAACGTGAATTTCACGGACTTTAACAAGAATAAAACCATTGTTGAAGGCGTTGGTACGATTCAAATAACGCGCGGAACGCACCAGAAACCTGAGAATGCAGCCAGACGCCGACAAGATAGCGCAGCGTTCGGCGATGCACGTAACGATGACGTGTTGCGTGGTCAGCCGGAGAAGGGAGGCGGGGCTGTTCCACCCCTCATTGGTGGGCCGGTTAAATACGCCGGTTCGCTGACCACAGGCCCTGCTCGTCAGAAAGTTTGCGAAGTGTGTTTCCTGCCTGAGTTATAGTGGCGATAGTCCAGAGTTGAATCACCACGTAGAAATAGTTATGAGTTGTTAGTCGGAGTAGCGACGATAAAAGAACTGTGAATAAACTTGATACTAGTTTGAAAGGCCAAAGTAGCGGCGATATTCAGTCAGTAGTGGTACGCAGTTAGTTGAAAAAGAGCGAAAATTAAATAGGTGAGGTTCGAGAACGCAGAAAGCAGAAAACATTTACTAAATGAGTCGAGTGCGCGACGCCCATGAACTAAGTTAATCGTGCAGTCGCAAGATTGCAGTCGTGCGAAGGACTAGTGGTACGAGGGCGTAAACAAAAACTTGATTGCGGAGAAGGTGAAATCCGGTACGAGCAGAAGGCGAAGATGGGATGGGAAGAAGAAATCCGGTACGAGCAGAAGAAGCTGGGACGGAGAGAAGAGGGCCGGGACGAGGAGAAGAAAGACCACGAGGCGTTCAGCGCGCCTGGTTACGCGGTTGCGAACGCCAGGGCTGGCGGTAGCGAGATAGCGAGAGGCCGCGCGCACCATCAGCGAACGTCGCGGATTTGAAGAATTCGTCACCGGCGAGGTCGACCAAAGCAAGCGAGCAGCGAGCCGCCGGAAGGTAACGGAACATTGGAAAGGGGTGAAGTTTAACGTTGAGGTCGCTGTTCATAGCAGCCGCATGCCAAACCGGTACCATAGAACGATCGCGAAGTAAAGAATTTAGGTACTGTCGAGAATTCGTTTAGCAAGTTGATTTGGACGCAATTTGATAATGTCATTTACCCTAAATGCCTTAAGGATTGAACAGTGATATTCATCCAATAAATGTAATGGTTCTTAAATGTTGTTTTATTATTCAATGTAAATTTAAAGCAAAACAGGTGAACGAATAGTTGCAAAGATAATAACTACTTGTCTAGTTTCACCTAAGAATAATATGGGTAAAGAATGTTGTGTGAATAAGAGTGTAAATAATTGAAGTTGATTTGCAAAACCATGCACGGAAAGTGAATGATCACGAGTAAAAATTCAGAGAATATAATTGCTAGTTCTTTTTGTGTTTGTGTGAAGTCACCACAAACGAAGTGTATGACAAATGATTTAAAATACATTTTTACTTTGTTATTTGATTTGTTTCTTGTGCGTTACCCTTGGATTTTCCTTACCGCTGAAGAATCCACTGCCCTGAGAAAAATTCAAGCTCGAAAGAGCATTAAATCTGCGTACGCCCTTCAGGCATGAGTCGGGTGGCAATTCTTGGGAAAGTACGTTATATATATATATATATATATATATATATATATATATACACACACACACACACACACACACACACACACACACGTGCATGACGTATGACACCCCTTGCACTTGTACTTTATTGGGGGGCAAGCCCCGCGGTGAGTCCCATGTGGGTGACCTTTACCTACACCCTCCGCAGGGGTTCAAGTACCCCCTTAGACCAATATCCGGTTCTCGTCGGTATGCAGTTTGCTCTCTCAGCAACCTCCCCATTTAATGCCTGGGTCTAAGGCCGCCCTGCCAGATCAGAGCTACTAGCTATCCGGGCTAGTATCGGAGTCAATATCGTGTGTATGACGACGCGCCACTCACATGCGCCGGGAAGCCAAGTCCCTCCTCTTTGCCCAGAGTGTTGGGCCACTGCCACGACGAAGCCAAGAGCCCAACTGGGGGCCACCCGAACTAAGGTCCGGGCCGCTCAGGGCCCCCATCCCGTCTCCCCCCTGCCTGCACCTTCAGGCTATCGATCTGGGTTGGATCATAAGCAAGGCAGCCTGACGGTAGGTAATTTCCCGACGGACTTCTAAATGTGGATTCCAGAGAACCTCAAAAGGTCTCCTTCACACAATCCTGCCTTAAGGTCGACGCGCCGGGTGCCCAACTAGTGGGTTGCCGGGTTGAACCGACAACCAGGAGTGCAGTGGTGGTGCTGCGGCGATTGCAGGCGAACTCCCACAATCATCGGCAGACGCTTCCGCGCCGCAGACAGCGTTGCGCAGTTCTAAATGGTAGCCTTCACACTGAGCCTCTCGGAAGCGCCACCGAGCTTGAGTGCGATGGGCAGTGACTCGCAAATCCTACCTATCCCATTCTCAGTGGCGCTTCTCGGTGGCGCTGCCGGAGTGAAGGTGGGCTGAGTTGCGAGTGACCCACCTTGACGAGGTGCGCGGCGCACCGGCCGGTGCGGTCGTTGTGCGCGGCGATGTGCAAGGCCGTGAAGCCGTAGGAAGGTGCGCGCCTCGGGGTCGGCGCCCTTCTCCAGCAGCAGCAACACGGTCTCCGCGTGGCCCTTCATCGCCGCCTTGTGCAGCGCCGTCCACTTGGAGCCGTTCGGGTAGTTCACTTCCGCGCCCCGCAGCAGCAGCTTGCGAACCTGCGCCGCCAGCCAGCCAACTGCCCGTCAACCGACGCGTAAGACGCGAGCGTTTCGTTACTTACCCCCATACTACTCCGTACTACAGCCGTTAAAACGAGGAGCGTTTCGTTACTTACTCCTATACTACTACGTACTATAGCCGTAAAACGAGGAGCGTTTCGTTACTTACCCCTATTCTACTACGTACTATAGCCGTAAACGAGGAGCGTTTCGTTGCTTACCCCTATACTACTATGTACTATAGCCCTCCAGCGGGCGCGCTGTCGTAAATTTTTCGACAACAGCAGTTTTCTTGGATTTGCTATCAACTCATTGTTGCCAAAGACTTCTAAGTTCTTGATATTCCTCGCAGATGTCTTTAATTATGCTTATCTTCAGCCATTGTTTAGTTTGCACGCGAGATTCAGTTTCTGTAACGCTTTGTTCGATGTAAGGTGTAGTGTCGTAAATTTTACGTTGCGCGCCTGCTGGTGATATAAAGTTGTCAAATATTGTGGAAAATGTTCAGGAAAATTATTCATGTGACTGAAATTCATGGTACTCATCATATTCGCGTAGTTCTACAATTTCTTGATTTTATTCTAGAGTCAACGAATGTCGTAAAATTTACGACACGCGCCTGCTGGTGAGAAACTTTTGCGCGCGCGCGCTCGAGGGATACTGCAGGGAAACCTGCCTAAATTACGATAGGAAAATGGCTGAGGTGGATAAGGGCATCGGTAAAACGTTTGGTACTGATTTGGATACTGTACACTGAAAATCTATCATGTATGTATGTACATGGCGCGACAGACCTGCACAGCATTCTGCACTTTCACTGACGTCAGGAGCTGCGCGCGGGCAACTCGGGGGCAAATGAGAAAATCGATGAAGGGTGGGGATGAGACCCAATCTAAGAGTGGAGACCACCAATCAGAATACGCAATTCGAAAGATAGCGCGTAAATTTAAAGAACAATCGGCAAGAACATGACGGTCATATACAGTTCAAGTAATATTGCCTTTTGTATTATATTGCAAATGTTTGTTCTCGGTATATGATAGGGCGAAATATGAAACTACAACGAATTATACATTTTAGATTTCGACACCAAGTATTATAATTGCTTGCAGGGCTTATAATGTAATTCGCTTTAGTACGATGTAATCACAAATTTAGTGTTGTGCTCAACACAAACTTTTGATACTGAATTGTTTTTGTTTGATGGTGACAGCAATAAACTATTTTTATTAACTATGTTTAATTGAATTAAGACGGTTCTCTCAAAGCAAAAAGGTATTGTTCTTGAAAAAAAATCAAGATTATTTTCTGTTCTAATTTCTGACAGGAGTGTAGAGTCGTTTACGACATCGTATAAAAATATAAAGCCCTTCGCATTCAATTTAACAATACCCATGATTATCTTATGATTGTCCGAAACATATCGTCCCAGAAGTTTGCTCGTTGATCTCTTTTATTCAGTTTCATAATGCGGAAAATGGTCACAAATGTGCTATTAAACATTACCCTTTCATGGAGCTGCCACATATTCTATTTTTATGTGAATATTGATGTGAGAGATTGCTCTCATGATTTTGTTCATTTTTCTTTCATTTGGAGATTATAACATTCCTCGTGAACAATCAATTATTATATTGCAATGTTTTGTTAGAAAAAAATAATGTTTTCTTATATATAAGCATATATTTTAAAGCTATTGCTTTAAAATAATGCTTAAGAGTCACAATGAGCATGTTATTTTCTTTCAAAAAAATTAGAAAACGAAAATACATACAGTGGTGGATACAAAGATGGATACACAGTGTGTACAGAACGTAAGCAGTGAATTATGACCCTGGTAACTTGAAATACTAGACATAATCCATTTAAATAAATGGGCATTTAATTTTGAAGCATGGATCATTATTAGACGCCCAGGCATTCAATCTACGCGCCGCGTCATGCTACGTCCGACGTCTCCCCTCCACGGAAAAGCTTCCTACTCCCCACTACATGCACTTTCGGCGCTGCCACGGGCAGACGATCGGCTCGCAAGTGCAGAATGCCCGCGGGAGCAGGCGTTGTGCAGGTCTGACTTAGATGTTATTGTTTGTGTTTCGGAATACTTATCTGGAAAAATTCACAACGAAGAACGAGAGCATTAATGTGAAATATTATTTAAAATAAATTTAATCGTATTTTTACTTTGATCCTATTTGACTACCGCAATGGTAATAATAGGAGAGAACATTTGACCAAGGTTCAGATCTGACCGCAAGCCATTTTGGGTTATATGTTGCTGCCATTTGGTTGTCCTAAAAAAGTCTAGTCTAATATGTCTAGTGAATCGAAGGTGGACTTGACACTTTCAGAAATTAGAGAAAAAGCGAAAATGGGGACGTCGAAATTATTGCCGTAACTTCTGTACTCCCTCGCAGGCGTTCCAGTAAAACTAAGCCACCTGCGGTGGGTAGGGAGCTGCCCGCTAGGTGGCCTTCGCTGAATCCTGTAAGTCGACTGCCACGAAACTGTTCATTGTAAAATTTTAACATATAAAAGTTGTCGAAAAAGTACCGTATAAAACTCGATGTAATGGGTATTAATACACGAGTGTGATATTACGATACGAGCGAGTATCGTAAACTCCACACGAGTGTACTAATACCCATCACATCGAGTTTCATACGGTAATTTTTCTACGACTTATATAAGTTAAACTTCCACATTGAATAGTATCATGGCAGTTGATTCAACCAAGGCCTACCTCGCGGACAGCAACCTAAATCTACACTCGCATGCTGCCGCAGGTGGCTGTTACAATTACATCATTGTTTTAACGAAGATTTTACCCTGGGGGGGGCGTGACGTTGGCTTGCCTCTTTCGTTCTCCCCTCTTGCGCCATCTGCAGGAGGCTCCGGCCGAGCGCCTCGCGGCGGCGGCGCACGTCGCCCACGGGCGAGCACGACGCGGAGCGGAAGGCCCTGGGCGCCGGCGGGCTGGCGAGGGCGGCGAGCGTGGGCGGCGCGTGCGAGGCCGGCGCGTGCGGCGGCGCGGGCGCGGGCGCGTGCGGCGGGCGGGGCGCGGGCGGCGCGTGGCGCGCCAGCAGCACGGGCCGCTGGCGGTCGCGCGGCGGGCGGGGCGCGCGCTGGCGGCGCCGGCGCCGGCTGGCGGCGGAGGAGGAGGGCGCGCGCGCGGGCGAGGACGCGCGCGACGACAGACCGTCCGAGACGGACGCGGACGCGGAGGACGCCGACGCCGAGGCCGCGTCCCCGCCGGCCGGTTGGCGCGTGCGCCGAAGCACCTCCAGCAGGCACGTCTCCGACGGCGACGGCGGGCTCAGGCACACCTGCGCGCGGAGCGGGGGGGCGGCAGCTGGCGTGGGGCTAACGGGCGACAAGTGAACTGGTGCGGTGTTATTGTAAGGTAAGTTAGTTAATGTCTTATTTCACGTGGACATCAGGCCCAGGTCTTCCGTCTACTCTGTTCTTTGGCTCGACAACCCGCTACGGGTCTTGGCTGACCAGCGGTGACCAAGCCTGTCGGCCGTAGGATAGAGCAGTGTTGTCAATATCGATGCCACGAGCGGGAGTCCGTGGCACGAGTGCCACGACGAAATCGCCCCACCACGCATTTCATCCCACCACCATAACGTCATCCCTATTGCAAAAACGGCGGGGTTACTACTAGTTCCCTTTCCCGACGCTATTTGCTCAGAGAAGCTCGTGGCATGGCACGGTGCCTCGAGGCGTGCCACTGCCACCAGTAGAAGACCTTGACGCCACTGGACTAGAGGAACCCGGTAGACGTTGTTCTGCCCTTCATCTCCCTCTTTCTACTTCTATCTCCCTTTCTCTCTGACTTCCCCCTCTCTTTGTCTCTTCGTCTCTCTCTCTCTCTCTGCCCCTGCCTGTCTTACTCTATGTCTCTTCTCTGACTCTCTCTGTCTCTCTCATTCCTATTTAGTTGCAGAGTCTTCCCGTCTCTGAGCACGTGAGGTAATTTCGAGAAGCGCCAGACCAGCAAACAGGCAATAGAATGTTAATGAAGATCTCCTCCTCTAGGGTACGGTGAGAAACGTTTCTTTGAGGCCTTTGGCCTTAAAATTGTAGTTTTTAAAGCTCTAGAACACTTCGTTTAAAAAATATTTAACGATATAGATTCAAAATGCTGCAGAGAGTGTTGCGGAATGCATTTGACGTGAATATTTACTTTCGTCTTTCATGGACACGGTGTCGGAGTTTACCTCTTTATGTATAGCAACGTCCATTTATATATACATATATATGTAGATAAGTTAGTTAATGTCTTATTTTACGTGGCTATCGGGTCCGGTCTTCCATCTATTCTGTTCTTTGGCTCGACAACCCGCTATGGGCCTTGGCCGACCAGTGATGACCCAGCCTTTCAGTCATGGGATAAGGGATTCGTGCGGTTAGCACGAAGACTTTCCTGCACAGTGTATACTAGTTTTCATAACCTTACGGTGGGCTTTTTCATCGTCACGCAGCAATAGATACTGGGACATGTGCAAAGGAAAGCGCACAGGTATAATTTGCCCCGGCCAGGAATCAGACCCGGCGTTGCTCCGTGGAAAGCGAGCACGCTAACCATCGAGCTACATGCTCGATGCTCAAGGTACATGCAGTAAATCGTATGGGACAGCTGGCTTTACTCACCCTTGGAAGGAAGGTGTACGAAGGAATTTTTCGCCTTTAAAAATCCACGGCTTCAATCGAGTTTGAACCCGCAAAGAGTCTGATATGACCGTTATACCGTTGAACACATTAGTGGAAGTGAAATAAAATTAATGTGACGCGAGGTAACTTAACGTTAGCTGAGGATAACGATAGCTGGATTGTCTTGTCGTGTGAGAAGATAACGTGGTGTGGCACATTTTTCCCGACGCTGCCTATAAACATAGAAATTTCCGTCCAGCTGGGCGCTCGTGAGCAAGCTTCTCGCCTGTAATGGGAGTTCCGCGGTGATGCAGTGAATTACGGGGCGCAAATATGAATTTCGAGCGGTTCACTTAAAAAAAGATTTTCCCGTTTTCCGCGCCCGGCATGCCTAATTTTGCCCTTAGGGCCATACACGGAGCAGTGTCTTGCCCTGCCGCCCGTCCAGCAGCACAGCAACTGCCCGCGCCGCCACCGCCGCCGCCGCTCATTTCATATTTAAGACCCCTTCTATAACCACGGCTGGAGATAAGAGTCTTATCTGGTGTGTAAATTGATGTGAAAAGTCAGGAAGTGTAATTTGCTCTTTAATTTTTCTTTGGGACTTCAAGAATATCTTGAAGTGTTTTGAAAAGAGTTCATCTTTCGTTTTGTGTAATTTGCTAGTCATTTTGCCTTTCAAAGTAAATTTGCTTGTCACTAAACGTTTTCCCTCTTCGTTGTAAGATTTTTGAAAATTGTTAAAAGTAATTCCCTTTCCTTAACATGAAGTGCCATGACGTAAAATGATAACTGGCGTTTTAGGTAAGCGTAGGCGATGCTAGGTGGCTAGAGGCGAGATGTGCGAGGACCTGAGGCGCTGAGACGAGAGCTTGTGATAGGACATGAGATGAGACGGTGTCCCGGGCAGGTATCTGGCGTGTGCGGCGTAGCGCCTCCAGCAGGCAGGTCTCCGACGGCGACGGCGGGTTCTGGCACACCTGCACGCGCAGCGGGGGGTGGCAGCTGACACGGGCCGAACGCACGTGGAAGGAAATGGCGCATCGATCCTTTGGAATGACAAGGTCGCAACTGACACAATCGAAGCAAATAAGTTGTGACAAGGATTCTATCTCACTTCCGCTAAATTTGATTCATTCGTGATTCTGGGAGTTCTTTAGTCCCATTAGTGTAGCGCAGTGTTTTTTCATCGGGAGGTGGCGGTGATCTTTTACCCGCTGGATGGCGAAATACAGCGCCGACCAACCGTCGACTAGCGGGTTTTTTCCCTCAACCAGCTATCTCCCGCCAGCGGGGCACCGCCCCAGCCGGGACAAGCTCTAAGGCTCCCGACTAGTCTCCCGGCATTTGTGGTAGTGTAGAGCATGTTAGTGTGTGTGTGTATGGGGTGAGTATAGGATAAGGAAGAGGAAGGAAAGATCGTGCGCGGTCCGTGGCCCGTTTTGTTAGGGTACTGCTCCGGCATTCCCCTGTTGATCGGAGAAACTACGTAAAACTATCGATCAGAGCAGCTGGCCGCTAGAAGTCTCCTCCAGACAGCAAATGAATTCGACCCAGCTGACAAGCTAGTGTCCAAAATCCCGCCGCCGTCGGGACTCGACGGCGGCTAGAACCTCCCAGTCAGAGAGACTTATGCTTCAGTATAGCATACTTGTACTGCAGTTTGTGGACAAGAAGCTACTGAAAAACATTACTACTGTAGGTGGAGGGAAGACAGATTAATGATTTAAGGGAACATTGACAATTATTTGCTCCAAATGACTGAAATGTTAGTTGCAACCTTGTAATTCCAAAGAGCATATAATGAGTTGAGGAGATGAGAGGTGGCGTGAAACTAACAAGACATGATCTTATTTTCAAAATGTTGTTTCTCCATTTTCATTAGATTTTTAGTTTTATGTACCAATATATTCTCAAGAAGCGGTGGCAAAGCTCTATCGTACTATCAAGTATTGTGTCGTACTATCAAGTATCAAAAATTGCATTCCTTCTACTTTGAAAAGAATCCGAAAACCGTTGCCTCTGTATATTCTGTAAGATGAATGTCAATGCTTATTATTTCGCTTAATACCTATACTTTAAAAATGAAGGACTTATAATACCTTAAATTTCGAAAAATGTATACTGCGTTTTAATATAATTATGTTGAAACTGCTTCAAAAAGTTTCTGAGCACTATTTTTTTATGTCACGTGCGCACTGTTTATTGATCTAATTTTTAAAGAAAACTTCACAGATAACAGCACACTTCTAACTAGAAATGAACGTTGTAATAAAAGCTTAGGTTTGAATCTACTCTTCCGTAATACACACCCAGGTTGGACAAAATAATATGAACTCCATGCAATACAGAATATTTTTGTTCGTGTTGGCGTCACTGAGGACATGTAAACGCTGCGACGTGGCTGCATTGCACAGCTGAATGCCACGTTTTGAAGATAATATGGCAGGGTATTACAGGGTTTGATCTGCGACGGTGAACATAAGCGATTGATGAAGTATGTGATCTCTCAGACTTAAAGAGCGGACATATCATGGCACGCGGCTAGCTGGAGCGTTGTAACGAAATCATCTGATCTGTTTCAGGTTTCACGAGCGACAGTGTGACCAAACGAAGTGGCTCAGGCGTCCGCGCTGGATTCGCAATCCGGAGGTCCGGGTTTGATCCCCGAGCCGGCCATCCTGACCAGAGTTTTTTCTTGGTCATAAGGAGAATGTTGGAATGGTTAAAAAATCCCACGAACAACTCCCATCTACCACTATCCCACCTACCAACATCATCCTAGTCCTCTCACATCTCATCACACTATCACTTCAATACTAATACTACTACTACTACTACTACTACTACTACTACTACTACTACTACTACTACTACTACTACTAATAATAATAATAATAATAATAATAAGTAATAATTGACATGCGGGGACAAAGTTGCTCGCGTCCGTGGTCTACCACACGTGAACTTTGGGTAACGCTAAATGAGCAACAGTGTTCCGCTACCTACGCTCTTAACAATTGTGAACGTGCGAATCCCCACACGCTGAGGGAAACTGCACGTCTGTACTGGACAGCGCGTCACCAAATGCCTAATATGCCAAGGGTAGGCGTTGGAAAAGCTACAAACAACAACGAGCGACAGTGGCCACGGTAATGACAGCATACACAAAACATGATAAAACATCTTCGAGGAAGAGGAATTGACTGCGAAAGCCTAAATTAACTGCCAGAGACCGAAGAATATTTAAAAGGATTTTGGTCATACAAAGTAAAACTACCGCAGAAAAAGTATCTGCAAACTCAATACTCGCTTGAGTAATACTGTAACCATGAAAATGTACGGCGGGAACTTCGCAAAACTGACTTTCATGCAAAGGCTGCAATTGCGAAATCCTTCATAACGAAAGCCAACGCAATGCTGTGAAAGAAGTGGTTCCACGATCGTAAAACTTCGACATATGATCACTGGAAGAATGTGGTATGGTCTGATGAATCATCGTTGACATTATTTTCTACAAACAGGCGGGTTTAGGTATGGAGAACCCCAAAACAAGCCTACAATCGGGCAAATCTACTTTCTATAGCCAAGCATGGGGGAAGTTCGTTTATGATTTTGGCGATTATATCGTGGTATTCAGTTGGTTCTATCATTACCATCACTGATTACTGCGAATGAATATCTCGATATCCTACAAAATGAAGTGCTTACAATGACTAGCATATTGTTGCCAAATACTACCAAGATGGCAATGCACCCCGTCACGCTGCTAAAAAATTCGGACGTGGTTTGGTGAGCATGAGAATATCATAAATCCCTGGACAGAACAATTACCATTCCTCAACGTAATTGAACCCTTATGTAGTGTTTTAGAGTAGAGAGCAGGGAGCAAATTTCCAGCTCCAACATCGTTGAAGAAATTGACGGAAGTTATGTTACAAGAATGAGAAACCATTCCGTTGGAAACTATTAACTCTATAAATCTGTTCCGCGACGAATTGTAGCTGTTCTAAAAGCAAATAGTAGCCCAAATCAATAAATATTTTTATGTCAGGTGTTCATATTATTCAACCCCTCTAGATTATTTTCAAGCAAGAGTCCTTACTTGATCTCAGAGCTTGAGAAACATAATGAGAAAATAACATCAAGCTAGCCAAAAAACTAATTGTCAACTTCTCGACAATGTCGATGTACGATATCAGCCTTAGTCTATTGCGCAACCTTAGGGACTGCGTCGTCTGAGGTTACATTACCCTAGGGTGATAAGATGAGACAAAGTGAAAGATCTACGCTGCGAAGTGATTCCGTGATGTGAAATGAGGAGAGGTAACGAGAGGTGTATTGAGATGACGAAACCTGAGGTACGGCAAGATGATGCGATGCGAATCAAAATGAAATGACCTATGCCTCTAACAACTCTAATACCTCAGTTTCTGGGTCAATCACTTCCATCACGATTAGGTGATTTTTCCACTTTACCTGGCTCTTTGAGGAAATACTGAGACCCCTTTGTTTTGCTTATGAACATAAATGAAGCTTCCCTATCTGTGCATATTTTCTTGAGTTCTATGGAAAATGTATTTCTCCATTTTCTCGCGGATTCGTCACAAAGGGCATGATAAGGGAATTAGCCAAAATCTACCGGATTTTCCTTTGCAAATAAGTTTTATTTACACTTGCTCAACTATTTTCATATTCATTCTTGCCACAATTTTCGTTGCGTTTTCATAATTTAACATAATATGTTAGTGAGTTAGAGCAAAGTTAATGGGTTAGGTCCCAAAGAAAGATCCCAGAGCTCAAGAAACCATGCAAAGAATGACTTTTACTCATAGTACATCACACAATTTGTAATGTTTTTTACGACTATTCCACTCGTGAAATTAAAAACAATAGTTTTTAACTATACATACAAAATGCCTCCACAAGGTCAGTATATCTAAAAAGTTCATGCATTTTTTTACCGCTTCGTTCTACTGACCAATTATAAACTGTAACTCATATATCTTAGGTAGCGATTTACATCGATCACTGTACGGATGTCCAATAAACCGCGCATGTATAGTAACATAACCTCTTTAATTTTAACTTTGGTTTCAGTTATTTTAATCTTTTGGCGAATTTTGGAACTCTGTTGGACACAATTTCATTCGTGGAATAGTCCTATTAAATACCATTCGTGGTTTGCAAATTCTCAAATGCCCTCTTCGCTTTGCGAGTCGAAGATTTATTGAAAATTTCCAAAGCACTCGTGGTATTACCTATGGCATTTTTTAACAAAATCGAAATAATATAGATTGCGATCCATGAACTCAGGTGATATTTCGTGAAGTGTGCACATTCAAGATGATGCGATGATATGTAGGTCGTGAAGTAATGTGATGCAATCTACGACAGGGCTCATCAGAGTCGATTCGGGACAAAGAGCCGTCCGCAGCGATCGGAGCGGATGGCGGGAGCTGCACCGGGCGCAAGCGAAGCCTGGGGGGGGTGGAGGTAGGGGGATGAGAGGTGGCAGCGATAAGGTGGACCGCTCAGTTTCACACCAGGCGTCTCGCTGCAAAATCTGTTTGAAATGGAAGACGAAACACGCTGTTCTCTGAGCGAGAAACGGCAGCGTGCACTGACCGATGAATTTCTCATACCTTTAAAGTGGCTCCACACATTCGGTATTCGCCGAGCAGCGAGCTACTGCTCGCCTGACCCCGACCAGCTGATGTGTTCGGCGAATGTTCGCTCCCTTTGATGTGTCCAAAAGACCGACACGCGATGGGTAGGGCCAGAGCCGAAGGTTGGTCACTCGGCAAATATCAAGCGACCCATCCACACTACTCGTGATTCGGCGAGCGGTTGGTCGCTGTTCGCCGAATAGCGAATGTGTGAAGCCGCATTTACGTTGAATTTTTCATTGTGCTTCCGTTCGGCCCCGGCGCCCGCCGAGACCCGGGAGCAATCGGTCTCGGCCCTACGGAGCGGAAACGTGATGAGCCCTGATCACGGTGTAAGATATATAGGTGTGTTTACTCCCAGTCTAAATCTGAAGCTTCTGTGAGGCCAGTTCTCATAGTTCTCGCATATAAGCGCTGCGATCTTTGGGTCTCCTTTGGGGAAGGTCGTGATTGGTCGTGATCCATTCGACAGCTCTGTGGCCAACTGATTTCTAATTTCAAGTCAGTGATTTGTCGTTTCGCGGTAGAATTGGCAAAGTCTAGAACGAACAGTTACGAAAATGGGGAGGAAATGTTTTGTAAAACTGTGTAACAGAAACAGTTTAAGATGTATATCTTACACCGTGGCCCAAACCGATCTTGCGCATCCTGCGGACAAGCGAGGAACTAGACCTCAGACTGGCTTCAGAACATTTGCCCCAAAGGCGGCTAGTTGACACACCTACATATCTTACACCGTGGCCCTGCTCTCTGAATCTGAACCAGTGAAATTGTCGCTGATTCAATCAGTGAGAGCCGAAGTCACTGATATCTTCAGTCGAAATTGTGTAGTTTCACTGACAATCGGCGAATATGCGAAACTTTTCTTAATGACCGCCAGCATTTCACGGGTCGTCACGGTAAACGTGCCGCGCCACCATCGCTCACTGATCGTTCAGTCGGATCACGTGCCGCTGTCTTCACATATTTGACTGATTCAAACAGTGAAGTTTCACTGATTCAAAAAGTGGGCCCCTATTTTCACTAATTTGTTCAGTTCAATTCACTGATTGTCAGTGGCAGGGTTATAACTGCCGCCATCAGTGAATAGTCACTGTCAATAAGTAGTTTTTCACTATAAAAGTTCAAGAAGATCCAAAAAGATTTCGGACAGTCATATTTATAAAATTAACAACTTTTATTTACGGCTATAAATAAAAGTTGTTAATTTATATATATATATATGACTGTCCGAAATCTTTTTGGATCTTCTTGAACTTTTACATCAATCTCAGTGGACAGCCTTGCAAAATAATTTCAAGATAGTTTTTTCACTGATTCAGACTGAGAGAGTGATCTACGCCATCGAGGAGAGTGGCGAGGAGAGGGAAAGGAGAAAGCAGGCGCTGTGTGCGGGGCGCGACCTGCACGGAGGCCTCGTGCGCGCGCAGCTGCCACTCGGTGTGCAGCATCTCCAGCTTGGCCAGCGCGCGGCGCGCCTCCGTCTCCTCCTCGCCGTCCGCTTCCGCTTCCGCCTCCGCCTCGGCCTCCGCCTCCACCCCCTCGGCGCGCGCCTGCTGCAGCTGCAACTCCACGAACTGCAGGCGCTGCTCCACGCTGCTCAGGCGCCGGTTCTGCACCTGCCACGCCACGCGGCGCCAACATAATATACCCGCGAGTATACTCGGGGTTTTAATTTTTTCAAACATTTAAGAGTCCAAGTATACTCGTGTTTAAAATTTAAAAAAAATAAAAGCTTGAGTATATATAATCGATGTAAATCGCCTCCTAAGATATTTAAGCCAGAGTTTATAACTGGCCAGTAGAGAGAAGCGGTAAGAAAAAATCGGATGGAAAGATGCATAAACTTTTTGATACCAAACTTTCTAGGGAATTTTGTATGTATAGTTAAACACTGTTGGTTTTAATTTCACGAGTGGAAGTAGACGTAAAAATATTAAAAAATTAAGGTGTGGTTAAGTTAAAATCGAAATATAGTCTTTCACTACAGATAGTTCTATACGAGCCCGCTACAGAGTACGCAAATGCAATGTCAAATGTTATTGAGGTAGTTTCATGTATTAATATTGGCGGGAACGTCAGCTGCAGTCGAGACTGGCAGTGTGCGGAAAGAGACAGTGTCCTAGTAAAGAATAAGTATTTGATCTGTTACTACATGCAGGGTGTTGAAATCGGGTATTTACTGGGCAGGTTTGGAAAAACGTGGAGGTCGAACACATTGATGAATTATTCAAATACAATTATTGCAAAGATTTGGGTCCCTGAAAATGTAATGTAACTTCACTCTATCCACCCAAAACATCACTTTGACTCGTCATACACGATTGTAATTGTATATGTGACTTAATAAATTATTATTATTATTATTATTATTATTATCATCTTGATATGGCACAAATCAATAATTTCACTTTTGCGTTAGAAAGAAAATGTTCACAATAAAAGGGTTTAATAAAAAACAAGTTTCTTGCGGCGCTAGGCATGACAAGCGGAGCGGACCGGACAGGGCGGGAAGAAAGTGAGGAGGCAGGAAGGGCGTGAGGGCGCGCGCTGACCTTCATGGTCTTGGCGACGGCGCGCACGGCTTCATCCGTGCGCTCCGTCTTGAGGTCGATGGCCTGCATGGCCTCCTGCATCTGCAGCAGCACGTGCGACATGAGCTGGAAGGCGTCGCCGATGGCCAGCGCCTGCGACCCGGAGGCCGAGCCGCCGCCGCTGCCCGAGGGCCCCGCGCCCGCGCCCGCGCCCGCGCCCACGCGCTCGCCGTCGCCCGCGCCGCTGCGGCTCTGCCCCGCCTCGCTGCTCACGTCGCTGTTCATCCCTCGCTCCCCGCGCCTCTGCTCGCTGCGCTTCGCCTCCGCTGCGCACGCCCCGCCACACACACACACTTGGGTTAGGTTGACTGATTGATTCGTGATTCCGGGCGCGTCAACTACAGGGGCCATTCGTCCCGTTCGTGTAGTGCGTGTTTTCCTCGGGAGGTGGCGGTGATCTTTTCCACGCTGGATGGCGAGATCTGGCGCAGACCAATCGTCGACTACCTGGTTTTCCCCTTAACCAGGTATCTCCCACCAGTGGGGCACCGCCCCAGCCGGGACAAGCTGTAAGCTCCCGACCGGTCTCCCGACATGTGTGGTAGTGTAGTGCATGTTAGTGTGTGTGTGTGTGTGTGTGTGTGTGTAAGGGGTGAGGACAGGACAAGGAAGAGGAGGGAAAGATCGCGTGCGGTCCGTGGCCTGTTTGTTAGGATACTGCTCCGACATGCGCATGGTGTTGATCGGAGAAACTACGGAAAACTACTAATAGTTTAAACTCAAAAATATTTAACCTTATATTTTTAAAATATATTATTATTATTATTAAAATACTTTCACAAATAATTCATTATTTTGAACTGTGAATATCTTCCCATCTATAATCATTCATCCTATCATTATCATTGAGCTCTCGGGACAATCCATTCCTCACAGAGCATTTATCTCAGTAAATCTCTTCTCTGACCACTCGCTCAGGAATGGGGTAGACATAAAACCGTAAGCTTTCTCCATTGTCTATAGAGGCGTATCTAGGTATTCAGGCGCCCCATGGCAAGCATCAAATTTGCGCCCCTGACAGGATTCTTCAAACGAGGGTTGTTGTTATTTGTTTTGGCAGGTATTCTCTAATAATCGCCCCTTGTGAGTGGCGCACATGGCACTGTCATGTCTGCCATACCGTAGAAACGCCTCTGATCGTCTACCCTCGGAAATGAGTATGACATTTATCATATGCCAACGCATATTCTCTGTGTCTACACTTGCATTACGGTAGATACATTTGAAAATGAGTTGGCAAATGATGTTAAAAAACTTTACAGAATTACACATTAGCAATATTAACATGAGAATAGATGAAATAAAAGTAAACTTCCACAGTACAATTTTTTGCACTTACATAAATCATCGTGAATTTATTCATCAAGTTGACGATAATTAAGCACAATTTTAATAAATAATAAAAACACATGTTGGAGAGGGGGTTAATACCTAAAACGCGTTTTGGGAATTTATAAATTCACCTACGGAAGTGATCACATTCTATTGCTCTCTACGAGACGAATCGATTGGCTTTGCTTTTAGCCGGATCTTTATAGAATATTCTGGGAGAATTCTGAAAAAAATCAGTTTTGAGGGGTTTAAATCATCTAAAATGCTGAAGTGCTGTGGATTACTTTATTGTCTTTCCGGATCAACGTGAATCCGTAGGACATGATTCATTTTACTGACAATAGTTTTGATTATAATAACGATACTTAAAAGTCCAAATTACTGCTTTAATGCCTCAAGTAATTAGTTTCTATTTCTGCCTACCAGGACGGAATACTAAATCAAATACGGACGACAAAACGAAACACATACAATACTTTCTACATGTCTATGTGCCGAATGTCATGTCATCCGTTACTGATGGCGGACGGTTTCTTAAAGTTTAACGAGTTGCATTTGAAAGTGTAAGCCCAATGTTGTCATATTTAAAGGTTGTAGCGTCGTATTAAATAATTTATTTTGGAGAAAATTCCCAAATCAGAATTCAAAAACTTCTAGCGTAGGATTACATAATCATTCTTAGATTGTGGATGTAGAAAGATATAAACAAGATTCCATTTATTCTGTTAAATAATTAATAGTTTATTAATAAAATTATTTGTTTCATTTTTAGCTGTTAACGAATAATACGTAGTGTACCATTTCAATTAGTAGTACTGATATACTTTCATTCTCCTGGAAATTTGCCAGCGGTGATTTGGAGGTGCCGCAGAAAGCTACAAATGTGCTTCGATATCAGGAGTTGGGCTTGAAAACGGAGGAGAAAGAAGCAACAACAACGAGACAATTTCGAAGAAATGTACAAGTTATTCCTTTTATCCGCAATGAGTAGATGGCTCCATCAAGATTCGTACCCTGGCACATGCGGCTACCTCAAGTGGCGTGCGGCAACAGCACCATCTAGATGGTGTTGCATACGGCCACTATACCACTCAATAACACTTTGGAGTTCGTCACTTCATTTTCATATTTACTCTGCTGCAAGAATGGGATATAAACAGGCTCACACAGAAGATGTTAATAATTTCAACATCTTTATCACTTGGTATTTTGAATGAAACAGTACCTAATCTTTTTAAAACGTCATAATCAGTGTGTGAAAATGTGTGTTTTCTTTTGCCAGACATTGAGTAATTTCGATGACAATTCTTCATAACATAAAAGAGTGAAATAGAGAAAATCATCAGCAAAGTTGACGATGGTAAAATTTGTTCAAATTAATCTACAACCGGATGATCTAAATACAAACCAAATTTAAACATATTCTACAGGACAGAAAATATATAATAGAAGTATTTTGTATTTACCTCCACTGTAGAACTAATAATTTGTATCCAAATCAACATATATTATTTTGAAGCAAAAATTCTTAAATGGGGACACATCCCCATTTTCTTCCTGTAGGCAAAACTGTGACAAGAAAATGAAATTAATTTAGAGTACAGTAGTATTTAATTTTTTTAAATGAATAAAACAATATTTATATTACCTGTTGAGTAGAATACTTAGCAATTTACATAGTACTCCAAATCTGAGGAAATTGTCCATTTCATGAAAGACGTAAGAAAATGTTCATTTCGTGAAAAGGCAATCCGTTGCCTCTTTCACGAAACAAGCAATTTCTTTGTCCAACTCATGAAATGGCTAAGTGTTCGACAGCCAAATCAACAACTTGCAGTGGTTCTTCATTGCACTGACAGTTATACTGGAACCATTGGCTACAATGTTTAGAGACAGTCATGGCCTACTTTAATTCATTATTTTACCAGTGGGTAAGAGAGGTTAAGTTTGGATGAACTTGTTAGCTATTGCAATAAATGTTTGTAATACCCAGTGAATTGCAAAGGAATCCTCATACATTTCTTTGCACATTTAGTTAAAGAGACCAAGAGATATACATCGTGACTTGGAGAGAAAGAAATTGGACATTCATAGTGCCAAGTCTTCATAATACCCATGGGTTTTGGGGTAACGAAATTCGCGACGTGTGGTTATGTCCATATTTTAAACGAAGCTGAAGTGTGTGGACAATTTTGCACCTGTGCCGCGATCAGAATTTTATTTCGGGAAGTACTTATCAAACAAAAATTCAAGACTTAAGTGACTGAGTATTTTTCATGAATGCCTATTCTTTCTCCTTTATCATACATAATTGCATTATTAATAAAAATACAAACCAGGGTTGTTGACATTTCATAACAAGACATTTTCGCACCTGAACAGCATATTTTCCTTTTTGCATACAAATCGAGTTAGACTTTGATTTTATAGTACTGCAGTAAAAGAACCAACCCTTTTTTCGTGTAGGGAAATGAGAGATCAAGAACACGTGTGTGGATTGTACTACGAAACGAACTACAGTTAGGAAGCTTGATCACATTTTCCACACAAAGAGTTGTGAAATATTAAAACCAGTTTATTTACATTTTTATCTGCGCATAGGCAACATTAAATCTAAAGTTTAGAGCAGTTTTTTTTAAATTTTCGGGCACATTAGCTTGGTCATTAGTTTCGTAAGTGTAGTGGATCTCATTGCTGCAAGATGGCGGTGATCTTCACTCGCTGGAAGATGCAGAAATGCAGAAATAAACAGGGGCGGTTCTTTATAAAGTTCACAGGTTCACGCAATACACAAAAAAATGAACAAAATAGAATATTCAATTCGTTATTACAATCTCATTAATTGTATCACTTTCTTCTGCTCCTCTTTTTATAATTTCTATAAGAGTATTACATTTACGAACCGATGTGGCTACATCGCTGTCCACGTTTTCGAAACAACACCTCGCTCACACCTCGTTCCTAAGGACCATTGGGTACCAGGTGACTTCGCTTCTGTGTTTTCATTGGGCGCTTTCATCCGGGCGTGTTCTCGCTTACGCAGCAAACTCCGGTTGGCGCAGGACTATCAGATCAATTGCGTCACCCAACTCCGAGACGAAGTCTCCGTCGCGCTGTCAACAGGGAGTTTTTGCACCCTCGAACGTGAAGCACTATCGATCTTCTCTACTCATGCGCTGTTCAAGTTTCGCATCACTTTAGTGCATCTGCGCATGCGCAGAAGATCGATAGTGCTTCACGTCCGAGGGCGTAAAGTGGCGGCGGTGGTGTAGCGGTTAGCGTATCGGACTGTTATACCCCCATCGGACTGTTCGCGGGTTCAAACCCGATCGAACCCATGGATTTTTCAGGGTCGAAAAAATCCTTCATTCGCGTTCCTTCGGAGGGGAATTAAAGCCGGCTGTCCCATGTTAGTAGATTTACTGCATGTAAAAGATCCTCAAGTCTAAATGACGCCTCTGAGCTAAATTCAAAATCGCCTGTTTCGTCGCCCAAGGAATACCTTCTTTCTCCGCTAGTTGGTGAAAGCAGCGTAGCGAAATTTGCATGGTCAGACGGAAGAGCAGGCCTCATAGCCTGAGTCTCGCCACGTAAAATAAAGCATTAATTCAATTTAATTCAATTCAAAAACTAATAAAACAGTGCCCCCGATACGATACTCTGAAACGTAAGTTTTGCATCTAATCTGTCAGTTTCTTGGATTGGAAAAGATAATTGTTCATTCTTAAACAATTTTAATAATTGAGTCCTTTAGTAGATCGAGAAATATTGCAGAGGGAGTCCCCCCTTACGACCACTGCTTTTGCAACACCCTGAAATTTAACTCGCCCACCGCCACTGGAAATAACATTCATGGAGGCGACTTGCAGGGTTTCCGAGTCTTGTATCTCCCCAGCAGGTCCCAGCCCCAGCCGGGATAAGCTCTAAGCTCCAGACTGGACTCCTGACAATTGTGAGAGTGTATTTGCATGTTAGTGGATGTAAAAGGAGGATATAGGGCAAGGAAGAGGAAGGAAGACAGTACGCGATCTGTTACCCATTTGTTAACGTATTGCTCACGCATTCGCTTGGTACTGATCAGAGTAGTACCTAAAACTACCGATCAGAGCAGCCGACCACTAAAATTATTTTCCAGAAAGCAGATTTGGGCCCAGCTCTCTAGGTAGTGCCACCGTCGGGATTCGAACACTAGTGCTTCCCGATCCCGCTGCAATGGGAACAGCTGTTGCCCTAAGCAATTTCCGCAGGTGTATCTCTAATGAGTAGTACCAGACAACTGGAGAAAGTGAGGTAGTTTGCCGTTGCTTTCCTCTTCCAGTCAGGAAGTGCCAACATACATATCCGTCTCAACACGGCGTTCATAGCACGGATGCCATTATTCAGCGCAATTCATACCCTCATCAGTAGGGAACGGATTTTGAGGTACAAATTATGGTCGTAAAATGAGGGGGGAAAAGTTCTGAAAATACATACAAAATGGATGATGCTGAAAAAACTAAATTACGGTTTAAACCAGTTACATGAACTCGGTTCCTAGATTATACGTAAATATTTGCACCAATTTCTTCTTCTCAATAGAGTCCGTAAGTGGCGACTGAAAGTCCTTTATCCAACTCTGTAGTGGAAAATCTTAAACAATTGCCAGTACTGATTGGACAGGAATAGGTTAGGCCTTCTTTGCTTCTTTTAATTATTTACGCATTATCCAAACCGGAAAGAATAATTTGAATTCTGAAACTTCCTCTCATTGGATATTTGACGTGGAATATACATACTGAATATGAACCATGAGTTTGGTGTTGGGTTTGATTACACATTTTAGTGAATACTAAATCAAATACCATGACATAAATGTTCAAATTTATTTAAAGATTTCTCGACCTGAACGAATAGCGAAATAATTTAATGATTAACCCTTAGACTGCCATGTGTGTCAAATTGATACAGATTTCCCGCCAGGCAAAGCCATGTGTATAATTCTGATGCACAAGTTATGCTATTTAGAGTAGCGATAAAACGGGCGGAGCCTGGCAGCGTAATTTTGAGATAAACATACGTGGCAGTCAAAGGGTTGAATTGGATGTTGTCGCCAATATTAACAAAATAGGAAATTTTTTAATGGATTAAAAAGGGCTTGAAATATCTCTAGAAGTTATCGGAAAAAAATAGTTAGAGAGCGGAAAATTGCGGCTTTATATTTCTCTTTCTTCATCGCCATCCACCGTTTACAAAAATGTCAATATTTAAACAGTTTCTCTGGTCCAATTTATGAACTTGATAATCAACATTTTATGAAATAATTATCTTGTTTTGAGAACCACTGTAAAACTCTTGCGTTTGTTTCACAGGGAAATGTATTGCAAGCCTCTTACAATTCCGTGGATGGGCAGTTCAGAACACAGGATAAATTGAAAGGGGCCGTTGCAGTCATTGCAGTGGATGAATTTCGCGCTCGTTTCAAATATGACCCTGCAATTGCACTCGTTTTCATCATTATCTTTGTTTTGGGGTGGTGCAACAGAAGTAAAAATAATGAAAAATCAAAACATTAGCTGTTATTGATAAAGTTGCATATTTTATTTGCTAGCTACCATTTTTCTGTAATAATAAAGATATGCAAGGTTTCACACAAATATCTTCAATATTTACAATTACTGATTAAGGAGCAACATAGATGTTCCCTCGAAATATTTCGTTCTGAAGAATCAAACTGTGCGAACTTTTACACTGAGTTTGAATTTTGGAACAATGAATTTGTTAGTGCACTTCATGACATTGTGACAGTTTCCGGACAATTCTTAAAACCATAAACGTATATTTTCATTCAGTTAAATAATGCATACACTGAAAAGAAAATGTAATTATTCTAAACAACTATTCTATCCCAATATATTAAAGATCCCTTCCGCCATTCACTTTCATTTAGGTAAGCAAAATCCTCATCGCAAAAGATTAAAAAGAAAGCTTCCAATGAGAATTTTTCGATTCCCCATAGACTAGAACCGATGAGTCTTTTCTCATGACAAATCATATAAGCACGCAATTGTATTATATTTAAAACTAGAATATTGTCTCTAATATATCAGATTATTCATGTATGTATCTCTTACTATTGTATATATCTTATGCGCTTGCAGAAGGCCAATGGCCAAGCTAGAATAAATTTAAAAACAATTCTAAACAACTAACTTGCTACTATCACAGCGTGGTCTATGAAATACACACGTTTCATCTACAAATTATGTGTGGTGGCCTTCAAATTATTTCGCGGCATAGCGCTCCCAGCGAGTCTGGTTTAATTCTATTCCAACGTCTTTGGCATTGCGCCAATATTACAACATGGTCTTTTGTAAAATTGCCTTTCGTACAATTGCGCTGCCATGGCCAACTTACATACTCGTACTGTGGGCCATGATTACATGTAAATAACATTACTGAAGTTTCGTTATGAGTTAGGTCAGAGATGTCAAATCCCAACACAGTGTGTGATTACCAAACTTCATCACATTCCTTTTCATAAATTCAGCAATGATATAACTTTTTTCGTGAAATCGGCAACATTATTTGCCTTTTTCACGAAATGAGTGAAGTCCTTGTTGTGTTATGAAATAGGAAAAATACAAAATTGTAGTAAAATTTTCATTGATGGTTTACAAATAATTTTCTTCGCAAAGCAGTGGTGTTGTTTTCAGAAATTTTGGTGAAAGAACAATTTACAGTGCGTACTAAACAAAAATGTGAGAGCGCTTTTCAAAACTCGTTTAGATGGCTGATGGTAGTAAAGCTTTCTCTTGGAACGATTCATCTCAAAGAATGAAAAGGGTAAATTTGAATAACCAACAATTTCCCATCCATCATCAGGGGTAAGTATTAATGACATGACATGAATTTTAACATAAAACATTTAGTCATTTAGGACACCACTTGATTTTAGTATTTATTACACTAAGGACCAGCTTGCATTTTTCTATACAGACATTTAAAAAAAATATTAAGTACCTCATTTTTATTCTCGAGCCTTTAAATTGCACTAGTTTTTAAATTACCGTAAGTGCTCAGTGCTATTTTGGGAGAATTCTGCTAGCTTTAGAACAAATTTACCATAATTCTGCTTACTAATGAAATGAAGGAAACCCAAAATTGGAGAATGGGTACCCAATTAGGTTTAATTTGAATTTTCCTCACAGTCTCATAGCGATTCGTCGTTTGGGCTTTATTGGCTTTAGATTCCTTTAATTAATATTTCTCCTCGTGACCCAGACAGTCTCTGGCATGCTAGGTAGAAATATATTTGAGACGTTTTTTCGTCGTACGTGTTTTTTTTACATAAAGCGTTTCGGTCGCATAGCGGTCACATCTTCAGCGCGACAAAAATAATAACAATATATCTAAATTACGGATAAAATAAAGTATATTATAGAATATTTTTATAATTAAAATTAGAATTAAAGAAAATTAGAAAACATTTAATATAAAATGTGAAATGGAAACATAATTTTGAATCAAGAGTACATGAAATAACAAATGTACTATTATAAAGTGAAGTAAAATTTTAAAAAAAGGTAAATAAATAAATTTAGATGACCAAATTTCGATGATCGTTTCTGAGGCGGCTGTGGCTTCCGTTCAGGCAAGACAGCGAAGAGCGAGGGCATTGCACGCTATTTAAAAGAATCATTGGATATAATTTCGATGAATATACTGCATATCGGTTCAGGAGACCAGTTGGATGATATCTTATTCCGGCTAGGGTGAAGCCCCACTGTGGAAGATACCTGGAGATGGAAAATTCATGCAAGCCGACATATAGGTCGGTGTCGGATCTGCCATTCCAGAAATGAATGCCATTTATAGGCCGAAACATACACTACACTTAAGGCATTATCACCAAAGAAGTTGTCGCTCGCCAAACCGCAGCAGGCCTGCAGTAAATACGCATTCAAAGAACACTGGTCGTGCGTTCTTAAGTCAATTTTTGGCGAATTTGGGTTAAATAATGAAACTACAAGTTAAGTACCTATATTTTATTTTAGTAAAATGACCAAATTCAAATGTTGCCTCCTTCACGAGAAAAAAGCGTTGAGAAATAGCGTTGAGGGTAGGGAAAACCGTTGGCTCAATAATCTAACCCTCGTTGTCTCCAAGCTAAGACTTAAGAACATTTACCCCGTGACCAGAGAATTGTAGGGGTGGGCACGACCAGTGTTGATTGAATGCGTATTTACCGCAGACCTGCTCCGTTGGCTCGGGCGAGCGACAACTTCATGGTGATAATGCCGCACGTGTAGTGCATGTTTCGGCCTATAAATGACACTCCTTTCTGGAGTGGTAGATCCAGCACCGACCTGTACGTCGGCTAGCATGACTTTTACCCCATGACCACAGAATTGTTGCTTGTAAGTTCTTCCACTGTCTGCGCTTGTCGGCAGGGAGCGCGTGGTGATGAACCTGAGCGAGCGGCGCGGCTGCGGCCAGGGAGGCGGCGGGGGCGGGGGCGGGGGCGGGGGCGGGGCGGCGGGCGGGCAGAGCGCGGAGGCCATCGGCGACGCCTTCCAGTCCATCGCGGAGGCGCTGGCGCAGATGCAGGAGGCCATGTGGACCATGGAGCAGAAGATGCAGGGCACCGAGGACACGGTGCGCGCCATCGCCTCCAGCCTCAAGGCGGAGGGGCAGATCGTGCAGAAGCTCGAGGAGAGAATGGAGGTACGAGCGAACGGACAGAGGCGTGTTTGAGTGTGGTTAGAGGGGTAGGTCGTGCAGAAGCTCGAGGAGAGAATGGAGGTACGAGGGAACGGACAGACGCATGTTTGAGTGTGATTAGAGGGGCAGATCGTGCAGAAGCTCGAGGAGAGAATGGAGGTACGAGGGAACGGACAGAGGCGTGTTTGAGGGTGGTTAGAGGGGCAGATAGTGCAGAAGCTCGAGGAGAGAAAGGAGGTACGAGGGAACGGAGATAGGCGTGTTTGAGGGTGGTTAGAGGGGCAGATCGTGCAGAAGCTCGAGGAGAGAATGGAGGTACGAGGGAACGGACAGACGCATGTTTGAGTGTGATTAGAGGGGCAGATCGTGCAGAAGCTCGAGGAGAGAATGGAGGTACGAGGGAACGGACAGAGGCGTGTTTGAGGGTGGTTAGAGGGGCAGATAGTGCAGAAGCTCGAGGAGAGAATGGAGGTACGAGGGAACGGAGATAGCGTGTTTGAGGGTGGTTAGAGGGGCAGATCGTGCAGAAGCTCGAGGAGAGAATGGAGGTACGAGGGAACGGAGAGAGGCGTGTTTGAGGGTGGTTAGAGGGGCAGATCGTGCAGAAGCTCGAGGAGAGAATGGAGGTACGAGGGAACGGAGAGAGGCGTGTTTGAGGGTGGTTAGAGGGGCAGATCGTGCAGAAGCTCGAGGAGAGAATGGAGGTACGAGGGAACGGAGAGAGGCGTGTTTGAGGGTGGTTAGAGGGGCAGATCGTGCAGAAGCTCGAGGAGAGAATGGAGGTACGAGGGAACGGAGAGAGGCGTGTTTGAGGGTGGTTAGAGGGGCAGATCGTGCAGAAGCTCGAGGAGAGAATGGAGGTACGAGGGAACGGGCAGAGGCGTGAGTGTGGTTAGAGGGACATATCGTGCAAAAGCTGCCAAAAGTGGGAAGGAATAAGGAAGGGGGTAAGGTTTAGGATACTTCACAGGGATTGGACTAGCCCTTGTGAAACAGCCTAACTCGTTTTGTAGGAACAAATTTCACAATAGATTCGACGGGAATCGAACCCGGACCTCCTTGGTGAAAGGCGAGCGAACTTCTCTCTTGAGCCCCGAAAGTTCTCTTTGCGTTCGGAATGAAGCGATAACTCGTTCCCTTTGCCACGGTGTAAGATATATAGGTGTGTCAACTAGCCGCCTTTTGGACAAAATTTTTGAAACCAGTTTGAGGCTAGTTCCTCGCTTATCCGTAGGGTGCGCACGATCGAGTTGGGCATTCATGATGGCGTCTCGCGATTTAGTGGCTTCCACCGGAGGTTACAAAGCTATTGAATGGTTCACCAACTTGTCCCCAAAATGCCCAAGTCGTTCTCAGCGCTTACACTTAGCGAGAACTGTGAGAACTAGCCTCACATTAGCTTCAGTTTTAGACCGGGAGTGAACCCACCTATATCTCTTACACCGTGCCTTTGCGTCTCCGCAGGTGGTAGAAAGGCGACTGGATTCGTGCACGGAGCGAGAGACGGCGTCGTACTGCGTCTCGTCTGGGTCGGGCAGCGGCCGGCGGCGGCCGGAGGGGGCGGGGGCGGTTCTGCCTCCAGCGCCACCTCCTCCTCGTCGTCGTCGTCTTCGGAGCGCCGGCGCCAGCACTCGCCGCCCGCGCACGCCCCTCCGCCGCCCGCGCCCCCGCCGACGCCCCCGCCCCCGCCGCTCCCGGCGCGCCCGCCGCCCAACGCCCACGCCCACGCCGCGCGCGCCTCCGTGCCCTCGCGGCCCATCGCCCCCGACGGTACGCAACGCACTGCGCGGCGCAGCGGCAACGCCCTGGCAAGGCTATACTTGGGTTTTCATTTCTTGGCGCGTAGGGATATTTCCCTCTCATTCCTTGTCCTATCCTTCTCCTTACACACACTGTCACTTATATGCACTACACTACCACACATGCCGGGAGACCGGAGCTTACACGCAACACTCACCGTGCTGGATACTCGGATTGACATGAAATTTCACCAGCTTATAGAACACCATGCAAAACCTATGTACGCAAATTTTGAAGTGCTATGGAATATTATAAATAGCGTTTTATAGGCATTTTGTATCAGGACCTTTCGTGACCCTCGCGCTTCCCGCAGCGGGCGAGCCGTTGCTTCGGCAGCGCTAGGAACGTTACGCGGGCGTCTATCACTCGGTGTCAGATTCCCAAGCGCGTTCGTTCCATTGAACCTGCAGATTAAACACCTGTTTTTGTCACCCCGCCTGCCCTCCAAGAAACGGAGACCTTGCCGACAGGCCGATAGTGCAGGCGCGGTGTGTGAGTAACGGCCGCAGAACCAGCGGCGAGCAGCGATTTCCGCCCTTTCACGGTCGGTAAGGTCAAGAAAGGTCCCAATACTAATTATCACAAAAACACTACTTGCAATGCTTCATAGCACGTAAACATTTGTATGTAAGGGTTTCGAAAGGTACTGAACAAGCTGATAAAATCTCAAGTCAACTCGAGTATCCAGCACGGTGAGTGTTGCGTGTTAGAACTTTTCGCGGCTGCGGTGGTGCCCTGACGGTGGGAGATACCTGGTTGGGAAAAACCGCGCTAGCCGACGGTAGATCTGCTCCGGATCTCACCAGCGAGAGGGGAAAAATTACCGCCATCTCCCGAGCAAAACAACGTGCACTACACCCGCGGGTCTAATGATCTTAGCCGCTGTCGCACCCGGAATCAATAGTGATCAATGAATCAATCAATCGACGCTTTACAAACGTTTAACCGTTCAATTCAGAATGCTCTCTTGAGTCTTCTTCACTTGTATTCCTGGATCTTCGTACATATTCCTATACGCCATGTTCTTTCATCTCCTTTTGCGGGTCTGCGTACCTGAACGTAATTTTGTATATCATGTCTGGCACGCGACATCGTATAAAAATATTAAGCTCCTTGCATTCTATTTAACAATGCCCACGATAATCTCATGATTGTTCGTAACATAGCGTCGTCACGGAGGTTTGCTAGTTGATCTCTTTTATTCAGTTTCGTAATGGGGGAAAATGGTCACCAATATATGTGTTATTAAACATTACCCTTCTTGGAATTGCCGTATATTCTATTTTATGTCAATTTTTATAGAAGAGATTGATCTCATAATTTTCATTTTGCTATTATTTGGAGATTATAACATTTTTGGTGAACAATCAATTATTAAATTTATTTTTTGTTAGAATTAAATAATACAACTTTTAAAAAAAGCTACTGCTTTGAAATATTGCTTAAAAATCACAATAAGCATGTTATTTTTTAATTTAAAAAGGAAAATACATATAATGGTGGATACAAAGGTGGATATTCAGTAGTACACAGAATGTAAACAGTGAATTATGGCCCTTGTAACTTGAAATAATAGACGTAATCCATATAAATAAGCGGGCATATAATTTTGCAGCAATGATCATTGAATTAGACACCCAGGCACTATTTATTCAATTACGGATATGTAATTATTTTTGTAGTTCGTATTTCTTCCCTTTTGTTAGGGTGGAATGTGGTATCCTTGCAAAACGATTTGTATATCATGATCTTTATTTCGTATGTGCCCAGCATTGTTAGAATACGTACTCTTAGGCTTAGTTACAATTGCATCCAAGGGTAAAATTACTTCGAGGGTAAAGTGTTTCGAAAACTCAAAATTTTCTGTGGAAAAGAGCTTTAAATTTCGCATTTTTATTAACGCTTAAACGCCATTTTCTTAAAAAGAGCTCCACATTTTTCAAAAAAATTGCCACTTAGGGCGAACTTTTACTGTTCTTAAATATTCTAAAATTAGTATTTCCGTTCTACCATTAGGCAACCGAAAAATTAAGAAAATGTCAAAAAAAATGTACTTTGGGCGGCGATAGATATCAGCTGGCACGAATATGTGGCTATTCCGAATAGCTAGCCCAGACCCAAGGAAATAGAAGACGAATACGGGAATGTCTGTGCATTCTGTAGCACTACTAGTTTCTCTTGTAAACCCACGTTATACTGTTTTCGCCCAAACGCCTCAATTGTAATTATGTAAATGTAAATATTTAAGTAGTTAGGCGGAAGAGCAGGCCTCACGGACTGAGACTCGCCAGAAATAAAGTCGTTAATTATTATTATTATTATATTATTATTATTATTATTGTTATTGGAGTCGTAGGCTTCCGCGGCCGGAGTCATATGGATGATCTTGGCTGACGCTATTGCTAAACCTCCTAAGCCGACGTGTAGGTCCGCGCCGGACCTAACTTTCCAGCGGAGGGATATAACATCCACTGTACTTACGTGCCTAACGATCGTAGTCAACGATCATGGCTGTATGGGGTGACGCCGCGTCGAAGGCTGTGTTGCCGACGTTTCGACCATCTTATCGTGGTCTTCCTCAAGGCCGGAATTATTATCATTGTTCCATGCGCTGAGTCGGCGTGTGTGGCAACTGCGCAGCGGCAGGCAAGAAGCTGCTGAAGGCGGCGCAGAAGGGGCGCACGGCGGTGGCGCAGCGGCTGCTGGACGCGGGCGCCGACCCCAACTTCGCGGACGGCAGCGCGTGGACGCCGCTGCACCGCGCGGCGCGCAAGGGCCACGCGGCCGTGGTGGAGCTGCTGCTGCGTCGCGGCGCGCGCCCCGACGCCGAGGCGCCGCACGGCTTCACGGCGCTGCACATGGCGGCCTTCAACGACCCCAGCGGCCGCTGCACGGCGCTGGCTGGCCGACGCCGGCGCGCGCCTCGACCGCGCCAACGCCTTCGGCCGCACCGCGCTTGCACTACGCCGCCGAGTTCGGCAACATGGCCGCCGTGCGCGCGCTGGTGGAGGCCGGCGCCAGCAAGGCGGCCGTCACCAACGACGGCAAGACGCCCTACGACATGGCCAAGGCGGACTACATACGCAGATACATTCGGCCCTGAACCACTGGAGATGTACGCCAACGAGAATAAAAACTTCTTGCAAAAATTCTGTCTCAAAAATGTACACTAGGAAAACCGGCAGACGTTCTGGCCGTCATCTCCCTCTTTCCTCTTCCATCTCCCTTTCTCACTGTCTCTCCTTCCCTCACACTGTCCCTGTCTGTCTCTGTTTCTGCCACTCTTTGTCCCTCTCATTCACATTTACTTGCAGATTCTGTACGTCTCTGAGCAGGTGAGGTAATATCGAGAAGCGCCGGACCAGCAAAACTATAATAGAAATTTCTAGAAGAGCTTATTTCGGTAGATTAAGGTGTCAGAAACGTTTCTTTGAGGACTTTGGCCTAAAAATTTTAGTTTTTAAGGCCCTAGAACGCCTTGTTAGGAATTTTTAACGATGTAGATTCAAAATAGTGCCGGGGGTGTTGCGGGTTGCATTTGGCGTGAATATTTAGTTTTGTGTCTAAAGCGCCGTGTAGTGTAGTTACAACAGAATTAACAGAACAATCTTGTGGGTGAAAAAAAAAACACGAAGTGCCAACTTTCATGGAGATAGGTTCAAACGGTGTCGGAGTTAGCTTTTATATATAGATAAGAATCCCCGCAATCTTGTTTCTTCCGGGGGCTTTTCCAGCTTCAGGATGCTTGGTTTTCGACTCGACGCGCGGGTTCACATTATGTCCCTCATGTAGACACATTAACCTTTACACTAGGACCAGTGGTGTCAAGGTCTTCTCCTGGTTGTAGCGGCACGCGTCGTGACAACCGTAGTACGCCACGAGCGTCTCTGCGCAACTAGCGTCAGGAAAGGAAACTAACCCCGCCGTTTCACAATAGTGATGGCGTTGTCTCTTAGTGGCGGGGTGGATGAACTGCGTGGAGGGGCGATTTCGCCTTGGCATTCGTGCCACGGACTCCCGCTCGTGGCATCGACCTTGACAACACTGCACTACACACTGACACACGTGCGGGCTCCTCGGTCTGTGGTCAGCAGACTCACAACACCCTCCGCGGCAACATACATACATGGAAGACAAGGGACAAACAACCATGCCCAGGGTGGGACTCGAACCCGCATCCCTTCAGACCGAGACGTTGAGTCAGCACACGCTCTAGTCAACTCGATCATGCAGATCGGATCCAGCAATTTAACTATTCGTTCGTAGAAAAAGAGTCATTACGAATAGCGATGCGAAAATTAATAGAATTGTGGAAAATTGACATTTCGAATATTGCATGTTCTAACTCTAGGAATAAATAACGACTGCTGGGATTCTGGATGTCCTCTTCTCGATCTCCTCTTTCCAGTTTTATTTTCTTTGATTATCTTTGAAAACTACTCCGTCGCAGGGTGGCATATTTTATATGCGCTTCCACTAGTTTATAATCATCTCCAGTGTTATTTCCAGCAACACGGAGGTGGTTTGTGCTATCTTGGAGCCCCACTACATAGCCTTTGTATCTCACAAAATGGAAAGCTGAATACGATGCATAACAAGTAACGCTGGTGGAATAGCGACTCTTAAACTGCGAGATTAAAATTTTAAAAAAATACTCGCAAGGTTCATGAGAAACTAAATAAAACTTTAATCTGTACTTTTATTTTCGGAGTAGATCACGTAAAACTCGTACTAAGTTAGTCACAGATGCTACAAACATATTTTTTATATTCCTTGATTCGGGAACAGCGAATTGCCACTGATAGAGTGTTCATTGTTTTCAGACTTATTAACTACAATAAACAATAGTACCGTAAGTGTAGCTAATGTTACATCTTGGGAGATTGCTGTATTCTTCCCTTACTTTAACTGTAGGTCTGGCGACTACCTACATTTCGAGTTCCAGTGTAACATCCTCCTTATATCATCCACAGCGGGACAACGCCTAAGCCAAAACTTGATCTATGCCCCAGACTAGTCTCCTGTGATGTGTATTAAAGTTCTGCATTTCAGAGTGGGTGTGTGTGACAGTAGAGGAGACAAGAATGAGGAAGGAAAGATCGCGCGTGACCGTAGCCCCTTTGTTCAGGTACTGCTCGGCATTTTCTACTTATCGGAGAAAAAGGGCAAACTATCGGATAAGAGCAGCCGACAGCTGGAATTCTCCTCCAAACAGTAGCTAAATTCGACCTAGATATGAGGCGTTTCAGAAGCCAATCTAAGCCCTATTTTTAAAAAAAACTGTGAATAATAACATGGTTATGATCCACACGTAAATATTTGGCAGTGGTCAAGACGACGAACTCTACATTTAACTGGTTTGCCGCTAGAATATGCTAACTACTCTGGCAAATGAACATTTTATCAGTTGTTTCTGTGACCAGTGAGATTAACTCCTTGGTTCCACGACAGTCGATGTTTAACGGAACTGAACTGTTTCGTGTTTAGCAACTTTCCAGTGTTTGTGTATGTGGTATTTGTGTCTACTTTTTTGTTTCAATGAAGAAATAGAAATAATGCCAAACATGAAGTCATGTACTCAGATTCATGCGGTGGTCAAAACCGCAACATCAAAGTTATTCTCTCTCTCTCTCTTATGAAACATCTACAAAATTAACTGAGTGGTAACACTGAAACTATTGACTTAAATTTCAAGAACACAGTTACCTTTCAAATGAATCATATTTTCCCTTTATTGAAAAAACGCAAAAACTAGTAGCCATATCTTTTCTATAAGGGATTGATATGATTACCATTCTTGGCTGCAAACAAAACATATATTTCCTCACAGAAATAACCATGAAGACTTCTATTCGACAGAAAACCTAGAAAAATGTATCACCAACAGGAAAAAAAGTGTCAAAGGTGAGCCAGTTAACTGGTCGACAATGAGATGTATACGTATTGAAAAGGCTGAACCATTTGCTACCAAATATAAAACTACATTCTTACCAGAAATGACATTTGGAAAGCTTAATATCCAAAAGAAAAATAGAAACACACGTCCTTTAGAAAGTGTAGCTAATATTCCACAATTTCTTCTTATAGCACATTAAGACCGATTCCATGGCACAAAATGGATATGCCTCTTGAAGTTTATACCTCCTATTCATCACCACTATTATAAAAATTTGAAGTCTACATGGGTCTTCAAGAAGAACCTGCCAATGATGACGCCAGCATCACTTTGGCAGAATAGAGGCAATGAACACATTTTATTTGTATTTCAGGCAAATTCTTTAAAAGTATTGCTTAATTACTCACAATAATACTGGTGACTTTTCTAGTAATAATGTTTTGTTCCGGACGTATTTGTTTAATAAAATAGCTTGTTTAGAAACCATTCAGAATATAATGTCAATACATCCAGAATTCGTCAATATCTTTCAGTTGGCAATTTGGCTAAGTAGCTTTTTTACACGAGAGAAAGACATTGAGTTTTTAAAATGTATTAATAAAGTGCTGAAAATATACCCCTAATTGTAAAAAAAACGAATGAGTTATTTGAAATATGCTGAAACAATTAGAGAACATTTTATAGATAAAAAACGTTAACTGTTCATAATGAAAATTTTCGTTCGATGGAGTTAGACGGCTTGGCTTCAGAACACCTCATATGTAACAAGATTCGAACATCCTACGCCGTCGGGACTCAGTCTAGCACCTCTCGGTCAGCGACGCTGCGTAGACAACTGGAATGACGTCACTGAGCTATCGCAACCTGTACAAAATTGCAGTAAAAACGTAGTAAAAGTCTCATTTCCATTACTGAGTTTGAATTTTTCAATGTTCCAAACAGCCAATTGTTTTAAATTTCTCGTGAGAACAGTACAATTCTGAAGAAACTTCATGGTTGCTGCAATGTTCTATGCAGTAATGCTATTTAAACATACTATATCACTAAGATATATTAGAAAATATCAATATTACGGGGGGAAATTATTTATTATTTTGAAGATCCTAAATCGAGTGAACTATTTTGTTAGCCACATTCGTCTTTAATCCCTGTTAACATGCAACCCTGTAGGTTTGTTGCACTTACCTGTATGTTAAGAAATTTAACATCCTTAACAACGGGCTTTACATCCATAGCAAAGTAAATAAACAACTATAATTTCATCGAAGGTCAACTATTTATTTAGAAAAACATGGTAAGGTACAAAACAAATCATCTTCACGAACTTCAATCTCTATAAAGAGCTTCCATACTTCGTTTCCAAAATATTCGTCTCTGTTTGAACACTAACGTTCAATCTCTGTAAAAATGCTTAAAGCTTGTGGAATGTTTTCAATACTTGTGGAATTATTGTGCCGTATGGCTAAGTCTGCCAAAAGTTGTGAAAAATCTGCCGTATGGCTAAGTAGGATTGAAACGAATTTCACCTGAATGAAAATTAAATCTTAATTGTGTGAACTGTATAAAAATGTATTCAACACAAATTATTTTCACATGTGATAAACACATTCACATTTACTTTACACGCACATGTACAATTTAATTATACCGCAAATAATCCAAAAGGATGAACGCAATAACAATGAAGAAAACTTGAAATTCAAACAACAACATTAAATATAAAAATAAAATTTTACATGATTACATTACTATGCATTACTATTACATTACTGTACTAATGCAGAATGAAACTGAATTGTAAATGACAAGTATTGTAACGGACAATGGTGAGATTACCCAATTTAGTGAAAATAAATCAAATGAAATAATTTGAAATTGTACATTAATAATTTGTATATAAAAACTTGCTTGTTGAATTTAATTCATTCACTTTTGCTTAAAATCTTAAATTATCTCTTGATTTTTATTGTTGTGTCGTGACTTTCTGTTTACTGAGCACTTTCCGTTTATTTCAGTTTTAATTTTTCGGTCTAAATAAATATTCACGTATCTTAAAATTAGTGTCTAATATTTTGTACTGGTTTTCTTTTTTCACATTGTCCTGAAATGCTGGCTACACAATTTAATCTGGAAATTTGTTCTTTTGTTGTTACTTCGTTCTTTTATCGTGCTCACGCTAGTCTCTCTATTCCCGAGGAAGCTTTTGACGTTGCCCACAACATCATTATTCTTTTGAAATTCCGTAAAATATCTTCCTCGTCTCCATACACTTGTTTTGAAAATGTACACGAAAAGACCTACATCCATCAACAAAATAAAACATGAATTATATGTGGATGAGGAAGGAAATATAGTATACTCCAAACCAGTATAAATCAACAATGTTGACAACGGAAGTTTTCATGTCATAAAAAATGGTAACAATAGCTCAATTGGTATTGACTGATAATAGCTCACAAAGTTTTCAGACGCCGAAACGTGAATTCCACACTAAATAAAGTTATCTGACCATTGATTTCATAAGATAACGATTCAGAAACCGACCCTAACTCTTTTTAAGTGACTCGTGATAGGACAAACTTCTTGCGTGCTTAAGCATTTACTTTCCATTCTTTAACAGCGCTAGCAGCTGCAGGTTGACCGTGTGCGTGTGCTTCGCCTTATTGTGCTTCGTGCTTCTCCTTGTGATAGGCCCATCCCCTTTCGTTGCTGAAGCCCATTCCGCACTGCGAGCACTGGTAGGGCATCTTGCCGCGGTGCGTAAGCTTGTGCTGCGCGAGGCTGGACGGCCGGTGAAACCCCATTCCGCAGTCGTCACAGCGATGCGGCCGCTCGCCCGTGTGCTTGCGCTTGTGGGTGCGCAGGGTGTCCGACCGGGCGAACGCCTCGCCGCACACGTCGCAGCGATACGGCCGCTCTCCCGTGTGCGTGCGCCTATGACTGATGAGGTCTTGTTTCTGGACGAAGGCCTTGTGGCAGAACTCGCACGAGTACGGCCGCTCTCCCGTGTGCGTGTTGCGGTGGTGGTCGAGGTTTTTGCGGCCGGTGAACGCCATGTCGCAGGAGAACGGCTTCTCCCCAGAGGGGGTTCGGGTGAGACCAGAGAGGTTGAAAGATGTGTGCGGGTGCCCGGAGGGAACGACCGGCGCCGCTTCGGCCGGATGCTGTCGGGTCTGTGCGCGCCGGTCGTCGTGCTGCTGCGGCTCCGTCTGCGAGGCGGGCGTCACGCCCTCCTGAGCGACGCGAATGCGCCGCGAGCTGTACTGCTGAGGCGCTGGCTGCTCGTCCTCCAGCACGATGACGTCATCACCTGAACACAAATACGATTTTTTTTGCGTACTGGATTGCTAGCGGGGAGTCTGCCCTTAGGTAGAGTTCCGCACCCGAGTTTCCAACCCATGCTTCCTTGGAAGCCTACCTCCGACGCGGGTCTGGAGACCTTACTGAGTACGCTCGGCTCACGGGCGGTCCCCTGGTGCACCTGGGGTTTGACTCTCACTTTCTCTGCTAGATGTCTGTGTCAGTTAAGTACATCCGAACTATCTGGGTGGGAGAAAAGTAGATCTTGTTACGGCGGAATATTGTCGGAGGGATTTTACCGGGAGATATTCTATTCGGGCATCTGCCACTGTTCTTTTATATGCCACGAGAGTGACTGAGCTACTGTGGATTTTCGCTCTACCAATGACTGATTGTTCGTAATTCCTGGCGCGTCAACTACAGAGGTCATTAGTCCCGTAATTGGTCACAATGAGTGTCACTCACGCTGAGACAAGAGGGGCGAGCCGAACGTAGAAGACGGGAATACCTTTAAGGGTTAAAGAATGGAGAGAAGGATCGCGCCCTGCTCTCTGAATCTGAATCAGTGAAATTGTCGCTGATTCAATCAGTGAGAGCCGAAGTCACTGATATCTTCGGTCGCAATAAGTAGTTTCGCTGACAATCAGCGAATATGCGAACCTTTTCATAATGACCGCCAACATTTCACTGGTCGTCAGTAGTAAAAGTGCCGCGTCACCATCGCTCACTGATCGTTCAGTCGTTCGCGTGCTGCTGTTTTCACAGATTTCACTGATTCCCACAGTGAAGTTCCACTGATTCAAAAAGTGGACCCGATTTTCACTGATTTGTTCAGGTCAATTCACTGATTGTCAGTGGTAGGGTTATAACGGACACCATCAGTGAATAGTCACTGTCAATCAGTAGTTTTTCACTGATTCAGATTAAGAGAGTGGGGAGGTGTTACAAAGTAGCGTAGTGACAGGGGGAGCTCGCGCTGCCAGGAGCTGCATGTAATTTCGACGAAATAAAGAATCAGAAGACGACGCAGTGGACATGACAAAGCGTACACGTGCGCAGACCAAGCCGATGACACACTTAAATAGCCAGTCAATAAGAGGAACAGAGCGATCATTCTTAAAATTGAGACGATCATTGGCTGATCGGATTATGGGCGGGGACACGCCGCGGAAACAGGAGAGGGGGGGGGCGCGAGCCGAAATGATGAGCGTTTTCGGAGGAAATGTCATTTGGATAGAGATTCTGAGAAAATTCGGATTCATATTTCGAGACCGTTCGGGTGTTGAGAGCTTTCAATTGATTCGTGCATTGCAGTCTAATTTGGACTCTGTCACATACTCGATTGATTCTGACTTGCACGCTAACACGCAGTCCAGGCATCAACATTATCTATGAACACTCAAAGTGATTCACTTATTATGAACATTTAAAGAGCAATCGATGTCACACCAAACGACATCGTATAATTGTCATCAGGCTTACATCAGTCGTTGAAAGACACCCGAAGTGACTAATGCCTAATCACCCATCGCCGTTACGCGTAGGCACATTTAACCCTTTCACTGCTACGCATTAGGAGCGCTGGACGTCGCGCGGTGCTGAGTCTTCTAGCCGCCGCCGCACGCCGTGTGCTAACGGCTCGCGGTGCAAGCAGCCCATGCCTTCCACCACACTTGAAAAATCTTGCAACAGAAGCATTGAAACGCTATCTAAAAGGCACCAAAATAAACTTCATGGGTCCAGAACAGGACCCATGTTGTGGCAATCGCCTAATTTCAACCGCGATCTAACAATGCTCATGAGAGCCCGAAAGAGCAGCGCGACGCACCGGTGGTAGCACGGAGAACTCTGACGCACCGGTGCGGCGTTAGCAGTGAAAGGGTTAATGCGTGATGTACGAGCAAGGTCGCAACTAAACTCTGAACGAGTTCTTGCTTCCTCCTCATGCAAATATACTATCTTACTGGAAAAACAAAGTGATTCTCCAATTTAAGAAAAAGTTCTGTTCGATATCTGTGCATTCCATCAACCACAGTGTTTTCGGAGAGACTTTTCAGTACAGCTGGATTGATGTGACAAAAAACAAATAGCATGGATCCAGAAACAGAATGCTAGTTTTCCTTAACCCTTTGTTTGGATGATATTGAGAAATCAAATTCATTTTTATTGTGAATATTATGAATGATTCATTTTACATAATGCTGTGGAAGAAGGAAACAGAATATTGTGTAAATCAATACTAAACAATACATCGTAATTATTTCTGTCTAAATCACAAATATTAGCAGTGGTCTTTACATTAAGGCAGTTTTCACAAAATATGCATGTTCGTGTAAACATCAGAAATAATCATTTTTTACATCACAATATTTTGTTCGACAATTTTTTTCCTAGTAGCAGACTGACACTTTTTTTTTGTACTTTATGGTTCCATAGGTATCGTATTTTGAATTTATCCTTTTCTGTAGACTAGTAATTGTGCAGACATTACCATTTTGGATATAAAAATGTTCACTCATATTGAGAACTATATACAGTCCTCTCTTGACATTCGCGAATTCACTAGTTCCGAACATTCGCGATTAGAGAAATGCTACCGATTTTACCATTCGCGACTTCAACATTCGCGAGAGTGTCTTCTGGTCGTACTACTTTTTACTTTCCCGTATACGTACGTATACACGGAGTGATATACGTAGTATAGGGAAAGTTATGTAATGCTGCGCGAAAAAATGGCCAATTTTCGGCGGAAAAAAATTAATTGCCGGGCCGTGAAAACGAAAAAGTGGATAAAACCAGTTGCTAAATTAAGAAAAAAAAATCCCTTAACACGTGGTGTAGTCAGAAACCCTGTTTTCTAGGTCCTTGATACCGAAAACCTAATTGAAAGGAAAACGTCCGTCTGTCCGTCTGTGAACAAAGCTAGCGCCTAAACCATACGTACGATTTCTTCCAAAATGGATATTCCCCGGTCGATCTGATTCTAGTCAAAGCTTCGAGATTTTGAAAAAGATTTTTCAAAATTTGGGGGTACTTTATATGAAGCTCCCCGGGGATCTTCAACATTTTCTCAAAAACGGCTCCAAATTTTTTCTTTAAATTTCTTGTATGAATAGAGTAAAATACACTTATTTACATGGCATAGGTCCAATTTTCACGAATAACTCTAAATTTTCGAAAATTATGAAAGTTTGAATTTTTTTGGCGTCTTTCTCCAGCTACAAAATTGAAGATAAGAGATTTTTTGTTCCAATAAAATTTGTTCTGCATATTGAGTTCTTTCATAAAGCTCATGTAAATGTTCCTCCAAATTTCAGTAGTTTTCGTGCAATATGTGCAACATTAAAAAATTACAAAAACAAGATTTTCTCAAAAACGGCTCTAAATTTTTTCTTTAAACTTTAGGTAGGGATAGTGGTAAATTTACTCTATCAGATGACATGAAAGCCATATTGGTCTATCGGTTGGTATTTTCAAAAATTTACAAAAATGTAATTTTTTACTTATCTCTCACGTCGTTAATATTTACATTATCGGCGATTTTTTCACATTATTATATTTACGAGTATATATGCTTTAAATAATGTCAAGTAAAGTTTCTCGAAAACACAACTTTTTCTATGAAAAGTAGCTCAAATTTCGGCATTTTCAGAAATGCTCAAACGCCATTTTCTCATCTATGGCTGCAATTTTTGTCTTGAAACTTTTGTAACAGGTAGTGACAATTACACTCTTTAATATGACGTCAAGTTTATTTTGAGTTATTTTTTTGTTTTTTCAAAAATTATATAAATGTAAATTTTTTGAAAGATCTCTCACATCTTTAATATGGACATTGCCAACAATTTGTAAACATTATTATATTTGTGAGTGTAAGTGCTTCAAATAACTTCAAATAAAGTATTTTGAAAACTCAAAAATTTTCTGTGAAAATGAGCTTCAAATTTCGCATTTTTAGTAGTGCTAAAACGTCATTTTCTCTTAAACGGCACATAACTTTTAAAAGAAAATTGCCATTTACGACTAGGTTTTTGTGTTTTTTAATATTCTAAAATTAATATTTTCGTTCTACCAATAGGAAACCGAAAAATTAAGAAAATAACCCAAAAAATGTACTTTCGGCGGTGATAGATGGTAGCTGGCAAGAAAGAGTATGTGGCAATTCCGAATAGCTAGCGAAGACCCAAGGAAATAGAAAACTAATACGGGAAAGTCTGTGCCATTCTGTAGCAAAACTAGTTTTTAAAGCGAACACAAGTCCTTTATCATCGTCAACTAACTCTGGAGATGCCGGAGCTCAGAGAATCTCCAAAAATGTCAATTCATATTAATAGAATGACACAATTGCAAAAATAATTCAATTCAGTTGCATCAAATTAGTGATGAGGGTTTTGGCCACATGAACAGAAAAGCCATTCAGGATCTGTGCAACTCTCATTACAATGACTTCACTGGAGAGGAGCTTGGGAAAATCATCAAAGGAAAAGTAATGAGTAGAGACCGAAAAAATATGTATTATTAAACGTCAAAATATGTACATAGATATGTAATGAAAACAGTAAGAATATTTAATAAATATGCAAAATAGGATATAATATGTAATATTAAAATTCTGTAATTAAAAATCATTTACATAGCAAGAAATTACATTAAGAAAAACTGCTCACTTTACATCATACAACTTTCTCGTCCGTAGTAAAAGCTTAATCTATTGTAACCGAGGACCGCAGTTTAGCAGCCAGACTAATCGCAATAGAAGCCATCGCACAAACTGGCGAGATATACGACCCGCAAACATACACCTTAGCATCTTCATCGAAGTGTCACACGTTGGCGATCGCAAATATTTCTCGGAAATTAACACATCACAAAACGCGCTGACAGTGATATTTTGGACACCTAGATTTCCCCAATAATGTAGAAACAATGCTGATTTAAAAAACACATCTTTTCATAAAAAAATGGAATTAAATTGAAGAAAATTGATAAAATAATAAAATATATTGTGAAAACAGCAAAATATGTAATATAGTACTAAATATTAACGGAAAAATTGGTTATTTTGTTAGCAGGGCTGTGATTCGTCAATATTACAATTTTGAGAACGGTAAGTAGAAAGACAAAAAATATGTAATTATATAAAAATCCGGTCTCTAGTAATGAGTAGAGACAGGATATCCATGCACTATCAAATGCTAAAATATGCCTGCAAACATGCACAATCAAATAGCTAAATATGCACGATGCAGGATAAAATGGAGAAAATACGCACAATTAAATTTTATTTTATTCAAATTTTTAGTTACATTGACTTTTGTAAAAGTGAAAAATTAACAATTTTTCTAAACTGTTCTATGTCAAATTCATTCTTTTGCATGCAGAAAAAATGTTTCTAAATGCAGGAAACGACCTTTTTACGTCACAAGATATAATTAGAGCATACTTCAAAGACAAAATCCAAGCAAATGTAAGGTCAAATCCTGCATTTCCTGATTTTTCACCACAAATAATGTTGTATTTTTTATATTTTGGGTAAATTTCAAGTCACAATTCAAATTTAACACTTCATGTAATTTCTCCATAGCAGTCTCACCAATATCTCCAAACATTAATTCCAGACACTTTAATGTCTTCAACAATTTTTAATGACTCCACCAGAGGAAGGCCTACTGATTCTAATTTCTGAAGATAAGGAAGACTATTTTTTCTTCATGTGTCCAGGATGCCCTGTCTTGCATATTTCTCTAGAAATCCTTTAAACATTGGATTTGCTACTTTTACGAAGGGTATATTTGCCCTTAATAAAGAATCACACATTTCCATTAAAAATGGATTTGTTGCAGGCTTCAATGTTGCCTCAGTTTGTACTAAGTGTGACATAGATTCTTTCCTTTCTCTAGCTTTGACACTACGAGAAGTAGGTGCAAGGTGCTGGCCCATTTGAAACTTTTTGGAACATTTAATCTGCATAAATAAATTGAAATTCTACAGAGTTACATATTTCTTAAGAAGAGTATTAGAATTTTGCTACAAATTACCATATTTTGAAACAAATGTTACTCAAATTTTGACGCAAATTAATGTCAGATTTAATTTAAGACGAGCGCACTTTACTAAAATACAAACGTTCAGGTTCAAACTATCTGAGCAGAAATTACAAAGGCTCAATTTCTCTTGTTGATAAATTATTCTTTTTACAGACACAACGATGCTACTAGTACTTCAAACGAAATTAAAGAAAAAAATATGAAATATTCCATGTTTTGTTTTCAATAACATTAAAAATAATAGAGGTAAAATTCTGAAACTAGAGAAAAAATATTTCGAAAGGCACACAATAATTATTTAAAAACAATGCGCCAAACAGTTTTTAGAAAACAATTTCTTGAACCTCAGAAAACTCTCAAAACGGCAAAAAAATTATTAATAGTATCTCGATAATAATTACTTTCACTTCAATAATTTTTTTTTTTTTCGTTTCTTATCTATTTCATTGACATTGGTGTATTTTTTTCTGAGTTTCAGTATTTCAAATTATATAATTTCTGCAGCAACATTAGTCTTCATCACTAAACATTTCGACTAGGGAAACAACACCAGTAGATATATTTGTTTAATTGATCAATGTTTACAGTGTCTACTTCTTTATTACAACAATTGGAATAAATTATATTTCCATCCGTTCTCCAGAAAATCGTAGTTTCCAATTCTTTGTTTGACAAGTGTTGCACTCGAAGCCTTAGAAGAAACTATTTTAAATTTAACTTTTCAATTAAGACACTTGTGTAAATCCTCGCACGCAAGCAGACTGAGAGCGTGCCCTTGACTATTTTCCTCTCCCATTGTCAGTTAAGAAAGGATATTGAATTTTGGCGTCGTGTATCTTCCGTATCCTTTGCGACGTATGATATGACGTTGATAATTCGTTTCGCGATCGTTGCTCACCGCACGTGTAATTGCGGCGCAAATCCAAGTAATGTATAGGAAAGTTAAAATGTGAAGAATAATAACATAAACACCAAAGATAACTGCGTGTTATCAGGAACTAAGATCAATTTACTATTTATACAAAATATGCGTGTCGTAATATTCACAAATTATGCAGAGAAATAATAAAAAAGAACTTAAATATGCTAGATAGAAGTCTAAATATGCAGTATTAATTAAAAAAGGTGTCCAAATATGCATTATGCATGAATTTGTCCAAAAACTTCTACCAAAACTTGCAAATATGAACGGAAAAAGTATGCATTTTTTAAACTAGTTTTTCATTAAACATATATTTACAAAGTTTGAAATCTCTACGAAGCTTAAATAAAAACATGCATTTGCATGGAAATTCTGTCTCTGGTAATGAGGAAGTAACTGTAGAGAAACTGCGTTCTGGAGCAACTTCAAAACAATGTCAAATCTGTTAATGGCGTTCTAAAACTTCAACAAGATATGGTCGAAAAAGCATTCGAATGTGATCCGAACATGACTACGTAATAACTACGAGATTTAAAAGAGAAATAGAAGCAGCATCTCTTGCATATTTGGATATTAGCACGAGGAAAGCGATGGAAAAAATATTCCATATCAAATAACTTTCAA
>JAHLJT010002630.1:41037505-41051739 GCA_031308135.1 Acheta domesticus
GGGGAATTAAAGCCCATGTTAGTAGATGTCCCATGTTAGTAGATTTACTGCATGTAAAAGATCCTCAAGTCTAAATGACGCCTCTGAGCCTAATCGCAAATCGCCTGTTTCGTCGCCCCAAGGAATACCTTCTTTCCCGCAGTTGGCTGAAAGCAGCGTAGCGCGAAATTTGCCACTATGGTCAGACGGAAGAGCAGGCCTCATAGCCTGAGTCTCACCACGTAAAATAAAGCATAAATTCAATTTAATTCATCAAAAACTTAAAACAATGTCCCGATACGATACTCTGAAACGATAAGTTTTGCATCTAATCTGTCAGTTTCCTATGGACATGGAAAAGATAATTGTTCATTCTTAAACAATTCTAATAATTGAGTCCTTTATTAGATCGAGAAATATTGCAGAGCGAGTTCCCCCCTTACGACCACTGCTTTTGCAACACCCTGAAATTTAACTCGCCCACCGCCACTGAAATAAAACATTCATGGAGGCACGCGACTTGCAGGGTTTCCAGTCTTGTATCTCCCCAGCACCCCGTAGTCCCCGCCCCAGGCTGCGGATAAGCTCTAAGCTCCAGACTGGACTCCTGACAATTGTGAGAAGTTGTATTTGCATGTTAGTGGATGTAAAGGGAGGATATAGGGCAAGGAGAGGAAGGAAGACAGTACGCGATCTGTTACCCATTTGTTAACGTATTGCCACGCATTCGCTTGGTACTGATCAGAGTAGTACCTAAAACTCCCTTACCGATCAGAGCAGCCGACCAGCTAAAATTTTTCCAGAAAGCAGATTTGGGCCCAGCTCTCTAGGTAGTGCCACCGTGGGGATTCGAACACTAGTGCTTCCCGATCCCGCTGCAATGGTAACAGTTGTTGCCCTAAGCAATTTCAAGCCGGTGTATCTCTAATGAGTAGTACCAGACCAACTGGAGAAAGTGAGGTAGTTTGCCGGTTGCTTTCCTCTTCCAGCCAGGAAGTGCCGACATACATATCCGTCTTAACACGCCGTTCATAGCACTGGATGCCATTATTCAGCGCAATTCATACCCTCATCAGTATGGGAACGGATTTTGAGATGCAAATTATGGTCGTAAAAGGAGGGGGGAAAGTTCGAAAATACATACAAAAAAGGTGCAAAAGAAGATGATGCTGAAACAACTAAATTACGGTTTAACCAGTTACATGAACTCGGTCCTAGATTATACGTATATTTTTGCACCAATTTCGTCTTTCAATAGAGTCCGTAAGTGGCGCTTCAAAGTCCTTTATCCAACTCTATAGTGGAAATCTTAAACAATTGTCAGTACTGAGTGGCCAGGAATAGGTGAGGCCTTCTTTGATTCTTTTAATTATTACGCATTATCCAACCGGAAAGAATAATTTGAATTCTGAAAGACACTTCCTCTCATTGGATATTTGACGTGAATATACATACTGACTATGAACCATGAGTTTGGTGTTGGGTTTGATTACACAATTTAGTGAATACTAAATCAAATACCATGACATAAATGTTCAAATTTATTTAAAGATTTCTCGACCTGAACGAATAGCGAAATAATTTAATGACTTAACCCTTAGACTGCCATGTGGGTCAAATTGATACAGATGTTTCCCGCCAGGCGAAGCCAATGTGTATAATTTTGATGCACAAGTTATGCTATTTAGAGTAGCGATAAAACGGCGGAGCCTGACAGCGTAATTTTGAGATATATATACGAGGCAGTCAAAGGGTTGAATTGGATGTTGTCGCCATATTAACAAAGTAGGAAATTTTTTAATGGATAAAAAGGGCTTGAAATATCTCTAGAAGTTATCGGAAAAAATAGTGAGAGAGCGGAAAATTGCGGCTTTATATTTCTCTTTCTTCATCGCCATCCACCGTTTACAAAAAATGTCAAATATTTAAACATTTCTCTGGTCCAATTTATGAACTTGATAATCAACACTTTATGAAATAATTAGTATCTTGTTTGAGAACCACTGTAAAACTTTTGCTTTGTTTCACAGGGAAATGTATTGCAAGCCCTTACAATTCCGTGGATGGGCAGTTCAGAACACAGATAAATTGAAAGGGGCCGTTGCAGTCATTGCAGTGGATGATTTTCCCGCTCGTTTCAAATATGACCCTGCAATTGCACTCGTTTTCATCATTATCTTTGTTTGGGGTGGTGCAACAGAAGTAAAATAATGAAAAATCAAAACATTAGCTGTATATTGATAAGTTGCATATTTTATTTGCTAGGTACCATTTTTCTGTAATAATAAAGATATGCAAGGTTTCACACAAATATCTTCAATATTTACAATTACTGATTAAGGAGCAACATAGATGTTCCCTCGAAATATTTCGTTCTGAAGAATCAAACTGTGCGAACTTTTACATTGAGTTTGAATTTTGGAACAATGAATTTGTTAGTGCACTTCCTGACATTTTGACAGTTTCCGGACAATTCTTAAACCAAAACGTATATTTTCATTCAGTTAAATAATGCATACACTGAAAAGAAAAATTGTAATTATTCTAAACAACTATTCTATCCCAATATATTAAAGATCCCTTCCGCCATTCACTTTCATTTAGGTAAGCAAAATCCTCATCGCAAAAGATTAAAAAGAAAGCTTCCATGAGAATTTTCGATCCCCATAGACTAAAACCGATGAGTCTTTTCTCATGACAAATCATATAAGCACGCAATTGTATTATATTTAAAACTAGAATATTGTCTCTAATATATCAGATTATTCATGTATGTATCTCTTACTATTGTATATATCTTATGCGATTGCAGAAGGCCAATGGCCAAGCTAGAATAAATTTAAAAACAATTCTAAACAACTAACTTGCTACTATCACAGCGTGGTCTATGAAATACACACGTTTCATCTACAAATTATGTGTGGTGGCCTTCAAATTATTTCGCGGCATAGCGCTCCCAGCGAGTCTGGTTTAATTCTATTCGAACGTCTTTGGCATTGCGCCAATATTACAACATGGTCTTTTGTAAAACTGCCTTTCGTACAATTGCGCTGCCATGGCCAACTTACATACTCGTACTGTGGGCCATGATTACATGTAAATAACATTACTGAAGTTCCGTTATGAGTTAGGTCAGAGATGTCAAATCCCAATACAGTGTGTGATTACCAAACTTCATCACATTCCGTTTCATAAATTCAGCAATGATATAACTTTTTTCGTGAAATCGGCAACTTATTTGCCTTTTTCACGAAATGAGTAAAGTCCTTGCTGTGTTATGAAATAGGAAAAATACAAAATTGTAGTAAAATTTTCATTGATGGTTTACAAATAATTTTCTTCGCAAAGCAGTGGTGTTGTTTTCAGAAATATTGGTGAAAGAACAATTTTACAGTGCTACTAAACAAAAATGTGAGAGCGCTTTTCAAAACTCGTTTAGATGGCTGATGGTAGTAAAGCTTTCTCTTGGAACGATTCATCTCAAAGAATGAAAAGGGTAAATTTGAATAACCAACAATTTCCCATCCATCATCAGGGGTAAGTATTAATGACATGTATGAGATGTATTTTAACATAAAACATTTAGTCATTTAGACACCACGTTCATTTTAGTATTTATTACACTAAGGACCATTTGCATTTTCTATACATATTTAAAAAAAATATTAAGTACCTTATTTTTTATTCTATTCTTTAATTGCACTTGTTTTTAAATTTCACGTATGTACTCAGTGCTATTTTGGGAGAATTCCTGCTAGCTTTTGACCAAATATAGCAGAATTCTGCGTTACTAATGAAATGAAGGAAACTCAAAATTGGAGAATGGCTACCCAATTAGGTTTTAATTTCAATTTTCCTCACAGTCGCATAGTGATTCGTCGTTGGGCTTTATTGGCTTTAGATTCCTTCAATTAACATTTCTCCTCCTGACTCAGTCCTCTGGCATGCTGGCATGCCCAGACAGTCGCTGGCTAGGTAGAAATATATTTGAGACGTTTTTTCGTCGTACGTGTTTATTTTGGCATAAAGCGTTTTCGGTCGCATACAGGTCGCATCTTCAGAGCGACAAAAATAATAACAATATATCTAACACATAAAATAAAGTATATTATAGAATATTATTATAACTAAAATTAGAAAAAATGTAATATAAAATGTGAAATGGAAACATAATTTTGAATCAAGAGTACATGAAATAACAAATGTATTATTATAAAATGAAGTAAAAATTAAATAAAAAATAGATAAATAAATAAATTTAGATGACCAAATTTCGATGATCGTTTCTGAGGCGGCTGTGGGCTTCCGTTCAGGCAAGACAGCGAAGAGCGAGGGCATTGCACGCTATTTAAAAGAATCATTGGATATAATTTCAATTAATATACTGAATTTCGGTTCAGGAGACCAGTTGGGTGCTTTTATCGTATTCCGGCTAGGGTGAAGCCCCACTGAGGAAGATACCTGGAGATGGAAAATTCATGCAAGCCGACATACAGGTCGGTGGCAGATCTGCCATTCCAGAAAGGAGTGCCATTTATAGGCCGAAACATACACTACACTTAAGGCATTATCATCAAAGTTGTCGCTCGCCAAACCGCAGCAGGCCTGCAGTAAATACGCATTCAAAGAACACTGGTCGTGCGTCCTTAAGTCAATGTTTGGTGAATTTGGGTCAAATAATGAAACTACAAGTTAACTACATTTTATTTTAGTAAAATGACCAAATTCAAATGTTGCCTCCTTCACGAGAAAAAAACGTTGAGAAATAGCGTTGAGGGTAGGGAAAACCGTTGGCTCAATAATATAACCCTCGATCTCTCCAAGCTAAGACTTAAGAACATTTACCCCGTGACCACAGAATTGTAGGGGTGGGCACGACCAGTGTTGATTGAATGCGTATTTAGTGCAGGCCTGCTCCGTTGGCTCGGCGAGCGACAACTTCTTTGGGGATAATGCTGTAAGTGTAGTGCATTTTTCAGCCTATAAATGGCACTCCTTTCTGGAGTGGTAGATCCAGCACCGACCTGTACGTCGGCTTGCATGACTTTTACCCCATGACCACAGAATTGTTGCTTCCAAGTTCTTCCACTGTCTGCGCTTGTCGACAGGGAGCGCGTGATGATGAACCTGGGCGAGCGGCGCGGCTGCGGCCAGGGAGGCGGCGGGGGCGGGGGCGGCGGGGGCGGGGCGGCGGGCGGGCAGAGCGCGGAGGCCATCGGCGACGCCTTCCAGTCCATCGCGGAGGCGCTGGCGCAGATGCAGGAGGCCATGTGGACCATGGAGCAGAAGATGCAGGCACCGAGGACACGGTGCGCGCCATCGCCTCCAGCCTCAAGGCGGAGGGGCAGATCGTGCAGAAGCTCGAGGAGAGAATGGAGGTACGAGGGAACGGACAGAGGCGTGTTCGAGTGTGGTTAGAGGGGCAGATCGTGCAGAAGATCGAGGAGAGAATGAAGGTACGAGGGAACGGAGAGAGGCGTGTTTGAGGGTGGTTAGAGGGGCAGATCGTGCAGAAGCTCGAGGAGAGAATGGAGGTGCGAGGGAACGGGCAGAGGCGTGTGTGAGTGTGGTTAGAGGAACATATCGTGCAGAAGCTCGAGGAGAGAATGGAGGTACGAGGGAACGGACAGAGGGGTGTATGAGTGTGGTTAAAGGGACAGATCGTGCAGAAGCTGCCAAAAGTGGGAGGGAATAAGGAAGGGGTAAGGTTTAGGATACTTCACAGGGATTGGACTAGCGCTTGTGAAACAGCCTAACTCGTTTTGTAGGAACAAATTTCACAAGAGATTCGACAGGATTCGAACCCGGACCGTCTTGGTGAAAGGCGAGCGACTTCGCTCTGAGCACGAAAGTTCTCTTGCGTTCGGAATGAAGCGGTAACTCGTTCCCTTTGCCACGGTGTAAGAGATAGAGGTGTGTCAACTAGCCGCCTTTTGGACAAAATGTTTGAAGCCAGTTTGAGGATAGTTCCTCGCTTATCCGTACACGATCGAGTTGGGCATATCATGATGGCGTGTCGCACATTTAGTGGCTTCCACCAGAGATTACAAAGCTATTAAATGGTTCACCATCTTGTCCCAAAAATGCCCAAGTCGTTCGCAGCGCTTGTCTAGCGAGAACTGTGAGAACTAGCGTCACATTAGCTTCAGTTTTAGACCGGGGAGTGAATCCACCTATATCTCTTACACCGTGCCTTTGCGTCTCCGCAGGTGGTAGAAAGGCGGCTGGATTCGTGCACGGAGCGAGAGACGGGCGTCGTACTGCGTCTCGTCTGGGGTCGGGCAGCGGCGGCGGCGGGGGCGGGGCGGTTCTGCCTCCAGCGCCTCCTCCTCCTCCTCGTCGTCGTCTTCGGAGCGCCGGCGCCAACACTCGCCGCCCGCGCACGCCCCTCCGCCGCCCGCGCCCCCGCCGACGCCCCCGCCCCCGCCGCTCCCGGCGCGCCCGCCGCCCCAACGCCCACGCCCACGCCGCGCGCGCCTCCGTGCCCTCGCGGCCCATCGCCCCCGACGGTACGCAACGCACTGCGCGGCGCCGCGGCAAACGCCCTCGCAAGGCTATACTTGGGTTTTCATTTCTTGGCGCGTAGGGATATTTCCCTCTCATTCCTTGTCCTATCCTTCTCCTTACACACACTGTCACTTATATGCACTACACTACCACACATGCCGGGAGACCGGAGCTTACACGCAACACTCACCGTGCTGGATACTCGGATTGACATGAAATTTCACCAGCTTATAAAACACCATGCAAAACCTATGTACGCAAATTTTGAAGTGCTATGGAATATTATAAATAGCGTTTTATAGGCATTTTGTATCAGGACCTTTCGTGACACTCGCGCTTCCCGCAGCGGGCGAGCCGTTGCTTCGGCAGCGCTAGGAACGTTACGCGGCGTCTATCACTCGGTGTCAGATTCCCAAGCGCGTTCGTTCCATCTGAACCTGCAGATTAAACACCGGTTTTTGTCACCCCGCCTGCCCTCCAAGAAACGGAGACCTTGCCGACAAGGCCGATAGTGCAGGCGCGGTGTGTGAGTAACGGCCGCAGAACCAGCGGCCGAGCAGCGATTTCCGCCCTTTCACGGTCGGTAAGGTCAAGAAAGGTCCCAATACTAATTATCACAAAAACACTACTTGCATGCTTCATAGCACGTAAACATTTGTATGTAAGGGTTTCGAAAGGTACTGAACAAGCTGATAAAATCTCAAGTCAACTCGAGTATCCAGCACGGTGAGTGTTGCGTGTTAGAACTTTCGCGGCTGCTGTGGTGCCCTGACGGTGGGAGATACCTGGTTGGGAAAAAACCGCGCTAGCCGACGGTAGATCTGCTCCGGATCTCACCAGCGAGAGGGGAAAAATTACCAGCCATCTCCCGAGCAAACAACGTGCACTACACCCGCGGGTCTAATGATCTAGCCGCTGTCGCACCCGGAATCAATAGTGATCAATGAATCAATCATCGACGCTTTACAAACGTTTAACCGTTCAACTCAGAATGCTCTCTTGAGTCTTCTTCACTTGTATTCCTGGATCTTCGTACATATTCCTATACGCCATGTTCTTTCATCTCCTTTTGCGGGTCTGCGTACCTGAACGTAATTTTGTATATCATGTCTGGCAGCGCGACATCGTATAAAATATTAAGCTCCTTGCATTCTATTTAACAATGCCCACGATAATCTCATGATTGTTCGTAACATAGCGTCGTCACGGAGGTTTGCTAGTTGATCTCTTTTATTCAGTTTCGTAATGGGGGAAAATGGTCACCAATATATGTGTTATTAAACATTACCCTTCTTGGAATTGCCGTATATTCTATTTTATGTCAATTTTTATAGAAGAGATTGATCTCATAATTTTCATTTTGCTATTATTTGGAGATTATAACATTTTTGGTGAACAATCAATTATTAAATTTATTTTTTGTTAGAATTAAATAATACAACTTTTAAAAAAGCTACTGCTTTGAAATATTGCTTAAAAATCACAATAAGCATGTTATTTTTTTAATTTAAAAAGGAAAATACATATAATGGTGGATACAAAGGTGGATATTCAGTAGTACACAGAATGTAAACAGTGAATTACGGCCCTTGTAACTTGAAATAATAGACGTAATCCATATAAATAAGCGGGCATATAATTTTTGCAGCAATGATCATTGAATTAGACACCCAGGCACTATTTATTCAATTACGGATATGTAATTATTTTTGTAGTTCGTATTTCTTCCCTTTTGTTAGGGTGGAATGTGGTATCCTTGCAAAACGATTTGTATATCATGATCTTTATTTTCGTATGTGCCCAGCATTGTTAGAATACGTACTCTTAGGCTTAGTTACAATTGCATCCAAGGGTAAAATTACTTCGAGGGTAAATGTGTTTCGAAAACTCAAAATTTTCTGTGGAAAAGAGCTTTAAATTTCGCATTTTTATTAACGCTTAAACGCCATTTTTCTTAAAAAGAGCTCCACATTTTTCAAAAAAAATTGCCACTTAGGGCGAACTTTTACTGTTCTTAAATATTCTAAAATTTAGTATTTCCCGTTCTACATTAGGCAACCGAAAAATTAAGAAAATGTCAAAAAAAATGTACTTTGGGCGGCGATAGATATCAGCTGGCACGAATATGTGGCTATTCCGAATAGCTAGCCCAGACCCAAGGAAATAGAAGACGAATACGGAATGTCTGTGCCATTCTGTAGCACTACTAGTTTCTCTTGTAAACCCACGTTATACTGTTTTCGCCCAAACGCCTCAATTGTAATTATGTAAATGTAAATATTTAAGTGGTTAGGCGGAAGAGCAGGCCTCACGGACTGAGACTCGCCAGAAATAAAGTCGTTAATTATTATTATTATTATTATTATTATTATTATTATTATTATTATTGTTATTGGAGTCGTAGGCTTCCGCGGCCGGAGTCATGTGGATGATCTTGGCTGACGCTATTGCCAAACCTCCTAAGCCGACGTGTAGGTCCGCGCCGGACCTAACCTTTCCAGCGGAGGGGATATAACATCCACTGTACTTACGTGCCTAACGATCGTAGTCAACGATCATGGCTGTATGGGTGACGCCGCGTCGAAGGCTGTGTTGCCGACGTTTCGACCATCTTATCGTGGTCTTCCTCAGGGCCGGAATTATTATCATTGTTCCATGCGCTGAGTCGGCGTGTGTGGCAACTGCGCAGCGGCAGGCAAGAAGCTGCTGAAGGCGGCGCAGAAGGGGCGCACGGCGGTGGCGCAGCGGCTGCTGGACGCGGGCGCCGACCCCAACTTCGCGGACGGCAGCGCGTGGACGCCGCTGCACCGCGCGGCGCGCAAGGGCCACGCGGCCGTGGTGGAGCTGCTGCTGCGTCGCGGCGCGCGCCCCGACGCCGAGGCGCCGCACGGCTTCACGGCGCTGCACATGGCGGCGTTCAACGACCCCAGCGGCCGCTGCACGGCGCTGCTGGCCGACGCCGGCGCGCGCCTCGACCGCGCCAACGCCTTCGGCCGCACCGCGCTGCACTACGCCGCCGAGTTCGGCAACATGGCCGCCGTGCGCGCGCTGGTGGAGGCCGGCGCCAGCAAGGCGGCCGTCACCAACGACGGCAAGACGCCCTACGACATGGCCAAGGCGGACTACATACGCAGATACATTCGGCCCTGAACCACTGGAGATGTACGCCAACGAGAATAAAAACTCCTTGCAAAAATTCTGTCTTTTACTTAAGGATCCAAGCAATCTAACTATTTTTCTTCCTTCCGGGGGCTTTTCCAGCTTCTGGGGATGTCGATTTTTGACTAGCCGCGCCAGGGTCACACTATGTCCCTCATGTAGACACATTAACCTTTACACTAGACACGAACACACATGCGGGCTCCTCGGTATGTGGTCAGTAGACTCGCAACACCCTCCGCGGCAACACACATACATGAAAGACAAGGGACAAACAACCATTCCCAGGGTGGGACTCGAACCCGCATCTCTTCAGACCGACGCTCTAGTCAACTCGATCATGCAGATCGGATTCAGCAATTTAACTATACGTTCGTAGAAAATGAGTCATTACGAAAAGCGTTGGGAAAATTAATAGAATTTGTGGAAAATTGACATTTCGAATCTTGCATGTTCTAACTCCAGGAATAAATAACGACTGCTGGGATTCTGGATGTCCTCTTCTCCATCTCCTCTTTCCAATTTTATTTATTTATCTTTGAAAACTATACTGCGATTTTTCTAAGAGCTACCCTCAAGGCCACTCAAATCCCATCTTCGCGATGGAATATGTCACGGCATTTCGCGTCTTTTCTTGCCGGTAGAAGTCGCATGATCGCACGCACTGCTTCATACGGTCGCGATCGTGCGAAATCTAGCGGAACGACTGAGAAAGACGCGAAATGCCGTGACATATTCCATCGCGAAGATGGGATTTGAGTGGCCTTGAGGGTGGCTCTTAGAAAAATCGCAGTATACTCCGTCGCAGGGTGGCATATTTTATATGCGCTTCCACTACTTTGTAATCCACATCTCCAGTGTTATTCCCAGCGACACGGAGGTGGTTTGTGCTATCTTGGAGCACCACTACATAGTTAGTCATTGTATCTCACAAAATAGAAAGCTGAATACCAAGCGTAACAAGTAACGCTGGTGGAATAGTGACTCTTAAACTGCGAGAATAAAAAAACAGTATTTTACTGGATAGGTTCATAAGAAATAAATAAAACTTAAATCTGTACTTTTATTTCAGGAGTAATCACGTAAAACTCGTACTCAGTTTGTCACAGATTCTAGAATAATAATATTTTTTTATATTTCTTGATTCGGGAACAGCGAATTGCCACTGATGATGGTTCATTGTTTTCGATCGTTCATTAACTAATAAACAATAGTACTGTAAGTGTAGCCAATGTTACATCTTGGGAGATGGCTGTATTCTTCCCTTACTTTAACTGTAGGTCTGGCGACTACCTACACTTCGGGTTACAGTGTTACATCCTCCTTACATCATCCACAGCGGAACAACGCCTAAGCCGAAATTTGATCTATGCCCCAGTCTATTCTCCTGTGATGTGTACTAGAGTTCGGCATTTCAGTGTGTGTGTGTGACCGAGTGTGAAAGTAGAGGAGACAAGCATGAGGAAGGAAAGATCGCGCGTGACCGTAGCCCCTTTGTTAAGGTACTGCTCCGGCATTTTCTGCTATTTATCGGAGAAAAAGGGCAAGCTATCGGGCAGCCGTAACAGCAGCCGACAGCTGGAATTCTCCACCAAACAGTAGTGATAAGATTCGACCTAGACATGAGGCGTTCAGAAGCCAATCTAAGCCCTATTTTTTTTTAATTGTGAATAATAACATGGTTATGTTCCACACGTAAATATTTGCCAGTGGTCAAGACGACGAACTCCACATTTAACTGGTTTGCCGCTAGAATATGCTAACTACTCTGGCAAATGAACATTTTATCGGTTGTTTCTGTGGCCAGTGAGATTAACTCCTTGGTTCCGCGACAGTTGATGTTTAACGGAACTGAACTGTTTCGTGTTTAGCAACTTTACAGTGTTTGTGTAGGTGGTATTTGTGTCTACTTTTTTGTTTCAATGAAGAAATAGCAATAATGCCAAACATGAAGTCATGTACTCAGACTCATGCGGTGGTCAAAACCGCAACATCAAAGTTATTCTCTCTTATGAAACATCGGCAAAATTAACTGAGTGGTTAACACTGAAACTATTGACTTACATTTCAAGAAGACAGTTACTTTTCAAATGAATCATATTTTTCCTTTATTGAAAAAAAAAGCAAAAACTAGTAGCCTTATCTTTTCTATAAGGGATTGATATGATTATCATTCTTGGCTGCAAACAAAACATCTATTTCCTCACAGAAATAAACCATGAAGACTTCTATTCGAAAGAAAACGTAGAAAAATGTATCACCAACAGGAAAAAAATGTCGAAGGTGAGCCAGTTAACTGATTGACAATGAGATGTAACCATATTGAAAAGGCGGAACCATTTGTTACCAAATATAAAACTACATTCTTACCAAAAATTACATTTGGAAAACTTAATATCCCAAAGAAAAATGGAAACAGACGTCCTTTTGAAAGTCTAGCCAATATTCCATAAGATCTTCTTTATAGCACATTAGGACCGATATCCATGGTACAAAATGGATATGCCTCTTGAAGTTTATACCTCCTATTCATCACCACTTTTATAAAATCTTGATGTCCACAAGGGTCTTCACGAAGAACCTGCCAATGACGACGACAGCATCACTTACGCAGAATTGAAGCAATGAGCACATTTTATTTGTATTTCAGGCAATTTCTTTAAAAGTATTGCTTAATTACTCACAATAATACTGGTGACTTTTCTAGTAATAACGTTTTGTTCCGGACGTATTTGTTTAATAAAATAGCTTGTTTAGAAACCATTCAGAATATAATGTCAATACATCCAGAATTCGTCAATATCTTTCAGTTGGCAATTTGGCCAAGTAGCTTTTTTACAGGAGAGAAAGACATTGAGTTTTTAAAATGCATTAATAAAGTGCTGAAAATATACCCCTAATTGTAAAAAAAACGAATGAGTTTATTTGAAATATGCTGAAACAATTAGAGAATATTTTAGAGATAAGAAACGTTAACTGTTCATAATGAAAATTTTCGTTTGATGGAGTTACATGGGTTGGCTTCAGAACGCGTCATATTGTAATATACAAAATATTACAGAACAAACGCCTCGCCTTAATCTGGACGGACGGAGCTGTAATATACAAAAGATTACAAAACAAACGCCGCGCTTTAATCTGGACGGTCGCGGTTACTAGGCAACGAAGGTTGTTGACGGGCAGGAGGCGCTGGACTACAGAGAGAGTTGGTGGTTGACTGGCATCCTGGTGGTAGCGGCGCGTATGTAAGCTGAATTATTTACGTTGGACATCGACGCGAATAGGGAGGACAAATTATGGAACAATAGTGCAAGAAGTGAGCAGCAAGAAAGAAGCAGACGACTTCGGCGACGACCGGCGCGAAGAGGGATTTTCGGCGCGGAAGTCAAGGGGCTACGAACTGCGGGGCCATCGTTTCACAACGCCAGACAATTCGGTACCGTGAACCTAATGCATGAAATCAAGCAAGAGAATTTTTATATTGTTAATCTCAAATTCCATTTTTAATAAACAAAATTATTGTTGTGCTGCTTTATATGTAATTCCTTCGGGATATAAACAATTTCAGACTTCCAGGCTCCTCTGTATAGAGAGCATGAGAACCAAAGAACTGAGCTAGTAAATTAAATTAGATAAAATAAAATCATTCATTATTTTATCACAATATGTAACAAGATTCGAACATCCTACGCCGTCGGGACTCAGTCTAGCACCTCTCGGTCAGCGACGCTGCGTAGACAACTGGAATGACGCCACTGAGCTATCGCAACCTGTGCAAAGTGCAGTAAAAGTCTCATTTCCATTACTGAGTTTGAATTTTTCAACGTTACAAACCGCCAATTGTTTCAAATTTCTCGTGAGAACAGTACAATTGTGAAGAAACTTCATGGTTGCTGCAATGTTCTATGCAGTAATGCTATTTAAACATACTATATCACTAAGATTAGAAAATATCAATATTACAGGGGAAAATTATACATTATTTTGAAGATCCTAAATCGTGCCAACTATTTTGTTAGCCACATTCGTCTTTAACCCCTGTTAACATGTAACCCTATAGGTTTGTTAAGTGCACCTGCCTGTATGTTAAGAAATTTAACATCCTTAACAACGGGCTTTCTCATCCTTAGCAAAGTAAATAAACAACTATCGATTCATCGAAGGTCAACTATTTATTTAGAAAAACATGGTAAGGTACAAAACAAATCACCTTCAAGAACTTCAGTCTCTATCAAGAGCTTCCATACTTCACTTCCAAAATGTTCGTCTCTGTTTGAACACTAATGTTCAATCTCTGTATAAATGCATAAAGCTTGTGGAATGTTTTCAATACTACATATTCATTGTGCATCTCGGCATTGAACAATAAACCCATAATGTGTTTAAATTATGTACTTGTGACTTTGTAAAACAAAACATAAGAAAAAAGTTTGTCTTTATAAAAGGAAAAAGTGTAAGTTAGCTTACCAAGTTCTTAAAATAAGTAAGCATTACTTCTTCTGTAATCTCATGTACGAGATTTTGTATAATGCCATGCTTTAAATTTCTGATATACCTTTTCATAATGTGCCACTGATTGTTCTGGGATC
>JAHLJT010002630.1:41051839-41078183 GCA_031308135.1 Acheta domesticus
AAATCCGTATGGTTTCTGAAGCTGCGTCTAAAATTTCTTTAGGTACAAATGAATTATTCGCGACCATTTTTTTAGATCACGGTATACGAGTATTACTGAATTCGATATATCGCAAACAACGCCCTCACAATGAAGTCTTAGGCTTCCGCGGCCAGATCGGCCCCCCTCATTCATCATATACCCGAGCGCGGACTACACCAGCGCAGACCAGCCCTGAAGAAGACCGCGAAATGATGGTCGAAACGACGACCGCGAAATGATGGTCGGCTACACAGCCTGGCACGCGGCGTCACCCGGACAACCAAGATCTCAAAACCATCACAAATTTGTTCTAACGTGCCGCAGCAACATAATTAATTTGTTTACTATCTTAGTGATGTAAAATTTCGCATAATTCGTGAGATATTTTATGGTGACCGATAAAATGCTGAACATACCACGAAATGTTCTTGTTATTACTGCCTCGTCCAAATTAAAAATCTGCCGTACGGCTAAGTAGAATTGAAACGGATTTCACTTGAATAAAAACTAAATCGTAATTGTGTGAACTGTATAAAAATTTATTCAACACAAATTATTTTCACATGTTATAAACACATTTACATTTACTTTACACGCATATGTACAATTTAATTATACCGCAAATAATACAAAAAGATGAACGCAATAACAATGAAGAAAACTTGAAATTCAAACAACAACATGAAATATAAAAATAAAATTTTACAAGATTACATTACTATGCATTACTATTACATTACTGTGCTAATGCAGAATGAAACTGAATTGTAACTGACAAGTATTGTAACGGACAATGGTGAGATTACCCAATTTAGTGAAAATAAATCAAATGAAATAATTTGAAACTGTACTAATCAAATGAAACTAATCAAATGAAATAATTTGTATATAAAAACTTGCTTGTTGAATTTAATTCATTCACTTTTGCTTAAAATCTTAAATTATCTCTTGATTTTCCAACAATTTTATTGTTGTGTCGTGACTTTCTTGTACCTGAGCACTTTCCGTTTATTTCAGTTTTAATTTTTCGGTCTAAATACATGTTCAAGTATATTAAAATTAGTGTCAAATATTTTGTACTGGTTTTCTTTTTTCACATTGTTCTGAAATGCTGGCTACACAATTTAATCTGGAAATTTGTTCTTTTATTGTTACTTCGTTCTTTTATCGTGCTCACGCTAGTCTCTCTAATCCCGAGGAAGCTTTTGACGTTGCCCACAACATCATTATTCTTTTGAAATTCCGTAAAATATCTTCCTCGTCTCCACACACTTGTTTTGAAAATGTACACGAAAAGACCTACATCCATCAACAAAATGAAACATGAATTATATGTGGATGAGGAAGGAAATATAGTATACTCCAAACCAGTATAAATCAACAATGTTGACAACGGAAGTTTTTCATGTCATAAAAATGGTAACAATAGCTCAATTGGTATTGACTGATAACAGCTCACAAAGTTTTCAGAAGTCGAAACGTGAATTCCACATTAAATGAAGTTATCAGACCATTGATTTCATAAGATAACGATTCAAAAACCGACCCTAACTCTTTAAGTGACTCGTGATAGGACAAACTTCTTGCGTGCTTAAGCATTTACTTTCCATTCTTCAACAGCGCTAGCAGCAGCAGGTTACTCGTGTGCGTGTGCTTCGCCTTATTGTGCTTCGTGCTTCTCCTTGTGATAGGCCCAGCCCCTTTCGTTGCTGAAGCCCATTCCGCACTGCGAGCACTGGTAGGGCATCTTGCCGCGGTGCGTGAGCTTGTGCTGCGCGAGGCTGGACGGCCGGTGAAACCCCATTCCGCAGTCGTCGCAGCGATGCGGCCGCTCGCCCGTGTGCTTGCGCTTGTGCGTGCGCAGGGTGTCCGACCGGGCGAACGCCTCGCCGCACACGTCGCAGCGATACGGCCGCTCTCCCGTGTGCGTGCGCCTATGACTGATGAGGTCCTGTTTCTGGACGAAGGCCTTGTGGCAAAACTCGCACGAGTACGGCCGCTCTCCCGTGTGCGTGTTGCGGTGGTGGTCGAGGTTTTTGCGGCCGGTGAACGCCATGTCGCAGGAGAACGGCTTCTCCCCAGAGGGGACCCGGGTGAGACCAGAGAGGTTGAAAGACGTGTGCGGGTGCCCGGAGGGAACGACCGGCGCCGCTTCGGCCGGATGCTGTCGGGTCTGTGCGCGCCGGTCGTCGTGCCGCTGCGGCTCCGTCTGCGAGGCGGGCGTCACGCCCTCCTGAGCGCTGCGAATGCGCAGCGAGCTGTACTGCTGAGGCGCTGGCTGCTCGTCCTCCAGCACGATGACGTCATCACCTGAACACAAATACGATTTTTTTTTTGCGTACTGGATTGCTAGCGGGGAGTCTGCCCTTAGGTAGAGTTCCGCACCCGAGTTTCCAACCCATGCTTCCTTGGAAGCCTACCTGCGACGCGGGTCTGGAGACCTTACTGAGTACGCTCGGCTCACGGGCGGTCCCCTGGTGCACCTGGGGTTTGACTCTCATTTTCTCTGCCACATGTCGGTCTCAGTTAAGTATATCCGAACTATGTGGGTGGGAGAAAAGTAGATCTTGTTAGGGCGGAATATTGTCGGAGGGATTTTACCGGGAGATATTCTATTCGGGCATCTGCCACTGTTCTTTTATATACCACGCGAGTGACTGAGCTACTGTGGATTTTCGCCCGTCCAATGATTGATTGTTCGTAATTCCTGGCGCGTCAACTACAGAGGTCATTAGCCCCGTAAGTGGTCACAATGACCGTCACTCACGCTGAGACAAGAGGGGCGAGTCCAACGTAGAAGACGGGACTAACTTCAAGGGTTAAAGAATGGAGAGAAGGATCGCGCCCTGCTCTCTGAATCTGAATCAGTGAAATTGACGCTGATTCAATCAGTGAGAGCCGAAGTCACTGATATCTTCGGTCGAAATAAGTAGTTTCGCTGACAATCAGCGAATATGCGAACCTTTTCATAATGACCGCCAACATTTCACTGGTCGTCAGTAGTAAAAGTGCCGCGTCACCATCGCTCACTGATCGTTCAGTCGTTCGCGTGCTGCTATTTTCACAGATTTCACTGATTCCCACAGTGAAGTTTCACTGATTCAAAAAGTGGACCCGATTTTCACTGATTTCTTCAAGTCAATTCACTGATTGTCAGTGGCAGGGTTATAACGGACACTGCATGCAATTTCGACGAAACAAAGAATCAGAAGACGACGCAGTGGACATGAGATGGCGTACACGTGCGCAGACCAAGCCGATGACACACTTGAATAGCCAGCCAGTAAGAGGCACAGAGCGAACATTCTTAAAATTGAGACGATCATTGGCTGATCGGATTAAGGGCGGACACACGTTGCGGAGACAGGAGAGTGGGGGGGGGGGCGCGAGCCAAAATGATGAGCGTTTTCGGAGGAAATGTCATTTGGATAGAGATTCTGAGAAAATTCGGATTCATATTTCGAGACCGTTCGGGTGCTGAGAGCTCTCAATTGATTCGTGCTTTGCAGTCTAATTTGGACTCTGTCACATACTCGATTGATTCTGACTTGCACGCTAACACGCAGTCCAGGCATCAACATTATGAACACTCAAAGTGATTCAATTATAAACAATTAAAGAGCAATCGATGTCACACCAAACGATATCGTATAATTGTCATCAGGCTTACATCAGTCGTTGAAAGACACCTGAAGTGACTAATGCCTAATCACCCATCGTCGTTACGCGTAGGCACATTTAACCCTTTCACTGCTAGGCATTAGGAGCGCTGGCCGTCGCGCGGTGCTGAGTCTTCTAGCCGCCGCCGCACGCCGTGTGCTAACGGCTCGCGGTGCAAGCAGTCCATGCCTTCCATCACACTTGAAAAATCTTGCAACAGAAGCATTGAAACGCTATCTAAAAGGCACCAAAATAAACTTCATGGGTCCAGAACAGGACCCATGTTGTGGCAATCGCCTAATTTCAACCGCGATCTAACAATGCTCATGAGAGCCCGAAAGAGCAGCGCGACGCACCGGTGCGACGAACGACGAGCAGTGGTAGCACGGCGAACTCAGACGCACCGGTGCGGCGTTAGCAGTGAAAGGGTTAATGCGTGATGTACGAGCAAGGCTGCAACTAAACTCTGAACGAGGACTTGCTTCCTCCTCATGCAAATATACTATCTTACTGGAAAAACAAAGTGATTCTCCAATTTAAGAAAAAAGTGCAGTTCGATATCTGTGCATTCCATCAGCCACAGTGTTTTCGGAGAGACTTTTCAGTACAGCTGGATTGATGTGACAAAAAACAAATAGCATGGATCCAGAAACAGAATGCTACTTTTCCTTAACCCTTTGTTTGGATGATATTAATTGAGAAATCAAATTCATTTTTATTGTGAATATTATGAATGATTCATTTTACATAATGCTGTGGAAGAAGGAAACAGAATATTGTGTAAATCAATACTAAACAATACATCGTAATTATTTCTGTCTACATCACAAATATTAGCAGTGGTCTTTACATTAAGGCAGTTTTCACAAAAAATGAATGTTCGTGTAAACATCAGAAATTATCATTTTTTACATCACAATATTTTGTTCGACAATTTTTTTCCTAGTAGCAGACTGACACTTTTTTTTTGTACTTTATGGTTCCATAGGTATCGTATTTTGAATTTATCCTTTTCTGTAGACTAGTAGTTGTGCAGACATTACCATTTTGGATATAAAAATGTTCACTCATATTGAGAACTATATACAGTCCTCTCTTGACATTCGCGAATTCACTAGTTCCGAACATTCGCGATTAGAGAAATGCTACCGATTTTACCATTCGCGACTTCAACATTCGCGAGAGTCTCTTCTGGTCGTACTACTTTTTACTTTCCCGTATTCGTACGTATACACGGAGTGATATACGTAGTATAGGGAAAGTTATGTAATGCTGCGCGAAAAAATGGCCAATTTTCAGCGGAAAAAAATTAATTGCCGGGCCGTGAAAACGAAAAAGTGGATAAAACCAGTTGCTAAATTAAGAAAAAACATCCCTTAACATGTGGTGTAGTCAGAAACCCTGTTTTCTAGGTCCTTGATACCGAAAACCTAATTGAAAGGAAAACGTCCGTCTGTCCGTCTGTGAACACAGCTAGCGCCTAAATCATACGCACGATTTCTTCCAAAATGGATATTCCCCGGTCGATCTGATTCTAGTCAAAGCTTCAAGATTTTGAAAAAGATTTTTCAAAATTTGGGGGTACTTTATATGAAGCTCCCCGGGGATCTTCAACATTTTCTCAAAAACGGCTCCAAATTTTTTCTTTAAATTTCTTGTATGAATAGAGTAAAATACACTTATTAACATGGCATAGGTCCAATTTTCACGAATAACTCTGAATTTTCGAAAATTGTGAAAGTTTGAATTTTTTTGGCGTCTTTCTCCAGCTACAAAATTGAAGATAAGAGATTTTTTGTTCCAATAAAATTTGTTCTGCATATTGAGTTCTTTCATAAAGCTCATGTAAATGTTCCTCCAAATTTCAGTAGTTTTCGTGCAATATGTGCAACATTAAAAAATTACAAAAACAAGATTTTCTCAAAAACGGCTCCAAATTTTTTCTTTAAACTTTAGGTAGGGATAGTGGTAAATTTACTCTATCAGATGACATGAAAGCCATATTGGTCTATCGGTTGGTATTTTCAAAAATTTACAAAAATGTAATATTTTTTACTTATCTCTCACGTCGTTAATATTTACATTATCGGCGATTATTTCACATTATTATATTTACGAGTATATAAGCTTTAAATAATGTCAAGTAAAGTTTCTCGAAAACACAACTTTTTCTGTGAAAAGTAGCTCAAATTTCGGCATTTTCAGAAATGCTCAAACGCCATTTTCTCATCTATGGCTGCAATTTTTTTCTTGAAACTTTTGTAACAGGTAGTGACAATTACACTCTTTAATATGACGTAAAGTTTATTTTGAGTTACTTTTTGTTTTTTCAAAAATTATATAAATGTAAATTTTTTTAAAGATCTCTCACATCTTTAATATGGACATTGCCAACAATTTGTAAACATTATTATATTTGTGAGTGTAAGTGCTTCAAATAACTTCAAATAAAGTATTTTGAAAACTCAAACATTTTCTGTGAAAATGAGCTTCAAATTTCGCATTTTTAGTAGGGCTAAAACGTCATTTTCTCTTAAACGGCACATAATTTTTAAAAGAAAATTGCCATTTACGACTAGGTTTTTGTGTTTTTTAATATTCTAAAATTAATATTTTCGTTCTACCAATAGGAAACCGAAAAATTAAGAAAATAACCCAAAAAATGTACTTTCGGCGGTGATAGATGGTAGCTGGCAAGAAAGAGTATGTGGCAATTCCGAATAGCTAGCGAAGACCCAAGGAAATAGAAAACTAATACGGGAAAGTCTGTGCCATTCTGTAGCAAAACTAGTTTTTAAAGCGAACACAAGTCCTTTATCATCGTCAACTAACTCTGGAGATGCCGGAGCTCAGAGAATCTCCACAAATGTCAATTCATATTAATATAATGACACAATTGCAAAAATAATTCAATTCAGTTGCATCAAATTAGTGATGAGGGTTTTGGCCACATGAACAGAAAAGCCATTCAGGATCTCTGCAACTCTCATTACAATGACTTCACTGGAGAGGAGCTTGGGAAAATCAAAGGAAAAGTAATGAGTAGAGACCGAAAAAATATGTATTATTAAACGTCAAAATATGTACATAGATATGTAATGAAAACAGTAAGAATATTTAATAAATATGCAAAATAGGATATAATATGTAATATTAAAATTCTGTAATTAAAAATCATTTACATAGCAAGAACATTAAGAAAAACTGCTCACTTTACATCATACAACTTTCTCGTCCGTAGTAAAAGCTTAATCTATTGTAACCGAGGACCGCAGTTTAGCAGCCAGACTAATCGCAATAGAAGCCATCGCACAAACTGGCGAGATATACGACCCGCAAACATACACCTTAGCATCTTCATCGAAGTGTCACACGTTGGCGATCGCAAATATTTCTCGAAAATTAACACATCACAAAACGCGCTGACAGTGATATTTTGGACACCTAGATTTCCCCAATAATGTAGAAACAATGCTGATTTAAAAAAAAAATCTTTTCATAAAAAAATGGAATTAAATTGAAGAAAATTGATAAAATAATAAAATATATTGTGAAAACAGCAAAATATGTAATATAGTACTAAATATTAACGGAAAAATTGGTTATTTTGTTAGCAGGGCTGTGATTCGTCAATATTACAATTTTGAGAACGGTAAGTAGAAAGACAAAAAATATGTAATTATATAAAAATCCGGTCTCTAGTAATGAGTAGAGACAGGATATCCATGCACTATCAAATGCTAAAATATGCCTGCAAACATGCACAATCAAATAGCTAAATATGCACGATGCAGGATAAAAATGGAGAAAATACGCACAATTAAATTTTATTTTATTTAAATTTTTAGTTACATTGACTTTTGTAAAAGTGAAAAATTAACAATTTTTCTAAACTGTTCTATGTCAAATTCATTCTTTTGCATGCAGAAAAAATGTTTTTAAATGCAGGAAACGACCTTTTTACGTCACAAGATATAATTAGAGCATACTTCAAAGACGAAATCTAAGCAAATGTAAGGTCAAATCCTGCATTTCCTGATTTTTCACCACAAATAATGTTGTATTTTTTATATTTTGGGTAAATTTCAAGTCACAATTCAAATTTAACACTTCATGTAATTTCTCCATAGCAGTCTCACCAATATCTCCAAACATTAATTCCAGACACTTTAATGTCTTCAACAATTTTTAATGACTCCACCAGAGGAAGGCCTACTGATTCTAATTTCTGAAGATAAGGAAGACTATTTTTTCTTCATGTGTCCAGGATGCCCTGTCTTGCATATTTCCCTAGAAATCCTTTAAACATTGGATTTGCTACTTTTACGAAGGGTATATTTGCCCTTAATAAAGAATCACACATTTCCATTAAAAATGGATTTGTTGCAGGCTTCAATGTTGCCTCAGTTTGTACTAAGTATGACATAGATTCTTTCCTTTCTCTAGCTTTGACACTACGAGAAGTAGGTGCAAGGTGCTGGCCCATTTGAAACTTTTTGGAACATTTAATCTGCATAAATAAATTGAAATTCTACAGAGTTACATATTTCTTAAGAAGAGTATTAGAATTTTGGTACAAATTACCATATTTTGAAACAAATGTTACTCAAATTTTGACGCAAATTAATGTCAGATTTAATTTAAGACGAGCGCACTTTACTAAAATACAAACGTTCAGGTTCAAACTATCTGGGCAGAAATTACAAAGGCTCAATTTCTCTTGTTGATAAAATTATTCTTTTTACAGACACAACGATGCTACTAGTACTTCAAACGAAATTAAAAGAAAAAAATATGAAATATTCCATGTTTTGTTTTCAATAACATTAAAAATAATAGAGGTAAAATTCTGAAACTAGAGAAAAATATTTCGAAAGGCACACAATAATTATTTAAAAACAATGCGCCAAACAGTTTTTAGAAAACAATTTCTTGAACCTCAGAAAACTCTCAAAACGGCAAAAAAATTATTAATAGTATCTCGATAATAATTACTTTCACTTCAATAATTTTTTTTTTTCGTTTCTTATCTATTTCATTGACATTGGTGTATTTTTTTCTGAGTTTCAGTATTTCAAATTATATAATTTCTGCAGCAACATTAGTCTTCATCACTAAACATTTCGACTAGGGAAACAACACCAGTAGATATATTTGTTTAATTGATCAATGTTTACAGTGTCTACTTCTTTATTACAACAATTGGAATAAATTATATTTCCATCCGTTCTCCAGAAAATCGTAGTTTCCAATTCTTTGTTTGACAAGTGTTGCACTCGAAGCCTTAGAAGAAACTATTTTAAATTTAACTTTTCAATTAAGACACTTGTGTAAATCCTCGCACGCAAGCAGACTGAGAGCGTGCCCTTGACTATTTTCCTCTCCCATTGTCAGTTAAGAAAGGATATTGAATTTTGGCGTCGTGTATCTTCCGTATCCTTTGCGACGTATGATATGACGTTGATAATTCGTTTCGCGATCGTTGCTCACCGCACGTGTAATTGCGGCGCAAATCCAAGTAATGTACTGGAAAGTTAAAATGTGAAGAATAATAACATAAACACCAAAGATAACTGCGTTGTTATCAGGAACTAAGATGAATTTACTATTTATACAAAATATGCGTGTCGTAATATTCACAAATTATGCAGAGAAATAATAAAAAAGAACTTAAATATGCTAGATAGAAGTCTAAATATGCAGTATTAATTAAAAAAGGTGTCCAAATATGCATTATGCATGAATTTCTCCAAAAAATTCTACCAAAACTTGCAAATATGAACGGAAAAAGTATGCATTTTTTAAACTAGTTTTTCATTAAACATATATTTACAAAGTTTGAAATCTCTACGAAGCTTAAATAAAAACATGCATTTGCATGGAAATTCTGTCGCTGGTAATGAGGAAGTAACTGTAGAGAAACTGCGTTCTGGAGCAACTTCAAAACAATGTCAAATCTGTTAATGGCGTTCTAAAACTTCAACAAGATATGGTCGACAAAGCATTCGAATGTGATCCGAACATGACTACGTAATAACTACGAGATTTAAAAGAGAAATAGAAGCAGCATCTCTTGCATATTTGGATATTAGCACGAGGAGAGCGATGGAAAAAATATTCCATATCAAATAACTTTCAACTTTCAAATAAGTTTAAAATGTTGATTTATTTCTTCTCTTTGGGATATTAATTGTGAGTCCTGTTTGTAGTACAGCTTAGTCAGTTTTGCTGCAATTGTCGGATATTTTTTCTCTCTTGTTTAAACAGTTTTTCAATATCCAGGACCCTAATCCCCCCTCTTCATTAAAAGATACACTCAACATTCGCGATGTTTTTTGGGAACCTAACTCTCGCGAATGTTGAGGGATTACTGTTCTCGTACTAGAACCACAGAGAATATTGCATTCCTCTAATAACAGACATGAACACAAGAAATGCGCGAAATATTCGGTGTGAGAGAAACACAACTTCGGCACCGAGAAATTCTGCGAATTGCGTGTGGACGCTTTTGAGCGCGCGGGGTCAGTAATCCCACGCGTCGCGCGCGGTCGGAAAAACGAGCTACGTGACCTATCGCTCTCCAGTTTATCTTGCGGTACCCTCGTCACCGGATGCAGAATCGTTCAACACAGGATGTCACCAGATCTCACAATCTTACACCTCCGGTTCAGCGAGATCTTGAGTTCTTAATGTGCCATGGGTCTACTAGACGCATGCGCGCCCACCGAAGGGTTAATCAGAATCTTTAAAAAAATATATGTTCATCTCAAGAGTTCTTAAATAGTAAATGCATGTGTGTATGAAGAACAAAATACATCCTTCCAGTTCTGATTGAACCACTTTTGTTGTAGTCTTTAAAGTAGTGTGGTATCGAGTATCGAAGCTCTCAGACAGGTAACGGTATCGAGAAATTCAGGTATCGACCCATCACGTAAGTGTAATTGGCTGAAAGAAAAGTAACTGACAGAACTCGACCACGGTATTGATAGTAGCACTGAAACCGGATATTATAAATATATATTATTCTAATCTTGTTGACGATGGTGCAGGCTACTTCGTTATGGTACCGATTAATTAGTTTCTACTCCTTTATTATATCTATTCCAATCACACATGTTTACTCTTTTTAACACATTTCTTTCATACATCAAACAACTCCCTCTTAACATCATACAGGTATCCCAAGAACTATGGGCCACCCCTGTAACTTCTTCTAAACGGTTCACGATTCGAAATGCAGGTTTTCGGTCAAATGCCGAAATAGAGAGCCACTAACATGCCGCAAAGATATTGTTTGAAATATTTTTAGTTTTCGAGAAATGTATTCATCATGGATTTTTAAATGGAGCAATATTTTTCTCACTAGCATTGGATATATCATAAAAGGAGGAATAAAATTATGCATAATATGTTAATGCTTTGATAGTAATTTTAGAATAAAATGATACTATGACATGAGATTATAAATTAAACGGACATTTCCTGTAGCAGCCCTCGCAACTGTTCATTCAGGGAAGATGGCTGATTGATTAATTGATGTTTCCGGGCGCGTCAACTACTTTGGTCATTAGTCCCGTAAGTGTAGTGCGCGTTTTCCTCGGAAGGTGGCGATGATCTTTTCCCCACTGGATGGCGAGATCTGGCGTCGACCAACCGCCGACTAGCGGGGTTTTCCCCCTCAACCAGGTATCTCCCGCCAGCGGGGCACCGCCCCAGCCGGGACAACCTCTAAGCTCTCGACCGGTCCTCCCGGCATGTGTGGTAGTGTAGTGCATGTTAGTGTAAGTGTATGTGTAAGAGGAGAGGATAGGACAAGGAAGAGGAAGGAAAGATCGCGCGCGGTCCGTGGCCCGTTTGTTACGGTACTGTTCCGGCATTCGCCTGGTGTTGATCGGAGAAACCACGGAAAACTATCGATCAGAGCAGCCGGCCGCTAGAATTCTCCTCCAAACAGCGCGGATGAACTCGACAAAGCTATGTAACCAGTGTCGAAAATCCTACCTTCGTCGGGACTAAAGCCATAGTATAGTATCTCCTGGTCAAAGGCACTGCAATGACATTAATTGATGCTGAGCTACCTAAACCGGTGATTTATTTTACTGAAAAAGAATGGGATTGATTATTTTGTCTCCGGGCGCGTTGACTGCTAGAGCCATTCGTCCCGTAAATGTAGTGCTTATTTTTATCGCGTATGTGGCGGTGATCTTATTACGCTGGATGGCGAGATCCCGCGCCAACCTACATGGCGGGTTACGTAGATTTCCCAAACAGGTTTTTCCCACCAAGTAGTGGGTACTACCAAGTGGGGGTGTAAGAAAGAGGAAGAAAAGAACGCGCGCTGTCCGCGGCCCTTTTATTAAGGTTCCGCTCCAGCATTCGCCTAGTATTGATCAGATAAACCACGGAAAGCTACCGATCAGACTCATTTTCCAGATCAGATCAATTCTCCAGTCAGCGACTGAAGTCAACCTAGCTATCTAGTGTCGGAAATCCGGCCACCCGATCAAAACTCGAACTCCAGGACCCCGACTCGAACTCCAGGTCAGGGGCACAGCAATGTCATCAGCTCAAGCCCTGAACCACTTCAGCCGGTGACAGAGGGCGGGAAAGGGGGTCAGTATTTTAATAGTGATGGTTGTAGTTGTTACATCAGTGACGGGCAGGGCGGTAGCGTGTGTGGTGGGAGAGTTTATAGTGATGGTGGCGTGATTAGTATTGAACTCGGGGTCTTGTTTGTGGTGAAGGTGGCGTTGGTGGCAAGTTGCAACATTAATGGTGAGGAAGAGGTGTAACATCAATTACGTATGACATACGTAAGTAAATTCAGGTCTCTCCACAGTGAAAAATTAAGGGCAGAGGAACATAAGCTGCTAAATTGTGATAATTAGAGCCCGTAAGTTCAGGCATTTATTTTACACAAAATAGGCAGGCGAAAAGGCATTTATTTTTACTAAAATAGGCATGCAAAAATGCATTTTTTCTGGCTAAAGTAGGGGCAAAACACGGCAAACATAAAGAAATAACAATTTAATAGTAATTAGTGTAAAAAAATAATAATTAAATAATTCATTTTTATTTTAACTCCAAAATTTACATTAGCACGAACGTGGAAGGAAACTACCTTTTCTTTGTAATCCTGATCGCACTTGATCATCCGGTTGACGACAAAGCATTTATTATACTCGCGACCCTGTCTCACAAAAAGGACTTTTTAAAAAATTGTGTTGCGTTTCAGTGGACGAAACGCGTCTCCAAGCCCCCTTGGGGGCGTTGAGCGCTTTGCGCTGGGGAGTAATCCTCCTTTAATAGGCGCTTGGTGAGTAATCCTCCGTTAATAGGCGCTTGGGGAGTAATCCTCCGTTAATAGGCGCTTGGGGAGTAATCCTCCGTTAATAGGCGCTTGGGGAGTAATCCTCCGTTAATAGGCGCTTGGGGAGTAATCCTCCGTTAATAGGCGCTTGGGGAGTAATCCTCCGTTAATAGGCGCTTGGTGAGTAATCCTCCTTTAATAGGCGCTTGGTGAGTAATCCTCCGTTAATAGGCGCTTGGGGAGTAATCCTCCGTTAATAGGCGCTCGGGGAGTAATCCTCTATTTACACTGTTATATGTCACGTCTCATCGCAGTCAGTTGTCAAGAGGACCGCCAGGTAGCATCTCGTACCTCCTACTACGCGCTCGTGCGTCACTACCCAGCATCTCCTTATTTAGCCCTTAGAGACATCGTTCCTATATACATATATACACATCGCCTCATTGTGGCCCACTGCCCGTAAGGCGCCACTACCTTCCTACGCAAGACTAGCCCGCGTCGGCCCTCAACAACACTAGCTGTGGTTAAACCTCCACTGGGGGTCAAGAATATTCGTCTACTTAAAGAAGTCCGTACCGATAGGACTGTAAAAGGAAAATAACTCCGTAACTAAAAGTTTAATGAATACTTAAACAACAGTGCATGCTTATAACTAAGCTGCGGATTTGTAGGCACGAAACACTGTGGAAATAGGCAGCAAAACAGGCACTTAAAAATGTAAAATAGCACTTAAAAAGCCTATTAAATATATAACATACATTTTCTTCTCCATACTTACGGACTTGTGGATTAAGTTTTTGATGTACACATAATACAGTTACCTTAACGCATGTTTGGCTTTTTTCATTGTTCTGACAAATCTTCGTTGAAAACTTTTCTTACATTGGTGGGCAATTCGGACAAAAAAGGTGAATCCCAGTAGCCACCTTTTTGCTTTTCTTTAAATGCAAGCTGATACACTAATGTTTCACAGTGTCATATTCTTTCTCACATTTAATTTAAACATAATTGAAAATGTTGTACGATTTGTTTTACTTGCCATACGTAACGCAAATTGCAATTATTGGTGTTACAGCGGCGCATATTTTCTCGCATTATATCTAAAAAATATTTGCAATTTTCAATAATTCAGAGAATTCAACGCAAATGATTCGTCCACCATTCCGTTAAGCGTCCCTTGGTCTATCGGTGAGAAAAAATTGAAGCAAAACTTTTAAGTGGTTTTTGAGAATCATTTTATAACATTCATTAATTTCAAGCAGAAAGTCCGCAAAAATCACTCATTCAAAAAATTATAAATGGCCTTTTTTTAAAGATCTGATTTTTTAGGACAGATTTCATGCAAGACAAAAATATCTCTATTCATTTTTTTCAATCCCTTTTGCGATGTTAACTTTTTGCAATTTTTGAAAATACAGTGTTTGAATACATTTTTGAAAATACAGAGGAGAAAAGGTTACGAAAAAATTAGAGCTGTTTTTCAGTTTAAAAATATGTTTAAAATTTTGAAGTAAAAAATAACGTGACTACCACTAACGATTTTGCCCGTGTTTCATAATACGAAATACCCGCACAGTTGTCGAAGTAAAACGGAACATACATTTATTGACATTTGTTTGATTACTCTGTACTATGCAGGATAAAAACGAAAAAAACGCACAATTTTTTAAATTTATGCTTAAGGATAATTGCTTTTTTAACAATAACACACGAAAATAGGCACTATTTAGGCAGTGAAACAGAAAATTTTCATTTATTAGTGAAATAGGCATTTATAGGCACTATACAATTTGCATATAATAATCGTAATACCTAAAAACGAATAAGTAACCTAAAAGACTGCGTTTACCATTGAAGGAAAAAATAGACAACCAGGCAAAAATCCGCAGCTTACTTTTAACACTGTAACTTCCATCTTTCTAATGGGGGCGAGTACAATCGCAAATATTTTCCGTCGATAGTGAAATTTGACACTCACTGTGGCTCAATGGGACAACTGATTGCTTTTCTTGTCATTCCTAAAATTCAGCGAATATTAGAGGATTCCTCCTCTCGAGGCAGGTAGTGGAAGTTACTTTACTGGCGGGGGACGAGGCAGTTGCTTTTTGTGGTCAAATCTCAATACGACCCAATGAGGTCCTCATTCTGAGACGGACAGTTAATATAGTAGTGGTCTTCTTGTCGCGCTGTCTCGTCAATACTTCAGATGAACCTGAGAACTTAATACGAAGTTTTATCTCTTCCTGACGTGACTGGAGGAAGCCAGAGGTTATTTCTCCTGGCCAATCCTGAAGACAACCCAGCAAACGTATCAGGAAAGTCTTTCTGAGGTGACTAGTGATGTGCAGTGGTTCTTTTGTCCATCTCTGAAGATCCAGGGTAAGACGACATTCTTTCTTTCCGAGGCGGCCAGAAACGGAGGCGATAGTTTCTTCTTGACCATTCCTACGGATCTACCGAGCGTAAGACAAAGATTCCTCGCCTTCAGGAAGGTAGTCGAGGTAACAGCGGCGTGTGCAAAACTCTCGTTGAGAAGCGTTATTTTTGAGTTGAACTTTCTTGATTGGCCCATGGTCACACCACACTGCCAAAGCGTAATAACTTCCGAAGGCAGAACTGTAGCTGTTTGGGAGTCACCACATGTGATTCGTAGAGTTTCTGGCGCTGGCGAAGCCCTTTCCACGCAAGTCACTGCGACCCAGCGAGCCTCGCGTGCACGCGCTTGTGTGTAGCGAGGACGGAGCATCGGGTGAACGCCTTGTCGCACATGTCGCACTGGAAAGGTCGCTCGCCCGTGTGCCGCCGCCTGTGGTTGCGCAGGGTGTCCGACCTGGCGAACGCGTCGCCGCACACGTCGCAGCGAAACGGCCGCTCCCCTGTGTGCGTGCGCCTGTGGCTGCAAAGATCTTGCTTCTGGATGAACGCCTTGCCGCAAAACTCGCAACGATGGGGCCGCTCCCCCGTGTGCCTGTGCCTGTGATTCATCAGGGTGTTTCGACTCGGGAACGCCATACCGCACAAGTCGCAGACAAACCGCCTCCTGTTCGAGATTGTCCGGGGGTCCTCTTCCACGTTGCCACTAGAAGACGCCTTACGGGCCTCATCTATAATGAACGGTTCTTCATCCGGCGGCTGGGACGTTCCGTGGAGCTGACGAGTTGACTGGTCGTCGTCATCCTCCAGTAGAATAACATCTTCACCTAAACAGACATGCAATGTCTTTTAGCAACATGTCTCACGGCTCAGACTCTACACACTCTTGGTACACACTGCGACAATGGACCTTGCCGGACTCGTAGCACTGTCGGTTAACCAATATCAAATTCTGTTAATCTTGCTTCAAGGTGAGGGGTTAGATGTGTATTTGAGGGTGGAAACAACCTCGAATGAGGAGCCTAAAGTTGTCGTTAAAAGGGACAGACGTCCGGTACAAAGATGCAATCTCCTTCACTCCCTCAGAACGTAACGTGGCGAACTTGTGCCCATGGGGTTGCCTAAAAATCAGGGGCAAATGTATACGTGTATAATTGCAAGTAGCTCTGCTCTATGGAATTTCCCAATGTGTATTCATTAGCGAAAAGTTATCATTTTCTAAGATGCGAAATGATCTCATGTAGTGGAATCATTTTACACACCTTGTCATTTAAATATTATGCTTAAAATGCTTAAGAAATTTATTAAATCAGAAAACAAGGAAAAGAAACTTGGAACCCTCTATACACATTAGAAGTTTGTGATTAAGATTTTTGTTGCAGATTGATAAGTAAAAAGCGGACTTCACTTTTTTTATTCCTTTGCTCACAATCATTAACTGTCGATATAATAATTTGTTTCATTATCTATGCTTTCACACAATGGATTTTATTGTCTATTTTAGAAATGAGAGCCTATTGTGAGATAATGCCTATTTTCGCCTAATGTTCGCTTTTCGTTTTGAACGTTTTCCACTCGAATGAATGGTTTCGCCAAACGTTACTTTAAACTCGTGCTACGTAACAATGTAGATTTGAACCATGAATTGCCTAGTGCAACCGCTCCTCTTAAACGCAAATTTCCATTAAAAAGTTGGTATAATTTAATAAATGCCTATGAAATGCTAAAGCGTTCGCTTTGTTTAATTCTCCATTTTCACAGGCAGTTTGCTCCTCCCTTCTTCCCGCCCGTGGGATCGTTTTAGCTATAGTCGTGGACCACGCCATGCACCCGAAACCGCACTCAAGGTCGTTCGGGTGTTCGTAAGTCTGTCGACCCTTACTGGAAGGAATATTCGCGGCTCAACAGTTTCGACTAAAATCTCGCGAGACGGCGGGAAGCTACAGTGTTCTCATTAGTGTTCTTTTCATTTCTTGTGTAAGTAAATAGGTAGTATGCCGAAGAACAAAACTCAATACATTTCCTATAAGCAATGGATAAAAGATGACATGGATTTTTCAACTGACGGACAAATTATAGTTTGCCAATGTTGCTGTAAAGAGGTGTGACGATGCTATTTATTTTTGAAGGTTTCAAGCGGATGTTCTTTGAACACGGGAATGGTCGCATTTTGCTTACGATCGTAATTGGTCGCCAAGGAAGAAACTGAACCCACAGAAAATATCGTTGCAAAGAGGTCTTATAACATAATGTATTATTATAATCCGGTATTTATATTATCTTTACGTACTTATAACTTTATTTTTTTATTATTCTATTTTATTTATCGAGTACTTTTATAATTAAAATCATTTAAATAAATTTATAAGGATCATCAAACATTTGCTTCATAAAGTTGTTACTTTTCTGCCATATGAAGCAAAAAAATATTAACAAACGCTAATGTTAATTACGAAATATTTTGGGTACAATTCAGTAAAATTTTTATGTATAATCTTACAAATAAACAATTAATGTGATTTGCATATGGTTGTCTTGCACTTCAGTAATATTTATTGGATTATCTTAATCCCTTGTGTACCTTAGCTCTGATAATATTAAATTTTACAGATTTGTTAAAGATCACAGTTTTCTTCAAAACATCTTAACATTATTTCGTACTACACTGACATTTCAGTATGTGATACGTTTCAAGATGTTGTTTAGCGCCTTTCGCTTTGGCTTTCTCATACACACATATCACTTATTATTAACATAAGTTTGCTTGAGCGAATAGCCATCATACGAGATTTACATGAACACTTAACTATTTACGGTTGTTGACACATATCTCATTAGGTTCCATCCCTTCGTAATAATTTGTTTTTACTTATACAATAATGTCTTTTCTGAGTTTGCCTACTTATGTGTATATTTTTGAGAATATTTAGCGCCTTTTTGCCTGCCTATTTTTCATTTTACAGTGCCTATCGATTCGCTCTCTATTGATAACACATTTGTGAACATGAGGACACGGGGGGACGTTCAGGACTTATCAAACGTGAAGCCCCGGGAACCTGGCAGATTCAGCGAATGGAAGCTGATTTCCTCCCAAGAAAAGGACTGGATTGCTAAGCAAGTGGCATATCCTGTAGAAATGCACAACAGTAGATTTAATGGTAACGTTAAACTTTGTTGACGAACTCTTTTAGTGAAGCTTGTTGAGCACCAGTTGCAGTTGCCTCTGGGTCACACTGATGCTGCTTGCCGAACAAATTATTGCAAAATCATCCACAAACCTCCTTTACAGGTTCTCGCAAAGTCGACGCTTTACTCTTTATGGCAATGGTAAACAGAGCGACACTCAGAACCGATCCTTGAGGGATACCATTTTCTACAGGGTGACTGCTACGAAGCCTGTCACCAACGCGAACACGGAAGGATCTGGTCGAAAGGAAGTTTTGGAGGAATAGAGGGAACTTCCCCCTCAATCTTCAAGAGTGCAGGGTTCCCAGAATGCTGTACCTCCAACGTCTGGTGCCGTAGGCCTTTTTTATGTCAAATAATATGGCCACAAGATGTTGCATCAAACGAATGAGACACACATTGCTGTTGCCAATGCAACGAGATGATTCAAGGTTGATTTCTTCTAAACCCGTTTTGAATTGGCGTCAAATTTTTATTCTCCAGGTTGCAGACCAAACTCTGTTTCACCATGCGTTCCAGCACTTTGCATACACAGCTTAGAGAAATGGGTCAATAGCTAGATGGCAATGGTAGATCTTTCTCTTCTTCGGGACTGGGATGATGGCTTCTCGCCATATAGCAGGGATGGTGAGCTCTTCCCAGATACAATCGTATAGCGTACGGTACAACGGTCGAGCCAGAGGAGAAAATACGGGAAGATGTAGCATTAAGCAATGAATTTCATCCAGACCTGAAGCAGTTCTTTCGCAAGCCCCACAGCAGAGCGCATTTCACACATAGAGAATGAGGTTTTGTAATTCTCATGTGCTCTGCTCAAAAAATCCAAAGCGCGGTTTTTCATTCTTTCTTTAAGGCAAAGAAAGTCTGGAGCATAGTTCGCCGAGCCCGACGTGATTTCGTAATGAGCGGCAAGTTCCTCTACAGTTGCGTCTCAAGATGTAATCATCACACCATTCTTAAGAACTGGCACTCAATTCGTGGAGAAACATCCCTTAATTTGACGTACCTTCCTCCATACCAGACGTGGTAGAGATGGCAATTGAGGGAAGAGACGTATGCTCTCCACGATGAATGTTTACTCGTTTCCTCGCCTTCGCTCTGCCCCTCTTGTAATAAATTAAGTTATCCACGGTTGGATAGTGTTTCAGATGTACCAACACCTTCTTACGGGCAATGACCGCACTTGAGCAGTCCGAGTTCCATCACGGAACAAATGGGTGTCGCGAATGACCGGTCGATTTGGAGATTGCAATATCCGCAGCTTGTAGTACAGCACTGTTAAATATGCTGCCATTTCGCCTACGATCAAAGTTGCCCACTGAGAGATATTCACTTGAAATTGTATCTACACAACACGTACACACCATTGTGAAGGTCGAGTCCCATCCTATGAATAAGTCCATCCATAAGTGAATGATACTGGGGTAATGGTCGCTTCCATACAGGTCGTATAGAACATGTCGTATAGAACGTGCACAACAGTTGCAAGTGATGATCTACTGAGAGCGAGATCGATATATGTGCTCGAGTTTGTGGTTCACCTGAATTCAGGATTACCGAGATTCAGGGGACTATTACCAATTCCAGAATATCGCCTCTCGGACCGGTGCGGGACGAGACCCAAAGAGAACTGTGGGCATTTACATCCCCGACTGTCAAGAACGGTGCGGGCAGTTGGTTTATCAATCCCAAAGTTCGTTAGTGTATACACTCTGTCCTTCAGGGATGTAGGTGTAACCGACAGTGAGTGTGAGGGATGGGATGTAAACTTGCACGCTCGCATGCAAACACACACACACACTGTTTGGAGCTCGGTCCGAACTGGAACGTCTGTAGAGAGCACAGAGTCGTGGATCAAAGTAGCAACTCCACCACGTGCGCGGAGGCCGTCATCGACATAAAACCCTGCGTGGAGTAAAGCCGCGAAAGGATAGCGGACATGCTGGGCAGAGATATGCCTCCTGTAAGCAGAATATCGAAGGCCTCTACCGCGTCAACAGAAGTTTGAGTTCGTCCCGTCGGGAGCAAACCCCATTTAAGTTCCAAGAAAGAGATACTGCATGCATTTAGGCCTTTTTCTTTTCCTTTTCGCTCGCAGCTGCCTGAAGGAACGAGTGTCCACCCTGGCTGAAGGTTCCTCCGAGGCAGAATCCTCCTGGCCACTGCTCGACAAGCTGAGCGATCGCTCAGAGCGAGACTCAAGAGTCGGAGCAGGTGGTCGATTGTTGGAAGAGCTGTCACTTAGCTGCAAGTCCGGAATGGAAGACAGACATACATCGACCTTCATGCGGTGTTGAGTACAACTGGATTGATGGATAGACGTCGCTGATTGAGAGCATTTTTGGTCTGTTTCTTGATTTGGGTGGGAATTGCTATTTTACCACCTTGCACGGGCGATGTCTCCTCAGGTAAGTCCACAGGAGGCGCCTAGGGGAGCAGCAGGGAAGTTTAGCAGCTTGCTGTAAATTGAATCGTATTGGCCGCGACACTGGAGAAGGACAGCCAGATCCACAGGATTCTTCGCCAGGTACCGACGTTTTGCTTCCGACAAAAGACATTTTCTCCGATACTAGATTCTGTACCTCCCTCTCCTTCACAAAAGTAGGGCACTTGTTCGAGTAAACCGCGTGGTCTACTTCACGATTTACACTGCGCAGCGGTGTAGGACAAGGTTCTGGATTGTGCACTGATTTGCCGCGCTTTGCACATACCGAGCTTTCTGCCATACACCATTGTTCCGAATGGCCGAACATTTGTTATTTGAAGCAAAGCAACGAGTTGGATCGTACTGCCGCACGCGAAAATTGTAATAACCACGGCTGATCCTCTCTGGAAGGGATGGGAGATTAAACGACGGATGAAAGTGGGAGTGAGGATCCCCGTTACGCCCTGACTCTTGATTGATTCGTGATTCCGGGCACGTCAACGACAGAGGTCATTAGTTCCGTAAGTGTAGTGCGTGTTTTCCTCGGGTGGGGGTGGAGGTGGTGGTGGTGGCGGCGGCGGTGATCTTTTCGGCGCTGGATGGCGAGATCCGGCGCCGACCTACCGTCGACTAGCGAGGTTTTCCTTCAACCAGGTATCTCCCACCAGCGGGGCACCGCCCCAGCCGGGAAAAGCTCTAAGCTCCCGATTGGTCTACCGGCATGTGTGGTAGTGTAGTGCATGTAAGTGTGTGTGTGTGTGTGTGAGTGTGTGTGAGTGTGTGTGTGTGAGTGTGTGTGTGTGAGTGTGTGTGTGTGTAAGGGGTTGAGAATAAGATAAGGAAGAGGCAGGAAAGATCGCGCGCGGTCCGTGGCCCGTTCGTTAGGGTACTGCTCCGGCATTCGCCTAGTGTTGATCGGAGAAACCACGGAAAACTACCGATCAGAGCAGCCGGCCGCTAGAATTCTCCTGCACCGACTCTTGAAGAAAGAGATGATTTCCTCTTCATTTTCAGAAGCAAAATCATCACGATTGGCCACTCCCTTTCAAAGGTTAAGGGTAGGGTGAGTAGTCACTTCCATACGGAGGCGGGCAATTGGCTTAGGTTTTACGATATTTCGATTGGCTTGTCGGTGCGTGCTTCAAAGTGAATGGTACCATTGTCTTTGTCGTATGACCGCTTGGAGATTTCCAAAAGAACCCTCAATTGCTCGTGCTAACTCTCTTGAAAGGCTTTAATGAACATGATTGAAATTACAAAAAAATGTTATTAAATTTAACATTAAACATTTCTGGAAGTTTGCTAATTGTAAAAGGAAAATAAATGGTTTACAAAATATGCTTAGTAGGAGTATTTAAAACAGTAATCTGGGCAAGAAATTGTAGATACGCTTGCTGAGCATTTCTAATCAGTATTCACAACTGAACTTCAAGATATGAAAATTTTCAATTGTTCATTTGAGTTTGTTGGCAATCACACAGGAGGCTTTTGTAATTTTAAAGAGAATACGTCTAGTCCCTGATGGTATTCCTGCAATATTTTTGAAACTACGAGCACAAAACCTGACACCTATTTTGTATCATCTTTTTCAAAAACATTCTCTTTAGGCTTTTTTAGGCCAGACACAAAACTGAACTGGAAAATTCACATTAATAATGTTATCCCAAAAACTACCATTAAAATACATTCTCTCATAAATAAAAACTCAACTCTCTGTATTAAACTGCTAAATTAATATACACTTCCATTATTAGACCTACTTTAACTTATGCTTGTCCAATATGGTCAAATGCAGCAAAATCAAATATACAAAAACTTCAAATTATTCAAAACAAAGTCTTTAGAAAAATTCTACATGCACCTTGGTTTATTCCCAAAACACAAATTCACAATGAATTAAATCTCCCTACAATCCATGATTTGATTAAAAATTATAGTCTCAAATTTTTTAATACTCTTCCTTCATTACACCATGCACAATTTTTTAATCTTCGTAAAACTTATCCCTTTCCTCGTAGAATTAATTCCAAGTTTCCTAAAGATAAATTTCATCCTCCGCAATTTTATTTATTTTCTCTTCTTTTCCATGTTTCTTAGTCTTATATATTTGTGTAAATCTTAACTAGTGGTGCTACAGAATGGCACAGACTTTCCCGTATTAGTTTTCTATTTCTTTGGGTCATCGCTAGCTATTCGGAATTGTCACAAACTCTTTCTTGCCAGCTACCATCTATCAACGCTAAAAGTACATTTTTTTGTCATTTCTCAATTTTTCGGTTTCCTATTGGTAGAACGGAAATATTAATTTTAGAATATTAAAGAACACAAAAACCTAGCCGTAAATGGCAATTTTCTTTTAAAAATTATGTGCCGTTTAAGAGAAAAATGGCGTTTTATCACTACTAAAAATGCGAAATTTGAAGCTCATTTTCACAGAAAATTTTTGAGTTTTCAAAATACTTTATTTGAAGTTATTTGAAGCACTTACACTCACAAATATAATAATGCTTACAAATTGTTGGCAATGTCCATATTAAAGATGTGAGAGATCTTTCAAAAAATTTACATTTATATAATTTTTGAAAAAACAAAAAAATAACTCAAACTTGACGTCATATTAAAGAGTGTAATTATCACTATCTGTTACAAAAGTTTCAAGAAAAATTTGCAGCCATATACGAGAAAATGGAGTTTGAGCATTTCTGAAAATGCCGAAATTTGAGCTACTTTTCACAGAAAACGGTAGTGTTTTCGAGAAACTTTACTTGACAATATTTAAAGCATATATATACTCGTAAATATAATAATGTTAAAAAATCGCCGATAATGTAAATATTAACAATCGTGACAGACCAAGTAAAAAAATTTACATTTCTGTAATTTTTGAAAAAAACAACCGATAGACCAAAATGGCTTTTATGTCATTGATAGAGTACATTTACCACTATCCCTACCAAAGTTTAAAGAAAAAATTTGGAGCCGTTTTTTGAGAAAATCTTGTTTTGTAATTTTTTAATGTTGCACATATTTCACGCGAATATTGCCGAAAACTACTAAAAATTTGAGAAACATTTACATGACCTTTATGAAACAACTCAATATGCAGAACAAATTTTATTGACGAAAAAATCTCAATCTTCAATTTGTAGCTGGAGAAAGACGCCGAAAAAAATCACTTTCAAAATTTCCGAAAATCAGAGTTATCCGTGAAAATTGGACCTATGCCATGTTAATAAGTGTATTTACTCTATTCATACAAGAAATTTAAAGAAAAAAATTGGAGCCGTTTTTGAGAAAATTTGCAAATACACGGGGGGCTTCATATAAAGTACCCCCAAATTTTGAAGAATCTTTTTCAAAATCTCAAAGCTTTGACTAGAAACAGATCGACCACGAAATATCCATTTTGGAAGAAATCGTACGTATGGTTTAGGCGCTAGCAGTGTTCACACACGGACAGACAGACGTTTTCCTTTTAATTGGGTTTTCGGTATCAAGGACCTAGAAAAACGGGTTTCTGGCTACACCACGTGTTAGGGGATTTTTTTTCTTAATTAGCAACTGGTTTTATCCACTTCTTCGTTTTCACGGCCCGGCAATTAATTTTTTTTCCGCCGAAAATTGGCCATTTTTTCGCGCAGCATTACATAACTTTCCCTATACTACGTATATCACTCCGTGTATACGTACGTATACGGGAAAGTAAAAATTTACCTTCATAAATCTCTTACAGAGGTAACTGTTAGTGTCGAAAACGACTGTCCATTAGGGTGTCCCTTATATGCCCAAAAAATTATTTTTTGCAAATTTTTGAGCTCACCCCTCAATATTTCAATTGGGTCCAATTTACTCAAAAATAAAATTTCATCTCAATAGATTAATATTAACCCGTGCCGACTTGAGCGCGAAATTTGAATGTTAGGGATCATTGGTTTTGCTGGGTTAAGTCAATGGAAAACTGTTGATACATTTTTAATATAATTTTATATCATAATTTAATTCATTTTCACTCTTTAGACTGTGTTATGGTTTTAACTTTATTAGGGGTACTTTTTTCAGTGTTTCTTTCTTGCAATATGATTACAGTGAACGATGTTCTTGAACAATTCAATTGCTTTTGCTCCTCATCTACATTCAGTAGTCCACGAAAATCTTGCATTAATTCAACAGGTCTTTCCGCGCAGTCACTCACAGCTTTTCATCTTTATAAATAACCTTTTAGCTTCTAAATATGAAGTTGCTTTTCCAGGTTAAAGGACAGTTTTGAATAAAACTAATACCCATCTTCAGGCAAGAGAACAGGTATCTGCTTTTGATTGATACAGAGTCGGCTTGTTTCATTGAAATGAAGATTAAATTGAATAAGATGTATTGTTTATTAACGAATGAATAATATAAGAACAGTCATCAGTGTACAATTGTGCTTGCCATGTATTCTTCATCCAATTCTTTTCAAAAAGGAATTCTCTTCCATGTGTAGATTTTCTCAGTCTAAACTTGCTACCACTTTGACTTGTACGCCTACTTCACATCAGAGAGTACGACAGACAATTCTTCTAATAAATACTACATATGGTGTCTCAATTGTTTTAAACTTGCTTTTGAAATTGTGGAATCTATCTTTTCATGCAATTTTAGAAATTTATTAAGTATCCCGATAAGGACCTTTTACAGCTGCACTGCCCTAAAGCCACAGTTTGACATAAAGACAACAGAGAGACATTATTTAAGGAATTTTTAACTACACAAGATAGTTTAGAATCTGATCTGAGCAGAAACATTTTAAATATTAAATATCTCTTGCCATCTATCGAGTTCGAGTGCAATGCCCCGGGAAGATATATCTTTAGTTTGTTACTTTCATGAAAGTCCAACATTTCTTTTAAAATCGGACTCATTAAAGATATTCACATATTCTCTTTGCCACTTTGAAATTAATAGCGTTAAATCTTTTTAAACTTTCCTTAAAATGCTAAAAAAGTGGTGTCAGGATTGCTTGCTACATTATGTATTTTACATTATAAAATAGGTTTTATATATGTAATGACGGGACGGAAAGAATAATGCTCTGTTCAAATTTTCTTCAAGAAAGACTTGTACTCCTTCAAGACGTCAAGTGTTTGATGCAGTTGTATCACATCAAAGAATTTGAATTCTTTTTTTCTTGTAATGTTCTTTGTCTCGCCGTTTCTTCTTTATCCACAAGATGTTCGTCCAGTCCTTCAAGATAACTTTTACATCCTGGCTCTCTCTTGTTGAAATTCTTGCTTTCTCGCAAACTATCATTCTCTCTCAAACCACAAGTTTAGCGCTTGCCCTAACTGTTCATTTTACTTCCCGTATGTTATGAAATAAAACATGAAGCCCTT
>JAHLJT010002630.1:41079183-41096200 GCA_031308135.1 Acheta domesticus
GCCGCACCGTTTAGTCGTCGAGTGAATATAGTTTCGGGCATACATAGAACATACAACAAAAACACTTTTTTATTCCTACTGTCAGATAAAAAAGGGGATATATGGTGAAATAATGAAAATATTTTGATTTGATTTCATCTTGTACATTGTTCTTAGACCCAGTTTCTTAATTGGTGTAGAAAATCCACATCCAGACCGAAGGCTGTCATGAGGAAGGTACCCACTGGCCAAGAGAGGAGGAGTCTTTGTCCTCAGGGAAGGCCTGCAAGGGGAACCACGTGATGACACGAGGGGTGATGAGAAGTCCGGAGGGGAACCAGTCGTCCAAGAGACCGAGCGAATTTTCAAGCAGTGTTTACAATGGGTAGTGGCATTAGGTATCCTAAAAAATGTGTTCCTTGGAATACACTAAGTGATCAAAAGCATCTGCACACGTGGCTGAAACGACTTACCAGTTCGTAGCGCCCTTCATCGGTAATTCTGGATTTATAAAGGGTGTTGGCCCACCCTTAGCCTTGACAGCTTCCACTCTCGCAAGCATGTTTTTTCAATCAGGTTCTGGATGGTTTCTTGGGGAATGGCAGCCCATTCTTCACGGAGTGCTGCACTGAGGAGAGGTATCGATGCAGATCGTGAGACCTGTCACGAAGTCGGCGGTCCAAAACACCCCAAAGTTGTTTGATAGGATTCAAGTCAGTTCTCAATCTAGGCCAGTCCATTACAGGGATGTTACAGTCGTATTACCACTCCGCCACAGGCCGTGCAGTATGAACAGTGTCGTATTGAAAGATGCAATCGCCATCCCCGAAATGCTTTTCAACAGTGGGAAGCAAGAAGGTGTGTAAAACATCAACGTAGGCCTGTGCCTTGATAGTACCAAACAAAACAAGGGGTGCAAGATCCCTCCATGAAAAACGCGACAACATCATAACACCACCACCTACGAGTCCGGATACTTTTGATCACATAGTGTACGTCACTTAGTGAACCTCGAATAGAAGATCGAGAACCTTATCAGCTTTTCGATCCCGTCTCGTAAAAGTGTTCTTATAACAGCAATCCGAAACCTATTTCTGTAACTTGCAATAGATGCTCCACTGTATCGAAGCCTCACAAATGAGACAAAAGAATGCAAAATACGTGATTCTTTAAGTGAATAACGAATACCGTAATGTGCAAAAGCAAAAGATCTCCCCTTCTTCTTTTTCCCTTTCTTCTTCAACTGTTCTTATATATTTCCACTTTATTTTTCTACTTCTTTTTATTCATATTAACCTGTGTATCAAAGAACATTAGTGGGGCATAATAATTACAGGGATCACTGAAACTCGTTTGTTATGAATGATCATAAAAACGAAAACGGGGTGTCTAGGGAAACAATTGACAATTTGTCTCAGTATCTAATATTAGTGAAGGATAAAAAACAAAAAAGTAACGAGGACCAAAATCCTTACCCTGTGGAATACCCCTTCCTTCCGTTTTGTATGTTCCGTTCCTTCAATAAAATAAACCAAATTGCATATGATGAAAATATAAAAAACACTTTTATTTTCGATTGCACCTGGCACATAGTCATTCCCTGGCGCGGGCGTCGTTCGCGTATCCTTGGGCGCGCAGGTCGCGCAGCTCGCGCAGCAGCGACATGGGCGGCAGCTTCTTCTGCGCGCTCGCAGCCCTCTCCAGCAGCAGGTGCAGCTCGTGCGTGCGCGCCACGTCGGCCGGCGTGCGGCCCGCGTCGTCCCGCACCCTGGCCACGGTGCAAGATATGGAGGTGTGTCAATCAGGTGTGTCCCGGGCCGTGGCGCGGCGCGAGGCGCGTAATATTCACGTTTAGTACAGACCTCCTTGGGGGCCTCAGATTTGCCTTCCGGTCTGGGTGGATCGGGGTAGGGTGCAAGTGATAGTGGTAGAAGCACAACTCTTAGTAACAGAAATAGTAGTGAAAGTGGTAGAGATAGTAGCACTTGGAGTAACTGTACTAGTAATAGAAGTAGTTGTGGCAGATGCGGTAGTAGTAGTAGTGTGGTAGTAGTAGTAGTTGTGGTGTGGTAGTACTAGTAGCAGTAGTAATAGTACAGCAGTAGTAGTAGCAGTAGTAATAGATGGTAGTAGTAGTTGTTGTAGTAGTTGTAGGGGTGGTAGTTAAAGTGGTGATAGTAGTAGTAGATGTAAATGTAGTGGCAGTAGTAGGAAGTAGTTGTGAAAGTTATAATAATACAAGCAATTGTGGTAGTACTCATATTAGTAATCGTAGATGTGGTAGTGTTGGCGATGATAGGAGTTGTGATCGAAGTAGTGATAGTAGTAACAATTGTGGTAGTAGCAATCGTTTTATTAGTACAGTTGGTTGTGGCACTAGTAGTAGTAAAGCTGGTGGTGTCTATAGTATTAATAATACTAATGGTTAGTAGTGGTTGTAATACGACTTTTATCACTACTACTAGTACTGATGCTATTTCTATTATTGTTTCTACTACAAATGCAACTACTTCTGTTACTATTAGTACAACTGTTACTACTATTACTACTATTATTGCTGCTACTAATACTACTTCTACCACTACTGTTTCCACTACTACCACTACTTCAACTATTGCTACTTTTGCTAATAAGCTATTGTTTCTACTACAAATGCTGCTACGCTGCTACTACTTCTGGTAGTATTACTACTACCAATATTATTGCTGCTACTAATACTACTTCTACAACTATTGTTACTTTCAGTACTACTACCACTACTGTACTACTACTACTACTCATACCGCTTCTACAACTATTACTACTTTCACTACTACTACTACTACTACTTCATTTATTGCAACTATTGCCACTACTATTGCTCCTCCTAATGCCGTGGCCACCTGGCGGCCGCGCCCGCCGCCACCAGCACGCGCGCCGCCGCGGCGTTGCCCGTCTCCGCGGCCGCGTGCAGCGCCGTGCGGCCCGACTTGGTCTGGGCGCTCACGTCGCAGCCCGCGGCCACCAGCAGCGCGGCGCACGACCCGCTGGGGTCGTTGTGCGCGGCGATGTGCAGCGCCGTGAAGCCGTACGACGTGCGCGCGTTCACGTCGGCCCCGCGCCGCAGCAGCAGCGACACCAGCTCCGCGTCCCCTGCGCGTGCGTTCTGCGTCGTTTCGGGTTTGCGGGCTCATCAACGACTGCGGTCCTATCAGTTCCGTAAGTGTTATGGTCATTAAACTTGTGTTTTAATTTCTTGGCGCTTGGGGGCTTGTCTTCACGATGTCTTCTCGGTATTTCGCGTCGTCGCATGATCGCCAGCACTGCTCGATACAGCGAGCGACTCTTGGCGGCACGATCATGCGACTCTTAGCGGCACGACCGAGAATGATGCGAAATACCGTGAGATATGCCATCGTAAGGACAAGACCTCCACGCCAAGAAATAAAAACGCTAGTCCCGGCCGCTAGGATTTTCGAGACAGCAGCTGAATTCGACGCTGCTATCTAGCCAACATAAAAAGTTCTGTCACCGTCGGGTCTCGAACCGTAGTAGCCCTTCACTTTGTTTTTTTATCACGGGAAGTGGCGGAGGTCTACCCAGGCTGAATGGTGAGATCCGACTCCGACCTGTACGTCAGCCTGCGGGTATCTCCTCTTCCAAGTATCTCCGGCAGCCTCAGCCGCGACAAGCTCTAAGCCCCTTCTTGTCTGATACTGTTGTGCGGGTAAATGTGTGTATGAGTAAGTACAGATGTTGAAACATGGAAGAGGACGGAGAAAGCTCGCGCGGTCCATGGCTCGTTTGTTAAAGTACTTCTCCGGCATTCACCGATGTTGATCGCACAAGCCACGGAAAACGACCGATTAGAGCAGCTAGAATTTTCCAGACAGCAGTTGAATTTAACGTAGCTATCTAGCCAACGTAAAAAATTCTGCCACCGTTGGGTCTCGAACTCTCGTTGGGTAGCTCTCGGTTAGAGGCATTGCAGTGTTATCAGTTGATGCCTTGAGATATAACCCGGTTCTCCTTCGGAGGAACGACCAACCTGTAAACTAACGAAAAAGACGCATCCGGAAAGTGTTTCCTTTCGTTGTCCACAATAAGGAAACACAATATCATAGGAATACTCTCCTGTAGCAGATGCAGCATGTTGCCCTATTTTTCCACACAATTATCACCACAACTGAGAAAATTGCAAGACTTTGGGATCAACAGTTCTGTGTCGCAGGAGTTCGCTAGTCAGCGATAAATACTATGTTTGACAGCTACCTGCGATTCTGCGTCACAGTGACAGGCTTAATGCTGACTGAACAGCAAATTTTTGCTGTTCAGTCAGCATTAAGTTCAGCAGCAGTTGTGTAAGAAACGACAGAAATCGTTAGAGGCGGGTGATATATGGTGGGGACTATACAGCGGTTTTATCCGCGAGTGTGATGAGTTCTTCTACAACCCTCTAATCCGATAGCATGATTCAACCACAGCATTTGTCTATTATGAATTAGGTGCATATTCGTATGAAGGAATTGAGAGTGAGACAATGAGGGATTTGTGAGTTACATCGTGATGCTGGCTGGGACAAATATCAAATGTCACGTGGCTGCGATTCGGGAATTTCAACTTCAGCTGGAGGAGGGCGATTCCTCATATGTTCATTGACAAATAAGACCATCATCGACCCGTCTGTAAGCCGTAGAAGTTTTTAACATTTATCCTGAACCATCCCGTGGATAGTTTGGACGGTGTTATGTATCAACCGGCTAAGCGCCATTTTTGAAAAAAATGAGATATGGACGCCATCAATTGCAAATTTTGGCGCCAAATCTGTAAAAATAGCCTTATAATTAATGAAAAATATAAACGCACATCAGTAACATCAGGGATTTTGTTTCGCAACAACCGACTATACACTAGATCTTCAAATCTGCTGTTCTTAATTTCACATCATGCAGGTAAGCGCCAGATATTCCACTCATGTTTGTGTAGTTTGGCGCTTCAATGATGAAATAATTAAATTACAGTTTCACAGCTGGAAAAATGTAATAAAACCTTCGAACACGATTATCTCAAACTTGTGTGATGTCGCAGAGCCGGTTGGTGCACAACACCGTCCGTTTAGACGCGAACTTGCCTTGCGGGCGGCCCGGTGCAGCGGCACCCATCTGCCCGCAGCGGAGAAGTTGGCGTCGGCGCCAGCGTCCAACAGCTGCGCCACCTCTTCGGGGGACCCCGCCTCCACTGCCTGCGCCACAACACGCCAAGGCTCATGCCATTCCGCAAGTTTAGTTTATTTATTTATTTACGTCAAAAACAATTAAAACTGTGTGTGACGAGCTACGAGGAGAAGTGAATTTTGTGCACGTTTTCATAATTCTGTGATCTCTATCCTCAACTATATTCTAGTCGAATTTTGAATACAGTAAAGAGCGGTTTTTTTCAAGTTTTGTTGACAAAATATTCGCTCCTAAATAATAAAATATATTTTCAAAGGTAATTAGCTATAAATTCCTGCCCTGAACCCTCATGTTCTTCATGAAAGAATAATCTTTTTGCCGCGATAATATGGAAAACGATAATTTGAATAACTATATTTCCCTCTGAAATCAGAAGACGTGCACAAATATGAAGTTACAAATAATGAAGTTGCATCGACTATTCCATTCGTAAAATTAAAACCCATAAGGCCGTTATACACGGTACAGTTTTCGTGCAGATTCTTCATGCAGTCCAGACTTTACGCTTTCTGCATGAAAAAATTATTACGTTGTTCATAATTTTTCGTGTAGAACAGTTTGACTCCAGCGCCTCTAGCGGCAGAATCGTTCACTAACGGTAATCGGCCATGTCGATTTTGTGGTTAGATGTGTCAAAGTGCGATTGTATAAAGTGATATATTGTGATAAATTACCTCTTTCCTTATCCCTGCCTTCCTATTTTTATTCTCTATGCTCCTCATGGTTAATTAATACTAAATCAAAATTACAGCCAGAACGCACGCACAGAATACCACATCCGAAAGTACTCGAACGTCGCAATTCAGTTGTTTCCCGGTAGCTACCCTAGCGGCGGCTTGTGGCGATTCATACAGAAAGCGTAAAGTCTGGTATAGACCGCGTATGCATGACTTTTTGGCTTTTATATGTTCAGTTTGAGATCTTGACGTTTCTGTACAGAAACTGTACGAGAATCTGCACGAAAACTGTACCGTTTATATCGGCCTATCTGACTTTTACCGTTTTATCGGCCTAGAGTTTAACTATACGTATAGGTATAGTATCCCGTCGAATCAGTGTGGTGTATCTCAAAAACGTTTATCGCTTTTTCTATCCTATTTTTATTACCGCCCTCCCTCCTGACCAAAAATAAGCTGCGACTCATCTATCGTAAGAGGAGGTATGTACCGATCGCTGTGTTGATGTGTAATAAAGCGCGTATATACCTCTTTCTTATAACATGCTTTCAGTTATTTTCAATAATCATAATTTCAATAATCATTTCATAATTAGCGCATTTTGAAACTCTCTGCACGTAATTTTATTCGTGGAATAGTTCTATTAAATACCATTCATGCTTGCAAATCTCAGATAAATCCCCCTCCTCGCTTTGCGAGTTGGATATTTATCGACAATTTCCAAAAGCATTCATGGTATTATCTGTGTTATAAGAAATACCTTGTCTGTGGTCTGCATACTCACAAGGCCTTCCGAGAGAAAACATGCATGAAAGACAAGAGAGACAAACACCATGCCAACGGCGAGACTAGAACCCGCGACCCTTCCGACCGAGGGCGCTGAGCCGGCACAAGCTCTAGACATCTCGGCCACCCAGGTCGGCCTGAAGATATAGAGCGATTTTATAAGAAAGGTTTGACAGCTAGCGCTGGCAACGTAACAGAAATTTTTATTGATTGTCTATTCTTCATTGCATAAAGAAAGGTTCCATTAATTATAGACAATCAGATCAGATGATAATAAAATATATTTCATACAAAATTGAAGAAAGAAAAAAAGATATATAAATATATAGATATATAAATATAAGATATATAGATATATAAAAAAGATATATTTATATTTAAAAAGATTTATTTTATTTAATCATATTTATGTAATAAATTTGATTTAGCCAAAATGTACCTGATGATGGAGACAAATGATCTCTGAAACGTTGTGAAACTCCAACCTGTGAAACTCCAACTTCGTTTTTCTTCAACTTTGTATGAAATATATTTATTATCACCTGATCTGATTGTCTATAATAAATGGAACCTTCTTTATGCAACGCAACAGAAGGTTCTGTGGCCGTGCGTCCTTGGGCCCATTAGACTCTCCTTCCTCCATTCGTTCATTTGCAGTTGGCTAACTTGTAAATGGTTTCGACGCTTCCTTTCTGATGGCCTCGTCCGACGAAAATATAGTGCGCCAGGAGAAATAATTGAAATTAGGAAGTGGAGTGCTACGTCGCTTCTGTAAAAGTTATTTTTTCACATAAACATTACACTGAGTTTACTTTTTGTGTGATAAGTATTATGTTTATTTTAAAACGAGTCTTGAATGTGAGATGGGTACTGATGCACGTGTTTCCTGCTCCTTGGTGGTAAGGTGGCGAGCTGTGATCGAGAGCGTTCCGTACTTTGCATTTTATCAATTTATTTTTTTATATAATTTCAGGGTTGAGACAAGAACCATGAGAAGTCTTGATGTCTTAATGAGAGCCCTAAACAAACATAAGCACTTGACGAAGAGACGTGGCTGAACAGCTGTCCGCGGCGGTGCGATACTTCTCTGAATTACATGTGATGTTCGCTTGTTAGCGATCTGTCATTTGTCTCAATTTTTGGAGAATTCTTAATATTAATATTTATTATTTCCTGATAATGAGCTTTGCCCGGTGGCTGGGTTTATACTGATCATATAAAGACATACAAAGATAACTTAAAAATACATATTATAGGGAAACTACAACAAAGTAACAAGAAATATAACACACACAAATATTTGGGATCACACGCAATTCCCTAGGCGATTTCGGAAGCAACGCGAACTAGGGGAAAAAGTCGCTAGTGCTGCAGCAGGTAGATTGTTTCAGTCAGTTATTGTCCGGTTGGTAAATAGTATATTATGAAACGATGGTGTAATGATGGGTATGAATACACGAGTGTGACATTACGATTGGCGCGAGGAACGAGCGAGTATCGTAAACTTCACACGAGTGTATTAATACACATGACATCGAGTTTCATACGGTACTTTTTCTACGGCACTACGGTAATTTTTATAAGTTAAACTTCTCCACTAAATCGTTTCGTGGCAGTCACATGCAAGATTCAGTCAAGGCCACCTAGCGGACACCTCTACCCTACACCCGCAAGTGGCTTAGTTTTAATAGAGTGCCTGCGAGGGACTACAAAAATTGCGGCTATAATATTCCGACGTCACCATTTTCGCATTTTCTCTCATTTTTGGAAATGTCAGCACCACTATAAGGAACTACCATTCACTATATATCTTGAACCAAAGAAGAAGCCGGTTTTTAAGGACAACCACACGACAGCAGCAAATTACACAAAATGACTGACGTTCAGATCTTAATGTGACTCAAATGTTCTCCGCCATATCTACACTGCGTAGTCAAATAGTGTCTAAGTGGAATTACGCTCCAATTTATTTTAAATAATATTTCACCGTAAAAATTACTACTGATAAAGAAATTAAAACTGAGAAGTATAATATAATATTAAATACAATTTATTATACACACTCGAACGAAACATTTACTGCAACGATTCCAATGATTAAAGAAGTGCCAATATTTGGTTTGTAAGCGTCTCTGTGATTGGCCAAGAACCTGTATAATAATGAAACTGATGATATGAATAATGAATCATTACGCAACTGGTTGCAGCCATCCAATGACAGCATTATACAACGGGAGTAGAAAAAGAGTATTACCTACATCGATTTCTTGATTCCTATGTATAATTTTGTATGGATGGTCTCTCCTTCCGAAAAATTGAGTGTGCCCTATCCTATTCGTTTAACACTTTACATCCAGTGTAAAGCTTTGAAAAGATTTACTAGCTTCTTTCGACGTTTCCCTAGGTATTCCCACATCAGAGTCTGACATTGTTTTTTTCCTTCAAGTTTTATCGCTCTCTTTTCGATACGGTCTAACAAGTTTATCTGCCCAGCTCAATACGGTCCCAACACGCGGAGCTTCTATAGCTATACTTCGGTTTTTCTTTCTTCGCACACGGAGGGGGTGTCAATAAAATAGAATATCTCACGGTATTTCGCGTCGTTCTCCGTTGTGCCGCCAGGAGTAGCATGATCGCAGCACTGCTCGATACAGTCCGCGATCATGCGACTTCTAGCGGCACAACCGCGAAAGATGCGAAACACCGTGAGATATTCCATTTTATTGACACCCCCCCCGTGCGCCAAGAAAGAAAACCGAAGTATAACGTACATTACGCTAGCAAAAACTGCCCATTTCCTCCGAAGCACGTGACTCGCCTTCAGCAGCTGGCGTCCGAGTTGCGCGTGGCGCTTGGCGGCTGCGCGGTTGCCGCGGGGCGGCGGCGGGCGAAGGCGGCGGCGGCGTGTGGCGGCGGCGGCGGCGAAGGGCGCTGGTCGGAGCGCGGGCGGGGCCGGGCGGCGGCGGCCGCGGAGGGGACGGCGGCGAGGGCGGAGGCGAGCGAGCGGGCAGCGAGACGTCGCGCCGGGGGCACCGCCACTGCCACCGCCGCCGTCGCCGGCGGCGCCGCCATGGAAGGCTTGGACGAGTCCTTGCGGACGCACCGCGGCGACAGACGGTCGGTAGGCGGCGCTCCCAACGACGCGTTCAACTGTCACAGAGGTCGGCAAAGCGTTTACATCAGTGGTGTCAGGTCTGTACTGGTGGCAGTGGCACGCTTCGTGGCACCGTAGCATGCCACGAGCTTCTCTGCGCCATAGCGTCGGGAAAGGAAACTATTGGTAACCCCACCGTTTTACAATAGTGATGGCGTGTCTGTGGTGGCGGGTGACGATTTACGTGAAGGGGCAATTTCTTTGTAGCACTCGTGCTACGGACTCCCGCTCGTGGCATCGACCTTGACAACACTGGTTTACATAATCGTAATCGCCTCGTTCGCTAAAGCTCTTCCTGGATGAAAGTCAACCGGCTGGGTTGAGATCAGCTGTCCTTTCAGCGACTCGGACTTTGGTGTCCTAGGGTTCGAGTTTCGGCGCTAGCAAATTTTCTACACTAGCTACATGACTCAAACGAATTCAGCCGCTGCCTGGAAGAGAATACTAGTCGTCTAGCTGCTCTGATTAGTAGTGTTCCGTGGGTCCTCCAATCGATACCAGACACATACCACGAGCCGACGTGGTGGTTGGCGCCGGATGTATTCACCTTAGTAATGAGTCACAAGATAAATTAAATTTACCACGGCACATAAAATTAATTATTTCCAGAACTAAATATATTTCAAGAAAATGTATTTTCAAGACACACTGAACACCTTACCTCATCTGCTACAGCTATATGCGCCATAAGTCAATTCTTTTGACTTTGGAATTCATGCTTTCGATGGAAGTGTTTGAGTCCCAATGCTTGAATTGTTGGAAATCGCTGTCATGTTGTACAAGTAATGTATGGGAATAAATGGCCGGTGCGTCCTTAGAACAGTCTAGAACAGAATAGTCCAACTGGCGGCCTTCCGTGCCATTTATTGTGGCCCGCGAAATTGTATTAGATTAGACAAATGTCAAAGTCTCTTGCATCCATGTCGGACGAGAATATTGCGCTAACACGCAACACTCACCGTGTTGGATACTCGGGTTGACATGAAATTTTACCAGCTTGTTCAGCACGTTTCAAAACCCTTACATACAAATTTGTACGTGCTATGAAGCATTGCAAGTAGTGTTTTTGCGACAATTAGTATTGAGACCTTTCATGACATTACCGCCTGTGGAAGGGCGGAAATCGCTGCTCGCCGCTGGTTTTGCGGTCGTTACTCACACACCGCGCCGCCATTATCGGCTGCAAGCAGCGATATCGGCCCTTCTAGAGGCTGGTAAGGTCACGAAAGATCTCAAGACTAATTGTCGAAAAAACAATACTTCCAATACTTCATAGCATGTAAAAATTTGTATGTAGAGGTTTTGAAACGTGCTGAACAAGCTGGTAAAATTCCATGTCAATCCGAGTATCCAGGACGGTGAGTGTTGCTTGTAAGCACATGCGCCCTGACGAGGTCAACACCCCCTTAATGTAAAAATAGGTTACGTTTTATTTCAATAATTTTTTGAAGTAAATTCAAAAATTCAAACTCAACCCAATGTGTTTCAAGCGTGGTGCAAAATGATTCCATTCCCCCACCCCAGTCCAGAGCAGCCGGGGAAACTGCCGAGATCAACAATACGGGCCACGTGAGGATCGCCCAGTAATGAAAAAAAGGCTCCAAGCCAGATTAAAGGTTTTAGTTGTGGCCCTTGAGGCCTTGCAACTTGGACACCCCTAATCTAGAACAATTGAAGTCATTGCGCGTGGCCTTTAACCCATCAATGCCCACGGGCAGGATTTTCTGCCAAGAATGTTATCTCTTCAGCATCCGTTGCATCCTTTTGCAAATTTTGTGAATTTTAGTTCTTCAGTAAACGTAGACATCCTAAACGAAATATACAAGCAAGATTTTCATTCTTGAATGCCAGATGTTGGTTTAGCCGGTGGTGATCGCTAAGTCATTGTACATTCCTGGCCAAAGTGTACACATGGCTTGGGTCGGTTCGAATCTTCATCTAAAACCGGGCTTAGCTTATATAAGCCTGTGGTTAAGTCGGAGGGAGAGCCCGATATAAAACAAACGGTGGTTGGTCGATGTAAAACAAACGGTTGGTTGACGGGGTTTATACAGATAAGTTTCAACGGTTCTGATTCTTCTTATAGAAAACAAAATACTCAATAACCACCATCTGGCGCTTCGAGTGCGCTCTATTAGTATAATTTAGCAACATAACAATTGAAAAGTGGCAAAAACATGCTACCAGATTGCTGCAACAGCTCCTGTGCGGGCACGAACGCGACAACAATGGGCGAACGCAATGCGAGCAGAATAATTCTGGGCAGTAATGAGTTAATCCATTAATTTGTGTCATTGCGTTAGCTATTTCCCAGTTACGTTGATTGATTGATTAATTGATTATTCCGGCGCGTCAACAGCTAGGGTCATTTTTCCCGTAAGTGTAGTTCATATTCTTATTGGGGAAGGGGGGCGGTGATCTTCCCCCGCTGGTTAGCGGGACCTGGCGACGACCTGCGTCAGTTTGCAAGGTTTTCCCTAACCAGTTATCTCCCACCAACGTGGTACCGCCCCAGCCGTGACAAGCTCTATGCTCCCGACTGTTCTCCCAACAAGTGTGGTAGTGTATTGGACATACCTGTGAGTACGTATGGTGTGAAGATAAGACAAGGAAGAGGAAGGAAAGATTGCGCGCGGTCCGTGACCAGTTTGTTAGGGTACTGCTTCGGCTTTTACCTAGTGGGAATCGGTGAAACCAGGAAAACTACCTATTGAGAGCAGCCATCCGCTAGAATTCTCCTCCAGACAGCGACTCTGAACGTGACCTAGTTATCTACATAGTGTCGAAAATCCTGCCACCGTCGCGATTCGAACCTTGGACCTCCCCCTTCATAGGCACCGCAGCGTCATCAGATGATACCCAGAGTCACCTTTGCCGGTTCCAGTTTCGTGTATCTGTCACTCATTACTAGTTATTCTTAACCCTGGAGAGGTGGCGGTAGCCGGAGTTACGTTAGAGGTGGCGCGGGGTCATTTCTGACCCCTTTATGTTATTTCTTTATAAAATTATCTTTTGCACGAAATAGTGCGACATTAGTTATTTTAATAATAATCAATCATTTTTAAGGTCGTATAAACATAATGCACTAGTATAAACAAACGTGCAAATGAGAAATTGAAACAAAAGGGCAAAATTATAATTTATCTTTCATTTTATGTAGTGACTCCATTTACATTTTTCTGAATATTTCAACGACAAAGGTACCAGAAAATTCAGTAAGTTGCATTTTCTAACATTGTCTCACATAAAATCAAACAATTTATTGAAAATGCTTCAAAGCCAATCACACAAACTTAGAAAAAGTACGACATTTAGGATGTTTGTATTGGTTTCACAAATATTATGAATGAATTATTACATATAAAATTTTGAAAATCCTTCAGACAAAAGCTAAATGTGGTGAAAGGTATGTGAAATGTAAAGCTTTTGACTCGCTAAATTAGGCAACTGCAGCTAAGCAAAGATACGTGGGGTCACAAAAGATCCCGCGCCACCTCTCTCGGGTTTAAACTGATCTACAATTTTCCTTCGTACTTATGGCTTTACCATTTGTTCTTCAGATTGAATTGTGGTTCTCCCTATCGCACAATCTTCTTTTTCATCATCGTCATCGTCTCATCCTCTCCTTCCGCGCGCTCGCCCAGCTTCCATTCCACCGCTTGCAGCCTTTGTCGATCTTTGTCACGCCCAGCTTGTGAACCTGCAACAGTGCCACCGTAAAGAAGTCGCCCTAATCTAATTAATTAGACATCGTGGCACATCACCTCAGAAGGGCCGAAATCGATAATCGAGAGGGTAAAGGTGAGAAAATGTAAAGAAGAGATTTGAAATTGCCGCAAAGTTAAGAAATTTCCGAATGTTTTAAGGTGAAAAGCGTGTTTTAAAAAGTCAAAAGCTTAGTAAAATTAAACTAAATATTTTATTAATGAAAATCTAACAAAAGCATTCAAGAATTCTGACCATATAAATTAATCAGAGGCGAAAACAGGCACACTCACATACATACAAAATTATCACTTTTCAGTTACCACGCCCTCAGAATCGCCAATTATTGACGTTGTTTCGGTTAGAGAGAAACTTATATAATCCTGATGACTATTTATGAAGTGTATTTTACGAAAAAAGATCGTTCTTTTTTCTGCTTCTCCTTCTCCCTCTTTTTCTTCTCCTACTTCTCCCCCTGCTTCTTCTCTTTGACCCCATCCATCCTGTTCTCCTCCTTATCTTCTCCTATTGATGAAATGTGATCGTGAAATTATCTTAATAAATATCACTTTTCTTCAGAATCCGAATTAAAACTTTCCATCTGAATCGTGAGAGTAATGATAATTTACAAAATACGCATGGTATTACTTATAACAATTTCACTCATAAAATTAATATCAAGAGCGTTTAATGATAGATTTAGAATGCCCGAATTAGGGTGTAGGTCTTAAAGAAATTAAAACGCCTATTAAAGAAATTTCTTTTTTATCGTTTCTCTCTACAGTCTACTTTTTATTCTCCTTCATGAGTCATTTAATACTGGTGACTGTGCATTGAGGTTAGTGTGCAAGGAAGATAGTATGTACCTTGCGTGGTCTACCACTCCACACAATTTCTTGTTCTATGAGGGGCATTAAGGTAACCGTGTAGTGAGAGCATGCCCGAAATTCTGATACTTATTCTAAAATTATATCTTTAGAACAAAATGCTCTATTGATTTGAAAATTTGAGATTATTTTTAAAACATATTTATATACTATTCCTGAATTAATCATTGGAGTAAATAATATAGTTTATAATATATATTATTAATAATAAATTAGAAGAAAAAGGATATAGGTAGATATTTGTTCCTTTTCTCAGAAACTATCCAACACAATTCATTCAATTTTTTCTCCTGTATTCTAATTATGTAGTAGAATATTGATAACAAAAATGTTTACTCTAAGTTGACTACAATGATTGTGATAATTTTTTGAAAATACACTTTTTCTTTTACAAATTTTTGATATGATTAAAATTGGTGGAGAGCGTTTTATTGTAGTTATAATAATAATTCTAGTTATCAAAACTCAAAACTATGTTTGCAAAGCCTGTTTAAAATTTCACTTATATTTGACCACACATTTCTGAGAAAAAGGAACATATATAAGAAAAAACATGTTTTACGGGAAAAATGTATTTAAATAAAAAGTTAGAAAAGTATACAACTTAGTACATTCCAGGAGAATAATCAGTCTGGACATCGTCTTGCAGTCTTCTTTTGGTGTTCTTCTGTTTTTTCTGAACTCTTGCTTGCTTTGTCCTCAGCTGCTCGGTTGGCATAATAAATGCGTGCACTGTCAATTGCCTTCAGCCCTTTAGCACAGTTATAACCAACATTTATCCCCATTTGTTCTAAAACTAATTTTCTTGCCTCTGCACCATCATTATATGTTAGAACAGCATCCAAAACACCAATTCTCAAAGTCTCAGCACCAACAAAACATTTTTGGGGATGCGTTCCCATATGCAATTGTTCAGGCTCTCATTTACATTTTGAGTCCTCCCGTGGAGGCATTTTTTCAAAAGTTGCTGCTGACTTAGGTCCTATAAATTGGCTTTATCACATCAATGACAGCAGGAGGCAAGGAATGTGTGATAGTATTCCTGTCCAGTAACCAATGATTTCTGGTATTTGCACCAGCTATCAGGACCTTTTGGACACAGATGGTGAATTGGATTGTCATCCGTTGAGGATTTGTGGAAAAAAGTGGCCCAATAGCCTGATGCATTTCTTTAACATTATTAACATTTCTCCTTATTGCTAGTCCATAATAATTCTGCAGCAAATTGATTTCACTATCTGTCAATCTACCTGTCCCACCAATGCCCTTACCATCACTAAGTTGTTTCCCTTTCAAATCTTTTTTCAGGCTTCGTAGCCTACTTCCAAGTCTCTTTTGCACATGTCCTATGCACTCCAATTTGTCTATACTCACAGAATCACCATATGGTTTCGATTCACACACACTCATGTAAGCTTTCGTGTCACCATCTCCTAAGTATTTCAAGTATCGCACTCCCCTCTCAGCTACTGACCTACTGAAAATCTTTACAGCACCAATTGCCTCCATCCCACCACTAGAACCATCATAATTTTTCACACAATTATCATGTTCTTCATTGGCACGGCACCCTTGACAATATTTAGACAAAATGTCAATATCCACCACCTTTCCTGTGTCAAACAACACAGCTGTAACCACACCATGTAATGAAACATGACCACGACGATGCCAAGTTCCATCAAAAGCAACAGCTAAATCTATTGATCCATCATTTTCTGAAACTGCTTGTGTCACTGCAGCTTTCATGCTTTTTTCACAAATTTTTTGCAAACTGTCTTCTAATTTTTTATTATAGCTTGCAAACCTTGATGGTGGCGGCGGAAGATTCAGCATGGCACACAATGTATCTGCAGCTTTTTGCCCCTTACCTATACACCTCATACCATAAGCCATTCTAATGTTAATTTCAAAAAACTTATCAGGGGTTATGCATGAGCTTCTTGTCTCATTTTTGACTCCACACACATCACACTTCATTTCTAAATTCACTGACAGCCCCTTTCGACAACTCAGTGATTGTCAGGCAGTCACTGTTATCACAATTATCACAACTATCACAATTATACTGCTTGTGTCTTTCAGTGATTGTCAGGCAGTCACTGTTATCACAATTATTACATTTAGTAAATTTTTTAATAAAATTAGATAACAGTTTTATGTCTATTATTATATTTCCGCCTCCATCCGGAATGTCTTGATCTCCTTCCTCGAAATAAATTAATTTTCTTTTCGAGGCACTGTCTGTCGTGCTGTTCGGTGTTTCTACCCGGCTTGTACTGGGAGTTGAAATGTCGAGGTTAGATTCACACTCGTCTGGAGTAGAACTGTTTTTCGGCATTTCTATTCATTTTTTTGTATTTGTTTCCTTGAAACTTACGCTTCTTGTACACTCTCGTACTTCTCGGCATCTTTCCTCACAAAACGACAAAAACAACGCACTGAGAAGTCACCAAACTGCACTCGCAAACTCACACAAACAAATCACAAAGGACGTCAACTACCAATACAACACAATACAAGTCCTCAACGCTTCAGAAACAACTGAATAGCGGAGAACGAAGTACAGTGCAGCCAATTCCGAAAAGAAAAATACTAGTCAAAAGATAAGTGAAA
>JAHLJT010002630.1:41097200-41297776 GCA_031308135.1 Acheta domesticus
CATTCAAATAAGTTTAAAATGTTGATTTATTTCTTCTCTTTGGGATATTAATTGTGAGTCCTGTTTGTAGTACAGCTTACTCGGTTTTGCTGCAATTGTCAGATATTTTTTCTCTCTTGTTTAAACAGTTTTTCAATATCCAGGACCCTAATCCCCCCCTCTTCATTAAAAGATAGACTCAACATTCGCGGATTTGACATTCGCGATGTTTTTTGGGAACCTAACTCTCGCGAATGTTGAGGGATTACTCTTCTCGTACTAGAACCACAGAAAATATTGCATTCCTCTAACAGACATGAACACAAGAAATGCGCGAAATATTCGGTGTGAGAGAAACACAACTTCGGCACCGAGAAATTCTGCGAACTGCGTGTGGACGCTTTTGAGCGCGCGGGGTCAGTAATCCCACGCGTCGCGCGCGGTCGGAAAAACGAGCTACGTGACCTATCGCTCTCCAGTTTATCTTGCGGTACCCTCGTCACCGGATGCAGAATCGTTCAACACAGGATGTCACCAGATCTCACAATCTTACACCTCCGGTTCAGCGAGATCTTGAGTTCTTAATGTGCCATGGGTCTACTAGACGCATGCGCGCCCACCGAAGGGTTAATCAGAATCTTTAAAAAAATATATGTTCATCTCAAGAGTTCTTAAATAGTAAATGCATGTGTGTATGAAGAACAAAATACATCCTTCCAGTTCTGATTGAACCACTTTTGTTGTAGTATTTAAAGTAGTGTGGTATCGAGTATCGAAGCTCTCAGACAGGTAACGGTATCGAGAAATTCAGGTATCGACCCATCACGTAAGTGTAATTGGCTGAAAGGAAAGTAACTGACAGAACTCGACCACGGTATTGATAGTAGCACTGAAACCGGATATTATAAATATATATTATTCTAATCTTGTTGACGATGGTGCAGGCTACTTCGTTATGGTACCGATTAATTAGTTTCTACTCCTTTATTATATCTATTCCAATCACACATGTTTACTCTTTTTAACACATTTCTTTCATACATCAAACAACTCCCTCTTAACATCATACAGGTGTCCCAAGAACTATGGGCCACCCCCGTAACTTCTTCTAAACGGTTTCACGATTCGAAATGCAGTTTTCGGTCAAATGCCGAAATAGAGAGCCACTAACATGCCGCAAAGATATTGTTTGAAATATTTTTAGTTTTCGAGAAATGTATTCATCATGGATTTTTAAATGGAGCAATATTTTTCTCACTAGCATTGGATATATCATAAAAGGAGGAATAAAATTATGCATAATATGTTAATGCTTTGATAGTAATTTTAGAATAAAATGATACCATGACATGAGATTATAAATTAAACGGACATTTCCTGTAGCAGCCCTCGCAACTGTTCATTCAGGGAAGATGGCTGATTGATTAATTGATGTTTCCGGGCGCGTCAACTACTTTGGTCATTAGTCCCGTAAGTGTAGTGCGCGTTTTCCTCGGGAGGTGGCGATGATCTTTTCCCCACTGGATGGCGAGATCTGGCGTCGACCAACCGCCGACTAGCGGGGTTTTCCCCCCTCAACCAGGTATCTCCCGCCAGCGGGGCACCGCCCCAGCCGGGACAACCTCTAAGCTCTCGACCGGTCTCCCGGCATGTGTGGTAGTGTAGTGCATGTTAGTGTAAGTGTGTGTGTAAGAGGAGAGGATAGGACAAGGAAGAGGAAGAAAAGATCGCGCGCGGTCCGTGGCCCGTTTGTTACGGTACTGTTCCGGCATTCGCCTGGTGTTGATCGGAGAAACCACGGAAAACTATCGATCAGAGCAGCCGGCCGCTAGAATTCTCCTCCAAACAGCGCGGATGAACTCGACAAAGCTATGTAACCAGTGTCGAAAATCCTACCTTCGTCGGGACTAAAGCCATAGTATAGTATCTCCTGGTCAAAGGCACTGCAATGACATTAATTGATGCTGAGCTACCTAAACCGGTGATTTATTTTACTGAAAAAGAATGGGATTGATTATTTTGTCTCCGGGCGCGTTGACTGCTAGAGCCATTCGTCCCGTAAATGTAGTGCTTATTTTTATCGCGTATGTGGCGGTGATCTTATTACGCTGGATGGCGAGATCCCGCGCCAACCTACATGGCGGGTTACGTAGATTTCCCCAAACAGGTTTTTCCCACCAAGTAGTGGGTACTACCAAGTGGGGGTGTAAGAAAGAGGAAGAAAAGAACGCGCGCTGTCCGCGGCCCTTTTATTAGGGTTCCGCTCCAGCATTCGCCTAGTATTGATCAGATAAACCACGGAAAGCTACCGATCAGACTCATTTTCCAGATCAGATCAATTCTCCAGTCAGCGACTGAAGTCAACCTAGCTATCTAGTGTCGGAAATCCGGCCACCCGATCAAAACTCGAACTCCAGGGCCCCGACTCGAACTCCAGGTCGGGGGCACAGCAATGTCATCAGCTCAAGCCCTGAACCACTTCAGCCGGTGACAGAGGGCGGGAAAGGGGGTCAGTATTTTAATAGTGATGGTTGTAGTTGTTACATCAGTGACGGGCAGGGCGGTAGCGTGTGTGGTGGGAGAGTTTATAGTGATGGTGGCGTGATTAGTATTGAACTCGGGGTCTTGTTTGTGGTGAAGGTGGCGTTGGTGGCAAGTTGCAACATTAATGGTGAGGAAGAGGTGTAACATCAATTACGTATGACATACGTAAGTAAATTCAGGTCTCTCCACAGTGCAAAATTAAGGGCAGAGGAACATACAGCTGCTAAATTGTGATAATTAGAGCCCGGAAGTTCAGGCATTTATTTTACACAAAATAGGCAGGCGAATAGGCATTTATTTTTACTAAAATAGGCATGCAAAAATGCATTTTTTCTGGCTAAAGTAGGGGCAAAACACGGCAAACATAAAGAAATAACAATTTAATAGTAATTAGTGTAAAAAAATAATAATTAAATAATTCATTTTTATTTTAACTCCAAAATTTACATTAGCACGAACGTGGAAGGAAACTACCTTTTCTTTGTAATCTTGATCGCACTTGATCATCCGGTTGACGACAAAGAATTTATTATACTCGCGACCCTGTCTCTACGAAATGCTATTATTTGTGAAGTCTCACAAAAAGGACTTTTTTAAAAAATTGTGTTGCGTTTAAGTGGACGCAACGCGTCTCCAAGCCCCCTTGGGGGCGTTGAGCGCTTTGCGCTGGGGAGTAATCCTCCTTTAATAGGCGCTTGGGGAGTAATCCTCCGTTAATAGGCGCTTGGGGAGTAATCCTCCTTTAATAAGCGCTCGGGGAGTAATCCTCCATTTACACTGTTATATGTCACGTCTCATCGCAGTCAGTTGTCAAGAGGACCGCCAGGTAGCATCTCCGCGTACGCGCCTCCTACTACGCGCTCGTGCGTCACTACCCAGCATCTCCTTATTTAGCCCTTAGAGACATCGTCCCTATATACATATATACACATCGCCTCATTGTGGCCCACTGCCCGTAAGGCGCCACTACCTTCCTACGCAAGACTAGCCCGCGTCGGCCCTCAACAACACTAGCTGTGGTTAAACCTCCACTGGGGGGTCAAGAATATTCGTCTACTTAAAGAAGTCCGTACCGATAGGACTGTAAAAGGAAAATAACTCCGTAACTAAAAGTTTAATGAATACTTAAACAACAGTGCATGCTTATAACTAAGCTGCGGATTTGTAGGCACGAAACACTGTGGAAATAGGCAGGCAAAATAGGCACTTAAAAAGCCTATTAAATATATAACATACATTTTCTTCTCCATACTTAGGACTTGTGGATTAAGTTTTTGATGTACACATAATATAGTAACCATAACGCATGTTTGCTTTTTTCATTGTTCTGACAAATCTTCGTTGAAAACTTTTCTTACATTGGTGGGCAATTCGGACAAAAAAGGTGAATCCCAGTAGCCACCTTTTTGCTTTTCTTTAAATGCAAGCTGATACACTAATGTTTCACAGTGTCATATTCTTTCTCACATTTAATTTAAACATAATTGGAAATGTACGATTTGTTTTACTTGCCATACGTAACGCAAATTTTAACTATTGGTGTTACAGCGGCGCATATTTTCTCGCATTATATCTAAAAAATATTAGCAATTTTCAATAATTCAGAGAAATCAACGAAAATGATTCGTCCACCATTCCGTTAAGCGTCCCTTGGTCTATCGGTGAGAAAAAATTGAAGCAAAACTTTTAAGTGTTTTTTGAGAATCTTTTTATAACATTCATTAATTTCAAGCAGAAAGTTCGCAAAAATCACTCATTCAAAAAATTATAAATGGCCTTTTTTTAAAGATCTGATTTTTTAGGACAGATTTCATTCAAGACAAAAATATCTCTATTCATTTTTTTTCAATCCCTTTTGCGATGTTAACTTTTTGCAATTTTTGAAAATACAGTGTTTGAATACATTTTTGAAAATACAGAGGAGAAAAGGTTACGAAAAAATTAGAGCTGTTTTTTAGTTTAAAAATATGTTTAAAATTTTGAAGTAAAAAATAATGTGACTACCACTGACGATTTTGCCCGTGTTTCATAATACGAAATACCCGCCACAGTTGTCGAAGTAAAACGGAACATACATTTATTGACATTTGTTTGATTACTCTGTACTATGCAGGATAAAAACGAAAAAAACGCACAATTTTTTAAATTTATGCTTAAGGATAATTACTTTTTTAACAATAACACACGAAAATAGGCACTATTTAGGCAGTGAAACAGAAAATTTGCATTTATTAGTGAAATAGGCATTTATAGGCACTATACAATTTGCTTATAATAATCGTAATACCTAAAAACGAATAAGTAACCTAAAAGACTGCGTTTACCATTGAAGGAAAAAAATAGGCAACCAGGCAAAAATCCGCAGCTTACTTATAACACTGTAACTTCCATCTTTCTAATGGGGGCGAGTACAATCGCAAATATTTTCCGTCGATAGTGAAATTTTACACTCACTGTGGCTCAATGGGACAACTGATTGCTTTTCTTGTCATTCCTAAAATTCAGCGAATATTAGAGGATTCCTCCTCTCGAGGCAGGTAGTGGAAGTTACTTTACTGGCGGGGGACGAGGCAGTTGCTTTTTGTGGTCAAATCTCAACACGACCCAATGAGGGTCCTCATTCTGAGACGGACAGTTAATATAGTAGTGGTCTTCTTGTCGCGCTGTCTCGTCAATACTTCAGATGAACCTGAGAACTTAATACGAAGTTTTATCTCTTCCTGACGTGACTGGAGGAAGCCAGAGGTTATTTCTCCTGGCCAATCCTGAAGACAATCCAGCAAACGTATCACGAAAGTCTTTCTGAGGTGACTAGTGATGTGCAGTGGTTCTTTTGGCCATCTCTGAAGATCCAGGGTAAGACGATATTCTTTCTTTCCGAGGCGGCCAGAAACAGAGGCGATAGTTTCTTCTTGACCATTCCTACGGATCTACCGAGCGTAAGACAAAGATTCCTCGCCTTCAGGAAGGTAGTCGAGGTAACAGCGGCGTGTGCAAAACTCTCGTTGAGAAGCGTTATTTTTGAGTTTGAACTTTCTTGATTGGCCCATGGTCACACCACACTGCCAAAGCGTAATAACTTCCGAAGGCAGAACTGTAGCTGTTTGGGAGTCACCACATGTGATTCGTAGAGTTTCTGGCGCTGGCGAAGCCCTTTCCACGCAAGTCACTGTGACCCAGCGAGCCTCGCGTGCACGCGCTTGTGTGTAGCGAGGACGGAGCATCGGGTGAACGCTTTGTCGCACATGTCGCACTGGAAAGGTCGCTCGCCCGTGTGCCGCCGCCTGTGGTTGCGCAGGGTGTCCGACCTGGCGAACGCGTCGCCGCACACGTCGCAGCGAAACGGCCGCTCCCCTGTGTGCGTGCGCCTGTGGCTGCAAAGATCTTGCTTCTGGATGAACGCCTTGCCGCAAAACTCGCAACGATGGGGCCGCTCCCCCGTGTGCCTGTGCCTGTGATTCATCAGGGTGTTTCGACTCGGGAACGCCATACCGCACAAGTCGCAGACAAACCGCCTCCTGTTCGAGGTTGTCCGGGGGTCCTCTTCCACGTTGCCACTAGAAGACGCCTTACGGGCCTCATCTATAATGAACGGTTCTTCATCCGGCGGCTGGGACGTTCCGTGGAGCTGACGAGTTGACTGGTCGTCGTCATCCTCCAGTAGAATAACATCTTCACCTAAACAGACATGCAATGTCTTTTAGCAACATGTCTCACGGCTCAGACTCTACACACTCTTGGTACACACTGCGACAATGGACCTTGCCGGACTCGTAGCACTGTCGGTTAACCAATATCAAATTCTGTTAATCTTGCTTCAAGGTGAGGGGTTAGATGTGTATTTGAGGGTGGAAACAACCTCGAATGAGGAGCCTAAAGTTGTCGTTAAAAGTGACAGACGTCCGGTACAAAGATGCAATCTCCTTCACTCCCTCAGAACGTAACGTGGCGAACTTGTGCCCATGGGGTTGCCTAAAAATCAGGGGCAAATGTATACGTGTATAATTGCAAGTAGCTCTGCTCTATGGAATTTCCCAATGTGTGTTCATTAGCGAAAAGTTATCATTTTCTAAGATGCGAAATGATCTCATGTAGTGGAATCATTTTACACACCTTGTCATTTAAATATTATGCTTAAAATGCTTAAGAAATTTATTAAATCAGAAAACAAGGAAAAGAAAACTTGGAACCCTCTATACACATTAGAAGTTTGTGATTAAGATTTTTGTTGCAGATTGATAAGTAAAAAGCGGACTTCACCTTTTTTTATTCCTTTGCTCACAATCATTAACTGTCGATATAATAATTTGTTTCATTATCTATGCTTTCACACAATGGATTTTATTGTCTATTTTAGAAATGAGAGCCTATTGTGAGATAATGCCTATTTTCGCCTAATGTTCGCTTTTCGTTTTGAATGTTTTCCACTCGAATGAATGGTTTCGGCAAACGTTACTTTAAACTCGTGCTACGTAACAATGTAGATTTGAACCATGAATTGCCTAGTGCAACCGCTCCTCTTAAACGCAAATTTCCATTAAAAAGTTGGTATAATTTAATAAATGCCTATGAAATGCTAAAGCGTTCGCTTTGTTTAATTCTCCATTTTCACAGGCAGTTTGCTCCTCCCTTCTTCCCGCCCGTGGGATCGTTTTAGCTATAGTCGTGGACCACGCCATGCACCCGAAACCGCACTCAAGGTCGTTCGGGTGTTCGTAAGTCTGTCGACCCTTACTGGAAGGAATATTCGCGGCTCAACAGTTTCGACTAAAATCTCGCGAGACGGCGGGAAGCTACAGTGTGCTCATTAGTGTTCTTTTTCATTTCTTGTGTAAGTAAATAGGTAGTATGCCGAAGAACAAAACTCAAATACATTTCCTATAAGCAATGGATAAAAGATGACATGGATTTTTCAACTGACGGACAAATTATCGTTTGCCAATGTTGCTGTAAAGAGGTGTGACAATGCTATTTATTTTTGAAGGTTTCAAGCGGATGTTCTTTGAACACGGGAATGGTCGCATTTTGCTTACGATCGTAATTGGTCGCCAAGGAAGAAAACTGAACCCACAGAAAATTTCGTTGCAAAGAGGTCTTATAACATAATGTATTATTATAATCCGGTATTTATATTATCTTTTACGTACTTATAACTTTATTTTTTTATTATTCTATTTTATTTATCGAGTACTTTTATAATTAAAATCATTTAAATAAATTTATAAGGATCATCAAACATTTGCTTCATAAAGTTGTTACTTTTCTGCCGTAAGAAGCAAAAAAAATATTAACAAACGCTAAATGTTAATTACGAAATATTTTGGGTACAATTCAGTAAAATTTTTATGTATAATCTTTACAAATAAACAATTAATGTGATTTGCATATGGTTGTCTTGCACTTCAGTAATATTTATTGGATTATCTTAATCCCTTGTGTACCTTAGCTCTGATAATATTAAATTTTACAGATTTTGTTTAAAGATCACAGTTTCCTTCAGAACATCTTTAACATTATTTCGTACTACACTGACATTTCAGTATGTGATACGTTTCAAGATGTTTCTTTAGCGCTTTCGCTTTGGCTTTCTCATACACACATACCACTTATTATTAACATACGTTTGCTTGAGCGAATAGCCATCATACGAGATTTACATGAACACTTAACTATTTACGATTGTTGACACATATCTCATTAGGTTCCATCCCTTCGTAATAATTTGTTTTTACTTATACAATAATGTCTTTTCTGAGTTTGCCTACTTATGTGTATATTTTTGAGAATATTTAGCGCCTTTTTGCCTGCCTATTTTTCATTTTACAGTGCCTATCGATTCGCTCTCTATTGATAACACATTTGTGAACATGAGGACACGGGGGGACGTTGAGGACTTATCAAACGTGAAGCCCCGGGAACCTGGCAGATTCGGCGAATGGAAGCTGATTTCCTCCCAAGAAAAGGACTGGATTGCTAAGCAAGTGGCATATCCTGTAGAAATGCACAACAGTAGATTTAATGGTAACGTTAAACTTTGTTGACGAGCTCCTTTAGTGAAGCTTGTTGAGCACCAGTTGCAGTTGCCTCTGGGTCACACTGATGCTGCTTGCCGAACAAATTATTGCAAAATCATCCACAAACATCCTTTACAGATTCTCGCAAAGTCGCCGCTTTACTCTTTATGGCAATGGTAAACAGAGCGACACTCAGAACCGATCCTTGAGGGATACCATTTTCTACAGGGTGACTGCTACGAAGCCTGTCACCAACGCGAACACGGAAGGATCTGGTCCAAAGGAAGTTTTGGAGGAATAGAGGGAACTTCCCCCTCAATCTTCAAGAGTGCAGGGTTCCCAGAATGCTTTACCTCCAACGTCTGGTGCCGTAGGCCTTTTTTATGTCAAATAATATGGCCACAAGATGTTGCATGAAAACGAATGAGATACACATTGCTGTTGCCAATGCAACGAGATGATTCAAGGTTGATTTCTTCTAAACCCGTTTTGAATTGGGGTCAAATTTTTATTCTCCAGGTTGCAGACCAAACTCTGTTTCACCATGCGTTCCAGCACTTTGCATACACAGCTTAGAGAAATGGGTCAATAGCTAGATGGCAATGGTAGATCTTCTCTTCTTTCGGGACTGGGATGATGGCTTCTCGCCATATAGCAGGGATGGTGAGCTCTTCCCAGATACAATCGTATAGCGTACGGTACAACGGTCGAGCCAGAGGAGAAAATACGGGAAGATGTAGCATTAAGCAATGCATTTCATCCAGACCTGAAGCAGTTCTTTTCGCAAGCCCCACAGCAGAGCGCATTTCACACATAGAGAATGAGGTTTTGTAATTCTCATGTGCTCTGCTCAAAAAATCCAAAGCGCAAAGCATTTTCATTCTTTCTTCAAGGCAAAGAAAGTCTGGAGCATAGTTCGCCGAGTCCGACGTGTTTTCGTAATGAGCGGCAAGTTCCTCTACAGTTGCGTCTCAAGATGTAATCATCACACCATTCTTAAGAACTGGCACTCAATTAGTGGAGAAACATCCCTTAATTTGACGTACCTTCCTCCATACCAGACGTGGTAGAGATGGCAATTGAGGGAAGAGACGTATGCTCTCCACGATGAATGTTTACTCGTTTTCCTCGCCTTCGCTCTGCCCCTCTTGTAATAAATTAAGTTATCCACGGTTGGATAGTGTTTCAGATGTACCAACACCTTCTTACGGGCAATGACCGCACTTGAGCAGTCCGAGTTCCATCACGGAACAAATGGGTGTCGCGACTGACCGGTCGATTTGGAGATTGCAATATCCGCAGCTTGTAGTACAGCACTGTTAAAATATGCTGCCATTTCGCCTACGATCAAAGTTGCCCACTGAGAGATATTCACTTGAAATTGTATCTACACAACACGTACACACCATTGTGAAGGTCGAGTCCCATCCTACGAATAAGTCCATCCATAAGTGAATGATACTGGGGTAATGGTCGCTTCCATACAGGTCGTATAGAACATGTCGTATAGAACGTGCACAACAGTTGCAAGTGATGATCTACTGAGAGCGAGATCGATATATGTACTCGAGTTTGTGGTTCACCTGAATTCAGGATTACCGAGATTCAGGGGACTATTACCAATTCCAGAATATCGCCTCTCAGACCGGTGCGGGACGAGACCCAAAGAGAACTGTGGGCATTTACATCCCCGACTGTCAAGAACGGTGCGGGCAGTTGGTTTATCAATCCCAAAGTTCGTTAGTGTATACACTCTGTCCTTGAGGGATGTAGGTGTAACTGACAGTGAGCATGAGGGATGGGATGTAAACTTGCACGCACGCAAACAAACAAACAAACACAAACACACACTGTTTGGAGCTCGGTCCGAACTGGAACGTCTCTAGAGAGCACAGAGTCGTGGATCAAAGTCGGAACTCCACCAACTCCACCGGCCGTCATCGATATAAACCCTACGAGGAGTAAAGCCGCGAAAGGATAAGGCCAGGGTGGGCCGAGATATGCCTCCTGTAAGCAGAATATCGAAGGCCTCTACCGCGTCAACAGAAGTTTGAGTTCGTCCCGTCGGGAGCAAACCCCATTTAAGTTCCAAGAAAGAGATACTGCATGCATTTAGGCCTTTTTCTTTTCCTTTTCGCTCGCAGCTGCCCGAAGGAACGAGTGTCCACCCTGGCTGAAGGTTCCTCCGAGGCAGAATCCTCCTGGCCACTGCTCGACAAGCTGAGCGATCGCTCAGAGCGAGACTCAAGAGTCGGAGCAGGTGGTCGATTGTTGGAAGAGCTGTCATTTAGCTGCAAGTCCGGAATGGAAGACCGACATACATCGACCTTCATGCGGTGTTGAGTACAACCGGGATTGATGGATAGACGTCGCTGATTCGAGAGCTTTTTTTGGTCTGTTTCTTGTGTTGGGTGGGAATTGCTATTTTACCACCTTGCACGGGCGATGTCTCCTCAGGTAAGTCCACAGGAGGCACCGGGCAAATGCGCCTAGGGGAGCAGCAGGGAAGTTTAGCAGCTTGCTGTAAATTGAATCGTATTGGCCGCGACACTGGAGAAGGACAGCCAGATCCACAGGATCCTTCGCCAGGTAACCGACGTTTTGCTTCCGACAAAAGACATTTTCTCCGATACTAGATTCTGTACCTCCCTCTCCTTCACAAAGGTAGGGCACTTGTTCGAGTAAGCCGCGTGGTCTACTTTACGATTTACACTGCGCAGCGGTGTAGGACAAGGTTCTGGATTGTGCACTGATTTCCCGCGCTTTGCACATACCGAGCTTTCTGCCATACACCATTGTTCCGAATGGCCGAACATTTGTTATTTGAATCAGAGCTACGAGTTGGATCGTACTGCCGCACGCGAAAATTGTAATAACCACGGCTGATCCTCTCTGGAAGGGATGGGAGATTAAACGACGGATGAAAGTGGGAGTGAGGAATCCCCGTTACGCCCTGTCTCTTGATTGATTCGTGATTCCGGGCACGTCAACGACAGAGGTCATTAGTTCCGTAAGTGTAGTGCGTGTTTTCCTCGGGTGGGGGTGGAGGTGGTGGTGGCGGCGGCGGCGGTGATCTTTTCCGCGCTGGATGGCGAGATCCGGCGCCGACCTACCGTCGACTAGCGAGGTTTTCCTTCAACCAGGTATCTCCCACCAGCGGGGCACCGCCCCAGCCGGGAAAAGCTCTAAGCTCCCGATTGGTCTACCGGCATGTGTGGTAGTGTAGTGCATGTAAGTGTGTGTGTGTGTGTGTGAGTGTGTGTGAGTGTGTGTGTGTGAGTGTGTGTGTGTGTGTGTGTGTGTAAGGGGTTGAGAATAAGATAAGGAAGAGGCAGGAAAGATCGCGCGCGGTCCGTGGCCCGTTCGTTAGGGTACTGCTCCGGCATTCGCCTAGTGTTGATCGGAGAAACCACGGAAAACTACCGATCAGAGCAGCCGGCCGCTAGAATTCTCCTGCACCGACTCTTGAAGAAAGAGATGAGTTTCCTCTTCATTTTCAGAAGCAAAATCATCACGATTGGCCACTCCCTTTCAAAGGTTAAGGGTAGGGTGAGTAGTCACTTCCATACGGAGGCGGGCAATTGGCTTAGGTTTTACGATATTTTCGATTGGCTTGTCGGTGCGTGCTTCAAAGTGAATGGTACCATTGTCTTTGTCGTATGACCGCTTGGAGATTTCCAAAAGAACCCTCAATTGCTCGTGCTAACTCTCTTGAAAGGCTTTAATGAACATGATTGAAATTACAAAAAAATGTTATTAAATTTAACATTAAACATTTCTGGAAGTTTGCTAATTGTAAAAGGAAAATAAATGGTTTACAAAATATGCTTAGTAGGAGTATTTAAAACAGTTAATCTGGGCAAGAAATTGTAGATACGCTTGCTGAGCATTTCTAATCAGTATTCACAACTGAACTTCAAGATATGAAAATTTTCAATTGTTCATTTGAGTTTGTTGGCAATCACACAGGAGGCTTTTGTAATTTTAAAGAGAATACGTCTAGTCCCTGATGGTATTCCTGCAATATTTTTGAAACTACGAGCAGCAAAACCTGACACCTATTTTGTATCATCTTTTTCAAAAACATTCTCTTTAGGCTTTTTTAGGCCAGACACAAAACTGAACTGGAAAATTCACATTAATAATGTTATCCCAAAAACTACCATTAAAATACATTCTCTCATAAATAAAAACTCAACTCTCTGTATTAAAACTGCTAAATTAATATGCACTTCCATTATTAGACCTACTTTAACTTATGCTTGTCCAATATGGTCAAATGCAGCAAAATCAAATATACAAAAACTTCAAATTATTCAAAACAAGTCTTTAGAAAAATTCTACATGCACCTTGGTTTATTCCCAACACACAAATTCACAATGAATTAAATCTCCCTACAATCCATGATTTGATTAAAAATTATAGTCTCAAATTTTTTAATACTCTTCCTTCATTACACCATGCACAATTTTTTAATCTTCGTAAAACTTATCCCTTTCCTCGTAGAATTAATTCCAAGTTTCCTAAAGATAAATTTCATCCTCCGCAATTTTATTTATTTCTCTTCTTTTCCATGATTCTTAGTCTTATATATTTGTGTAAATCTTAACTAGTGGTGCTACAGAATGGCACAGACTTTCCCGTATTAGTTTTCTATTTCTTTGGGTCATTCGCTAGCTATTCGGAATTGTCACAAACTCTTTCTTGCCAGCTACCATCTATCAACGCTAAAAGTACATTTTTTGTCATTTTCTCAATTTTTCGGTTTCCTATTGGTAGAACGGAAATATTAATTTTAGAATATTAAAGAACACAAAAACCTAGCCGTAAATGGCAATTTTCTTTAAAAATTATGTGCCGTTTAAGAGAAAATGGCGTTTTAGCACTACTAAAAATGCGAAATTTGAATCTCATTTTCACAGAAAATTTTTGAGTTTTCAAAATACTTTATTTGAAGTTATTTGAAGCACTTACACTCACAATATAATAATGCTTACAAATTGTTGGCAATGTCCATATTAAAGATGTGAGAGATCTTTCAAAAAATTTACATTTATATAATTTTTGAAAAAACAAAAAAATAACTCAAATAACTTGACGTCATATTAAAGAGTGTAATTATCACTATCTGTTACAAAAGTTTCAAGAAAAAATTTGCAGCCATATATGAGAAAATGGAGTTTGAGCATTTCTGAAAATGCCGAAATTTGAGCTACTTTTCACAGAAAACGGTAGTGTTTTCGAGAAACTTTACTTGACATTATTTAAAGCATATATATACTCGTAAATATAATAATGTTAAAAAAATCGCCGATAATGTAAATATTAACAACGTGAGAGATCAAGTAAAAAAATTTACATTTCTGTAATTTTTGAAAAAAACAACCGATAGACCAAAATGGCTTTTATGTCATTGATAGAGTACATTTACCACTATCCCTACCAAAAGTTTAAAGAAAAAATTTGGAGCCGTTTTTGAGAAAATCTTGTTTTTGTAATTTTTTAATGCTGCACATATTTCACGCAATATTGCACGAAAACTACTAAAATTTTGAGAAACATTTACATGACCTTTATGAAACAACTCAATATGCAGAACAAATTTTATTTGACGAAAAAATCTCTAATCTTCAATTTTGTAGCTGGAGAAAGACGCCGAAAAAAATTCACTTTCAAAATTTCCGAAAATTCAGAGTTATCCGTGAAAATTGGACCTATGCCATGTTAATAAGTGTATTTTACTCTATTCATACAAGAAATTTAAAGAAAAAATTTGGAGCCGTTTTTGAGAAAATTTGAAAATACACGGAGGGCTTCATATAAAGTACCCCCAAATTTTGAAGAATCTTTTTCAAAATCTCAAAGCTTTGACTAGAAATCAGATCGACCACGAAATATCCATTTTGGAAGAAATCGTACGTATGGTTTAGGCGCTAGCAGTGTTCACACACGGACAGACAGACGTTTTCCTTTTAATTGGGTTTTCGGTATCAAGGACCTAGAAAAACGGGTTTCTGGCTACACCACGTGTTAGGGGATTTTTTTTCTTAATTTAGCAACTGGTTTTATCCACTTCTTCGTTTTCACGGCCCGGCAATTAATTTTTTTCCGCCGAAAATTGGCCATTTTTTCGCGCAGCATTACATAACTTTCCCTATACTACGTATATCACTCCGTGTATACGTACGTATACGGGAAAGTAAAAATTTACCTTCATAAATCCTCTTACAGAGGTAACTGTTAGTGTCGAAAACGACTGTCCATTAGGGTGTCCCTTATATTGCCCAAAAAATTATTTTTGCAAATTTTTTTGAGCTCACCCCCTCAATATTTTCAATTGGGTCCAATTTACTCAAAAATAAAATTTCATCTCAATAGATTAATATTAACCCGTGCCGACTTGAGCGCGAAATTTGAATGTTAGGGATCATTGGTTTTGCTGGGTTAAGTCAATGGAAAACTGTTGATACATTTTTAATATATAATTTTATATCATAATTTAATTCATTTTCACTCTTTAGACTGTGTTATGGTTTTAACTTTTATTAGGGGTACTTTTTTCAGTGTTTCTTTCTTGCAATATGATTACAGTGAACGATGTTCTTGAACAATTCAATTGCTTTTGCTCCTCATCTACATTCAGTAGTCCACGAAAATCTTGCATTAATTCAACAGGTCTTTCCGCGCAGTCACTCACAGCTTTTCATCTTTATAAATAACCTTTTAGCTTCTAAATATGAAGTTGCTTTTCCAGGTTAAAGGACAGTTTTGAATAAAACTAATACCCATCTTCAGGCAAGAGAACAGGTATCTGCTTTTGATTGATACAGAGTCGGCTTGTTTTCATTGAAATGAAGATTAAATTGAATAAGATGTATTGTTTATTAACGAATGAATAATATAAGAACAGTCATCAGTGTACAATTGTGCTTGCCATGTTATTCTTCATCCAATTCTTTTCAAAAAGGAATTCTCTTCCATGTGTAGATTTTCTCAGTCTAAACTTGCTACCACTTTGACTTGTACGCCTACTTCATCAGAGAGTACGACAGACAATTCTTCTAATAAATACTACATATGGTGTCTCAATTGTTTTAAACTTGCTTTTGAAATTGTGGAATCTATCTTTTCATGCAATTTTAGAAATTTTATTAAGTATCCCGATAAGGACCTTTTACAGCTGCACTGCCCTAAAGCCACAGTTTGACATAAAGACAACAGAGAGACATTATTTAAGGAATTTTTAACTACACAAGATAGTTTAGAATCTGATCTGAGCAGAAACATTTTAAATATTAAATATCTCTTGCCATCTATCGAGTTCGATGCAATGCCCCGGGAAGATATATCTTTAGTTTGTTACTTTCATGAAAGTCCAACATTTCTTTAAAATCGGACTCATTAAAGAATATTCACATATTCTCTTTGCCACTTTGAAAATTAATAGCGTTAAATCTTTTTAAACTTTCCTTAAAATGCTAAAAAAGTGGTGTCAGGATTGCTTGCTACATTATGTATTTTACATTATAAAATAGGTTTTTATATATGTAATGACGGGACGGAAAGAATAATGCTCTGTTCAAATTTTCTTCAAGAAAGACTTGTACTCCTTCAAGACGTCAAGTGTTTGATGCAGTTGTATCACATCAAAGAATTTGAATTCTTTTTTCTTCTTGTAATGTTCTTTGTCTCGCCGTTTCTTCTTTATCCACAAGATGTTCGTCCAGTCCTTCAAGATAACTTTTACATCCTGGCTCTCTCTTGTTGAAATTCTTGCTTTCTCGCAAACTATCATTCTCTCTCAAACCACAAGTTTAGCGCTTGCCCTAACTGTTCATTTTACTTCCCGTATGTTATGAAATAAAACATGAAGCCCTTGACTGATGGTCAATTGTGTCTGTTCATTTGGTGTTTTATATTAATAGTTAATAATATCTCCTAACAAAAACACACGTTCTTCGGCATTGCATATGACATTAACATATGACACAGTTAGATTAGCAACCTGTGTACACGAGTAATACGATCGATTAAAATTCATGCTCTGGACATGTCCGTCATGTAAATTCGCGCTCAAGTCGGCACGGGTTAGAATACTCCGATCTCAAAAAAAAATTTGTATAGGCATGTTTTAAGTGCATTGGAACAAAATTGGAGGGTGAGCGGTCAAAAATTTGAAAGTCGGAAAATAAGGGACACCCTGCTGTCCATATATTGTAAATTTCAATGCCCTGAAAGGCAAATGGTCGAACAGGAAGTAATAATAATAACAATAATAATAATAAAACAAAATTTAAATCAAAATCGTAATCTGATGCAGAACACCAATTCTCATATTTAATGTACTTTCAAAACTTTTCAAGCAATTGGTCTTATGAATGAAATGTTATTTTTATAATTGAATAAAAAGCTTTCCCATACAACAGATTGGTTACAATAAATTTACCAAATTTTGAGTATTTTATGTGGGAAAATTGGAATCCAAATTGATACGATATACAAAAACTGACTTTGCAAAGGCATTTGATAGTGTAAATCATATTTTTAATAAGAAAAATTGGAATTCATATTTTTATGTTACATTGGATAAATATCTGAATAGCTAATTACGACAAAGTAAGATAAAAATAATTTCCATTAGCTGTGTCTAGGGGGTCTCCATTGGAACGATTGGCCTGCAGCAGTTTTTGAGCCCTTTCCTTGCTCAGCGTGTGTTTTTAGAAAAAAAAATGTAGGAAATAAGTCAATAGGGTGAAAGCATGAAGTGGAATGAAGTGAAAGATGTGAGGATGGGTAGTCTACAGTTAAAAAATATTGAACTATAAATATTTGGGTAAAGTGTTATGCGGTGCAGTGAAGTGAAAAGATTTCATTTCATTCTGTATGTTCGCTACTCCAAACAGTCTTTTAGAGGCTATTCTGACAAACGTTGGTATTAATTGAATTATGTGAAAGAGTGTTTTAAATGTTAGAAATGTAATAATTATTATAAATATTGTTTATTATTATATTGCAGTGTTAAGTAAAAATGTTTATCCATATTTGTCTGAATATGATTACGAGTGAATAGATGCAGGCTGGAGTGTATGCAAGGGTTCCTGGGTCTTTGTATATGTATGTATGCGTGTACATTTGTGTGTATGAATATTTGTGTAATATGTAAGTTTATTTATATTAATATTAGTATATATGTATTTTCAATTGTTGTATATGTATGTAAATGCATTTGCATGTTCTAGGTAAAGTCAAAGTTAATTTGTTTTTTATATTGATTTTTCATATATTGTTTTTATTTTTAATTGTAAATGTACTTTCATCTGTTTCTACATTCTGCCACTGGGCAACATCTGCTCAATTGTAGAATAAAGCTTATATCTATTACAACCATAATTTTTTATTATTCATAAATGACACAAAATGCATGATGCCTTCATATTCCTTTCTTGTTTGCTAATGATCTCAAGTTATACAAAATGGTCCAGAAACTATTTATTGAATGATTATAAATGATTTACCTTGACAGTTGCAAACAAACAAAACATATGATAGATAATTTTTTCCTGCCATTTAGCTTTTAAACTATTATAACGAATTTTACTTTGCACTGTTTCATATTACTGCCAAACTATGTAATCCATTTTGTAATTCAACAATTGCCTGTATTTTTGATCGAATAAATTAAATTAAATATGAACAACACACACAATCCACACAAGCAACACCTCAAAGCCCAAAATAATTAACAAGAGGAAAAGCATAAATCATCAAAAAATATTGGTAAATACAGAATGACACAAAGTAGGCAGAAAGACGCATGCATCAGCCAAGCTGTGATGATGGCAAATGACACACAATACAATACACTACAGCATCATGTTCAATAGGCACACAACTGCCAGAATGAAGTTCCTTAGTATCAGACTTGAATCATCTATTTCCACTTTACAAAACCAGATTGTTGACAATTTGGGCCTCCAACTGAGGTCTCGGAAAAATCTACCTATTTGGACATAAAAGAAACTAATAACCAAAGGCAAGTCCTTAACGTTAAGAGCCAAGATAAAAACCCTGCAGGATACCTGACAACCACAATTGTATCAGGAAATAAATACTGAAAATTTGAGGGTACTTCACAAGATGCCCTCGAGACGTAATCAACTGACTAAAATTTTTCCTTAATTTCTTTACTCAAATAGAGGAAAGTGCATTTTTAATACCAATTTAAGATTCATTTGATATTAAAAAATTAAGATTCATTTTCTTAATAGCAATTTAAGAAAGTAGAGCTCACCTATTTGTCACAAACACTCATTTTGCTATCTTCTATGTTCAGGAACTTGATTGAAAGCAATTTCAAGCTGTGAGTGGGTAAGGGAAGGAGAAGTCTTATTCCATAATGAAACCTGTCTTTGATTCTGATTTTCTTTCTCTTGTAATTCTTTATTATATTATCATAGTTATCTGTGAATGAGTTTTAATTCCGTCATTGTATTCACAGTCTGCCGAATTTCAATCTGTAACGTTTCCATTAGTTATTACAGATTTTCAAGATAGAATAATAATACAAACATTAGAGATTAAAATTTGGCAGATCATGTTTTTAAAATAAAATAATGGACATTGGATTTCTATGGAACTTACTTTTATTCAAATTGACAAAACATCCAATAACTGGTGGAAATTTTTGGACAAAATGGATAAAAGTATTTCAGTTATTTCAGTTAAGCTGGTGCTTTCCTTTTACCAATACATCAAAATGTGACCCTTTAAAGAAATGAATTGTCAATAAGAAAATGTGAATTTTTAATTAAGTGCCTTAGAATATATCTTTGCTGGGATATTGTCATGCTCCAGTTCAAATCAAAACTTTCAGCAACAAAATTTTGGAAAAAAATGAAATTATTTTCTAGCTTCCTCCGAAGGTATTCAGAAACATTCCTTGTGTTTTGAAATCAAGCTGCGCGCAATGGGGGACAAGCACAATTTGTGATCTGTAGATCAGGGAGGAAGAATTTGTTTATTTGACATTAACAATCCAAATCAATACTCAAATGGTTACAAGAAGCCCTTTCATGAATTTAGTCTTGCTGGGTCAGTCGAGTTTTGCTGGTGCATGTGGGTGAGAGTTATTTCTCCCGCTCTCCTCCACCATCATTGACATTACACATCTCTTTAACTCTTGTTGGGTGATAAGCGCTTTCCCTGGAGTAATTCTCCATTACTGAGTAACCGTTACTAACTATATTTGTCAAGTCTCATCACGTTGCAGACAGCCAGTGTCTTTTATCCCTTCGGCCAGGGGCTCAGCGTCATTAGATCCCGTAGTTCTTAGACAGTCACCCAATCAGAAACTTGCGAGACTCGAATTTGCTTAACCTCCATGACTTCATAGAGCGTAGTAAATGAATTCGGCTAGCAATGCCGGCACGTGGAGTGGTAAAGAACAGTACACAGGCCTTTAGCATTTAGTAAATTGTGTGATATATCAAATGCGAGAGGGCATTTGATATCGAATAATTTAATGCTTTAATGCTAATTTAAATTAGAATTAGGCACCTTAGTAACAGGTTGCTAGGGAGAACACCGATGTTTAACATGTCACGATATTTGGTAAACAGGCACCTTAGTAACAGAGGTAAACAATTTCATGGGCCCGTGGATGTAGGGCAGAATCAGTCGAAAGATGCATGTAAGAGTGGAAATTTCATCCAAGAGTTCACCTTGGTTAGAGGAGTGAATACATAATAAGAATCCTTTGGTAGGGAATGTAAAACAAAATTTTCGGACAACAATGAATATGAGTTTTCCTGGATTGAAGAACGAAAAAAAATAGTTAGCTGGAGCTCAGATTTCATAGCGAGAGGATCATTTCTCAATTAGGGAGTGCGGGCTCAAGTTTAGACTTGGTAGATTTTTGTGATCGAAAGTAGAGACTTGTAAAAATTCCGAAGATACAGTTCGGGACTAACTTTTTTCTTCCGCGAGTGAAAGTGGAACATAGAAACATTTTGGTGAAACCATTCATTGTCTTGGAGTATTTTCTTAACAATAGGGAGGAACTTTAAGAAAATTGTCAACTAATTAGTTTTCACCAGTGACTAATGTGAAGCACCAGGCTTAATGAACTTGTAATTATTTTGCTCAACAAGTGCTGATGGTGATATGGGAGGCTAGTACATTATGTGAATGGGAGTGACTTCGTGGCGTGCCGGAAGATACAAGATAGAAGGCATCAAGACTGGAGCTGGTAACTGGTCGGTCAAAGGTGATGGTGTGGAGATACGCGGTGTCCAAGCGAAGCATCCAACGATACAACGGGAAGAGAGCTCAGGTTAACTTTCGTACGAACAATTAAATTATTTTTCGTCAATGACCAAAGTTAATAATTTTCAAAGAATGTTGTTTCAAATCAAAAGAAATCTTTAATTATAATAAATTTAAACTGTTCTTGTGCTAAAGAAAGTACAAAAAACAAACTTGGATATTACTGTCCAATCTGGCACATTATAAAAAAAAACACTTTCAGGTTTTGTCGTTTTCCGTATGGAAGCGAGTCTACAGGGGGCAGATTGTGGTTGAACGATGAGGTAAGCCGAATTGTGCCCTTTGCATATTCGAACCCATGACAGAAGCCCAAATGTCAATAATAGAGATATATCTTGGATTTGATAAAACTGTTTCAATAGTTTTTAATAATTAATTTGATTTGAAACCCGTTTCAATTGGGAAGTGTGTTAATAATAAGAGACAAAAATGAATCACAGAGAGAAGGGTGAGAAAATTAAAAGTTTTGGGAAAAACAATTTTAAAAGTATGAGAGAACTGAAAAGGAAAACACCCAAAAAAACATAGTCAACAGTGTGAATGAATTTTACAGAGTAACAGATGTCAGCAGACTTTCCGCCTTTAGAATGAAAAAAGAAAATGAGAATGGAGAAATAACCCCCCCAAGAAAAATAAAATCAACTGGACTGAAGCGAGAACAGTAAAATAAAAGGGAAGGGAAGTAAAACAATTTTGCACATACAGTCCGTCACATTAATATTCAGGCAAAGCCAACTTTCATCTTTTTAATTTAATTTCAAGTGCAAATTGACTTAGTATAAGTTCTTTTATTTTAGGTCAAATGCCTATTTAGTTCCTTTAGGAGGCCATGGAAAATTACAATGTTTTCTTGGAAAAATAGAACTACTGAAAGCATCTAATAATGCCTAAAATGTCCTAAAACAGTGGTTGATGCCTATTTTAATATTTTTTACTTACTGAAACAAGAACTGAAACAAGAAATTACTTACTGAACAAGTCTGAAACAAGTAATTTTGAAGAATAATTGTATTTTAATTTTTTTAAACTTATACCTCAAGTACTTTCCAGGATTTCCTGAAACGTGAATATTCCCTGATGAAATATGAAATCGACTATGCACTCTCACCCAACACACTCAACATCGCTCAACATGAGCTCTGCAAGCCAATATAAAGAGGATTTTTCAAGCTTGTCTCGATCAGCACGCACTGCTTAGGCAATTGTGCCCAATCCCGATGCAGTTGCACTGTTGACCGGTTGAGAAGAAAAGAGTCATAGTGTAAAAGTGTTGTGTCCTCAGCTAAGTTTGCGGTGTATTTTGGTGACACTGCACATCTTTTGTGATCGTCAATTGTCGTTGTGTTGACGTTACCATTACAACATTCCATTACAACGTACCATTACAACATTGATAGCTTGAATTATGTGTCTGTTCAAATGTGTGTTTCGTGTATCGCCGATTGATATAATAAATTGGATGTATTGTGCTTCTGATAGTCATTGTTTCCGCAGAAGATACAATAAAAGTATCCTTTTGTGATACGTTTTTCAAATGTCAGAAACAACTTTTCATGTCTAATGTTTTTTAAATACCTGGTTTAATCATTTTGTAACCAACTGTAAGTGCCTAAAATATCATTTTTTGATGCCCTAATAGTGCCTTATTTGACAATGTTACCTATTTTGGGTGCCTGAAATTCCAAGGTCTATTCATAATTCACACAATATTTAGATATAAAACATTTATACATTTATTGCAAATGATTGTGTCAACTGGAGCACTGAAAGTTTGTAGAATTCATAAAGAACATGTATGTATTTGAAAAGGAGGAATGTAACTTCACATTAATAGTTCTGCAAGTTCCTCATGAATGGAAATAATTTTTGTCATCGCTACGAGACAGTGTGGTGTGAAAACATCCATAATCATGAACTGAAATATCACAGTTTATGTTCAGAAATTGTTTTGACAACAGAAGTAGCAGATTTAAGAAAGATGGATTGTAAAAGTGGAAACACTATGTTCAAGGAGTGACAATTGGTGATAGTTTATCATACCATGCAAAGAGAATGAAAAAAAAGAAATATAAATATTAAATGTTAACTATTTGTTTGAATACAAACTTGACATTATACAGAGGTGCAACAAAGAAGATTGGATTGAAGAATCTGTACTATTTAGAGGGAGGCCAGTTAAGGTCAGTAACAGGGAAGAACGAGAGTTATTGTCACGGGTGAAGAAAAATCACAGGATCAGCCCACAGACTGCTAAGAGATGTTGAATATAATCAGCGAGTTGCTAGGAAAAAAGTCTTTCATCAACGAGGCATATAGAACTAAAGAGGTTGCAATTCAACAACTGCATACGAAGACAAAGAATGGTGAAAAAGTGCTATGTTTGTGGATGAGAGTAAATTATTTGAGGTGTTCAGGTCAGAATGATGAGAAGAAAGCAAATTGAGATGCTTATATTAAGAATCTTATTCCAACAGTAAAACATGGAGGTGAGCACGTGATAATGATTGGGGGCCAGTGTAGCAGCTAGTGCTTTTATTCAAGGTACCATGGACAAAATGAAGTATCCAAATATTCTCAAAACAATATGCAAAGAAACCTACAAAAACTGGGGATTAGAAACTGTTTTCAGTTTTATCAAGACACAACCCCAAACATAAGGCCCTTGTTGCTGGGGTTGGGAAAAGGACTTCTTTACATTTGTCCCAAGTTATTCAATTTGTTTCTCCAATCTCCAGATTTAAACTCTCTTGAGAATCTTTCACACGAATCAGAAATCAGAATTCCCAAACAACAACATTCGGTCAAAAAAGGAATTAGAGGAAAGATTACAAGAAGAATGGTGGAAAATTGTGAGCAATTATATCAAAAAATTAATAACTACACTTACCAAGATAAATGAAATACAGTGTTAAGATGTAATTTAATATTAAATTATCACTGATTGATTGATTGTTAGTGATTCCCAGCACATCAACTACTGAGATCATTAGTCCTTGCAAGTGTAGTGCATGTCTTTTCACTCGGAGGTGATGGCAATCTCCCCCTCCCTCCCTGGATGGCGAGATTCGGTGCTGCTCTACAGTCAAATAGTGAGGTTTTCTCCAATGAAGTATCTCCCATCAGTGGGGCACCGCCCCACCTGGGACAAGTTTTAAGCCCCTGACCGGGGACAAGTTTAAGCCTCCTGTCATGTTAGTGTGTGTGTGTAAGGGGGTGAGGATACGTCAAGGAATGAGAAGAGAAAGTCACATGTGGTCCGCAGCCCGTTTGTTATGGTACTGTTCCGGCATTTGCCTGGTGATGATAGGAGAAACCACAGAAAACTATCCATCAGAGCAGCCGGCTGCGAGAAATTCTCCTCCACACAGCGACTGAATTCAACCTAGCAGATTCAAGCTAGTGCTGAAAATCCTGCCATAGTCGGGACTCAAACCTAGAAACTCTCAGTCAGAGGGACCACAGTGACATCAGTTGATGCTCTGAACCATCTCTCCTGGTTTAATTTATCCCCTTTCCCTGTGTTGCCTGATCATGAAAGTGGTTGTAAAATTACATATCTTGTAAGATTTGTACAAATTTATGTACATTATTTTCTGTAAACTGATTTATGTAAATATAAAATCATTTTGTTCATACAAATAATAAATTTATATGTATTTTTATTATACTGATGTTTTCCCTTCAAATAAGCATAAATAAACATGATAACTTCATGTTTGTTTGAATATTATGTGACTGATAGTATGGTATGTTTCAAATTCAATACATTTCGATTTTGAAATGTTACTGTAACAATTGTGTGTAATGAAAGATGTTGATAATAAACATTTACCAAATTTCAAATATTCTACAATTTATTGCTTATTGATAGAAATGGGATTTTAATTTGAAAAGTAAGAAAAGAGGCTCTAAAAGCGTGATACAATAGTGTGGCAGCGATCATATCTACAAAAAATGCAACGGTTGACAAGGAAAAAGGAACAGTGTAGTTGAATGGAAGTTGGACATAGTGTATCGTTTGAAGTGTAAATTAATTAATCTATATTGATGACACAATCAACAATTTATGAAAACTTTTTTATATTTTATATGAGAGAATACAGGTAAAGGGTTCCTTGTGTATAAGATGATGATAATAACTAGAGTAAAGATGTAAAAGAGGGAAGTATATCTTTAGTCTATGTAATAATAATGAGACTAATAAAATAATGATGATGAAGAGAAAGAAGAAAAAAGAAAAGAAAGAAAGGATAGAAGGAAGAAGGCAAGGAAGAAGAAAGGAGAAGAAAGAAGGAGAAGAAAGAAGGAGAAGAAAGAAGGATAGAAAGAAGGAGGAAGAAAAGAAAGGGAAGGAGAAAGAAGGATAAGAAAGAAGGAGATGAAAGAAGGAAGAAGAAGAGAAGTAAGAAAGAAGGAGACGAAAGAAGAAGGAAGAAAGAAGGAGAAGAAAAGGAGGAAAAGAAAGAAGAAGGAAGAAAGAAGGAGAAGGGAAGAAAGAAGAAGAAGAAAGAAGAAGAGAGAAAGAAAGAAGAAGAAAAGAAGAAGAAGAAAGAAGAAGAAGAAGAAAAGAAGAGAAGAAAGAAGAAGAAGAAAAGTGAGCAGACGAAAGAAGAGAAGAGGAGAAGATAGCAGAAGAAGAAGTTGCTATATTTAAAAAAATCCCCTCACACGTGGAGTTGTCAGAATCCCTGTTTTGTGGGTCCTTGATATCGAAAAACCAATTGAAAGAAACTCCCATCTGTCTGTCTGTCTGTGAACACCACTAGCGCCTAACCATATGAAGGATTTTTCCAAATTGAAGAAACCCCTGTTCATCTGGCTCGAGTTGAAGCTTTGAGATTTTCAAAAACTTTCTACAAAATTTGGGGGTACTTAACATGATATCCTCCAAACATTTTCAAAATTTTCTCAAAAATGGCTCCAAATATTTCCTTTAAATTTCTTGTAAGAAAAGAGTAAAATACACATATTAAAATGGATTAGGTCTGATTTTCACAGTTAATCAGAACTTTCGAAAATTGTGAAAGTTTGAATTTTTTTCTGCGTCTTCCTACAACTACAAAATTAAAGATGGAGATTTTTCCTCCAAATGAAATTTGTACTATCATGCAAGTTCTATCATAAAGGTCATGTACTTTTTTTTTTTATTTTAGTAGTTTTCACACAATATTGCGTGCAATATGTGCAATTTGTTTTTGCAAAAATTACAAAAATGTAATTTTTTGGGCTTGTCTCCCACATCAGTAATATTTAGATTAGTGGCAATTTGTTCACATTATTATATTTACGGGTACATGTGCTTTAAATAATGTTTCTCAAGAACTCAACAATTTTCTCTGAAATCTAGCTCAAAATTCTGCATTTTCAGAATTGCTTGAACGCCATTTTCTCATAAATGGCTCCAAATTTTTTCTTCAAACTTTTCGAACAGATAGTGCTAATTGCACTCTTTAAAATGACGTAAAGTTCAATTTGGGGTATTTTTTTGTTTTTTTTAAAAAATCACACAAATGTAATTTTTTTTAAATCTCTCACACCATTAATATGCAATTTCCCATAATTTGTAAACATTACTGGATTTGTGGCTTAAAGTGCTTTAAATGACTTCAAAATAAAGTTTTTCGAAAACACAAAATGATTCCTGTGAAAAAGAGCTTCAAATTTTTCGTTTACAGTATCGCTTAAATGCCATTTTCTTAAAACCAGCTCCAAATTTTTCAAAGAAAATTTCCATTTAGGACAATGTTTAACTGTTCTTTAACATTCTTAAAATTATATTTCCATTCAACAATTAAGAAACTGAAAAATTAAGAAAATGTTGAAAAAAAGTAATTTGGGCGGCGATAGATGGCAGCTGGCAGAGTATATGGCAAGTCCACATAGGCTAGCTGAGACCAAAGGACATAGAAAAGTAATATGGGAAAGTCTGTGCCATTCTGTAGCACCACTAGTTTTCATGGATTTTCAGTGTCATTAATTTTAATGTTCTTTGAATTTTGGCAATGCTATTTCAAAATAATTATAACATATCAATGTGTGGAACATTTGTGAACTGAGAAAGTGTTGTTACCAAGCATGTGGTAATCTATTTAATGTGTATTCAGATGAGGAATTTCAAAGAAAATGGAATTTCTTAGGAAGGAGCGCAGGAATTAATTGATTTGTTCATGTCAAAACAAATAGGGCACACATACAACAGACTTGATAGTATCAGAAACAACAAAAATAAATATATTCTTCTACTTACTTGAGGGTTGGATGAAATTGTCTCCACCACGTGCAGATTCTGTTTCTCCAACCCTTTCATTTGCATCATCTACTGGAAGATCACGGTCATCCATAGGTTCTTCACTCTCTTCACTTATAGGAATAAAAACAACAGGTGGCAATGATTCCTCTTGCTCAACAAAATGTTGGTCAGATGACACTTCATTTCCCAATTGCAGATGCTGTTGCTGTAGAGGCAACATCTCTGATGGTTGCACGTTTCCAATAGAAGACTCATGGCAATCTTCAAACAAAACAATACAGAACAACATGATTATTAGAGTTAGTGATAGAGTGATTAGCGCTTCTGGCAGGTAATCTACTTTAACCATTTGACACAAAAGAGTAGTGCATTTTATAGACTGGAAGGGGACAGCATTCTACCCTGCTGGAATGTTATGATCCAGCACTGGCCTACACATCACTATGCAGGGTTTTTGCTCTCCCTCAGTAAAGAATCACTCTGGTCAGGACCAGCTCTTAAGCTCCCCACTTAATTTCCAAGATAGGATGTAGTAGGGTAGTGCAAGTGAAGTGACACCTCGATGTAATGTTTTTTAAGGGACCATGGATTCTAAACAGTGAATAGAGGAAAACATTACAAAGAGGAACACTGTGCATATGGGCTTTTGGTCGGGACCGGAAAAAATTGACCTAACATAGAGGAAAACATTATGTGGAGGAGCATTATAAAGAAGTTTCACTGTATGTTTGTTTGTGCACTCGTGTACGTGAAGAGAGATAGGACAAGAATGTGCACGGGAAGATGGTGCACAGTCCATGGTTTATTTGATAGGGTATTCCTATGGCATTCACCTGTAACTGATCAACAAAATTACTGTAAAACTACCAATCAGTGAAGTGGCTGAATTCAACCCGGCTATACTAGCTAGTGTCAAAAATTTGCAACCATCAAGACTCAAATCCCAGGACCTCCTAGACAGAGACATTGGAGTGGAAATGGTTACTATACTTCGGATTTTCTTTCTTGGCGTGTGAAGGTGAGTCGTCAAAATGGAATATCTCATGGTATTTCGTGTCGTTTTCAGTTGTGCCACTAGTATTCACACAATCGCAGCTGTATCGAGCAGTGTGGGCAATCATGCGACTCCTTGCTGCATGACCGACGAATGACGCGAAATACCATGAGATATTCCATTTTGATGACCCCCCACGTGCCAAGAAAGAAAAACCGAAGTATATCACTGAGTAGTCTCAGGCTGTCCAAGATTATTTGAAACAAACAATTTCAAAGAAAATATATTTTCTAAGGAAGGAGAGCAGGAATTAATCAACTTTTGAATCGTCAAACCATTAACTAACAGCCAGTAGAACACATGGACAATAGCCCTCATAGTAGCAGAAATAAAAAGTAAGTATATTCTTCTACTTACTTGAGGGTTGGAGGAAATTGTGTCTGCTGTGTGCAGGGCCTGCTCCTTCAATCCTTTCATTTACATCATGTAATCGAACATCACTGATCATCCATAGGCTCTTCACTCTCTTCATTTACAGGTACAAAAACCACAGGTGGCAATGATTCCTCTTGCTCAGCAAAATCTCGGTTAGACTAACACTTCATTCCTCAATCGCAGACGCTTCTGTTGTGGAGGCATCATCTCCAGTTGCTTGCACATTTCCAAACGAGGACTCACGGCAATCTTCAAACAAAACAAAACACTGAGATTATTTGAGTGAGTATTTAGTGTATCTGGTGGTTTAACTACTTGGTCATTTGTTCTGTAACTAGTGAAATGTTACAGACAGAACGTTACAGCATTTTCCTACATGTCAGCTTGCAAGATTTTGCTCCATCAGAATCTCCCTCAGTGAAAGCCCATCTTAGTCATCAGTGAAGTCACACCCCAGTCAAGGATCAGTTCTTCAGCTCCCCACCTGTTTCCCAACATGTGGGGTGCAAGAACATTTGTATTTCAAGAACATTTGAATTTAAGGAGAGAGGAGGGGATAAGGATGAGCAATCACACGAGAGATTTCTCTTAAGATTTCTCTTGTGTCCACGTTACCAAAAAAGCTTGTAGCACCGTCTATTAGCATGATTTAGAAAACAGTCATTCTTCGTTACTTCGAAATTTTACCATAATTTTTGTGCAATACCACCCCAATCAAAAAGCACTTATTGTTAAAAACAACTGAATTTATTGAAAACTTCTAACAATGTTAGACAGTTTTTGAAATATTAAATTCTACTTAATGGTTGTCCTATTTTGAAAAAAAAAGATGGGGTATAATGGTTGTTATTGCGCACTATCCCTCAACCCTTTAATGGTCAGTGGGAAATATACTTCCCACTTAAAATGAAATTTTGTCAATATACTCATAAAGAAAAAGGTTAATATTATTAAAACTAGTAAGATTAACTACCGTTTTCGTTAGTTTTAACAATATTAATTTTCTTCTTTAAATAAGTATTAATAAAATTCAATTTTTCACTCATTTTAATACAAATCTACAATTATGAACACTGTTGAAGCCTTAAATGTGTTTCCTTTAAACTAGTTTGTGCGTGTTAGGGAAATATTGCCGTTAAATTAATTATGTGAAATATTTTATAATAAATATAGTACATTGTTTACATAAATTTCTAATTGACTTAAGTCTTTTTATCTGAGTAATTTTTATTTCAAAAAATTTTAAATGCAAATATATTTTCCAATATTACAAATAATAAATATTCATTTAAATCATTGATTTTTTAAAAAATATTATTTGATTTAAATCACATGATTTAAATCATAACAACCTTACTGTGAAAGAAAGAAATAATTATTTATTTTTCAACATTTCTGTATAATTGATATTATGATATTATTCTCTAGTGGCCATATTGAACAAACTAGCAACAAAGCCCAGATCATTTTTATTTCATTGATACAGAAAAACCTTGTTGTATGAAGGTGGAATAGCTCTTACCCATGACACAAACTACACATAAACTATTCCACAATTTCTGCAGAGATATTTGTGGAATAATCTCAAGAAGAAGCAGATGCGAAAACAATATGTGCTTAGCAATGAAGTTTCCGGGAAGTGGTATGAATTCCACAAATTATTCATATTCCAACGGTATTGGTCATCATGAAAATGAAAAAAAGTTTCATCTCAGGCCAGATCTACTTAATGTAATGATTAGAGCCCAGATACTTATGTACTAAAAATTAGGAAAATATGTATGTATTATAATGTACAGAACTGTCTACTAAAAAGTAAGAAGTATGTAATACTGTAATCATTATATCAAATCGTTATAATAAATGCTTTTTGCTGAAATATTGGCCTGGAGACTTAATATACTCGTCAAGATCAAAATTCAATATAACACTTCTCATAATTCTGTTACTTACAATGATCTCCGTAACAATGTGAAACAAATATTTGTTTCAAATTCTTACAAATCGGAACTTTTCCTTACTGTTTGTTCGAGGGCCTTGCACCCACTAAGGGTTCCACATCGCAATAAGTTACTGGTGTATATTTAAACTTTTTCCCAACATGTCACTGCTTCGATGCTCTTCATGGATTAGGGAAGAAATAAATGCTGGTTGATATTTAATCAATTGACTCTTAGATAGCACCAATTCCGCTTTTTTAATGATGTTCTTACCCAAGACGCTATTGCTAGACTTCTGTGAAGAGGTACACCTAAACTTTGCCTGTGGCAAATACCCAGTCTGCATTACCACAAGGTTTAAGCCAATCGCTGTGAATTATTTTCTGTCCTTTTCTTATCCAAAAGCTGCAGTGTCACATCATGATTTTACTTTAGATTTTCATCTCAAAGAGATACTTTACAAACAAGGGTTTTGGGTCCAGTGCAACAAACAGGGAATGAAAATATTCAATGGCGCTTTCTGAACTGTGTTGGTGCATGTCATTTTTGGCGAAAGGCATTAAAGTAAGGGAGACCTCTGTGTTGAAACGAGAAATGCGTTGTGGGCCAGAGTTATCGTCAGCTAGATGTACCATTTTCATACACCAACTTCCTTTCTGAGCAGTACATTTTGTTCTCTGCTATACCGAAATCTACACACTGGAAGCTTTGGAGTACAAACAACACCTTGCCCTTTTGTAGGATACAGTGTGCCACAATACTGACATTTTTAGGAGATGCAATAGGGCCAATTTAGAGAAGAGGCTGCAGAAAAAAGTGTGTTTGACATTGCTGAATTGTTAATTCTGTGTGATTCCTTATCAAAAACATATAGAATAAATGAAGAATTATACCAAAAAAATGCAAAAAACGGAAATATTAAGAAATATTTAATATGTAGTTTTTTAGTAAAATCTGTAAACATACGAACTAAAAAGTCAACTTTTCAGCCACTAACCAACATGAAACGTAAATATATCATGGTTTTGACTTGACAGAGTTAACTTACGAAAATATGTAATTACATAATTATCCAGGCCCTAGTTATGACAATACCACATTCTTAATTTTATTCATAATAAATATTAAGTATGTATTAAAGACTTTTCTTAAATTGTAAATACCACAAGTATTTTTATATTACGTACTTGAGTGCTGATTTGAATCCTGTGCACTAAATACAGAAGTAGTCCTTTGGTCCATTTCACTCGTGAAATTTCCCACCACATGTTCACCACTATTAACTGATGTATTCCATGTATTGTTGCTTGTTTCTGAAATAAGAGCATGCAAAGGTTCACGTTTCACTACAACTTCCATATCACCTCCCTCACGTCTAGGATATTCTTGTGAACACCACTCTTCTTCATGTGAGGCACTGTATCCTTCAAAGGGAAGAGAAGAGTTTGCATTTACAGCAACTTGATAATTATCTGAACCATAGGGATGTGGCTGAGAAGAATTTTCAGGGTTGTCGTCACAGTTAGCACTAACGCCTGGAACTTCAGCAGTGTCTTGATTTTCCTCAGATGGATCCCCAGCGTCATTTCCAATAGAATTGGTGGATACATTGTTATTTGTCTGAAAGAAGCAAAACACAATATCTAAGTTTTTTAATACGAGAAATAAAAAAGTACAAAATGTATTACAGCATTACTTACATAATTCTTAGAATGATTATTTAGACCCTTGATCTGGAGGGTCTGGGCAAGAGTTATAAAGGCTTTCAAGCTCCCTTGTGGTATTTGGGTCTCCCCTCTGTACATAAAATCAATCACTGCCTTGAGCGTTTCAAATGTTGCATCTAAGAGGATGAGAAATGTGTGCTTTCCAGTCTCTTCATGAAACAGACTCTAAAACCAAAAAAAAACAAGACAGATATAGAAGGGAGAGAAAGATTAGGAAAATCAATCCATCAAGGACACCTTATTTTAAGTGGCAAGTCAACACTATTAGTTCTTTAGAAAATTAAAAACTATTGAAAACTAAAACAGAAAAAGGCTCTCTATATTTTTTATAAATTATCTTTGGATAGAGAGAGAGAGAGGAAATGTTTACTAAACATGAATTTGATAAGTAACTTGGTTTGCAAACAAAGATGATAGTAAAATCTGTGTGTATGAATTTGAAGGTCTATTGCATTGCTGAATTTAAATCTTATTTTTACAAGTTATCATTTTCCTAGTTCATTGTTCGAAAGTTATTTGAACACAAGCGTTTGAGAATGAGAATGAGAGTGAAAGATGGATAGAACACATAGTGTTCAAGGGACGTATATCCAGAAATAAAGTATTACATAAAACAAAAGTCAGGTTGTTGTCTTTCATGTCAAACTGAGTCGCTTATCAAACATCCCTCAGAGTCCAAACCTACTTTTGACAATTGACAGTCATCATTAAATTAGATAGATTAAAACAGATAAAAATTTGTACTAATTAAAAAGCAAAAATTACTAAACAGGGTGAAAAAAGAAAAAAATTCATTTTATATAATAACAATTAACATACTTGAAAATAAGGACTGCATGCACATAAAACCAGCTTATGAGCTTTTAGGCTCTGACCCCCAGCAGATATAGTGCAATCCACCAAGAAATTATTTTCCAATAAACTTGTGTAGACTGTAGCTAGCTCACTGGTGTGGCCTTCCCAACACAGAGACAAAACTGATTCCACCATCTTCAAATAATCCTACAACCATTCAAAAATCACATTTTAGCATACTGTTTAAAAAAAGTGAAACATTGAAATCTCTTCGTAACAGTTCATGCTGCAACTATTACATTGATTATCACAGAATATTCTCCTACATTCACTATCATCTACCCACAATGGTGGGCCTGAATTACAAGGCAAAGGACACAATGCAATTATAATAATATTGTTTGCTCACTTAGATGTCACAGACACAAAAGGTGACATATAGGCAGTGACAAAAAATTACCTAAAAACACATTCCTTGCGAAACATTTATAGAAAACGTCTACGTTATATTCCTCCGTTCAAAAAATATGGAGATCACACTATCATCCTAAAGAACAATTTATGTGTTTAAAAATAAATGATGAGAATCAACAGGGCGCTACGACAGAATATTCAATACATATTTGGGCGTCATTATTTTGATATTTCGTTTTATATTCAAGCCTCTGGTAATGACATAAAACGTAACCATCCAAATAAATTCTCTTAAAAGAAGTGATAAAAACACATTGCGAAGTCTTTAACCGCATACAATGATACACTGCACACGAAATGAATGGTTCCATTGGCACCCAAAACCATAAATGTGATTCACACGCAGATACTCACAAACGTAATGATTTATCCTGAATTTGAGGTAAGTTTTCTCAACTTTGCATTTCCTGTCAAGCAATGACAAGCATAGGCCCAAAGTCAAGCAACGTAAAACTTGTGTCAGTCACGGTCAGTCAGAATGTATTGACATAACGATGATACCGATGCAGGTGGACAGGCAGTGTTACCAATACTCTGGGGAAATTGTAACTCTGATTTAACTGGCACTTTATATACTGCGATTTTTCTTGAGAGGCAAAGTTATAAAAATCACACTATAAAGTGATGAGCTGAATGGAGTGATAAACTCTATCATTCAAAGAAGAGCTTCGTTACGACCTTAAATTGTTATACTTGTGTTTTTATTTCTTGGCGCTTGGGGTTCTCGGCGTGTGAGGGCTTGTCTTTACGATGAAATATCTCACGGTATTTCGCGTCGTTCTTGGTCGCGCCGCCAGGGGGCGCATGATCGATACAATCGCGATCATTCGACTCCTTGCAGCACGACCGAAAACGACGCGAAATACACCGTGAGTGAGATCAAGACCAACTACAATATACTGATGTATGGTGGTGTATGTATACTGATGTATGGTACAATATACTAATGTACTACAATATACTGATGGATGTACTACAATATACTGTCTTGGTGAGATATTACACCGTGAAGACGACATCCCACGCGCCAAAAATAAAAAGCCAAGTATAATATGTGGATGTCCAGAATGACGTCACAGCGTTTGGCGGGAAAGTGCTGGGTGGCAACCTCGGTCGCGTAAGCTTTTCCTAGCGAATTAGTAAGATTTTGGCTGTATTATGTTGCTGCCGAGATTAGTGTTTCATATCATATTTTGTTATTTACAATAATTTTTGTATTTCTTTCAGTTTGTTTAGATTCTGGTTGCGCATCTTGTTTACAAATTTAATTTAAAGAAGCACTGTTCTATCGGATATGGAAATATACATCAAGTCACTATCTTTTCATTTTGAATATCGTTCAAAGAACATGTTATCACGACCTGAGCGATCGTGTTACTGTATTAATTTGTAATAAAATGAAATGTATGAAGCATTGGATCTACCTGCCCTCTCATCGGATATGAAAAGTGCCAACGAATTTCGGGCCTCTATGCTATCCCACTAGAAGAGACTCCTTCCCTATACTTTTATAAACTGACGACTTTTACTTTCCCATACACGTACGTATACGGAGAAATATACATAGTATAGGGAAAATTATGTATTGCTGCGCGAAAAAACGGCAAATTTTCGTCAGGAAAAAAAATAATTGCCGGACCCTGACAACGAAAAAGTGGATAAAATCAGTTGCTAAATTAAGAAAAAAAAATCCCCTAACACGTGCTGTAGCCAGAAACCCTATTTTGTGGGTCCTTGATACCGAAAAAAACAATTGAAAGGAAAACGTCCGTCGATCCGTCCATCTGTCCGTCTGTGAACATCATTAACGCCTAAACTACTCGCAGGATTTTTTCCAAATTGAAGAAATCCCCGTCCATCTGGTTCTAGTCGAAGTTTTGCGAATTTGAAAAACTTTCATCAAAATTTAGGGATACTTTATATGAAGCTCCACGGACATTTTCAAAATTTTCTCAAAAACGGCTACAAATTTTTTCTTTCAATTTCTTGTAAGAATAGAGTAAAATGCACATATTAAGGTGGCATCGATTCGATTTTCATGGTTAACTCTGAATTTTCGAAAATTGCAAAAGTTTGAACTTTTTTCGGCATCTTCCTCCAACTACAAAATTGAAGATATTTTTTCTCCAAGTAAAATTTGTTCTCCAAAGTGAGTTCCTTCCTTAAAGTCATGTATATTTTTTGAAGATTTTAGTAGTTTTCGTGTAATATTGCGCAAAATATTTGCAATTTTAAAAAATTACAACAAAAAATTTTTTCTCAAAAATGGATACAAATTTTTTCTTTAAACTTTTGTTAGGGATAGTGCATAATGTACTCTATTAGATGACATTAATGACATATTGCTCTATTCTTTTGTTTTTTCAAAACTTCCAAAACTGTAACTTTTTTATTTGTCTCTTCTGTCGTTAATATTTGCATTAGCGACGAGTTGTTTACATTATTATATTTACGAGTACATGTGTATTAAATAATGTAAGGCAAAGTTTTTCTAGAACTCAACCATTTTCTGTGAAAACTAATTCAAAATAACGCATTTTCAGAAACGCTCAAACGCCATTTTCTCAAAAATAGCTCCAAATCTTTTCTTAAAACTTTTCGAACAGATAGTGTTAATTACAATTTGTAATATGATGTAAAATTCAATTTGGGGTATTTTTTTTGGTTTTTTGCAAAAAATACACAAATGTATTTTTTTTTAAGATCTCTCACGCCGTTAATATGCACATTATCAGCAATTTGTAAACACAATTGTATTCGTAAGTTAATGTTCTTCAAATGAAGTTTTTCGAAAACTCATAAATTGTCTGTGAAAAAGAGCTTCAAATTTTACATTTTTAGAACCGCTTAAACGCCATTTTCTTAAAAAGGGTTCCTAATTTTTCAAAGAAAATTGCCATTTAGGTCAAGTTTTTAGTGTTCTTTAATATTCTAAAATTAATATTTCGTTGTACCACTAGGAAAGTGAAAAAATAAAAAAAAATGTGCAAAAAAGGTGAGCGGCGATAGATGGCAGCCTGTAAGAGTATGTGGAAAGTATGAATAGTAAGCCGAGACCCAAGGAAATAGAAAACTAATAGGGGAAAGTCTGTGGCATTCTTCAACTCCACTGGTTTAAATTGTAATGTCACTTCGGCGCCGGCTAGCTCTGTACCTGGAAGATACCTTTACTTACGATAATGAAATGGACGAGGTTAAAGTGCATTCTTGATAGATAGAAAAAAAACAAATAGTACTATTAAAATAAAAATTTTAATATTTAATTTGGAGGAAAGAGGAAGAAAAGTTGTTAGTGAGAGAAGAATTTCTTTAAAAGAGTGATGAAAAGCGTTGGTTCGATGTAATAAACAGTAGTCTAGTCAAATGGTAGAAAATAGGGGAAAGTTTTGGTTTAGTTTTGATTTTTGAGTCCTATATGTTTTTGGGGTCACTGAACACGAATATCATGTTTGTCAACAAAAAGTTTGCCCGGAAATACGTTTTTTTTCGCAAAAAATTGTTAAAAATCCGACATTTTTCAGTTTTTTCAACATAACTCGAAAACAACCCAATTTTCGTAAATATAGGTCCTACATGAAATTAAAGAAGATAAAATTGCCGGCATTTTATGCCTTAAGATTTTTTTCTCCAACATACACTAGAGCAACGTGAATTTTGGTGTTTTTATGAAGAAAATTGCGAAAATGGGATTCATCCCATTTTATCACAATGTAGCTCAGAAACTACGCGTTTTTCGTAAATATTGATCTTATATGAAATGAAAGATAATACAATTTTCTACATTTTAGGACTTAGAGGTTCTTTGTCTGATAAACAGTTGCGCCGCTGCCGTGCGTCGAACCCAAAGGCAAAAAATACTAGGATGTTACTGTGAGAATGTCACCTCACTTACCCTCGCTCACTAACTCTCTAACTCCTATACTTAATTATAATTAGTTGCAAGCAATACAGATGCCTGCTACTAAATATGACGAATTTCCACGTGTACTTCCACCATCTATCAAGTCTACTTTGACATTTAAAGATGTTTCAAATTGTTTTCCTAATAATAAATTAAGAGGAAACGAAAGTTAATCGGTGTCAGTGCAGTTTTGTATTTCGATTAGGTAATTGCAGGCGCCGTTCAGAATGAACGTTCTTCAATTAACTCATGGTTATCTAACAACATTTGTGCGTCTCTCAATTCAGTGAAATCTTTGGTCAAATGGAAATTATCCCATTTTAGTTCTCATTTCTTCCTGTATCGTACTGAAAAATCTTTGTAATGTTGTTCCCGGAAGGCCGGAAGGCCGAAATTGGCTTCATTCGATTGCTGACTGAACTGCGGCTATTGCAACGTCTCTTAGCATTTCATGTTGTAAAGAACGTAAAGAACGAAATTAAAATAAATTTAGTGTGCTCTTAGATGAGTCCATATAATATAGTCCGTCAGCATTTAAAAGTGTCACAATTGCAATTGAAAATAATAAAAAAATTAAAAATAATATCTTCGAATTTTGAAAATTCGCTTAAGATGTCCATTTTCTTTCCTATCAATAGTAGTTTATTTGTTTTGTTGAATCTAAATACCGAATTAGTCGAGGAAATTATTAAACGTTTGCGTGTGTCTTTACTCGATATATCGTTTTCACGGTCACCTTGATCGTACCACAAAAACGCTGTGATTACAATTCTCATTGTATAAAATTGTTGTGGGAATGTTTACAGTTAGTGTAATGGGCTCAAGTTCATGGTTCAGGCTACTCAAAATTTGGTTAATCTTTACATAAGACATGGAGATGTTTGATTCGTGAAAATGATATTACTTTGTGTTGGAAAATTAAATATTGTTTGTTTCATGAAATTATCAAATTGTACTCAGCAGGTTTGTTATTTATGTACGCAGGGTTAAGTTCTTCACTACAGAAAGCTTTAATATCTCCTCTTTCCGACAGGGATTTGCAACATGAAACGCAGATGATTGGAATAAGTGGAGAAGATGGAGGGCTGTGTAGTATTTAGAATATAACATTGTATGTAATGCAAATATTTAATTGGAAACCACATATTTATTACTCCTCTGAAGGTAAGTTGAACAATTCCATTACTTCAATGTTTAAAAAAATAGTTAATGTTCGACTGAGAGCTTGTTTTTTATAATAAAGATGTAAATTGAAATATACCTTGTACTTTTTAAAACAGGTATATAAATACTTTTGTCAAGATTCTTAGAATATTCTGATAATCCACTGTACATTTTTGTTTTAATCAAATACTGCTTGTAGAATTTGAAATAGATATAACTTAGAAGTGCGTGTGTGTTAAATTTGGATAAATCAAATGAAACCTGCTATCTTTTAAATTTATGTCCAGCGTGTTACTCAGTGTGTCGCGATCGCCGAGTCGCGTGCCATGCAGAGCAAAACTTTTACTCCTAATTCCATCAGTTCACAAATGTGTGATTTTCTTTGAAATTATCTAAAAATTGCGTATTTTTCTTGAAAAAATCTTTAAAATATTGTCAGAACCTCTATTCACTATGAGTACAACCTTCTGGACCTTACAGGGGAAAAGAAATTGCTTTGCAGATGCATAACAGAAACTGCTATGCAGATTCGAAAGGTTTCTCAGCAAAATTACATGTGTAAAATTCGTTCATTTAATTGAGGAGAAGACGTCGGTGATTTTTTGCCCCTGAAATGACCCATGTAGTACGTATCACGGTGTAAGATATATAGGTGTGTCAACTAGCCGCCTTTGGGACAAATTTTCTGAAGCCAGTTTGAGGTTGTCCGCACAAACGGTTTGGGTCACGGTGTAAGATACACGTCTCAAGATTACATCTTAGACTTTGGCTATTACACAGTTTTACAAAACATTTCCTACCCATTTTTGTAACTGTTCGCTCTAGACTTTACCAATGCCACTGCGAAACGACAAATCACTGATTTGAAATTTGAAATCAGCTGGCCACAGAGCTGTCGAATGGATCTCGACCAATCACGGCCTTGCTCAAATGAGATCCAAAGGTCGCAGCGCATATATGCAAAAACTGTGAGAACACATAAGCTTCAGTTTTGTACTGTGAACACACCTATATATCTTACAATGTGGTACGTATGAATGAATGTATTTCCTTTCTTTGTGTCAGGACTCCTTTCGGTCTGTGTGACTCGCTCCCGGCTGCCATCTGTAGACTCCCAGCTGCCGTCTGTAGTAGCCTGAGAGAGCTATCGGAGCCTCGGCGGAGAGACGGTGCTTCTTGGTCGATATACCTAGTGAAAAGCCCACATGACTTCCAGAACCTCACTCCGAGGTAGCCCTTCGGTCCACCTCTGTTCTGTATACATATTAATGACCGAGATAGCCGATGGGACCATCTCGGTGCTTGTATCTTTTCATGGATTAGGGAGTTAAGTTTCCCAGTGTGCACAAGATTTTCCCTAGAACATCAATACCCAGTAAAGACAAGGGATTAGGAAGGGTTATATTTCGGTTTTTCTTTCTTGGCGCACGGAGGTGTGTCAATCAAACGGTATATCTCACGGTATTTCGCGTCGTTCTCCGCTGTGCCGCCAGGAGTCGCATGATCGCCAACACTGCTTATACAGTCACGATAATGCGACTCCTAGCGGCACAACTGAGAACGACGCGAAATACCGTGAGATATTCCATTTTATTGACACACACCCATGCGGCAAGAAAGAAAAACCGAAGTATAAGAACTAAAGATAATCGAGGGTCTGGGAATGCTTCTCTATAATAAACACAGCTGAAAACACCTATGTCTTACGCAAAATTGCCATATACATGGTATTTGCCTGAATGGGCGCATCTTCCCCAAGACCCTGTCCCTGTTTCACGAACGAACATTCACATTTCTGGATGAAACTCTCCAATACAGAAAATTTTGTTCGTTCATGCAATATCAATTCTAACAAAACCAACAAAGACGGGTAAGAAAACCATTGCACGCACGAACGTGCAATTCATGCAATAATGTGATAATTTTTCTTTTAATTTTTATTTTCAATAAAGTTATTTTAATTTCGAAACATTATTTTATTTTCATGTTATTTGATAAATTCAGATACTGCTCTTGCTTTTTGTGCTTTTTGGCAGTGCATATTTCGATATCACATGTGGAAAATGATAATGCCATATTTCGTAACATTTACTTCTGTTTAATGATTTATTAGAATGAATTGAAGTGAACATCAGTGTACAAAACATTTTTTAAAAATCTAATGAAGTATTTGATATTAAGTACTATTCATCTTTGTTAGGTTGAGTGGATGAAGTTAATTACTGTGAGGGGCCAAAGATTTGATTATTTTTTGCAAAAGGAGAACAAAACGTTAGAGAAAATCCCGATTAGACAGTAATATAACACTCTGTTCAGGGACGAGGAGGGGCTTTTGCGCATTGTATCCGACTTCAGCCAATGAGCTTAGGGCACCAGTTTACGAAACAAAATTAGCGGGAATTTTAAATATAGCCAGTTACCAAAACAATCATCACCTTGGTACAAGTTATTGAAATAGATACATGAAGCATTATTTTTAATATTTCAACTTTTATTTCAATTACACCGCCATCGTGTTACTTGTCGTTGAAAATTTTGTCGTCAACTTTATGCCACTATCAAATTGTTTCTCAACTCTTCATGCTCTCCAAGCAACAGGCGGTCTACGATTGGTCTGGCTTTTCAAACGAAGTGCCCGTGATGTGATCATGTGTTTCGTGAGGCAAACCGATGCTGCGCAGAACGAGTAAAAATCCTGTACCGGACCATATTTTTCCACATGACTCTGTTCATGACGGCTTTCTGTATTTAACGGCTTCATTTGTGGGTTAGAACTACGGTGTAAGATATATAGGTGTGTTCACTCTCAATATAAAACTGAAGCTTATGTGAGGCTAGTTCTCGCAGTTCTCGCATATAAACGCTGCGATCTTTGGTTCTCATTTGGGCAAGGTCGTGATTTATTTGACAGCTCTGGGGCCAGCTGTTTTCAAATTTCAAATCAGTGATTTGCCGTTTCACCGTGGAATTGATAAAGTCTAAAGCAAACAGTTACGAAAATGGGTAGGAAATGAGTTGTAAAACTGTGTAAAAGCCACAGTTTAAGAAATACATCTTAAGGTGTCATCTTAAGATGTATATCTTATACCGTGACCCAAACCAATACATCTTAAGGTATCATCTTAAGATGTATATCTTACACCGTGACGATGTATATCTTGCACCGTACGTACAATGCGGGAACTAGCCTCAAACGAGCTTCAGAAGGCGCTAAAGGCGCCTAGCTGCCCCAAAGGTGCTAGCTGACTCACCTATATATCTTACACCGTGGCTAGAACTATTCACCCTCCCCCCTCTGTGATAGTGCGTGGCGTTGCCTGCAGGGAGCGGGGAGCGGGCGTGTGGATGATGAGTAGACCGGGCGCTGGCACGGGCAGCGTGGGCGGGGGCGGCGGCGGTGACGGCGAAGGCGGCGTCAGCGATCGGCGACTGCTGGACCTGAGGGAGGTCATGCAGCACACGCTGCAGGAATTGGCGCACCTGCAGGATTGCATGCTGCAGATGAACGTCAAGATGGACAAGATGAAGGACGTGGTGGGGCTGGTGGCGCTGGGATTCCAGGTAAAACCAGTGGTGCTAAAATAGCACGTACGTTCACGCAAAATTACGCGGGAAGTACTCAAAGTTTCGAAAAATTGTAATTGACCTTATTTCAAAATCTATCTTTAAGACACAGATTTCATTAAGAGAAAAATCTCTATTTTCATAATTGTAGTAGGAAAACATCGAAAAAGTTTTGAAGTTCTGCAGTTTTTAAAAAATCAGGGTTTCTAACGAAAATGAAACCTGCGTCATTCTTCTCCATTTTTTCGCACAACATTACATAACGATCTTCTCTACTGCGTAAGCGGTAGCGAGAAAGTAAAAAAGCAGGAAACCCACTTCAAGCGGCCCGTTCGGCGTGACTTGGTGCAGCACCGGACGAAGTGATTTGCACGGTATTCAGTTAAATGTCACCCATTTTATATACTGTTGCATGCCATCCATTTTATTCAGTTACATGCCACCCATTTTATTATGTTACATGGCACCCATTTTATTCAGTTACATGGCACCCATTTTATTCAGTTGCATCAAATTCTGATCATTCTTTAGTGTTAGACACTAAACAAGAGCCACAAGAAATTGATCCCTTACTTTTAGAGCAAATAACCCATTTCCTTTCGGAACTTCTCCATTTTTAATTTCTATTCAAAGAGAGATCGTCAAGTATCTCTTTTGATCTTTGTGCGCTCTTAAGCTGATAATAAAATCTAATCCAAAGTTTTGGTCAAAGCTATTTTTCGCTATTAGTTTTCTAGCAGGACCATTGAAGATCTACAAAGTTGGATCCTTATTTAATGAGTTTGGTAATGTTGCCCTTTATATTCTTTTAAAAAGGAACTTTTAACATCAAATCTATCAGGTAACATCAAATCTATCTCATAGTGAGAACTTTCTTGTATTTCAGTAGGTTCTGATAACAACAGCGAAAACATTGTCGCCCCCGACAACCATTACAAACGGCAAGAGAACTTTCAGGTTCCCCTATATCTTCTTTATCGTTTTTTTCATTGGCAAACTATTAGTTTAAAAAAAATTAGTTTTTGTTGTTTGTTTCAGAAAACGTTTTTGTTCGTTGAATTTCAGTTTTGATGTTGTTGTTGTTTTTTTAATTCAGCGCCCTTCAGTCTCTTCCTACCATCATTCATAATAACTATACGTTATATAATGAAAATATAATGGAATAGGCAAAACTATTTGGCACAATCGTAAGAATATGAACATGCCTCCTGTTGTACACATCAATAGACATAAGTGACAGTGACACACGGTCTAGACTACGACTACACTACCGACAGTGGAGCGTCACAGGGCCTTCACCTAGTGTGGACATATCGAATCGCCGCGGTTGCACCTTCCGCCATGCAGTGTTGTCAAACCAAGTTAGATTGCACTACAAGAGAGTCATATTACAAGATTACATGATGTTAATTTATTTTATATTTTTGTTTTAAGAAGTATGTAGGAAGACTAAAACATATTTTCAAGTAATATGTGTTCTTAAATTCGTACGAAAAATATGATTAACAACCGAAATATTTATTTTTAACTTTTCAATAAATTGCCAAACTGCCGCCCCTAAAACTTTTCCGCACTAGGCTGCAACCCACTCAGAAATCTGGCCCTGGATAGCTAGGAACTCTGAGCTGGCAGGGCGGCCCCAACATAGCCAGTGGAGGTTGCCGTGAGGGTAAACTGCGTTCTGGCGGGATCCTTATACCAGCCTGTCGGCGTCCTTGTGCATCGGCGGGGGTGAGGATCAGAGCGAAAAGCTTAGGTGCCCACCCCGGAGTTAAGTCCCCCTGATAGAACAAGAAATTGTGTGGAGTGGTAGACCACGCAGGGTCCATACTATCTTCCTTGCACACTAACCTCAATGCACAGTCACGAGTATTGAATGACTCACGAAGGAGAAATAAAAGGTAGACTGTAGAGAGAAACGATAAAAAAAGAAATTTCTTTAATAGGCGTTTTTAATTTCTTTAAGACCTACCACCCTAATTCGGGCATTCTAAATCTATCATTAAACGCTCTTGATATTAATTTTATGAGTGAAATTGTTATAAGTAATACCATGCTAATTTTGTAAATTATCATTACTCTCACGATTCAGATGGAAAGTTTTAATTGGGATTTCTGAAGAAAAGTGATATTTATTAAGATAATTTCACGATCACATTTCATCAATAGGAGAAGATAAGGAGGAGAACAGGATGGAAGGGGTCAAAGAGAAGAAGCAGGGGGAGAAGTAGGAGAAGAAAAAGAGGGAGAAGGAGAAGCAGAAAAAGATCGATCTTTTTTTCGTAAAATACACTTCATAAATAGTCATCAGGATTATATAAGTTTCTCTCTAACCGAAACAACGTCAATAATTGGCGATTCTGAGGGTGTGGTAACTGAAAAGTGATAATTTGGTATGTATGTGAGTGTGCCTGTTTTCGCCTCTGATTAATTTATATGGTCAGAATTCTTGAATGCTTTTGTTAGATTTTTCATTAATAAAATATTTAGTTTAATTTTACTAAGCTTTTGACTTTTTAAAACACGCTTTTCACCTTAAAACATTCGGAAATTTCTTAACTTTGCGGCAATTTTCAAATCTCTTCTTTACATTTTCTCACCTTTACCCTCTCGATTATCGATTTCGGCCCTTCTGAGGTGATGTGCCACGATGTCTAATTAATTAGATTCTTTACGGTGGCACTGTTGCAGGTTCACAAGCTGGGGCGTGACAAAGATCGACAAAAGGCTGCAAGCGGTGGAATGGAAGCTGGGCGAGCGCGCGGAAGGAGAGGATGAAGACGATGACGATGATGAAAAAGAAGATTGTGCGATAGGGAGAACCACAATTCAATCTGAAGAACAAATGGTAAAGCCATAAGTACGAAGGAAAATTGTAGATCAGTTTAACCAGAGAGAGGTGGCGCGGGGTCTTTTGTGACCCCACGTATCTTTGCTTAGCTGCAGTTGCCTAATTTAGCGAGTCAGAAGCTTTACATTTCACATACCTTTCACCACATTTAGCTTTTGTCTGAAGGATTTTCAAAATTTTATATGTAATAATTCATTCATAAATATTTGTGAAACCAATACAAACATCCTAAATGTCGTACTTTTTCTAAGTTGTGTTGATTGGCTTTGAAGCATTTTCAATAAATTGTTTGATTTTATGTGAGACAATGTTAGAAAATGAAACTTACTGAATTTTCTGGTACCCTTTGTCGTTGAAATATTCAGAAAAATGTAAATGGAGTCACTACATAAAATGAAAGATAAATTATAATTTTGCCCTTTTGTTTCAATTTCTCATTTGCACGTTTGTTTATACTAGTGCATTATGTTTATACGACCTTAAAAATGATTGATTATTATTAAAATAACTAATGTCGCACTTATTTCGTGCAAAAGATAATTTTATAAAGAAATAACATAAAGGGGTCAGAAATGACCCCGCGCCACCTCTAACGTAACTCCGGCTACCGCCACCTCTCCAGGGTTAAGAATAACTAGTAATGAGTGACAGATACACGAAACTGGAACCGGCAAAGGTGACTCTGGGTATCATCTGATGACGCTGCGGTGCCTATGAAGGGGGAGGTCCAAGGTTCGAATCGCGACGGTGGCAGGATTTTCGACACTATGTAGATAACTAGGTCACGTTCAGTCGCTGTCTGGAGGAGAATTCTAGCGGATGGCTGCTCTCATAGGTAGTTTTCCTGGTTTCACCGATTCCCACTAGGTAAAAGCCGAAGCAGTACCCTAACAAACTGGGTCACGGACCGCGCGCAATCTTTCCTTCCTCTTCCTTGTCTTATCTTCACACCATACGTACTCACAGGTATGTCCAATACACTACCACACTTGTTGGGAGAACAGTCGGGAGCATAGAGCTTGTCACGGCCTGGGGCGGTACCACGTGGTGGGAGATAACTGGTTAGGGAAAACCTTGCAAACTGACGCAGGTCGTCGCCAGGTCCCGCTAACCAGCGGGGGAAGATCACCGCCCCCCCTTCCCCAATAAGAATATGAACTACACTTACGGGAAAAAAATGACCCTAGCTGTTGACGCGCCCGGAATAATCAATTAATCAATCAATCAACGTAACTGGGAAATAGCTAACGCAATGACACAAATTAATGGATTAACTCATTACTGCCCAGAATTATTCTGCTCGCATTGCGTTCGCCCATTGTTGTCGCGTTCGTGCCCGCACAGGAGCTGTTGCAGCAATCTGGTAGCATGTTTTTGCCACTTTTCAATTGTTATGTTGCTAAATTATACTAATAGAGCGCACTCGAAGCGCCAGATTGGTGGTTATTGAGTATTTTGTTTTTCTATAAGAAGAATCAAAAACCGTTGAAACTTATCTGTATAAACCCCGTCAACCAACCGTTTGTTTTACATCGACCAACCACCGTTTGTTTTATATCGGGCTCTCCCTCCGACTTAACCACAGGCTTATATAAGCTAAGCCCGGTTTTAGATGAAGATTCGAACCGACCCAAGCCATGTGTACACTTTGGCCAGGAATGTACAATGACTTAGCGATCACCACCGGCTAAACCAACATCTGGCATTCAAGAATGAAAAATCTTGCTTGTATATTTCGTTTAGGATGTCTACGTTTACTGAAGAACTAAAATTCACAAAATTTGCAAAAGGATGCTGAAATATATGAAAAAGAGGCAGAGTCTAAATTAGTCAGTTTAGTGTACAACAGAAATACAGATTGGGTTTTCTTGCCCATACAAAATTCCGTGGTCCAAGAGAAGAGTCCAAAGTCGTAGCAGTGTCACCAAATCTCCGGGAGATGTACCAAATCCGGCGCCAGTCCGTTGCAGCACTTCGTCGCAGTAACACGTCATTCTCACGCAGTCTAGTTGCTCGGCTCACTCCTCATCACACTCTGCCCGACCCAGAGCCGGGCCGCCCATTATAAGGCCGCTGGCGCAGACTCGCGCTCCTGGCTCGCTGGTCCGCTGGTGCGGCTGCCACTTTGTTGCTTCGTTGCTTCGGAAAAGAGTGCGCGCCTGCCCGCGCGCGCGCGCCATATTCGAAGGTGGCTGTGTACACAGCACCCTCCCTCTTGAATACGTAGCATACGGCGCGAAGCGCACCGTTCTACGAGTTCTCCTTCTCCCGGCCGAGTGTCCCTCCGGCCGGACGTCAGGCTGCTCCTGGGACTGCGATGCACCGGGCTCCTGTTGCTGCCTCCGCTTCCTGAAATGGCCCCATTGAAATTAATTGTTGCATGGACCTCTCCCTTAATTCCTGCTGACTTACAGTTCCCTGTTTGTCCACACTGGCCTCCTTGAATCTGGGGCGCAACTGTCCCTGATGCCGCACTACCACTTTAGATTCAGTTCTAACCTCATATAATCTGGCCCCCAACTGTCTCTTAATTACACCAGGAATCCACTTTAACTTTTTATTAAATGAGGAGCAAAAAACCTTCTCTCCTACCTTGTACTTGGGTTGAGTACCTTCCGTTGTATACTGGTTGCTGGGAGCCAGTAACGACAACAGCGTCCTCGGCTGCCTCCCATGCAGGATTTCAGCTGGACTGCGCCCCTCCCTGTTGGGCAGGGTGCGGTATGTGGCCAGAACTCGTAGCAACGCCTTCTCACGAGGGGTACCAGCACTCCTCGCCTTACTCATGGCCGCCTTGAACGTGCGGACACACCTCTCCGCTTCCCCATTGGACTGCGGGTGGAACGGAGGCGCACACACATGGTTGATACCGTTAATCCTGCAAAACTGAAAAAAATCTGAGGAAGTAAACTGCGGCCCGTTGTCCGACACTATGGTCTGCGGCAGGCCCTCCGTGACAAAGACCCTCTCCAAAGCTTCAACTGTGGCACTGGCTGTTGTTGAGCTCATTGGCACAATGTATGGGAAGTTCGACAGTGCATCTACCACAATCAGCCACTGTTTATCCCAAAAAGGGCCCGCAAAGTCAATGTGAACTCGTTCCCACGGTTCTCGGGGCCGGGGCCAGGAAACCAGGTCCTGACGCGGCGCACTCTGGTTTGCTTGACATGCCTCGCACCTACGTACTAATCCTTCAATGTCCTTGTCCATAGCTTCCCAATAACAGTACCTCCTTGCTAATTGTTTCGTGTTTACAATCCCCAGTGCCCCTCGTGCAACATATCCAATATTTGTTTCTGTAAACTCTTGGGAATTATTACTCTCATGTGCTGCTCACTATGGTACAACAGAACTCCCTCTCTCACCGACAGCCTGTCTTTCTTGTTGAACTACTTAGCGTTACTTCTGAGCAACCTGGGTGGCCAACCCTTCCTGACGAAGTCCCTTACCGTCTTCAGTTCCGCATCTCTGTCGATGGCTGCTGCTACCACTGCTGACGTCAGGGGGAATTCCTGCAAGTTCTGCCAATCTTCGTCGTCCAACTGCTGGCACTCCTCTTCTGATTCGTCGAACTCCATATCCGGACCTGCGGGGCACCTCGACAACGCGTCCGCGTTGGCATGCTGAGAGGTTGCCCTGTAGTGGATTTCATAATTGTAGTCCGATAAAAAGAGTGCCCATCTCTGCAATTTCTTCACTGTCCCTTCTGGTAGTTTCCTCCCTATGTGAAAAAGCTGTACCAACGGCTTGTGATCCGTAATGATGTGAATTTGGCCCCGTATACGTACTCATTGAATTTTTTCACTCCGAACACGACCGCCCAAAGCCTCTTTTTCAACTTGACTGAAATTCCTCTGATGTTTATTCAGCGTTTTGGATGCAAATGCTATGGGTCTCTCGATGCCATTTTCATCTTTCTGTGATAGGACTGCACCCACTCCATAGTCGGAAGCGTCCGTGGCCACTGTAGTCACTCTGCCCGGTACAAAATGATTCAATTGAGTAGTAGTGACGATTTCAGTTTTTAATTTCTCCAATGCTATGTCGCACTCCTTTGACCAAATAAATTTTGCTCCTTTCCTCAGCAGAGCATTCAATGGTGCCGTTATAGTTGAGTACCCTTTAATGAATTTATTGTAGTAGTTCACTTTACCCAACAGAGCTTGTAACTGCTTCACATTAGTGGGTGGCGGAATCTTCTTAATTGCCTCCACATGTTGTTGTGTGGGTGCAATGCCCGAGCCATCCAGTTTGTGCCCTAAAAAAACACTTGCTTTCTAAAAAAATCACATTTCTGCCAATTCACTCTAAGCCCATTGTCTCTTAATAAACTTAGTAACTCCCTAAGATTCCTTATGTGTTCTTCCCTGGATCTTCCCGTAACTATGATGTCATCCAAGTAGTTAATGCAGCCTGGTACCTGTATCGTGAGTTTCTCTAGTGCTCTCTGAAAAATGGCCGCGGCTGACGCTACTCCAAAAGGCAACCTATTGAACTGGTATAAACCTAATGGTGTGTTAACTACTAACACTTTCCTCGCTTCCTCATCTAACGGAACTTGTAAATAGGCATCTTTCAGGTCGATCTTGGTAAATTGTTGCCCTCCTGCTAACTTCTGAAATAAATCCTCCGGCTTCGGTATAGGGTACTGCTCAATCTCGATCTGTTGATTTACAGTACTTTTGAAATCGCCGCAAAGTCTTATCCCTCCATTGGCCTTCCTCACAATCACCAAAGGCGTTGCCCATTCACTTGTCGTTACACTAGTTATAATCTTCTCTTGTTCTAGCCTGCGAATTTCCTCGTCCACACTACTCCTGATCGCCCACGGAACTGATCTGGCCTTACAAAACTTGGGTTTATGCTTCTCTTTCAACACTAACTTTGCTTGAAAATTTGTAAACTCTCCTAATCCGGGCTCAAAGACTTCGGAAAATTCCTGTTTTAGTCCTTCTAACAAAGATAACTCTTCGTTCTCTGAAACAGCATTCACTTGGTCTACTACGCCAAAACCCATGGCACTGAAACTGTCCAAACCTAACACATTTGTCACGTCGTATCTGTCTACTACTATTAAGTTTATTTTTGCTTTTCTGCCTTTGTAGCTAGCCACTGTTTCAAATTTTCCGATCACTTTAATGGGGTTCCTACCAAAACCAACAATAGCTTTCTCTACTTTGCTCACTGCCGGGGCCCCTAACCTCTTGTAAGTGTCCAAATTTATCAAAGTTACCGTGGCCCCTGTGTCAATCAAAAACTGCACTTCCTGCTTACCTATCTGTATGTTCGCTAACAGCCTATTTTGTCCCTTGTCATTCAACACCCGATTCACTGTATCTATTTCCATTTCCTCGTGCTTCCCGTTCCTGCTCTGCTTTTCACTTTTACGCCCTGATCTACACACTTCTTTGACGTGCCCCACTTTTCCGCACAAAAAACACTCCGCGTTTCTAAACCCACAGTTCTGCCTACTGTGGAACTTGTTACAGTTTCTGCACGACTTCCATGATTTACTAACACTTTCACTGATAAACCCGCGCCTGCGTTGCCCGAATCTGTCCTTATCAGCACGCGCTGCATCATCGCTGCCGCTGTCATAATTGTCTTTGGCCTTCTCACGCCGACTACCCCTACTGTTATCAGTGCTCGGCCGCCGCTCCTTATCTCTAACCTCGCTGCATACCGAATCTGACTCGCTGCTGCAATGCTCACGGCGGCCGTACGGCCGCTTGATCTCACACACCTGACCATCTCCCGCTATGTGACGCGCGTTTTCCCGCGTTGCTTCGTACGTAGCTGCTATGCGTTGCACTTCTTCTAATGCCGGATTTGTATTCCTCAGAGCCTCTAATCTAATTTTCTCTTCCGGTGTATGCAATATTACCATATCTCTAATTAACGACTCCGCATATGACCTACCACACTCTTCAGATGCACATTTGAATTCGCACTTCTGCGCCAACCCGTTCAATTCTGCTATCCAGTCACCGTGCGTCTGATTCTCTTTCTTCCTCTTTTGAAAAAACGAATATCTGGCTGCTACTATGTGCGGTTTTTTTATGTAATGCTTATCCAGCGCTTCCCTAATCTCCTTCCAATCTAGCTTCGCTACCTCCTGCCCCGCAAAGAGCTTCCTAAGTAAGCTTGTGGTGTTACAGCCCACGTTGCTCAAAAATGCTGCCCTTTTCTTATCTTCACCCATAACATTATTGCACACCCAATGCTGCTCCAAGCTATCAACGTAATCTGTCCATTTCTCTTTATCTGGTTGAAAAGGTGGAAACGGCGGGGGCGTACGCTCACTGATGGCACGACTCACCGACTGCAAAGCTTCGAACAATGCCTTTTGCTGTTGCTCCAATCTAGCCGCCTGTTGCTCCTGCAATTGAAGCTGCTTGGCTGCTAGTTGCTCCTGAAACTGCATCTGCTGCTGCATCACCTGAAGCACTTTCGTTAATTCTGACGCACTCTCCATCTTCTTTTACCCTCGTCGCCAGTGAAATATATGAAAAAGAGGCAGAGTCTAAATTAGTCAGTTTAGTGTACAACAGAAATACAGATTGGGTTTTCTTGCCCATACAAAATTCCGTGGTCCAAGAGAAGAGTCCAAAGTCGTAGCAGTGTCACCAAATCTCCGGGAGATGTACCAAATCCGGCGCCAGTCCGTTGCAGCACTTCGTCGCAGTAACACGTCACTCTCACGCAGTCTAGTTGCTCGGCTCACTCCTCATCACACTCTGCCCGACCCAGAGCCGGGCCGCCCATTATAAGGCCGCTGGCGCAGACTCGCGCTCCTGGCTCGCTGGTCCGCTGGTGCGGCTGCCACTTTGTTGCTTCGTTGCTTCGGAAAAGAGTGCGCGCCTGCCCCGCGCGCGCGCGCCATATTCGAAGGTGGCTGTGTACACAGCAGATGCAACGGATGCTGAAGAGATAACATTCTTGGCAGAAATCCTGCCCGTGGGCATTGATGGGTTAAAGGCCACGCGCAATGACTTCAATTGTTCTAGATTAGGGGTGTCCAAGTTGCAAGGCCACAACTAAAACCTTTAATCTGGCTTGGAGCCTTTTTTTCATTACTGGGGCGATCCTCACGTGGCCCGTATTGTTGATCTCGGCAGTTTCCCCGGCTGCTCTGGACTGGGGTGGGGGAATGGAATCATTTTGCACCACGCTTGAAAGACATTGGGTTGAGTTTTGAATTTTTGAATTTACTTCAAAAAATTATTGAAATAAAACGTAACCTATTTTTACATTAAGGGGGTGTTGACCTCGTCAGGGCGCATGTGCTTACAAGCAACACTCACCGTCCTGGATACTCGGATTGACATGGAATTTTACCAGCTTGTTCAGCACGTTTCAAAACCTCTACATACAAATTTTTACATGCTATGAAGTATTGGAAGTATTGTTTTTTCGACAATTAGTCTTGAGATCTTTCGTGACCTTACCGCCTCTAGAAGGGCCGATATCGCTGCTTGCAGCCGATAATGGCGGCGCGGTGTGTGAGTAACGACCGCAAAACCAGCGGCGAGCAGCGATTTCCGCCCTTCCACAGGCGGTAATGTCATGAAAGGTCTCAATACTAATTGTCACAAAAACACTACTTGCAATGCTTCATAGCACGTACAAATTTGTATGTAAGGGTTTTGAAACGTGCTGAACAAGCTGGTAAAATTTCATGTCAACCCGAGTATCCAAATCGGTGAGTATTGCGTGTTAGCGCAATATTCTCGTCCGACATGGATGCAAGAGACTTTGGCGTTTGTCTAATCTAATACCATTTCGCGAGCCACAATAAATGGCACGGCAGGCCGCCAGATGGACAGCTCTGTTCTAGATGTTTCATACGCTGAAGGACGCGCCGGCCATTTATTCTCATACATTACTTGTACAACATGACAGCGATTTCCAACAATTCAAACATTGGGACTCAAACACTTCCATCGAAAGCATTAATTCCAAAGTCAAAAGAATTCACTTATGGCGCATATAGCTGTAGCAGATGAGGTAAGGTGTTCACTGTGTCTTGAAAGTACAATTTCTTGAAATATATTTACTTCTGGAAATTATTAATTTTATGTGCCGTGGTAAATTTAATTTATCTTGTGACTCATTACTAAGGTGAATACATCCGGCGCCAACCACCACGTCGGCTCGTGGTATGTGTCTGGTATCGATTGGAGGACCCACGGAACACTACTAATCAGAGCAGCTAGACGACTAGTATTCTCTTCCAGGCAGCGGCTGAATTCGTTTGAGTCATGTAGCTAGTGTAGAAAATTTGCTAGCGCCGAAACTCGAACCCTAGGACACCAAAGTCCGAGTCGCTGAAAGGACAGCTGATCTCAACCCAGCCGGTTGACTTTCATCCAGGAAGAGCTTTAGCGAACGAGGCGATTACGATTATGTAAACCAGTGTTGTCAAGGTCGATGCCACGAGCGGGAGTCCGTAGCACGAGTGCTACAAAGAAATTGCCCCTTCACGTAAATCGTCACCCGCCACCACAGACAACGCCATCACTATTGTAAAACGGTGGGGTTACCAATAGTTTTCCTTTCCCGACGCTAGTGGCGCAGAGAAGCTCGTGGCATGCTACGGTGCCACGAAGCGTGCCACTGCCACCAGTACAAGACCTGACACCACTGATGTAAACGCTTTGCCGACCTCTGTGACAGTTGAACGCGTCGTTGGGAGCGCCGCCTACCGACCGTCTGTCGCCGCGGTGCGTCCGCAAGGACTCGTCCAAGCCTTCCATGGCGGCGCCGCCGGCGACGGCGGCGGTGGCAGTGGCGGTGCCCCGGCGCGACGTCTCGCTGCCCGCTCGCTCGCCTCCCGCCCTCGCCGCCGTCCCCTCCGCGGGCCGCCGCCGCCCGGCCCCGCCCGCGCTCCGACCAGCGCCCTTCGCCGCCGCCGCCGCCACCGCCGCCGCCGCCTTCGCCGCCGCCGCCCCGCGGCAACCGCGCAGCCGCCAAGCGCCACGCGCAACTCGGACGCCAGCTGCTGAAGGCGAGTCACGTGCTTCGGAGGAAATGGGCAGTTTTTGCTAGCGTAATGTACGTTATACTTCGGTTTTTCTTTCTTGGCGCACGGGGGGGGTGTCAATAAAATGGAATATCTCACGGTGTTTCGCATCTTTCGCGGTTGTGCCGCTAGAAGTCGCATGATCGCGACTGTATCGAGCAGTGCTGGCGATCATGCTACTCCTGGCGGCACAACGGAGAACGACGCGAAATACCGTGAGATATTCTATTTTATTGACACCCCCTCCGTGTGCGAAGAAAGAAAAACCGAAGTATAGCTATAGAAGCTCCGCGTGTTGGGACCGTATTGAGCTGGGCAGATAAACTTGTTAGACCGTATCGAAAAGAGAGCGATAAAACTTGAAGGAAAAAAACAATGGTCAGACTCTGATGTGGGAATACCTAGGGAAACGTCGAAAGAAGCTAGTAAATCTTTTCAAAGCTTTACACTGGATGTAAAGTGTTAAACGAATAGGATAGGGCACACTCAATTTTTCGGAAGGAGAGACCATCCATACAAAATTATACATAGGAATCAAGAAATCGATGTAGGTAAATACTCTTTTTCTACTCCCGTTGTATAATGCTGTCATTGGATGGCTGCAACCAGTTGCGTAATGATTCATTATTCATATCATCAGTTTTCATTATTATACAGGTTCTTGGCCAATCACAGAGACGCTTACAAACCAAATATTGGCACTTCTTTAATCATTGAGAATCGTTGCAGTAAATGTTTCGTTCGAGTGTGTATAATAAAATTGTATTTAATATTATATTATACTTCTCAGTTTTAATTTCTTTATCAGTAGTAATTTTTACGTGAAATATTATTTAAAATAAATTGGAGCGTAATTCCACTTAGACACTATTTGACTAGCGCAGTGGTAGATATGGCGGAGAACATTTGAGTCACATTAAGATCTGAACGTCAGTCATTTTGTGTAATTTGCTGCTGTCGTGTGGTTGTCCTTAAAAACCGGCTTCTTCTTTGGTTCAAGATATATAGTGAATGGTAGTTCCTTATAGTGGTGCTGACATTTCCAAAAATGAGAGAAAATGCGAAAATGGTGACGTCGGAATATTATAGCCGCAATTTTTGTAGTCCCTCGCAGGCACTCTATTAAAACTAAGCCACTTGCGGGTGTAGGGTAGAGGTGTCCGCTAGGTGGCCTTGACTGAATCTTGCATGTTGACTGCCACGAAACGATTTAGTGGAGAAGTTTAACTTATAAAAATTACCGTAGGCCGTAGAAAAAGTACCGTATGAAACTCGATGTCATGTGTATTAATACACTCGTGTGAAGTTTACGATACTCGCTCGTTCCTCGCGCCAATCGTAATGTCACACTCGTGTATTCATACCCATCATTACACCATCGTTTCATAATATACTATTTACCAACCGGACAATAACTGACTGAAACAATCTACCTGCTGCAGCACTAGCGACTTTTTCCCCTAGTTCGCGTTGCTTCCGAAATCGCCTAGGGAATTGCGTGTGATCCCAAATATTTGTGTGTGTTATATTTCTTTGTTACTTTGTTGTAGTTTCCCTATAATATGTATTTTTAAGTTATCTTTGTATGTCTTTATATGATCAGTATAAACCCAGCCACCGGGCAAAAGCTCATTATCAGGAAATAATAAATATTAATATTAAGAATTCTCCAAAAATTGAGACAAAATGACAGATCGCTAAACAAGCGAACATCACATGTAATTCAGAGAAGTATCGCACCGCCGCGACAGCTGTTCAGCCACGTCTCTTCGTCAAGTGCTTATGTTTGTTTATGGCTCTCATTAAGACATCAAGACTTCTCATGGTTCTTGTCTCAACCCTGAAATTATATAAAAAAATAAATTGATAAAATGCAAAGTACGGAACGCTCTCGATCACAGCTCGCCACCTTACCACCAAGGAGCAGGAAACACGTGCATCAGTACCCATCTCACATTCAAGACTCGGTTTTAAAATAAACATAATACTTATCACACAAAAAGTAAACTCAGTGTAATGTTTATGTGAAAAAATAACTTTTACAGAAGCGACGTAGCACTCCACTTCCTAATTTCAATTATTTCTCCTGGCGCACTATATTTTCGTCGGACGAGGCCATCAGAAAAGGAAGCGTCGAAACCATTTACAAGTTAGCCAACTGCAAATGAACGAATGGAGGAAGGAGAGTCTAATGGGCCCAAGGACGCAACGGCCACAGAACCTTCTGTTGCGTTGCATAAAGAAAGGTTCCATTTATTATAGACAATCAGATCAGGTGATAATAAAATATATTTCATACAAAGTTGAAGAAAAACGAAGTTGGAGTTTCACAGGTTGGAGTTTCACAACGTTTCAGAGATCATTTGTCTCCATCATCAGGTACATTTTGGCTAAAATCAAATTTATTACATAAATATGATTAAATAAAATAAATCTTTTTAAATATAAATATATCTTTTTTATATATCTATATATCTTATATATTTATATATCTATATATTTATATATCTTTTTTTCTTTCTTCAATTTTGTATGAAATATATTTTATTATCATCTGATCTGATTGTCTATAATTAATGGAACCTTTCTTTATGCAATGAAGAATAGACAATCAATAAAAATTTCTGTTACGTTGCCAGCGCTAGCTGTCAAACCTTTCTTATAAAAATCGCTCTATATCTTCAGGCCGACCTGGGTGGCCGAGATGTCTAGAGCTTGTGCCGGCTCAGCGCCTCGGTCGGAAGGGTCGCGGGTTCTAGTCTCGCCGTTGGCATGGTTGTTTGTCTCTCTTGTCTTTCATGCATGTTTTCTCTCGGAAGGCCTTGTGAGTATGCAGACCACAGACAAGGTATTTCTTATAACACAGATAATACCATGAATGCTTTGGAAATTGTCGATAAATATCCAACTCGCAAAGCGAGGAGGGGGATTTATCTGAGAATTTGCAAAGCATGAATGGTATTTAATAGAACTATTCCACGAATAAAATTACGTGCAGAGAGTTTCAAAATGCGCTAATTATGAAATGATTATTGAAATTATGATTATTGAAAATAACTGAAAGCATGTTATAAGAAAGAGGTATATACGCGCTTTATTACACATCAACACAGCGATCGGTACATACCTCCTCTTACGATAGATGAGTCGCAGCTTATTTTTGGTCAGGAGGGAGGGCGGTAATAAAAATAGGATAGAAAAAGCGATAAACGTTTTGAGATACACCACACTGATTCGACGGGATACTATACCTATACGTATAGTTAAACTCTAGGCCGATAAAACGGTAAAAGTCAGATAGGCCGATATAAACGGTACAGTTTTCGTGCAGATTCTCGTACAGTTTCTGTACAGAAACGTCAAGATCTCAAACTGAACATATAAAAGCCAAAAAGTCATGCATACGCGGTCTATACCAGACTTTACGCTTTCTGTATGAATCGCCACAAGCCGCCGCTAGGGTAGCTACCGGGAAACAACTGAATTGCGACGTTCGAGTACTTTCGGATGTGGTATTCTGTGCGTGCGTTCTGGCTGTAATTTTGATTTAGTATTAATTAACCATGAGGAGCATAGAGAATAAAAATAGGAAGGCAGGGATAAGGAAAGAGGTAATTTATCACAATATATCACTTTATACAATCGCACTTTGACACATCTAACCACAAAATCGACATGGCCGATTACCGTTAGTGAACGATTCTGCCGCTAGAGGCGCTGGAGTCAAACTGTTCTACACGAAAAATTATGAACAACGTAATAATTTTTTCATGCAGAAAGCGTAAAGTCTGGACTGCATGAAGAATCTGCACGAAAACTGTACCGTGTATAACGGCCTTATGGGTTTTAATTTTACGAATGGAATAGTCGATGCAACTTCATTATTTGTAACTTCATTATTTGTGCACGTCTTCTGAATTTCAGAGGGAAATATAGTTATTCAAATTATCGTTTTCCATATTATCGCGGCAAAAAGTATTATTCTTTCATGAAGAACATGAGGGTTCAGGGCAGGAATTTATAGCTAATTTACCTTTGAAAATATATTTTATTATTTAGGAGCGAATATTTTGTCAACAAAACTTGAAAAAAACCGCTCTTTACTGTATTCAAAATTCGACTAGAATATAGTTGAGGATAGAGATCACAGAATTATGAAAACGTGCACAAAATTCACTTCTCCTCGTAGCTCGTCACACACAGTTTTTAATTGTTTTTGACGTAAATAAATAAATAAACTAAACTTGCGGAATGGCATGAGCCTTGGCGTGTTGTGGCGCAGGCAGTGGAGGCGGGGTCCCCCGAAGAGGTGGCGCAGCTGTTGGACGCTGGCGCCGACGCCAACTTCTCCGCTGCGGGCAGATGGGTGCCGCTGCACCGGGCCGCCCGCAAGGCAAGTTCGCGTCTAAACGGACGGTGTTGTGCACCAACCGGCTCTGCGACATCACACAAGTTTTGAGATAATCGTGTTCGAAGGTTTTATTACATTTTTCCAGCTGTGAAAACTGTAATTTAATTATTTCATTCATTGAAGCGCCAAACTACACAAACATGAGTGGAATATCTGGCGCTTACCTGCATGATGTGAAATTAAGAACAGCAGATTTGAAGATCTAGGTGTATAGTCGGTTGTTGCGAAACAAAATCCCTGATGTTACTGATGGCGTTTATATTTTTCATTAATTATAAGGCTATTTTTACAGATTTGGCGCCAAAAATTTGCAATTGATGGCGTCCATATCTCATTTTTTTCAAAAATGGCGCTTAGCCGGTTGATACATAACACCGTCCAAACTATCCACGGGATGGTTCAGGATAAATGTTAAAAACTTCTACGGCTTACAGACGGGTCGATGATGGTCTTTATTTGTCAATGAACATATGAGGAATCGCCCTCCTCCAGCTGAAGTTGAAATTCCCGAATCGCAGCCACGTGACATTTGATATTTGTCCCAGCCAGCATCACGATGTAACTCACAAATCCCTCATTGTCTCACTCTCAATTCCTTCATACGAATATGCACCTAATTCATAATAGACAAATGCTGTGGTTGAATCATGCTATCGGATTAGAGGGTTGTAGAAGAACTCATCACACTCGCGGATAAAACCGCTGTATAGTCCCCACCATATATCACCCGCCTCTAACGATTTCTGTCGTTTCTTACACAACTGCTGCTGAACTTAATGCTGACTGAACAGCAAAAATTTGCTGTTCAGTCAGCATTAAGCCTGTCACTGTGACGCAGAATCGCAGGTAGCTGTCAAACATAGTATTTATCGCTGACTAGCGAACTCCTGCGACACAGAACTGTTGATCCCAAAGTCTTGCAATTTTCTCAGTTGTGGTGATAATTGTGTGGAAAAATAGGGCAACATGCTGCATCTGCTACAGGAGAGTATTCCTATGATATTGTGTTTCCTTATTGTGGACAACGAAAGGAAACACTTTCCGGATGCGTCTTTTTCGTTAGTTTACAGGTTGGTCGTTCCTCCGAAGGAGAACCGGGTTATATCTCAAGGCATCAACTGATAACACTGCAATGCCTCTAACCGAGAGCTACCCAACGAGAGTTCGAGACCCAACGGTGGCAGAATTTTTTACGTTGGCTAGATAGCTACGTTAAATTCAACTGCTGTCTGGAAAATTCTAGCTGCTCTAATCGGTCGTTTTCCGTGGCTTGTGCGATCAACATCGGGTGAATGCCGGAGAAGTACTTTAACAAACGAGCCATGGACCGCGCGAGCTTTCTCCGTCCTCTTCCATGTTTCAACATCTGTACTTACTCATACACACATTTACCCGCACAACAGTATCAGACAAGAAGGGGCTTAGAGCTTGTCGCGGCTGAGGCTGCCGGAGATACTTGGAAGAGGAGATACCCGCAGGCTGACGTACAGGTCGGAGTCGGATCTCACCATTCAGCCTGGGTAGACCTCCGCCACTTCCCGTGATAAAAAAACAAAGTGAAGGGCTACTACGGTTCGAGACCCGACGGTGACAGAACTTTTTATGTTGGCTAGATAGCAGCGTCGAATTCAGCTGCTGTCTCGAAAATCCTAGCGGCCGGGACTAGCGTTTTTATTTCTTGGCGTGGAGGTCTTGTCCTTACGATGGCATATCTCACGGTATTTCGCATCATTCTCGGTCGTGCCGCTAAGAGTCGCATGATCGTGCCGCCAAGAGTCGCTCGCTGTATCGAGCAGTGCTGGCGATCATGCGACGACGCGAAATACCGAGAAGATTCATCGTGAAGACAAGCCCCCAAGCGCCAAGAAATTAAAACACAAGTTTAATGACCATAACACTTACGGAACTGATAGGACCGCAGTCGTTGATGAGCCCGCAAACCCGAAACGACGCAGAACGCACGCGCAGGGGGACGCGGAGCTGGTGTCGCTGCTGCTGCGGCGCGGGGCCGACGTGAACGCGCGCACGTCGTACGGCTTCACGGCGCTGCACATCGCCGCGCACAACGACCCCAGCGGGTCGTGCGCCGCGCTGCTGGTGGCCGCGGGCTGCGACGTGAGCGCCCAGACCAAGTCGGGCCGCACGGCGCTGCACGCGGCCGCGGAGACGGGCAACGCCGCGGCGGCGCGCGTGCTGGTGGCGGCGGGCGCGGCCGCCAGGTGGCCACGGCATTAGGAGGAGCAATAGTAGTGGCAATAGTTGCAATAAATGAAGTAGTAGTAGTAGTAGTAGTGAAAGTAGTAATAGTTGTAGAAGCGGTATGAGTAGTAGTAGTAGTACAGTAGTGGTAGTAGTACTGAAAGTAACAATAGTTGTAGAAGTAGTATTAGTAGCAGCAATAATATTGGTAGTAGTAATACTACCAGAAGTAGTAGCAGCGTAGCAGCATTTGTAGTAGAAACAATAGCTTATTAGCAAAAGTAGCAATAGTTGAAGTAGTGGTAGTAGTGGAAACAGTAGTGGTAGAAGTAGTATTAGTAGCAGCAATAATAGTAGTAATAGTAGTAACAGTTGTACTAATAGTAACAGAAGTAGTTGCATTTGTAGTAGAAACAATAATAGAAATAGCATCAGTACTAGTAGTAGTGATAAAAGTCGTATTACAACCACTACTAACCATTAGTATTATTAATACTATAGACACCACCAGCTTTACTACTACTAGTGCCACAACCAACTGTACTAATAAAACGATTGCTACTACCACAATTGTTACTACTATCACTACTTCGATCACAACTCCTATCATCGCCAACACTACCACATCTACGATTACTAATATGAGTACTACCACAATTGCTTGTATTATTATAACTTTCACAACTACTTCCTACTACTGCCACTACATTTACATCTACTACTACTATCACCACTTTAACTACCACCCCTACAACTACTACAACAACTACTACTACTACCATCTATTACTACTGCTACTACTACTGCTGTACTATTACTACTGCTACTAGTACTACCACACCACAACTACTACTACTACCACACTACTACTACTACCGCATCTGCCACAACTACTTCTATTACTAGTACAGTTACTCCAAGTGCTACTATCTCTACCACTTTCACTACTATTTCTGTTACTAAGAGTTGTGCTTCTACCACTATCACTTGCACCCTACCCCGATCCACCCAGACCGGAAGGCAAATCTGAGGCCCCCAAGGAGGTCTGTACTAAACGTGAATATTACGCGCCTCGCGCCGCGCCACGGCCCGGGACACACCTGATTGACACACCTCCATATCTTGCACCGTGGCCAGGGTGCGGGACGACGCGGGCCGCACGCCGGCCGACGTGGCGCGCACGCACGAGCTGCACCTGCTGCTGGAGAGGGCTGCGAGCGCGCAGAAGAAGCTGCCGCCCATGTCGCTGCTGCGCGAGCTGCGCGACCTGCGCGCCCAAGGATACGCGAACGACGCCCGCGCCAGGGAATGACTATGTGCCAGGTGCAATCGAAAATAAAAGTGTTTTTTTATATTTTCATCATATGCAATTTGGTTTATTTTTATTGAAGGAACGGAACATACAAAACGGAAGGAAGGGGTATTCCACAGGGTAAGGATTTTGGTCCTCGTTACTTTTTTGTTTTTTATCCTTCACTAATATTAGATACTGAGACAAATTGTCAATTGTTTCCCTAGACACCCCGTTTTCGTTTTTATGATCATTCATAACAAACGAGTTTCAGTGATCCCTGTAATTATTATGCCCCACTAATGTTCTTTGATACACAGGTTAATATGAATAAAAAGAAGTAGAAAAATAAAGTGGAAATATATAAGAACAGTTGAAGAAGAAAGGGAAAAAGAAGAAGGGGAGATCTTTTGCTTTTGCACATTACGGTATTCGTTATTCACTTAAAGAATCACGTATTTTGCATTCTTTTGTCTCATTTGTGAGGCTTCGATACAGTGGAGCATCTATTGCAAGTTACAGAAATAGGTTTCGGATTGCTGTTATAAGAACACTTTTACGAGACGGGATCGAAAAGCTGATAAGGTTCTCGATCTTCTATTCGAGGTTCACTAAGTGACGTACACTATGTGATCAAAAGTATCCGGACTCGTAGGTGGTGGTGTTATGATGTTGTCGCGTTTTTCATGGAGGGATCTTGCACCCCTTGTTTTGTTTGGTACTATCAAGGCACAGGCCTACGTTGATGTTTTACACACCTTCTTGCTTCCCACTGTTGAAAAGCATTTCGGGGATGGCGATTGCATCTTTCAATACGACACTGTTCATACTGCACGGCCTGTGGCGGAGTGGTAATACGACTGTAACATCCCTGTAATGGACTGGCCTAGATTGAGAACTGACTTGAATCCTATCAAACAACTTTGGGGTGTTTTGGACCGCCGACTTCGTGACAGGTCTCACCGATCTGCATCGATACCTCTCCTCAGTGCAGCACTCCGTGAAGAATGGGCTGCCATTCCCCAAGAAACCATCCAGAACCTGATTGAAAAAACATGCTTGCGAGAGTGGAAGCTGTCAAGGCTAAGGGTGGGCCAACACCCTTTATAAATCCAGAATTACCGATGAAGGGCGCTACGAACTGGTAAGTCGTTTTCAGCCACGTGTGCAGATGCTTTTGATCACTTAGTGTATTTCCAAGGAACACATTTTTTAGGATACCTAATGCCACTACCCATTGTAAACACTGCTTGAAAATTCGCTCGGTCTCTTGGACGACTGGTTCCCCTCCGGACTTCTCATCACCCCTCGTGTCATCACGTGGTTCCCCTTGCAGGCCTTCCCTGAGGACAAAGACTCCTCCTCTCTTGGCCAGTGGGTACCTTCCTCATGACAGCCTTCGGTCTGGATGTGGATTTTCTACACCAATTAAGAAACTGGGTCTAAGAACAATGTACAAGATGAAATCAAATCAAAATATTTTCATTATTTCACCATATATCCCCTTTTTTATCTGACAGTAGGAATAAAAAAGTGTTTTTGTTGTATGTTCTATGTATGCCCGAAACTATATTCACTCGACGACCTAAACGGTGCGGCGACGAATATATAGAGAATTTCCTTATGTTGGTATGTAGATTTCCACAGGCATCACTGCAAAATGTTTTTTATATCAAGTGATTCTGAACATATTAGGTCAATTGAGTGGTTCAGTACCAGAGCTGCTTAACCCACAAAGTCATGAAATCCCTTATTCCTTCGAAAGATGGCTCTGAATGATTTTCTATTAATACCAAAATTCTTTGTCCTTGAGAATGAATGAATGTATTCATGACTGAAGTGGAATGAATAAACCATTTATTCATTCATTCACAAGGATTAAAAAGTTTTGTACTTATACAACTAATAGTTTAGAGCCATTTTGTAGAGGAAAAGTGCCTTCTTAACCTAGTGGGTTATGCACCCCTTGCATTGATCCACTCAATTATTAACGATTAATAAAATTAAAAAATATTAATTAAACATTTGTTGCCCTTTGCCTACATTTTAATTTGAGTTTTTTGTTGTGACTCGGGAAAACTCAGAAAACAGGAAAAAAGAAAACAGTTAATACAATGTTTATTATCAGTGGCTACTTGCCACGTCCAAAGAAAAAAATCGAGTAAAATGCCAGGTCGTCAGATATCCAGAAGATGTACCACACACAAGCCAAGTCACAAACCAACCAACCGAAATACAATACAGTGAAAGCCGAGTCGTTATTCAAAGTAGAAAGAATTCTCCCAACTCGGTAATCTCGCTCGCTCGTAATTACAATCGTGCCGCAAGCGTCCAGGATGCCGCTTATTATACTGCGATTTTTCTAACTGCGTCTCTCAAGGCCACTCAAATCCCATCTTCGCGATGGAATATGTCACGGCATTTCGCGACTTTTCTCGGTCTTGCCGGTAGAAGTCGCATGATCGCGAGCACTGCTTCATACGGTCGCGATCGTGCGAAATCTAACGGAACGACTGAGAAAGACGCGAAATGCCGTGACATATTCCATCGCGAAGATGGGATTTGAGTGGCCTTGAGGGACGCAGTTAGAAAAATCGCAGCGTAGTCGCTTCTCAGTGGCCCTTTACTTCGACGGGCCAAGGGGAAAAGAGGGGAAGCGCGCCCTCCCTTCGCTGTGCTGGCGTCGGCTCCGCAGCCCTGCGCCCGTGGTAGCCTCCATCGGCGGATGGATTGTCGTCAGCTCGCCCCCGGCGAGCCTTTGCTGCCGTGGCGGTCTGTACAATCACTAACCGCCACGACAGTTTTTGTGTACTGCGTTGAAACATGTTTGGAACAGGTTGGATTATTGAAAAAAATGCATTTATTTACATCATTGCATTGCATTTTTGAAGAATTTTAGAATGATGTAGAAAAAATATATGCTTTCATTAAAAAAAAACACAGTTGTGTCAATATCTCTAAAATTACATACCGCACAAACAACAAAACAAATGATGTTATTGCCCCCCCCCCTCACCATATGCAACAACATGGCGCAAATAGCACCTCGATACTTCAAATCGTTTTCAAGATATTTGCTGTGGCCAATATAGTTGGTATACCAACATCCAATTTTACATATATAGATACATTAACAATAATAACAGCTTAAAGACAATAAATGCAAAAATAACCGTTTTAACAGAAAAGTTTACGATAATTGATTAATACCTCCAAAACTATACATGATAGCAATATTTTGACAGCAGGGATGGATTTATCATGTAAAAATACTATAGAATAATGCAAAAGTGTACATGTGGCAAAACCATTGTTAATCATTGTTATTTTGTATTTCCGCCGCGTCAACTGCAAATGTACAAATAAGTAGTCCTGGAGGTGAAGAGCATGTTATATGGGTGCCACCCCAGCTGGGACAAGCTCGAAGCTCCTGATTGGTCTCTAGACGTATGTAGTAGTGAAGTGAATTTAAATATGAGGAAGATCGCGCGCAGTCCGTGGCCCGTTTGTCTGGGTATTGCTCCGTCATTCGCCTGTCACTGATTGGAGAAACCACGGCAAACGTTTTACGTGGTATTTCTATAAAGGCCATTTCGGGGCCATTTTCATCAGGCAAAATAATTTAATCCAAAAAATTGGAATCATTTCTGAGAAAAAATCTTAAATATCCCTGAGGCTTCATGTAAAGACCCCCGAAAGTTAAAATAACCGTTTCAAATTCAGTGGTCCACGACACCAACCAACTCAATAAAACAATTACCGTTAAGGTACTTCTCCGGCATTCGTCTGGGGATTGATCTGAGAACCATGGAAAACTATCGGTCAGAACAACTGGCCGCTAGAATCCACCAAGACAGCGGCTGAATTCGTCCTAGTTCTCGAGCTAGAGTTGAATCTCCATCACCGGCTAGACTCGCAACCCCTGGTTAGGGTTCTGCAGTGATATGTTGACAGCCCCCAACTGACTGACGTAACGAAATCGTGTCTTTTTCAATACAAATGCTGGGGATCATCCCCTTGTATGAACAAATACTTCCTTAAATATTGGAATAGTGACATTGGATAAGTGACAGTGGCAATCATTTTAAGACATCCCTTAAAGTAATTCCTTATACAAATGCAAACTATGAATATGGCCCTATGTGTTATAACAAATCTAATAAAATCATTTCACAGGGACGCCATTAAAACTAACTTCTATGTATAACCTTGTTCTTTATAAATATATTCTTGTCATATTTAGTAAAATGGGGGCCAATATAAAAACGAGAGAATGTGAGTTTTTTGGTCCTGGTTAATGTCATAATGTTTACTCAATTTTGAAATATTTAATTTTTGTAAATGGGAAAAGTAATTTATCATGATTTGGGGATTTTTTGGATAACTAATCGAGGCATAATAAGTTCGTCAGAAGTTGTGGTTCTACAACTAGAAAATCAAGAAGCCCCTTTATAATCTTATATTCCCAAGAAAAATATTAATTTCGTAAAAGCGAATAACTTACTGACAGCTGTATTCTAGATTCAGTTGATCAACATTTCATTCAGTCTCTCTTCAGTTTGAAATTCAGTCTTATCGCAAAACGCGAAGTGTACTGTGTGCAATAAAATAACTTATTGATACTGTGTCAAAATTTCACTACTCTTTTTTACTTCACTTTTTCCTAAACATAATACAAGCATTTGCGTAATTTATTCGGAAAGGTTAAGAGGAAAGTGCACTTTGCTTTCTCTCCGAATATCCTTTCTGTAATACGTCGATGACAGCCACCTGGACGGAAGATGAAGGAGGCCATGACTTTTCAACATTGTAGAAAATAGTAGTTTTTCCATCGACAAACGAGTCGCTGAAATACCGCTAACTAATTTTTGAAACTCAGTGTTCACTCATTTCATAAATTATGGAAAAAAGTGCTTCGTTTCGTGACAGAACAATATGTATTTAAGAAAATGGATAATTTCTTACTAGTTTCGTAAAGAAGTTATAATAATTATGTGTAATGTAATGAAATTAATTTTACACGCGGACTTCTACTAAGTATTTTCTCAATGGAATCATATTGGTATTCATGAAACTAGAGCTTTTTAAAGGTCAAAATGAAAGTACTTCTCAATAACACCTTTGGATAACTGAAGATGGAGAAGTGGCCAGCTTTCAGAAAATTTCCTCTAAGAATAAGAAGAGGATGGACGTGGACGAAAATTTATGTTTAGGGCATCGTTGGAGGTAAGCACATCATTAGTTGCGAAGTGCGATTCCAAATTCAACCAAACCTATTTAATAAAAATTTATTTCTCGAGGTCTGACTTAATCTAAAAGCTACGAACAAAACATAACACACATTTTGAAATGGGCAGTGCCAGAGAGCAATATTTCATGCCACCGAGAATCTTTCCCAGAAACTTCCGTTATCTGGTTGAATTCTCGTCCCACTGAGTTATGGAATGAAACTTTACTTTCGCGGTAATTTCCATCTCATTAAACAAGATGGTACAACAATACTGAATGAAATGTACAAATAAGATACTACAAATAGATCAATGAACCATCATCTCATCCATGCATGTAGCTTTGACAGTGTCTGGTCAGGCACAGCCGTTTCCACTTATGCATCAAACCTTATGGCCATTCCTTTCAGAAATTTTGTAGCCAACGCTGAACAATAAAGACAAAAAACTTATATTGTCGTTGTCAATAGGTGACATGTTTCTGAGAGTTCGTGAACGTGCAAAATACCATTTAAGGAGTGGTCTCTCAGTCAGTGGCATGCTGTTAGGAATATCACTGGTTTTGCTTCGTTATTTGAGTTTTCCCACCGTAGATTCATCGGTCAAATGTGATTATCATTGACTCTCTTCATGCCTCAAACGTTTGTAGAATTATTCTGAACTATCATATAAAGTTGTCATGAGGATTTTGTGTCAGACGCTTAGTTTACCATGGAAAATTAAATTTTGAAGTGCGATTAGCCGGGCGTCGTTGACAGTACCATCATCAAAATCAATTTTTTGGTGGATGCGGGTCCTCTACCGCACCCAAATACTCATGCACAATTAACCCTAACCGAAAATGGAGCGTAAACACAAGAGGTATATCGCATATTATTGCATAAAACCATTCACAAACATGGCTCTGAACAATCGCCAAAGTTACGTTCACATAATGTAACATGCGTTTTTGCGTTCACAAAATGTAATTTGAGAACAACGTACTATTGTATACTGCAGCAAGATGAAACAAGTTTCTAGTGTTTACTTTTGCCAGAAACTAATTCAGTATTTTAAATGCCATTTATCATGGTTATTGTTCATGATATACTCTACAATGCCATCCATGGCACTCATTAAATTCGAAATAATGGAGAATGTAGAATGATCGCTTCCATTGGACTTAATGTTGTTGGATTATAAATACAATTTATTACGTATACATTATAGTTTGTTATTATCTTCGATTCAGAGCTCGATATTCAATGCATAACTTACCTGTATCGAGAGGATCGTGGTTACGTGGGAAATATGAAAACACTTGAATGACACTACATGTTCCCTTGTGGAGGGCATTTTAAGAGGGAGTTATAAATGGAAATTATGGGATGGAAATATGAAAAGACAAACCGAGTCCAGTTAACATCTAGTTAATTAGTAAATACGAAAATCTGAATCAACAAATGTAGGTAAACTTCAAGTTCCCATGGAGTATAAATAACTATTCTGGGCCGAGTTGTTATTGAATCAATGTCCGCAGGGGGAATCATGTTCGCGTAGGTGGTTACGATCTCTGGTGGAGAGTTGTAGACGACCACACGGACCCAAGTTTCATGGTGCAACTCACATTGTTAGATTCAAGGTGGAGGCAATGAGTGGGCGATGCTGAGCTCCGTGAAACTGGGCCTAGATAGATAACCCACCAGTTGGACCCCTGGTGCGTCGACCTTTGGGCAGGATTCGGCGAAGGACGTTCTTTGGAATGTTACGATCGCACGTTTTAAGTCCAGATGGGGACAACGAAAGGTTGCATCAGGTTGTCTATGTTCCGGCGGCACAAGCGTAGTTTCCTCCAACTTGATAACTTCAAGGCGGAGGCAGTGAGGAGATGGGTAGTGGGCCCCGAGCCCTCTGGGTCTCGTTCGGGGCCCCCAGTTGGGCACGTGGATTTTTCGTGGCAGTGGCCCAACACTCTGAGCATAGAGGAGGGACTTGTCCCGGTGCATGTGAGTGGCGCATTGATTTTAATCTGATACTAGCCTGGAGAGCTAGGAGCTTTGAGGTGGCAGGGCGGCCCCAACCCAGGCATTGAATGGGGAGGTTGCCGTGAGGGTAAACTGCGTTCTGGCGGGATCCGGATACCAGCCTGTCGGCGTCCTTGTGCATCGGCGGGGGCGCGAATAAGAGCGAAAAGCTTAGGTGTCTACCCCGGGGCTAATGCCCCCTGATAGAACAAGAAATTGTGTGGAGTGGTAGACCACGCAGCGTCCATATCGATGACCGGCTGTGTTCACGTTTAGGATCACGTTCATAGTGAATGATACCCCCAAGCACTTGGACTTTAGATCTGTGATTGCCAAATGGACTAGGAATGACGTCGGAGCACTGTTTCCCCTCCGAGATAAGGCACTCGGAGAAGCGGTGCGAGCGAATGGGGGAGGGAAGGAGGGGCAGACGGTATCGAAGCCTTAGCAGTGAGCCTTTGCCAGTGTTTCATGCGAGGGCAACCATCTACTCCCGTCAATTTCCTTTCTGTTAGGGAAGAAAGGTATCCTTTTGTAGATACTGGAACAATGGCGAAGTGTTTAATGTGTTCTAAAGAACTGCAGTATGTTATGAAACCCAACCTACAGATGCATTACGTAGCTTGGCGACCCAGAGATATCGGCGAGATTAAAATAAATTCTGAGAATTGACATAGCTCGCAATCATGGAATAAGTAAAGGAATTTGCAGATTGAATATTATGGAAAAGATACTGAAAATCAACATTCTCAAACAAAATTGTACATCAATAATAATAAAGCGTGGGATCAAAATTCTCTTACCGTGACCTCCTAACGGGTACGTATTTGTTACCGATTTGTTAACAGAAATAATTATTTAAGAAAGAACTAATTCGTTATATTATAAACTATTGTATAAAATTTTGTCCTAAAATGTGAAAACTGTCTTTTCCAAAAATGTTATTTAATAGAAGAATGGAAGTGGAATTACAGTACTAGCTATGTTAAAGAGTCGGATATTGTTTTGAGTAATGTATTTTCTATTATATAATCCTTAATATTGTTATTAAATAATAAAAATTCTAAATAATAATTACCAGTTAAAAATCGTAATTATCGATTTTCCAAGCGAGCCTTTTCCCCCACTTCCGTACCATCATTGGAACACTGTACGCTTGCCACCGCGACGGCCTTTATCTTCGCTCGGTCGGTCGTTCCGGAGAGAGAGAGCAGATCCCTGTGACGTCACAGAGCATTGAGTTGGCAACCACTGGTTTAGATCATTGCAGCTGTCTCTGCAGCAACCCTGACCGGGGCGTCTTAGAACTGGAGTCTTCGCGGTAGCGGTTTTGCGACACGGGCTTTACAGCTAAGTCGAATTCACCTACCGCGCTCTCTGGAGAAGAATTCTAGCAATCGACTGCTACGGCGGATAGTTCTGCATGATTTCTCCGATCAATACCAGGCCCAAGATGGAGCTTTACACAAAAAAATAGTCCACGAACCTCGTGCGACCTTTCTTTCCTTTTCTCTGTCTTATCCTCACCCCTTACACACACACACACACATGCGTTACACCACCACATGTGTCGGAGTACCGAAATGTGCCGATATCATTCGGGAGGTTCCGTAAGGTGTTCCGGAAGGTGCGGTACTCGATGGTAGGAGATAGCTGGATGGGGAAAACGCTTCACACCTACGTGAATGTTGGCGCCTGATCTCACCATCCAGCGCGAAAGCAACTTCCCGGATTAAATATTCACTACACTTAATGGACTGATGACCACCGTTGACTTGCCCAGAAATAGCAATAACACAAATGTCAATTTTGGTTAAATGTTCACGTTTATATATCAACGCCTACATTTACGTTTTCATTGTGAATGGCTCATAAGCAGGGCCCGGATTTTGATGACCTAAAATTTCTTTCAAAATTCCCTATAAAATTATTTAAAATTAATGACGTATAAATTGACGTGAAAATAATGGACACATGTCCTAATTTTTATAAAAAACTAAAATATTTGAACGAAAATGTTTATTTATTCAATGAATTTTACAATTTTAAATGCAATTTATTTATATATAATTGTATTTAATATAAAGTCTTTATATTAGGAAATGTAATTCTTAGTTCCGGTTTTCCAACCGTCAGTTTTAAAAGTTCACGAAAGTTACTGAAAACCAGTGTGGTTTTGAGAATTCGAAAAACAGAGTCCACTGCAGAAGTAAATTTCGTCATGAACTAATGATACAAAAAAACTTTGTTTTAATGTGTGATTGTTAATTCATAAAACATTCACTAACAAAAACATGAAAAAGAAGCAAAATGCGTAAAAATTACAAAAATGACGCAATGGTCTAAAAATTGAAAGATGACAAAAATGACGTATAACTATGTATTTCTATTACCTAAATGTCGTGATAAACGTTCATTTGTAAGTTAGCTACGTCTAGAACGCTCCAATGAAAAGATGTCCTATCAGAATCCGTGCCCTGGTCATAAGGGACACAGCGAACAAGCGCCGTACGACAGCAAACTGCCCCTCAGCGCCGTGGAGAAGACGATGAGCGAGCTGGAGGCTCACCCCGGCGCGGGCGGCGAGGGGGGTGGAGGCGGCGGCGGGGGCGAGGGCGGGGGCGAGGCGACGGGCGACGGGGCGACGTCGTCGGCGTCGTCCGCCCGGCTGGACGGCGCCTTCCTCCTGATGCGGCGCATCGTGTCGGAGATGCAGAACATCACCACCGACATCGACGTGAAGACGGAGCGCACGGACGACCTGCTGCGCCTGGTGGCCGAGGGGATCACCACGCAGAACAGGTGAGACGGCGGCGCTCCACCGATAGATTCCGTCCACAGCCGCCTGCGGATCTCGAGCCCTTGGACAAATAGAATAAAAGATAATAGTGGAAACTCCTCGAATATTTCGGTGACAGAAAAGCAGCGCTCTCCGGCGGTTCGAGGTGTAAATTACAGCGCAAGAATTCGTGTGTGCCAACTTACAAGGTGTGAAAGTCAAGTTTGTTCGTAGTTTTCTGAGAGATAATTTGGTAGAAGAATATCTGTGTAGATATTGTTATTTGATGCTCTGCCGCAAGTACTTTAATGTATAAATTAAAACCAATGATAATGATGATAGATAATGGTACACACTGTCGTATTCTATTGGCATCATTTACGCCTGTCTTGTAGTGTACACCTCAGGCCGCCAGGGGCTTGTCCCTTGTGCCGCCCATGCTGATTTGCCCGAGTTTCCACTATTATCTTTTATACTATTTGCCTTGGATACCTTTAATAGTTTGCGGAGGAAAGGTGGCGGACAGGTGGCACGCGTGTCGTAAGGCGCACACTATTTTCCGCTTAAAAATGCTGTCGAAGTATTAACGACTAAATTGCCAGCCGGAATTAATGCCAAACTGTTTCTACCCGCGCCCAATAGAGGTAAAGCTTGACTATTTATTCAATGATCACTGATTCTTTCTTATAAATCTTCTAACCAGAGGGATTCATTGTGTTTTTGCGCTGATCACCGAGAGAATTGTTTGCAGAATTTGTGTATCACATCCCCAGTACATCATTTGAAGTTTAATTTCGCTGCCTGTACCCCCCAGGCGAATGGACGGGGTCGAGAGGCGGCTGAAGGAGGTGGAGCGCAGGATCTGCCAGAAGGGAGACGCGGCGTGCGGCGAGGGCGACGTGGCGAGCGACGGCGAGGAGCCCACGCTGAGCAAGGCCATCGGCACCGCAGACGAAGGCGACCAGCGGCCCCACACGCCCGAGAAGGAGCCGGAAGAAGCGACGACGGTGGCGGAGGCCTCCGTGCAGGTGGGGACCCACCCCCTCCCATCTCTCTCCCACCCCTCTCCCACCCCTCGCCTACCCCTCTCCCACCCCTCTCCCACCCCTCTCCCACCCCTCTCCAACCCCTCTCCCACTCCTCTCCCACTCCTCTCCCATCCCTCTCCCATCCCTCTCCCATCCCTCTCCCACCCTCCCCACATTACCATTTCATAAAGACTAAAAATAAATATGGGTAGTACGTGTGTTAAGAATACTTTGTTTCACTTTATTTTTAACCTGGCAGTTAAAAATAAGTTCAGACAAAAAGCCTTTGTTTGCAACAGAGCTCAAATCGTTCCAATCATACGTTCACTTTGAAAATTTAACGTAAATAGTAAATTGAAATTAGAGACGATTAACGCATACTTTTCGTCTGATACATAAAGGTCAGACTTCTTAAGTTTGGAAAGGCTTACCTAACATTTATTTTAAAACTATCAACAACTAAACTTTAAGCATACAGAGGAACTCCGATACATGAGATAAACATGGAAAAACAAAGAGTCTGATCTAATATATTTACTTCCAGCGTTTGAATTACCCAAAACAATGAATGTGAATGTTCACGAATGTGAAAGTTTTTGAAATTAAAGGCGCCAATCACAAAATCGTGTAAGATATTCCAGACACGTCAAAATCCCAATTATTAATGATGACAATCTGCTTCTATTGTTACGTAATTCCAATGTTACTGTACAGCATCTGAAGCTTGAATAGAAGACCAGGATTTGCCGAGTCACCCATTGCGTTACCAAAAGTGCCCAGGTTCAGCGGAGTTGTTAGAGATGTCATTTCATGATCACTGTCTTTGGAAGTCGTCTACGTTCGAGTCCAACAACTGTAGCTCGTTCCAACATACCAACAGCTGTAGCTCGTTCGACACCCATACTCCCTGCGGCGGGCTAAACTTCCCTATTATCGGCCCTAAACATAGACCTCCGTCGAGGATGGAGAAACATCCCTCTCTTGAAGGTGGCCTGCGCCTTTCACATCCACCTCCCCAGAAGATGTGGTCACCGCAGTGAAACTTGCCCGCCTTATTACCACGGCAGGTTGTAGGTACAGATCGCTGCACAATCACTGGTGCCCAGCACCACCGCGCATATCACTGAAAGCTTTCCCCGCCACCGGTGGAGGCACAGACAACTATGACTATGGTACGATTAAAATAAGTTGGTGATTGACAGTTGTGTTTCTGAAGCCGTAGCTTCATACAATGTGAGTATATGATTTGGTTACTTTTATACGTATTTATTTCGAGTGTTTACTTTCGTGTCCCGGGATCACGTACTCAGTGGCACGCAACCTGTCAACATCGCTCATTTCCATTCGCAACTGCCAATCACCAACTTCTTTTAATCAGACCGTAGAAACGTCTATAACCCAGAACGGTGGCGTTGGGGGTGTGCTTCCATGCAATAAATAAATACCGTTCTGTTGATTGATTTTAAGCTGTATATTGTGTGTTAATAACGCAAATGAAGATATTTTAAAAGAAATTACCAAGTAATACAGTCACAATGCCCTCGAGAGCTTGTAGGTTCTGAGTGGAATAATCGTATTTTTTAATTCCCCTACTATTTCAGCCTGAATCAGTGAAAAACTACTGACTTACAGTGACTATTCACTTATGGTGTCAGTTATAACCCTGCCACAGAGAATCAGTGAATTGAACTGAACAAATCAGTGAAATTCGGATGCACTTTTTGAATCTTCACTGTTTGAATCACAACAGCAGCACGTGAACGACTGAACGATCAGTGAGCGATGGTGCCGCGGCACTTTCCTCACTGACGACCTGTGAAATGCTGGCGGTTATTATGAAAAAAATTCGCATATTTGCTGATTGCCAGCGAAACTACACATTTCGACTGACGATATCAGTGACTTCGGTTCTCACTGCTTGAATCAGTGACAATTTCACTGATTTAGATTCAGAGAGTAAGAATAACTGTGGGAGCTATTTACCGCCTCTTTCGGAGTACCGCTCCACAGCAAGCACCGTGCAACAATCTGTATCCCCGCGATCTATGTGTTCTCTGCGGGAAACTCGCTCAACAAGGTCCTTCTTCCTTTGATTTCCTCTGCCGATCGCCCTGACACTCCACGTGTTCCACCTGTCGCAGGTGGAGTTGGACGAGTCGCCCCGCGCGCCGCCCCCGCCCACCCCGCCCCGCCCGTCCTCGCCGCCCGCCCCCGAGCGCGAGGAGGACTCCGCGCTGCAGCTGGAGGGCACCGGGGAGGTGCTGGAGTCGTCGTGCCGGCCGCTGCTGCTCAGCCAGCACCGCGCTCCGGTGTTCAGCGGCTCGCTCCGCAGCCTGTCCGCGGGCTCCTCCTCCGCCCGCTCCTCCTCCTCCGCCGCCTCCGCCTCCAGCTGCGGCCCCCGCCCGCGCTCGCCGCGCCCCCTCTCGGGCTCCACGTGCACCGCCTCCACGCGCACGCGCCTCGGCCACGTGCCGCCGCCCACGCCCCGCAGCAGCACGGGCTCTCCGCCCCCCGCGGCCCCCGCGCCCGCCCGCGCGCGCCGCTCGCCGCCCGCGCCGGCGCCCGCCGCCGCCGCCGCCGCCGCCCCCGCCCCGCGGCGAGCGCGCGCGCGCCCCGCCCCCGCCCCCGGCAACGCCCGCGTCGCCACGCCCCGCCCCGCGCGGTTCTCGCCTGCCGCCGCCGCCGCGTCGCCCCGGCGCCTCCCGCGCACCAACGCCCCCGCCGCCGCCGCTGCCTCCGCGCCGCCCGCCGGCCCCTCCCCCGCGGCTCAACGCGCCGCCAAGGCCGCCCACGAGGCGCTGGGCAGGGAGCTGCTCAAGGCCGCGCAGGTACAAGACCCCGCCCTATACGTTAAACTCATACAGACACATTGCACTAATTCTTGTTCTTCACCGTTTCCTTCCCCTCCTTATCCTTCGTCTTCTTTCTTCTTCTTCTTCTTCTTCTTCAACACCTTCTTCTTTAAACCTCTTTTTCCTGCTTCTTCCCCTTGTACGTCTTGTTCCTTCTCCATCATCTTTTTTTTCTTCTTCCTTATTCTTTTCCGCCTTCTTCTCCTTCTCCTTTGTCTTTTTCTTCTTCGCCTTCTTCTACTTCGAGTTCTTCTACTTCGCCTTCTCCTACTTCGCCTTCTTCTACTTCGCCTTCCCTTATTTCGCCTTCTCCTACTTCGCCTTGCCCTACTTCGCCTTCTACTTCTCTTTTTCCTACGTTGCCTTCTTCTACTTCTTGTACTTCGCCTTCTTCTACTTCGCCTTCCTTTACTTCCCTTCTAGTACTCCTCCTACTTCTCCTTCTCCTACTTCGCCTTTTTCTACTTCTTGTACTTTGTCTTCTTCTACTTCGCCTGCTCCTACTTCGCCTTCCTTTACTTCGCCTTCTTGTACTCCTCCTACTTCGCCTTCTTCTACTTCGGCTTTTCTTTCGCCATCTTCTTCTACTTGTCCTAATTGGTTATCTCCTTCTCCTTGTCCTTGTTGTTGTTCTCTTTATACTCCTTATTACCATTATTATTATATTACAATTTAATACTACAGAGCGTCTATTCAACAACTGTGCGGAATTCGGAGAGGTCTCGCAGACGGTTGAGCCGTCAACCGACCGGTCGCGCCCCCGCGCGCTCTCCTGACCCTGCAGGCAGAGCAGGTCGTTTCTGTGGGTCAGTTTCATTCACTTATACACGTCCCAGTTTTATTTCATTGTTAATTATCAGGACTTCCTCTTCCCCCACAGACCCTAAAATGGAATTAAAAGGATTTGTTTGCATTAAAATAACAATGTGGAGATACCACACTGCATCATTTCGTGAATGCATCACTTTGTGCAAGGAGATTTACTTTGAAATAATAAGTTTTTATCGTGTTTTTGTGAATTAGCAGAATCAAAACGGAGTAGTAATTAGTCTGTAATACGCGAGATCGCCCGATGTGGTGTCGCCTTGTCATATTTCTTTTGGGATGTGTTGAAAACAGCAAATCTGTGCCGCCCTGTGCATTCATAAACGCATTGTGAGGCGCACAACATGCTGACAAGCATTTATTATTTATGTTCAGTGCAAAAAATGACAATTTTCGAACTTTCTACGCGCCCTAGAAATTCGTAACGTTTAGTCTACAACATCCTAAATCAGTGTTGTCAAGGTTGATGCCACGAGCGGGAGTCCGTGGCATGAGTGCCACGACAAAATCGCCTCTCCACGCCGTTCATAACTCCACCGCAAGAGACAACGTCATCACTATTGTAAAACGGCGGGGTTACTAATAGTTTCTTCTCACGATGCTTGTGACTCAAAGAAGCTCGTGGCATGGCACGGTGCCGCGAGGCGTACCACTGCCACCAGTAGGAGACCTTGACACCGCTGTCCTAAATCGTCCGCCCTGTATATTCATAATCGCTTTGCGAGGCGCACAACATGCTTACAAGCACTTATTATTGATGTTCATTGCAAAAAGTGACAATTTTCGACCTTTCTATGCGCCCTAGAAATTCGCAACGTTTAGTCTTGCGACACTCTATATCGTCCGCCCTGTGAATCCATTGCGAGGCGAGAGTGTGCGAGTGAGTGTGTGCGCGTGCGTGCGTGTGAGTGTGCGCGGTGTGTGTGCGGCAGGAGGGGCGCAAGGCGGTGGTGCGCCGCCTGCTGCGCCAGGGCGCCGACGTCAACTTCCGCAACAGCTGGCGCTGGACGGCGCTGCACTGGGCCACGATGAAGTCGCACGCGGCGGTAGTGGCGGCCCTGCTGCGCGCGGGCGCCGACGTGGGCGCGCGCACCGCCTCGGGCAACACGCCGCTGCACATGGCGGCGCACAACGACCGCTCGGGCCTCTGCGCCGCCATGCTCGCGCAGGTGCGCATGCGCACTCGCTGCGCGCACTCTTGGCTTCGGAGAAACGTGCGATTAATACAGAAGCAGATTATTTTATATTGATTGATTAGTGATTTCGGGCGCGACAATTACACAGGCACACAAAAAAATTTTGGAGCCATTTTTTTTAAATTTAGAAAATCTCAAAATGGGCTTCATGTAAAGTATCCTCAAATACTAAGATATCGGTTTCAAATTCAAGAGGCCTTGAGACGAGTAAAAACCATCGGGGGAATATCAATTTTGAAAGAAAATGGGCCGAACGGTTTTAGGCGCTAGCTTTGACCACAGACGGACAGACAGACAGACGGACGGAATGCCGTCAATCGATTTTGAAGTATGAAGCAGCAACAAATAATGGATTTTGATTACACCACGAGATAGAGGATTTTTTTTCTAAATTTAGCAACAGGTTTTATCCACTTTTTTGTCACCAGACCCAGACAAGACCAGACAAGAGATTTTCTGGCGAAAATTCCCCGTTTTCCGCCGCACGATTACATAACTTTCTGTTCTTACGAAGTATTCGTAAGGCGAGAAAGTGAAAAAGGTTGTGAGGAGTGAGGGTATGACAAGGAAGGGGAAGGAAAGATCACGCGCGGTCCATGGTCCGATTCTTGGGTCACTGCTCCGGCATTCTGATGAGATGGAGATGTCACTGAACGAAGTCGTCGTCACCCGATATTGTTGTGCTCCCCCGGCGCAGTGGACAGTTGAAGGGGGTTACTAGGTACATGTTTGCTTTGATATGTGTGATGGTCGGTTTATTTCACGAAGTATGTATTGTATGAGAATAAACTCCTGTTCTTATTAAATGTATTCCGATATAATCCTTCATTGATACTAAATAACACATCCTCTGGTATTCAATGGGGAAAACGCAATCAGAGCACCCGGTCGCTAGAATTCTCCTCCAGGCTGCGACGGTACTCGACCTAGCTAACTGCAGTGTGTCGAAAACGCGATCACACGTTTAGAAGTGCCACATGTTTAGGATATAGAATATGCAATCATATTTATCAAAACATTTTCGCTTCCTTCTAAAACTAACAAAAGAATTTAGTACTTGCTGCTAGGCAAACAGTTGCAATTTCTTATTATTCTAACGCCAAAGGCAATTTCTCCAAATGATTTTCGATTTTTGGGTGAACTTTTTTGATAAATATTTTCGTTCTCATCCTAATACGTTAGCATTTCTGTACAGGGATTTCTGGACTTTCCTGTCAAAGCTGTCAATCTAATTCATTCTTACTTTCATTCCTGTATCCAACATTTCCGATAACTATTATTGACGTATTTTTTCTCAAGTAAACCAAACAGCTTATTGATAATTGGAATCTTTTATAGAGTTTTTAATACAGTTTTTTGTGCGTAATTCTATACACAAAACCCAACAAGAAGCAACGAATTTACATAAGAAATTTATCAAGAGAATTATCAACTCGAAAAAACTTTTTCATTTATGCTACATTTTATCAATGTATTGTTTTTAAAAATCAAAGAATTTCATGTTACTTTCACATTGTGATTTAGGTACCATTCCTTACAATCTTCCTCTTTTTTCGCACGCGTGAGTTCTGTGTAGACTCATAATTGGCCATAATCTCGCAGCTTGCTGTGATGTGTAATAATCGTGACCTCCTTCTGATCATAATTGGTCATAATCTGGCACCTTGTTTTGATCATAATCGAGACTTCCTATGATCTTTATCTCTATAGTGTGATTTTTACAGTAGCTTCCCTTCAAGCACCTATGGCCACGATGGAATATCATCCGGCATTTCACGTCTTTCTCAGTCGTGCCCCTAGATGTCGCATGATCGCAAAGCACGGCTTGATACGGTCGCGATCATGCGATATCTAGCGGCATGACCGAGAAAGATGCGAAATACTGGGACATATTCCATCGTGAAGATAGAAGACAGGTTTTTGGAGAGCTCAGTTGACAGTATTTTCCCCAAATGTAACTATATTAACTATCCTCACATTCTCTACTAATGCAAAGCAATTACCCGTTGAAATCAAATAATACATCACTCAGATATTACCTGGTCAATTGAGAGTAAAATTAAACATTTTTAATCGACCGTATTTTGGTTTCGTAATCTCTTTAATTAAAAGTGTAATAGTTGTATTAACTTGCTACGATCAGGTTAGGATGTTTAACAAAGATTCTTGTCTGTTAAATGAACTGTCGGCCTCTCAACGAAAATTGTTAACTTGTAGAAACTTCTTTATTTATTTCACATTTTTGCGATGTACGTACAACAAACAACTGAATAATTTTTAAAACATAAGGCAAAACGAAAAGAAGGGAAGAATTTGCCATTCAAACGTATTCCTGCTACTTGGCAAACATGTTTACAGAAGGCAAAATGTAAAAAGAAAATAAACGTGAAATAGTAATAAGTATTAAAGAAAACAAACATAATACAAATGTCGGGTGTTTGATAAGTTAAATTTGACAAATATCCAAGTATTTTCGTATACACCCTTAATTGTCCGCCTCGCACCGGTGCAGTTTGCGCATACACACTTCTATCTGAATTTGTTGGGGAAAATGAATTAGTTTACATTTGTATTGTATACATTTAAAAAATATTTAATACGCTTGTAACAAGTAATGTACTTCAGCTTCCGGGTCAATAACCCCATCTCGAGCAGATTTTTGTCCAGTTTCCCTGATCCATTGAGCAAATGCTGAGATGGCCCCTTGTTTTGCTTCTGGACGTAAATGTAACTTCACTGTGCGCTCGTTTTGTTGAGCACTCCTTTTGCTTTTAGTGGTAGGAGTAGAACTGATGTTCGTTACTATTTTGATAGCAATGCATAAAAATCAAATCAGCAGTTCATTTACCGTTGAAATTGATTTTCTATAACTCGGGAACAAAAATGTTTCTAATTTCTACTTTTCTAAAATAATATTTTTTTCTAAATTCTTTTTCTAGTTTTTCAAATGTTGCTAATTTTGCTTTTTTAATTTTTTTTAAAATTTCGGGCCTCAAGAAAATGTGCGCAGATAATCTCATATACAGTGTCATATACGTCATATACAGTGTTTATTGTTTTTTGACCAAATAAAACAATAAAACAAAACAAAACAAAATGAGAGAATCGTGAATCAAACAATAAGCCGTAAGACATTCTTGCTCGCCACTGCAGCTGTTGATTACTTAGTCTAATGAATTCCTAAATTGTTGTACCATACGGATAGTATTGATACCTTAAAGATCGGTGCCCTTCCTTTCCGATTCCGTTGTATTTCTTTTTGATCAGTTAATATAATAATATTAATTGGCTTCGTAGCGTTGACGTTAGTTGCCAATATGGAATACTAGCAGTCTTCAACACCAACTTCATTAGCATTCATAATAAATTAAAATACCTACTACTTTTAAATAATAACAATGTATTATTAAAACGTTACAGCTGATCAAAAAACGTCATCACATAATTGCCATTGTTGATCCCACGTTCTGCGCATGCGCAGGCGCGCTCGGAGCTGGACATCTGGAACCAGTTCGGACGTACGCCGCTCCACCTGGCGGCCGAGTGCGGCAACGAGGCGGCGGTGCGGGCGCTCCTAGCGGCCGGCGCCAGCAAGCTCGCGGAGGACGACAGTGGCAAAATTCCTTTCGAAGTGGCCAAGACGAACACCATTCGCCAAATGCTTGCCCCCTCCAAGAAGTACTGCAGGCCTCCTGCAACCGCTTCGTAAATTCCCAGCGATTCACATCGTGCCATCGTAGGGCCTGAAAGGGGATAATGGCCTCTAAGTGTTGAAGGAATTGAAGTGCAAATCGCCTCTGGCGTGCGGCTCTCTGCATATTTTGCAACGTGTTCTAAACATTTATTTTTTGTTCATTTTTTCGTATAAACAAATCAGAAACAATGACCTTTTATATGAAATAAATTATGTTGTTGGAAATTCTTTATTTTGTTACGCTACTCCAGGGGGTTATGGGCTATGGGAGTGCTATTCGTTATGCCATTACCCTGTTGCGGCGCATATTCCTTTCGAAAACACAGGAGTCAGAATAAATATTACAAACTTCTAGGGCCTGAAGGGGGTCGAAGATAATATCTTTTTGTCAAAGAACATATGACGGGAAATCTAATATAACAAAGTTACATAAGTGATACATGATTGGTTGACAAATCAATATTTAGTGGTACGGAGCAGGTACACGTTTTGAGGCAGAGAAAGCAAGTTCATATACACAAGATGATATCCTCAAAACATTAGAGACACAGTAATAACCAACATGATTGCTTTTTTGCAACGCATAGTTTACTATTATTTCAAGTCTGAGAGAAATTTCGTACCCTATTTCGTGTTAATATTACAAAAAAATAAATATGATAAAAATTAAGTTACTTCTATAGGCGTATTTTCTGGGAGAGAGTTGCCCTTCCCATATTTATGGTTTCACTGAACTTTCGCAATCACGTAAAATGGTTAGAAATGTAATCATGTAAAATGTTAAACACGTTATCAAACTTTTGCTAAAACTATCGAATAATGCAAAATAATGGAAATGTGTGAAAAAATTGTGTGATGAAGTATAACTCAAAAGAGACCCCCTTTCCATTCCACGAAATAACCTTTCAACATTTCTCGGAAGCGACGTTAAATGCCATGACGTTAAAGCAAGGGCGCCAACGTTGCGAAGGTAGTTTCAGGGCCCTTCAACTCCCATATAACGTGGTGGAGACCATTACAGTGGCGCCTTCTCCCGCAGCACCTTCTTACAGGAACTAAAATACGAACTGCTGCCAAAGATACTTCAAACGTGTGTGGCTGCTACGTAGGTTCGCATTACGCTCAAGCAGGTGCGTAACGCTACAAAAGATAGCGTCGATGTTCACGCTTTCTTTAGCGGTTTCTTATATGCATATATTATGAATACTAGAATATTTAGAAGAAACTTCTCGTATTTCTCACAATTTACTCAATTATTGGCGATGTTGGCGAGCCTGTACCCGACGACACTAGCGCCTCCTATAGTAGCACCTTCGAGCGTTGTCCCCGGTTTCATGGAGAGTTGCAGGGCCCTAGGTAGTTTCCTAGGGTCTGTGTTTCGACGTATGAGTTTCGTCAGATGGGCTCAAGGAACTGCTTTCGCGCTCGAAAAATACATAGAAATAACTTATTTTCAACGCGTGAAGAATTGAAATGTCAGCAACTGATTACAGATTTCTGTTAATTTTAGTGAATTCTGTTAATCTAGACTGATTAAGGTCCTGATTAAGATAAGGTGATAATTTTATGCGGGAGTGAAAATGCATAGGGTAGGAGTACTCTTGTCTTCCAGAACATGCAATATTAACAATAATAATATATTGTGAATGAGTCTTAATTTAGTTTTCAGAGATCTGTGATTATTTAAAAGTAAAAAAATTTAGGTCATGCTATATTTCATTTAGTCTTAAAAAAGATTTTTTCACACAAGTTTCGAGAATCTTTCTTTTCCCATTATCAGATGTCTGTTTAAAAACAATAGACTAACATTACGTTTCTATGATTAACGTTTAAAATACCCCATTCCAAACATACAATTCAATTCAATTTTTATTATGTGTATAATACTAAAATCTAAAATATTAAAAATTGTAGTTCAAACGTTCAGTTCATAGTATTGAGACAGTAATTATACACTTTACCCGCATGGGATAATTCTTTCCTCATTCTTGTCCGCGTCCCTCCCTTTTCACCTATAAACACATAAAGAAAGGTACCACATATGTCAAGAGAGCGGACGGGTGTTTAGAGCATATCCCGGTTGGGGTGGTGCCCTAATGGGAAAGATACCTGAAGGGAAACTGTCCTGCTAGCCAACGTGTAGGTCACTCCTGGATCTCACCGTCCAGCGGAGCTGGAACACAGCCTCGTGCTGACTTAAAACATACACTCCGCTTACGGGACTAATGACAATTGCAGTTGGCGTGTCCGAAAATAATAAATCAATCCATCCGCCGCGTCACGTCAAACCTCGTCCCCTCAACTCCTCTTTACCTCCGTTGTCCCTTTCGTCCCGTCAGGCTTCGATCTGCCTCTGTCCCAACTGCTGCAATGCAGTCCCTTAATACACAAGTGATGTGCGGGTTGCATAACATCAACTTTTGTTATTTTTGGGAAAGGGTGCAACTCTTAAAATCGCAGTCCACGCTATTTTGATTTTCTGGGAGTACCCACTCTTGTGGTAATTTGTCAACCACATATTTTTACCACCACTCGACACAGCTGTGACTGACACATCGAGATGACATGGGAGGCCAAGTCATAAGCTGCAACAAGTTTCCTGTGTCTGCGATTTTCCCATTTCAATCTCATGGCGGTCAGGAAGCCGGCTCATAGGACGAAATACTTTCGAACTGAGCCAGGGCAGCGAAGGATGGGTTGGGCTGGGCTGGGCTGGGCTGGGCTGGGCTGGCTTGGGTCAAGGAAACGTGTTCTAGGGGGTTGGACTGGGCTGGGCTTGGTCATGAACTATGTTGCAAACAATAAGTCATTTTCTAGGATTCTATCTAATATGCTCTACAAAAAATGTTGTTGTTGATGTTATTACTGATTTGTTGTGATTACTAACTTGTGTTTGTAGATCAAATTGAAGAATTCTTCCTGCTTATCAATATACATGTTTATTAATAAAAGCATCCGTTTTTATGCCAATCCTTTATTCTTATCAATCAAGCTACGTTTCGTAACAAGTTTAATAACTTAGTTTAGAAACTATTTCAATTGTCTCTTAAATAAAAGTTAATACATTAATATGTCAATTCAGTTGAAAAATTTCAATTGTCTATTAAGTAAAAGTTAATCACAAAATCAAACATGTCCACTACCCAAGAACAAAATGTTCATAAAAACGTTTTAAAATATTAAGGACAAAACAAAATCAATACAATTCAAAGAGACACTTACCTCTGTGAGGAAACTGTTGTCCCATTGTGTTATATCGACAATTTTCGACAGTAGAACATTCGATGACACTTGTGGAAAGTGAAAATTATTATTTTATGAAAGGCGGCTCAGCAATATATCACCCGAAAAATCTTTTCCGTGCTCTTAATTATTTATAATAATATTTATTATTACTTTATTATTAGGTACACTCCATTCTAGCGCACCTTTGTTCGAGGGCCACAAGGAGGGGTAGAGATGAAAATAAAGACGATACCTAAGATCATGTGGTCTTAGGAAGAAAAGGGAAGTAGCAGTTTAAAACATTTGCTTGCGTCGCATCTAACTCGAACCTTACCAATTGAGGGTTAACAAAAATGTATTATAGGCGCACGTTTCCTTGAGCCCCGGAATAACTATCCCCACTCCTTTGGCAATAGATGAATTCAGAATAAAGGTTACTAAAGTTGACAAAATCGAATTACCGACAATGGTTGTTCCTGAATAATAAAAACTATTTTGAATCGAAAAACGAACTATCAATGTGATATTATAGTGCTGTGATCAAAATAACCAGCCCTCCAATCCTCTCGCCTGTAACGAAATGAGGGCTCAAGAAAACGTGCGCGGATAATGCATAGGACTGCCTTGACCAGCGGAATCTCAGGAGGCCGTGCTTATACTTTCTCATTGTAGTAAATTTTAGTGTCAATGCCATAAAAACACCTTGTGACGATATTATACATTGTTTTCTTTTTTCATAATCTGAAGGAAAAGTACTTGATGCGATGTGTAACAATTTAGTGAAATGACGGATTCCATATAAGGAAAACAGTTTCACCTATTTATTATATTTGTTTAATCCTTTGAAGTAGTCTTAGAAGATCCTACATCAGTTCCCACCTATGATTGAATATTTGAAAACACAGCTCGAATACTACTTTTCTTTGGTAAATAGTGTATGATGTACTTGCTACAGACGAGGCGGTATTGGTATTTGAAGAATACTGAAGAGCACCGCATGTCTAAATGTTTTTCATTAGCAAGAAACTGCATGTGGATCGTTATTCATCTAATTTGTATAAAGGTAAGCTCTCGCTTCAAGTAAATAATAAGTAGGCAGAAAAAATAAGTGTAAATGGCGGTAATGAAACATGGAGATAACATCAAAATATTGAAGTGAAGAATACTTCAAAAAATAAGAAAATTTTTCGACATTTTATGGAATAGGTTTCTTTATTACAAGAGAATTTTACTAAAAAATAGGGATTTTTTCAATCCATGTCCCAGTGACTGATTTGTTGGCATAATAAACTTTAAACTCACTACAAGAGCATAAATTGTGTTCTATGTATCTCTTGGTGGGTTCAGTTTTATAAATACTAGACGAAGATATTTAGTTTAAGACAGATATAATTTGTAATTTAATAATATGAAGTTTACTACTTTCGATTTTAACACTAAACATACATTTATGGTAAGAGGTGGTAACATATTCCTCTTGTCACAACTATCAAAACTATTATTTACACATTATTCTTGTAAATAAGCAAAGTATAGCAAAAAATATCCAGCAATTCCATACCAGTGAAAGAACCCCGCACAAATCTGATGGAAATTAGGATTATGTCAAATTGTCTGAAAATTTAGAATGTTATTCCTTAGATCGACTTTTTTGCTTAACGGCCATGACGACTTTTGATCAATGTGATATAAGTAAGGTACAACGTACTAAAATTTTATACAATTTGACCGAAAGCTCATGTCCATATGAGTTGTGCGGGGTTCTTTGCACAATATGAAGGAGTGACCCGGATAAGTCTCAGAAAGACGATGGTGCCCAACAAAAACAGAAACTTGACAACTATCGCGGCTTTCCTGTTAAGATCGTTTATTTTTACTTTCCCATATACATACGTATATACGGAGTATATGAAAAAATGTAATGCTGCGCAAAAAAAACGCGAAATTTCGGCAGAAAAAAATTCATTGCCGGGCCCTGATTACGAAACTAGTGGTGCTACAAAATGACACTGACTTTCTCCAATTATGTTTCTATTTATATCGGTCTGGGCTACCTATTCGGACTTGACACATACTCTTGCCAGCTGCCATCTATCGCCGCCCAAAGTACATTTCTTTTCGTGTACGGCAGGAGCGCGCCGCGCCGGGGCCGTATGGGTGACGAGGGCGACGAGGGCGACGGCGACGGGGACGGCGACCGCGGGGGCGACCCGCTGTCGCACGGCCTGGGCTACGCGCTGTGCAAGATGGTGCAGTCGCTGTCGCACCTGCAGCACGCCATGCGCGCCATGGAGCTGAAGCTGGAGAGGACGGACGCGGCGGTGCGCGGCGTGTCGCAGCGCATGTGCAGCGTCGAGGACAAGCTCACCGTCATCGAGGACAAGTTGGACATGGCTGTGATGGTGGGGCGCGAGGACGCTCGCGACGCGGGAGGCGGCGTGGACGCCCGCAGGTACGATTGACCGATTGATTAACTCATTGGTTAACTAATTGATTGAACCATTGGTTAGCTAATTGATTGACTCATTGATTAGCTAATTGATTGATCCAATGATTAACTATGTGATTGATTTATTGATTGGTCGTCTCACTGAGTAATTAGCTAATTGATTGATTGAGGGATTTATCGACCAATTGGTTGACTGATTGATGTTTCTTGGCACATCAACTGCTATGGTAAGTGGTCCGATCTGTGTAGTGAGTGTTTTTTTTGCGGGATTAATTGAGTCGTGGTTTGATTGTGCTCGTTGGTTCTCTCTATATTCGTATTTGAATTTCTGGGATGGTTGAGTAACTATGATTCAGATTTTTCAGAACAATATTTTTTTCATAAACGGCAACAGTATTAAGTTTGTTTTTTGGAGTGATAGAGTAGTATATAATGTGTATTTAATAATGTTTTTGGTTTCGTTCGATTGTGATCGCCGGTTCTCTCAATAATCGTATTTGTAATGTTGGCATGTGTCATGCGGGTTGCATATCTACGATGTGTTTAACAATTTATTTTTAATATACGGGGAGAGTAATTAATTTAATTTTTGAGTAATAAATTAGTAATAAATGAGTACTAAATATTTGTATTAGTTTCAATCGATTCTGCCAATTTTTTAAAAATGGTTGTGCTAGCTTGACAGTCACGCCAGCACAACCACATGTTTTTCAAAAATGGCAAGAGTAATAAATTTAATTTTTGGGTAATAAATTAGTAATAAATGAGTACTAAATATTCCATTTGGTTTGGTGCGATTGTGCTATAGTGGTTGTGCCAGCTTGACACAGCCGCTTTTCGTGCCCTCTTCCGCAGCCACCGGCTGGGGGCGCCCCCGTCGCGCACGTCGTTGTCCTCGCTGGAGTGGGAGTCGGCGCAAGAGGACACGTGCCCCTATCGGCCTCTGCCGTCGCCTCCGCCGTCGCCGCCGTCGTCGCCACCCCCCGTCCCGGGCATCTACTGGCCGTCGCGCCTGGCCACTGTAAGGGTGCGACATCCTTGTAGAGGTTTATAACCCATTAGAGGTTTTAACCCATGTTTATATCGATGGTTTAAAATAGATTTATTGGAAAATTATTCGAAACATCAAGTCTTTCATAAGAAGATGGTATAACATCGAGTTATTGAAGTTGATGTTTTTAGAAAATTAATCGATATTTTAACCATCGAATAATTTAAGGCAAAGTTCTGTAAAATCGATGCTTTAACGTTGGTTTACGGACGCGTATGCTTTCGGAAAATAAGTCAACGTTTTCGTACATTAATGATTTAATATCGATATATCTATATATACATATATACATGTGTATATATAGTTATACATAGTGCTTGATTCATAAAATTGTAGGTACCGGAACGCACTCGAAAATAATAAGTAATTTAATAGAAATAGTTATATATTTATAATATAATTTAATCATATATTCACGAGGTACCGCAACACCGTTCCGTCGCGTTCCACCACAAATCAAGCCCTAGTTATACATCATTTGTTTTTCATATGAATAATTATATATTAACTCGTGTCCTGCATGAACAAAAATGCCGCTAAACATAACCACACAAAAATATTTTTGAAAATATTCGAGCACACTGCTCGAATACAAAACATAAAATACTCACCGGAAAGCATAGTTTTCTTTCAATTTCTCCGTGTGTCCACAACATATACATGGTGGTCCATTTAACTTGACAAATCAAAATAACTCGAAAAATATGCAACGTACAAAAATATGTCAAAGACAAAAAAATTAATAACTTCAACTGGAAAATCTGCCTGACTTAAAATCAAATCTCCCTCCCCCACCCCGTAAGGGTGCGGAAGGCAACTTTGAAATCATCTTAAATGGAAATTTTCCCCCATGTTTTCATTAAACAGTTTTATTAACGTGGTTAAATCAGCGCGTGAGATTTGAAGCCGCTGGATGTACATGAATACAAATATTCGGATCGTCTATCGTTCAAAAAATGTTTAAGACCAAACTTATGGATTTTTTAGTGTAGAATCTGAATCTGCAATGAAAAATTGGGGTTCCCATTTAAGATTTCAAAGTTGGCCCCCGCTTCACCCTCAAGGGACGAACGCGGAAGTTTGTTTTTAGGTCTGACAAATGTCCCCCTTGGAGATATTAATTTTTTGCCTTTGACATATTTTCCACGTTGCATATTTTTTGAGTTGTTTTGATTTGTCAAGTTAAATGGGACACCGGTATATATATACACGTTTCAGTTTTCAAATAAATGATTGGTACATAAATGATTTCTTGGCGCCGTCGCCTCTCTAAAACCATCGATGTTTTAATTTTTGACTGCGACGTTTGCCACGCGAATGATTAGTGGGCGCCGTGCGCGTCGCCTCTGCAGCAGGCGCCTGCCCCGGTGGTCTGGGCGTCCCCTTCGGGCCACGCGCTCGCGGCGCGGGCGAGCTCCTGCCCGCGCGTGCTCCACGCGTCCGTGCCGCCGCCGCGCACGCCCACCCTCACCTCCGACACGTCCTCCTCCCTGTCCGATGACGACTTCGCCAGCCTCACGCCGTCCCCGCTCCCGCCCCCGCCCGCGGCGACCGCCACTCAACGCAACAGACAGAAGGTAAATGTGTGATTCGGTTTATTGGGACAATGAACATATTATTTTCATTTTATTCATTTTCTCATACTGAATGATGACCATTTATATTTAACAATGTTTAATTTAGACAATATTAGGAATATATGTCAGATTTCTCTCTCCATATGTATTGTCAGTATATTATATTCATAGATGCAAAGCGATAAAGACTTACCCATCATGTGAATTGTATAGAATATACGAATGGTGATCGCTATAAGACTGTTAAATAGTACCGAATGCAATGTTTGATTCTATAGCTCAGTCGGTTAGAGAATCTGTCTGGATAACAGAAGATCGCAGACTCGGAGCTCGGTGTAATCAAATACCTGCATCTCATGACCAACCGTACTCAGTATTAATATGTGATGCTTTACACTGTAGCATCGTCTTGTCCATAATTGTTTCTCAAGTTAAACACCGTCTGATTAAATTGTTACACTGCAAAATGTTTGACATTTAATGTTAGTTGCTGTACAACCTCTCTGTATATTCTGTATATTTACAGTATAATATTGAATTATTGGTGAGTAATGGTTCACATTCCAAATACTTGAGTAAAAGGTATTAAATTTAATAACATTTTAGTTACAAGATTGATCAGCTTTACTTAGCTTAAGTATGTATGTGGGCCACGTGATATTTAAACGTAAAATTATTGTAATTGTTTGAGGCAATTATTTCATTAAGATTAATTATATGAGCGGTTTTCTATGGTCTAGACAGCAGCTCTGAAGATAAAGACATAGATAAAGATAAAGACGAAGACTGCTCATATAAATAAAAAAAATTGGTAATGGCCACACCTTTCATTAAGATATTTTGAAATAGATAATTTTGATGATGAATAATGAATAATGATAGTTTTGTTCCCTTCTAATTGAATAATGATAATTTTGTGTCTTTCTAATTGAATAATGATAATTTTGTGCCCTTCTAGGTACACGCTTCGTCCCAGTGCGTGCCAATGATGCCTGACCTCCCTGTCTTCCCCGACCTGCCCTCTCAGCCAACCACCCCGCCACCGCCGCCTCCGCCACCTCCACCTCCTCAGCCGCCACCCCCGACGCATCCACCACCAACGCCGCCACCAGCGTCGCCACCGCCGCCTCCGCCGCCGCCCCCGACGCAGCCACTGTCGCCGTCACATCCATCGCCACCATCTTCGTCGTCGCCGCCGCCGCCGCCCGCCCCGCGCCACGCTCGCTCGCGCGCCAAGAGCGACGTTGCCAAGTCGCGGTCCGTCTCCCGGCAAAACAAACGCCGAGCGGCACTCGGCGCGTGCCTGCTCAAGGCCGCCCACGACGGGGATATAAACGAGGTGAACACTCGCCGAGACCGTGATTGTGTTAGAAAACGTGGTCAATTCAACGACGTTTCATGTATTCTGATCCGTAAAACGCAAATGCGATGTCAAACCTTTGAGGTGTCGAAGCCGATGTCACTAGCTAGTTTTTGCATAGTGCTTCTTAACCCTCCGGCGGGCGCTCAGTGCCACATTCTTACATTTTTGTTGATTTCGTGTAAATAATTGGTGTCACACATATGCGCTCATAGTTATTCTTCATTCATTATATTTTCAACAACAGGATACTCAAATCACGATTTTAGACACTGCCGATTGACGGTTATTCATTAGTAATTCGAATTCTGCAACGGTTGCGGCACTCTGTACCGCACGCACCTTGTCATGTAAGGAAGGTATTTTCGTATTCTATCCATTAGAATTCTTACTGCTGTTTTGCTAGTGAGTGTTATGACACAGAGTTTGGAGTGCTAACTACTAATTCAAATGTAGATGCGTTTTTTTCGAAGAAAAGTTGGAAGGCACGTTTGCACCGTATTCATTCCCCGACATGTAGCACGTACCAAATCACGGAGGGTGCGAGTGATGGATCAGATTCTTATTAACATTGTTATTCCGTTTGTTATTTAGTTAGTTATTATGAAATAAAATGTATAAAAACATAAATAAAGAATATTTCCTTCTCTTTGAATAACAAAAGTAATAACTATTGACGCGAGAGTCGAAGATGATAAGCGCGGTACGGAGTGCCGGAAGCGCCTGCAGGTGGGAAATGATGGGGCGCGCCCGCCGGAGGGTTAAAATCCACAACAAAAGTAGTGAAAAGTATTATTTTTTGTACTATATCATTTTTAATTTTACAATGTTCTCAGCAGCAAGCTCGCAGATTCAAATTGCACAAAGGTTGGATTTCGTTCATGTGAATTATACTAAATTCAAAAGAAAAGTGAATTTGTTTTTATTATCAGATGAGAACATAAGAGAATCAACAATTCAATATAAATCCAATAATTATCAACTTATCCAATAATTATGCCCATGTGCTCACTATTCTTCAAATTGCTCGTTGGTAATTGTCCCTCTGGTTAATAGCGTCGACAGTGCCTCTCTCAATGACATTGTCCGACGTGACGCTTATTTGTTTTTCCCTTCCTATAGCCACTATAGTACCGGCAGCGTGTAAGCGACTCTGACAGTTCAATGCTCCGTTGCCACACATTACTACGCACATGGCACCACCTACATCACAGATAAATTCAATATCAAAACATTAACACTTACTGATAGGCTATGGCACTTCTTGATATCGTGTTCATAACTTTCGCCACAGCCAACCTTGTCGCCTCCGCCACTTATGTGAGATAGATGAGCAGCAACGCTGAGTCCTGGCTGTGAGAAAGTAAACAAATCCTCGTGAGCTGATTGCTTCAGAGCAAGTCACATAAGGTACCACAGCACGTGGCGAGAGAACTGTCAGAGTCGCTTATACGCTGTCGGTGCTGTAGTCTACACCAGGCTTGCACAAGGGCCCCAGCAACGCGCCCCACGACGGCCATGGCAGCCCTTCCGCGCCCCACCGGCTTCTAGAGAAAGACTTTCCCTTTTCGGGCAAGTGACCGCTGCCGAGCCCTCGGTGGGGGGAAAGCCCTGCGGCTCTTAAGACGGAAATGTGTTGAATTATGTTGAACTAAAGGTTGAAATAACAACTGTAGTTTCTGGAGAGGGGAGGTTTCATTTTGAATACTATCATTTCAGATTAAATTGCTTGACAGCTTCCACTCATTTCGTGGTCAATCGGTTGTGTTGAACCTGGGTTGGAAAATATTTTTAATATACTACAAGAACAGAAAATTTAACGATCTCTCATTTTTAATAATAATACGCACTTCATAAATTTAGTTCAGAAATATCTGACTGCAATACACTTGACCATATATTTCAAAATGTTTTTTTCTCCTTTTTGTTGCTGCTTTTTCTCCGACACCATCTTCTGACATACGAAATACGTTGTTGCTCCATTTCTCTCCGTAAATAAAAATTCGTGCCCGCACTTAGCATTTAACAGACGATTCTGATTAGTAAAGTGAAGGCACAGCTCAGTCCTCGTGAATTATGCCAAGTTTCCCGGTTTCCCGGTGTGCCGCCGTGGGGCGCGGGGCGCGCGCACCACAGCTCAAGAAAGCGCTAAATTGGGGCGCTTGTGCACCTCTGGTCTACACCATCCTACAGCATCCGCAGGTGCGGCGCACCGGGAGAGATGGCTCAGTGCATCAACTGATGTCACTGCAGTCCCTCTCACCGGAAGGCCCTAGGACTCCAATCCCCACAGCGGCAGGATTTTCGACACTAGCTATTCAACTAGGTAGAATCAGCCGCTGTCTGGAGGAGAATTCTAGCGGCCGGCAGCTCTGATCAGTAGTTTTCCGTGGTTTCTTCGATCAACACCAGGCGAATGCCGGAGCAGTACCCTAACAAACGGGCCACGGACCGCGCGCGATCTTTCCTTCCTCTTCCATGTCCTATCCTCACCCCTTACACACACTTACACTAACATGCACTACACCACCACACATACGCCGGGAGACCAGTCGGAAGCTTAGAGCTTGTCCAGGCTGGGGCGGTGCCCCGCTAGTAGGAGATACCTGGTTAAGGGAAAACCCTGCTAGACGACGGTAGGATCTCGCCATCCATTGGGGAAAATATCACCGCCGTCTCACGAGCAAAACACGCTCTATACTTACGTGACTAATGACCTGTGTAGTTGACGCGCCCGGAATCACGAATCAATGAATCAATCAATCAGGTGCGGCGCCTTCTGGGCGAAGGCGCCGACCCCAACTTCAGCAACTCGGCCAAGTGGACGGCGCTGCACAAGGCGGCGCTGGCCGGGCGCACGGACGTGGTGTCGCTGCTGCTGGAGCAGCGCGTCAACCTCAACGCGAAGAACGCGTACGGCTTCACGGCGCTGCACCTCGCGGCCAAGCACGACCCCACGGGGCTGTGCGCGTGCTTCCTCATGTGCGCCTGCTGCAACGTCAACGCCAAGAACCACTGCGGCCGCACGCCGCTGCACTACGCGGCCGAGGGCGGCAACGTGGCGGCGCTGCGCGCGCTCCTGGTGGCCGGCGCGCGCAAGGACCTCAAGGACAAGGACGGCAAGACGGCGCTCGACCTCACCAAGTCGGTGGTGGCGCGGCGCCTGCTGGCGCCCAGCGGCGGCGCCGCCAAGGAGGCGCGCGCGCAGATGCAGGAGCCGCGCTGGAGGATATGACGGCTGCTCGACAGGGTGCTTTGTGCTTCGTTGACGATGAGCTGAATAAATTATTTTTTTTTAGAAACTGAGCTTCTCTTTTTTTGCCCTTAAGAATAGCGTGATGGAGAATATGATGAGCTTGTTCATCATGTTCCTTTATGCTTCGTTATGATAAGCTGAATAAATTATTCTTTTTTTTAGAAACTTACCTTCTATGTCGTAATTGTCGTTTGTTTTGGCTATGACGAATAGCGATTGAAGAATGCGTTAATTTAATTTTATTATTATCATCATTATTACTAGCAGTAGTAGCTTAGTAGAAGTTGAAGCAACTTACTGAATGACACTGCACAATGCAGATTAATTGTCCTGAAGACCTCGGACTCCCAATTTAATTTTAAATCGAAAATACTTACCACGGTCTTCTCAGTAATGTAAACAAATCTGTATTTAATTTGGCTACGAACCGCTTCGTTACTGCACAGCGGTTTCTTGGCTGTTTCTTTTCTTCCGTAACGTTCAGAAAGTTGTACGTAAAGCAAAGCAGAGCGCTGAAAATATTTCTAAATACAGACGAAGAAATCAACTTCCTAGAGGTAAAAATGAACAAAAACAATAATTTGTGAATTGATGAAATTGGGATATATATTATGACAACTCGCGGCCCTGTAATCGCGTCCAATTGTCGCCGTCACATTAGTGTACCAGCCAGAATTGCAGTGCACTCGCTATTGACAAAAGACGCAAATTACTTCCCGAAGCCACATTAGCGTCACGAGTCTTTAAAATGCTCTCATAGTTCCAATGACATACAGGCTCAAAGAAATTGGAAAATTAAAAAAGAAAATCTACAGGAATCTATGCTTTTGATGCAAAAACGGCAAAAGAATTACTTTATTACTTTCCTGTATACATACGTATATACGGAGTAATAAACGTAGTACAGGGAAAGTTACGTAATGCTGCGCGAAAACACGTCCAATTTTTGGCAGGAAAAAGTTCATTCCCAGGCCCTGACGACGAAAAACTGTATAAAACCAGTTGCTCAATTAAAAAAAATCCCCTAACACGTGGTATAGCCAGAATCCCTGTTTTGTAAGTCCTTGATACCGAGAAATCAATTGAAAGGAAAACGTCCGTCTGTCCATCTGTCTGTCCGTCCGTCTATCGGTCCGTGAACACCACTAGCGCCTAAATCACTCGTAGTATTTGTTCCGAATTAAAGAAACCACCGTACATCTGGTTATAGTAAAAGCATTGAGATTTTAAAAAACTTTCTTCAAAATTTGGGGGTACTTTACATGAAGCCCCCCCGGGCATTTTCATTCTCAAAAACGGCTCCAAATTTTTTTTAAATTTCTTGCAAGTATAGAGGAAAATACACTTATTAAGGTGGCATATGTACGATTTTCACGGATAACTCTGAATTTTTAAAAATTGGAAAAGTTTGCATTTTTTTTGGCATCTTCCTCCAACTACAAAATTGCAGATAGAGATTTTCCCTTCAATTAAAATTGTTCCCCAAAGTGAGTTCTTTCTTTATGGTCCTGTACATTTTTTGAACTGCTTAGTAGTATTCGCGCAATATTGCGTGCAATATATGCAATTTCCAAAACTTACTGTATCCAGATTTTCTCAAAAACGGCTTCAAATTTTTCCTTTAAACTTTTGGTAGAGATAATGCCTAATGTACTCCATGAGATGGCAGAAACGCCATATTGCTCTCTTCTTTTGTATTTTCAAAAATTACAAAAATGTAATTTTTTTGACTTGTCTCTAACGCCGTTAATGTTTACATTAGCGGCGATTTGTTCACGTTATTATATTTACTAGTACATGTGCTTTAAATAATGTCATACAAAGTTTCTGGAGAACTCAACAATGTTCTGTGAAAATTAGCTCAAAATTCTGCATTTTCAGAAACGCTCAAACGCCAATTTTTCAAAAATTAGCTTCAATTTTTTTTTTCAAACTTTTCGAACGAATAGTGTTAATTGCACTCTTTAATGTGACGTAAAGTTCAATTTGAGTTATTTTTTTTTGTTTTTTTCAAAACTTACACAAATGTATTTTTTAAAGATCTCTTACACCGTTAATATTCACATTTCCAGCTATTTTAAAACACTATTTTATTTGTAAGTTAGAGTGCTTGAAATTACTTCAAATGAAGGTTTTCAAAAACTCATAAATTTTCTGTCAAAAAGAGCAAATTTCGCAATTTTAGTAGCGCTTAAACGCCATTTTCTTAAAAAGGCTCCAAATGTTTCGAAGAAAATTGCTATTTAATTCGGGGTTTTAGTGTTCTTTAATATTCCATAATTAATATTTCGTTCTACCACCAGGAAAGAGAAAATTTGAGAAAATGTCAAAACAATGTGTGGGCGATGATTTATGGTTGCTGAGAAGAGTATGTGGCAAGTATGAATAGCTAGCCGAGACTCAAGGAAATAGAAAACATACGGGAAAGTACGTGCTATTCTGTAGCACCACTAGTTACTAATATTAAAAGAAACACGGTGTTATGTTTGTGCACCTGAAATTAATTATGCAGTTTACGTTTTTCACCCTCATATTCAATTGTATGAGCCATGCTGAAGAATAATATAACAGTTTCTCTTGAATCAATTAAAATTGACACACAAATTTTAAGAGGCAAGTAAAAATATTTTCTGGTGAATAACTGTTTCTATAGAAATTTAGGACCATTAACAAATGACCATTCGAAATAAAAATAATATTGATTTTAACAGTTTCATGAATTAGTTTACATTTGTACTGTATAATTTTAAAAAGACTAAATATTCCTGCAACAAGTAATGTAACAGCCCCTAGCCAATGACCTCACCTTGATCAGGTTTTTCATCCAGTTTCTGTTATCCACGAAGCAAATACTGGTATGGTCTCTTTCTTTCTTCTGGACATAATTGTATGGAATAATATCAACGATAACGGACATGTTATGCAAAGAGTTCGCGAAGACGGACGCCCTTATGAGGTCGCTTACAACGGCATGGTCTTCTCATTGTAAACACAAAAGAAGATGGGCAGGAAAGTGTTGGTTAGGTTTAAGAATATGTTTTAATAAATTGGTAAGTCAAAGATTACTAACGTGAAAATAAATACAAATCACATGTAAAAAGTATGTTCTGTGTCGTAGCGTCATAACTCTGAAGATCGTATAAAACCGAAATGTTGGCCTTTTAATGCGTAGTTTTTGTGATCTAAACGATTCCTAACGCAATGTAGAAAGTGGGGTAAGAAAATAGCACATTTTGATAAAATGTACTTTTTTCATACCCGTACGCAGTTACAAGAATCACGCTGCTGAATAGAACTGACGTTAAGTTTCTTCTACTAATATAAATGCCTCAGTAAATAAAACATACAGTTGTGCGTGGCTTCTTTGTTGCAGTTGGTTTGTTTTAAAACTGAAGAATACAAATAAAATTGGAAATAATAATAAAATTAAAAATAAAGAACGGAGGCAATGACGTTTGGCGAAAATGAGGCCGATGGTGCACGATGGGGGTGTTATTGATGGTAGAGAAGGCATGCCAACGGAAGCGTGATTCACCCCAGTAGGGAAACTTCTTAACACTCAACCAGGAGCAATATCGATTTCCAAGTCGCACATGCATACAGACCGTGTACTCGCACATACATACAGACCATGTACTAAAATCTCGAAACTTGTTTGACGAAGCTGAATAAACCATTCCAATTTGTAGCTGCTCGTTGAATCCGTACTACACAACTGAAGTATCACACGATATTTATCAAAATTTGTAAAAGTATGTGAGTTTTAGGAAAAATAATGGATACTCCTCTTAAGAGAGACCGCAATTTTCTCTTCGTCCTATTGTTCAAATATTCCCCTTCCAAATTTACGCATATCACTTCATAGGACAATAATATTCTTTCATCGACAGATCAGAGAAGTCGCCTTCGGAATTGTCCTGTACTCAGTAACATCACCAGCTCTAGCCAATATCTGTACGCTTTTCGTGAGCTTCGGAATTCCTAAACCCGTTGCAATATTTTATTCATAAACCATCCGTGTTTGGTAAAAGATAGAAGTAGGATTACAGAGCTCCATATGTCGTTCATACGCCTCGGTGCCATATTTTGGGTAGCCCTGTTTTAGTCAAGCAGACGAGATGTAACGTCATTTGTGTCTCCGGACAATGCGTCCGACCATCGATAGATGCGGCGATGACCAAAGGAAATTATAAAATCTTTGCATTTTCAATATTTCAGAGAAGATTATTTGCACGGCGGTAAGCACTCTACTTGTACTCAGCGCTGATTTCGGAAAATCGCGGCTAATCCATCTGTGCGGGGTAAAACGCATCATTAGGATGTAATGTGAATTTGTAACTGAAATGATGCATTGATTTTAGTCGCAATCTGATTATTGATTGCTTTTACTGGATTTGTTTGTTGTGTTACTTTTAACTTTTAATCTTGAAACGAATGATTTTCCTAACTTTCACACAAAATGTTTTCAAATTACTGGAACATAAATGCAATTAACTGATTACGTTAAACATAAATGCAACATTTCAACACATATCCCCATGAAATTGGTAAAAATGTTTGTAAAGAGAAAATATTTAGTATGTAATTAAGGAAATTTTCTGTTTAGCTAAATAACTACTAAGCGCGATACCAGCTCGACAGCAATGTTACTGAAGGAATTTTTTGCTTTAAATATATTACAAAATTATAAAAGATGAACACAACCAGAACGAGTGTGCAGCTTGTCGCATCAACTGAGAAATAACTATTGGAATCCATAGGAGAGAGAGAGAGAGAGGGGGGGGGGAAGGGAGAGAGACAAACACAAAGAGAAAATTTCCATATCAGGCATTCAAATATTTGACACTAAGACGCAAGACACATTCTAAGACACAAAGGCTTGAGCCTTTGAGATACGACGGTTAGGAATGTTTGAACTTGTTTATACTTCTTATAACTTTATAAATGTCAATAAAAATGTGACATGTTATCTCACAAAGTTCACGCATTAGATCAGAAGAGAATATATATATATATATATATATATATATATATATATATATATATATATATTAGGAAATTAAATGATTTAAAATCTTAATCTATGTGCATATCATGCTCACTGTACTACTGAGTAGTATTGTCTAACGTTTCTTAATACGTTTTTGCTTCGCGTGCATTTGAAGGATGTTCGGCAAAGCTGTCGCAATGGGTTCTGACGGGTGGGAGAGGGTTCCCAGCACTGATTAGCTGCACTGATTTAGGAGTTGTGATGTGATGCGTTAACGAAAAATAACGAGAGTGTAACCCCGGATGCAGTACGTGAGCATCGGGTACGCAACTGATCGTGTCTGTTTTTACACAAAGAGTGACCAGCACTTTAATTTAAGGGCAATGACAGTTCGGCTTGTGAACGTTTAATTCAGTGCACTTCATATCCCGCGAGACATCTCTTCAAAGCTGAAATGACAGCGACTGATCAGTCGACTACAGGCTGAACTACATTTTGAAATTTTTGAATGGAAAGGGCACACTTTCCTGTAGAAAAAGCAAAAGCAATGATAACTGAATAACAAATGAATTTTAAAATAATTATTTCGTTTCACATTTATTGGAGTGAATGAACTATCGTTTTTCCCGTCAAACCAAAGATTTCTAAGGCAATTTCAACTTCAATAGTGTCTTATTGAATTCAAAAAATGAAAAAATATCAATAAAAGAGCATGGTTTTAACCGTTTAAAAACTGAACATTCTTCGATGTTGACCTCTCCCTCGACAGAAAGATACTCCGGGCATTGAACAAATTGAGGAATTATCACGCAAAAATGCCACGTTTTGCCACTGGTCGCGAGAACACGAAAAGCCAATAAACTGTTTAAAGTATTGAATTGATGTTATAATTCTACGTGAACTTGCCATTGGGCGCAAGGAGAAAACATATCAATTCAAAACGTGGTTTTCTCTGAACAAGTGTCAAATAATTGGTATTCAGGCCAGTAAAGGCGATGCCGATTTAATATCTTATTCCTACCGTGACTGGATCTTGTTGTTTGATCTTTCTTTAGCTTATCTCTTTGTCAAAGAATATTTTTGTGTCAATTCTGAAGATATAGTATTATTTAGAAATTTGGAGACTCGTATACATAAATCATGCACGGATGTTGTTTCCCAATGCCTGTTTGCTCTTAGATTTTATCACCTACCTTGCTTAGTACAGAAGGCCGTGACGCTCTTTACTCATTGCAGTAAATTGAAAATGCAATTACGTACATATGAAAAACATTTAGATGGCAGTATGTCTATTAATTTCATGAAAATGGCTACAAAAATGCTTGTTTCCTGAATTAGGTTAGCCTATTTCACGAAACGAGCATTTTTTGCTTGTTTCGTGAAATAGAAACCATCACATCTTATGTAACGTGTTCATTCAATTAATTTAAAACCTTTCAGAAATATGCAGCTAACTGTAACTCTTAACTAAGGATGATTACTTAACCAAGTGTTTCCAACTACTGTCTCCTAACTAAAGGAACAAACATGGATATTTGTGACAGCAGTTTCTGGTAATTGAGAGCGAAGAAAATGTGAATACATTTCCAACAAGTTTCTTCAACGCTACAGAGAGAATGATTTTGAACTGTTCGTGCTTATTGAAACATTAGAGGTAAGTTTCAAACACATTAATGAAATTAGTGTTTAACATAGTTTTTAAATAGGATAGATGCTTTGTGTTTATTTTACATTATGTATGTGCATCGGCTGGGTGAACTTGAATCTAGACTTTAGAGGAGATGAGATGATAGGTGTGAAAATATTGTGACCAAAATGCACACACACAAAAATGAAAAAAAATATTTTAAAATCTTTTTCCTTATACTTATAATAGATTGAATTATTAATGTAATCAATTAAAAACTGAAATACTTGGATTTGAGAGTGTGATATTAAATACGCATTTTTCATGAAATCTGAAATCGTATCCTCTCTCCTTCACAAACAAAGGTGAACTATTGACTAGTAGAGATAAATAATGACAAAAATTTCTCGTACCATTTATCTATTCTTTTGCGTCTGATCTAGCTTTTTGGGTTTCCACCCATCGTTTTCCCAGTCGCCGACGTTTATTGATGTCTAAGTCATTCTTTCCATTTTTATTTTTTTCGGTTCCCTAATAGTAGAATTGAAATATAACTTTAATAATATTACAGAAGAGTTTAAAACCTGTTTCCTTTTATGCATCCACAAATCTGAGCACTTGAGCAGCCTCACTTTAAGTATTAGTGCTGAAAATTGAACTCATAGCATTCTTTGTATGCCCAGAAAGAATCACGTTTACTATTGGTTGGCTAAAAAATGCATTTGTGCAATTTTTGGAAAATCAAAAGAATAGGGTCATCAAAATGTTTTTATGGCGTGCTATTTAATACATTTTAGCATTGTTAAAATCAAATTTTAAAGAAAGAGTTCGGTATCGTTGTCGAAAAATATCGTTCGAGCGATTACAATATATGTGATGATATACGTTTTTAAATAAAGATTGATAGCAGGATTTAATGCTACGTTCCAATAAAACACATCTACAGATCTTTGTAAATATAAAAGATTTCAATTATATTGGCTGAAATGTGTTTAATTCAGTTATTAATGAATAATGTTTGCAGAATTTATAAACGTCCTTCATTTTATTAGTCTTACGGAGTAAATACTGAACGATATGAAACAATATCTTCTCCTTGTAGAACATTATGTTCAACTTTCTTGTTGTAACATAGCTATTCCTTTTTTTCGATACAATCGCAAGGGTGCAGCCAGTTAGTTCTTAAATACACAAATATTGATTCTGGGTACCGTTTTGACCCCTACTCCACTGGCGTTCTGGAAATACCGGTGTGGCATTGATATGCGACTGTTAACCCTTCAACAAAGAATACTGTCTTGAAACGAAATATTCCTTTTATCTCTTTCACAGGTATCCGTAGAAAGACGACATAGTTATGCGACAGTTAAGGAGTCAGTGTTGTTGCAACTTGAAACGATACGTTTCTTTTATGTTTCGCAGGTATACGTAAATAGTCGTTATTGTCATACCACTGTTAAAGTGACAGTGTGATTTAGTATTGAGACACGTTCCTTTCTCTTCCTTAGATATCCGTCATCGTTATGTGACTGTTCAGAAGACCGAGTAGCTCGTATAGTTGTGTCTTGAGACATCACGTTTCTTTCACCTGAATCGCGGATATTCGTAAATGGTCATCGTTATGCAACTGTTCAGGAGACCGAGTATTTCGTGTAATTTTGAAACGACACGTTTCTTTCACAATTCGATTGATTGATTGTTAGTGATTCCGGGCAGATTAGTTAATGTGATCCCGTAAATGTAGTGCATGTTTTTCATAGGCCATTGATCTCCCGCAGGGTGCCGAGATCCCGAGTTCATGGCACCGACTTACCGTCGACTAGAGGAGTTTTTCCCAAACAGGAATCTCTCACCAGCGAGTGAGACACCGCCCCAGACGGGTCAAGTTCTAAGTCTTCGACCCGTCTCCCGGCATGTTTGGTAGTATAGTGTAAGAGGAAGAAATGACAAGAAATGGGAAGGAAAGATCGCGCGCGGTCCATGGCCCATTTGGTTGAGTACTGCTCCGGCCGTCGCCTGGGACTGGAGAAACCAAGGAAAACTACCGATCAGAGTAGCCAGCCGCAATAATTCTCCTTGAGACAGAGACTGAATTCGACCTAGCCGACAAGCTAGTGTCGAAAATTCTGCCGCCGTCGGGACTCAAACCTACAACCTCCCAGTCAGAGGCACTGCAGGGACATCAGTTGATGCACTGAACCACCCCTCCCGATTTTCACGTCTTTCTCACGTATCCGTACACAGACGTAGAGTCATTATGCGACATTTCAGATGACCGAGTAGTTGGTGTAGCAGAAAGTGTTGAGACGACACGTTCCGTTTACATCTTTCTCAAGTATTCGTACACAGACGTGATCGTTATGCGACTGTTCAGAAGACCAAGTATTTTATGTAGTTGTGTTTTGAGAAGACACGTTCCTTTCACCTCTTTCTCGTCATCGTTACACTACTGTTATAACTCGACCAAGCGAAGAATGAAGGCTGCGATTGCAGCGCGTCATGGAATTAACAGTAAAAACACGGGTCTGTACAGTCAGTTTAACTAAGAAAAGTCGCCAGGAGCGGGAAGCGAGTTCAGACTGCTCCTACGGAATCACCATAATAGAGGTTGTGAATCAGTTGATAAAATATAACTTCAGAGACACATAATGCAAGATTTGCACTGACTGTTTTATTTTTGTCTCTTTAAGTTGCTTTCTTTACTTTTCACGGTTTTAGTATAAGACTGTTACAAAAATTTCTATTTATATTGAATTTTTTAATACTTATTCATTGAATTTAAACATTTTGTATTCTCCTTCATCTTTTTTTCTATAGGCTTTACACGGTTTGTTAGGTATGCAATGAAGTACCAAAACATTAACTTTACTCTCATAAGTATCTACAATATTCTTCATTATGGTGGTAGTTACTCCTTACATCAAAAAGAATTTTATTTGGTATATATTCTGAGAAACTACTTAAGTTAAAATAAACGATTTCTATGAATGTTACTGTTAATCAAAAGAATTAATTTCAAAATTTTGATTCGTTTTGCAGAGAACAGTATACTTTTATTTCTTCCAATATGAGATGCAGACATGTCTAAATACAGTTAAAATATTAATTGGGAAGATTCTAGATTTGCAACGAAATAAATCGCGCTTTCTTTCGCAATAGTTTGGCATGGTACCATTTTAATTTTGAATTGAGTATCCTTTTATCTCCATCTTTGTCGTTTCGGTTTAAAACACATAGGGTGGCGCGGTCCTGTAAACATAATTTTCAAGTTGGTCGAGCTATTTATTTTTATTTATTTGTCAAAAAACAGTAAAAACTGTATATGACGTGTGGGGATATCTTTGTTTTGTTACAAAAAACATTATTTTTCTTTTTCACGATCAGTATAGTCTCTAATTGTATAGAAACAGTTTTGCAGCAGAAAAGATTTTACTTTTAACTTAAATTTGTGTACCGACTTTAATTGTTTTATGTCATCTGGCAATGCGTTGTAAAGTAACGTACATGTATTGTATGTTGATTTCTTGTACTGAGCTGTTGATACTGACACTTGATGCACGTGATTTCTACGGCGTGTATTGTAATTATAAATATCAATATCGCATGAAATATGTTTCCTTCGTTAAGTAGGTCATTTTTGACAAATATTTCAGATTCGTAAATAAATAAACAGGACAATGGTAAGATTCCCAGCTCAATGAAAAGAGGCTTGCAGGGATCACGTGGAAGGCAATTTTTCATCATTCGAATAATTTTCTTTTGCAATCTGAAGGTCTGAATACTACAGGACGAGCTTCCCCAGAATATTATGCCATATCTCAGGCGGGAATGTACATTCCCGCCCGAGCTATAAGCAGCTATACGCTATAAGCAGCGCACGCTATAAGCAGCGCGTGTTGTTGTTGTGGGCAGCGCCCGGGCCGATGGGCGACTCGCGGTCGGTGGGCGCCGAGGGCGGCACGGGCGACCAGTGCGCCGAGGCCCTGGGCGACGCGCTGCAGATGATGGTGCAGGCGCTGTCGCAGATGCACTCCTCCATGCAGACGATGGAGCTGAAGATGGAGAAGGCGAGCGAGGCGGTGCGCGCCGTCACCCAGCGCATGACCAAGGTGGAGGAGAAGCTGGGCCTCATCGAGAAGAAGATGGACCCGCTCGAGGAGCAGGCCCAACAACAGGTCACCATGTCACCTCGCTCCTTCACCTCCTCTTCCTTCTCTTCATCTTGCTCGTCATGACCCTCGTCTTGCTCCTTCGTAGTATCCTCATGCTGCTATGAAGAACATGTCGATGTCACGACACTATAAAGCGAACCTCCACTTTTTCATCTCCTCTCTCTCTTCATTGTTCTCCTTTTCATCTTCATCTTCCTCGTCATGATCATCCTTTTTCTGTTCGTCTTGCTCCTTCGTAGCGTCCTCATGCTGCTATGAAGAACATGTCGATGTCACGACACTATAAAGCGAACCTCCACTTTTTCATCTCCTCTCTCTCTTCATTGTTCTCCTTTTCATCTTCATCTTCCTCGTCATGATCATCCTCTTTCTGTTCGTCTTGCTCCTTCGTAGCGTCCTCATGCTGCTATGAAGAACATGTCGATGTCACGACACTATAAAGCGAACTTCCACTGCTTCATCTCCTCTCTCTCTTCATTGTCCTCCTTTTCATCTTCATCTTCCTCGTCATGACCCTCCTCTTTCTGCTCGTCTTGCTCCTTCGTAGCGTCCTCATGCTGCTATGAAGAACATGTCGATGTCACGACACTATAAAGCGAATCTCCACTGCTTCATCTCCTCTCTCTCTTCATTGTTCTCCTTTTCATTTCATCTTCCTCGTCATGATCATCCTCTTTCTGTTCGTCTTGCTCCTTCGTAGCGTCCTCATGCTGCTATGAAGAACATGTCGATGTCACGACACTATAAAGCGAACCTCCACTTTTTCATCTCCTCTCTCTCTTCATTGTCCTCCTTTTCATCTTCATCTTCCTCGTCATGACCCTCCTCTTTCTGCTCGTCTTGCCCCTTCGTAGCATCCTCATGCTGCTATGAAGAACATGTTGATGTCACGACTTTATAAAGCGAATCTCCACTCCGTCTTCTCTTTCTCTTCGTTGTCCTCCTTCATCTTTCTCCTCGTCCTTCTTTGAACAACTGATCAATGTCACATAGATTTAAACAAATTTCCATATCATCACATTCTCCTCGTTATATTTATCCTCCTCTTCATCTTCTTCCTTCTGCTCCTTCGTAGCATCTTAATACTGCTCCGAACAAGAGATCGTTGTTCCCTCCGTATCAAATGAACCTCCACAAATTTTTCTTCTCGTCCTGCTTCTTCGTAGCATCCTTACCTCACTTTAAAGCAAATTTACATACTTTTATCTCCACCTCTTTGTTCTCATACTCCTCCTTCCGTGGGACAGACAGAATCCACGTTTTGTGGGACCTTGTTACTGAAACATCGATTGACGGCAAAATGTCCGTCCATCCGTCCGCCTGCCCATCCGTCCGTTCGTCTGTCCGTTCGTCTAATGTATGTGAACAACACTAGCGCCTAAACTACGAGTACGATGTTTCCCAAACCGAATAAACCCCTGTCGATCTGCCCTGACCCCAAAACTCTGCGATTTTGAAAAACAAACATTAATTTTTGTGGGTAGTTCAAATGAAGCCCTTGGGACATTTTCAAAATTTTCTGAAAAATGACTCCAAATATTTTCTTAAATTTCTCCTAAGAATGGAGTAAAATGCACTCATAAAGATGTCAAGGTACTATTTTCTCTAATAACTTTGAATTTTCGAAAATTGCAAAATATTGAATTTTTTTGGCGTCTTACTACAAGTACAAAATTAAGAGTAGAGATTTCTTCTTAAAACGGAATTTGTTGTTCATAGTTAATTCTTTCATTACGATCATGTACATTTTTTGACAATTTTAGTAATTCTCGCGCAATATTGTGTGCAATATGTGCAATAATAAAAAATAACAAAAACAAGATTTTCTCGAAGAGGTTTCCAGTTTTTTTCTTTAAACTTTTGGTAGCGATAATGCTAAATGTTCCCTACAAAATTACATTAACGGAATATCGCTTTATTCTTTTGTTTTTTCAAAATTGCGAAAATGTAATTTTTTTGACTAGCCTCTCACGTCATTAATATTTACATTAACGGCGATTTGTTCTCATTGTTGCATTTACAAATAAACATACTTTAAATGACGTCTTGTAAAGTTTCTCGAAAATTCAAAAGTTTTCTGGGAAAACGAGCTCAAAATTTTGTATTTACAGAAGCGCTCAAACACAATTTTCTCAAAAAGTCTCCAAATTATTTCTTCAAATTTTTCGTAGGGATAATGCTAATTGCACTGTTTAAGATGATATGAATGTAATTTTGCTGTATTTTTTGTTGCTTTTTAAATTACACAAATGTATTTTTTAATATCTCTCACGCCGTTAATATGCACATTTCTAGTAATTTGTATACATTAATACATTTATGAGTGGAAGTGCTTCAAATAAACTCGAATGAATTTTTTCGAAAATTCGAAAGATTCCTGCGGAAAGGAGCCTTAAATTTGAATTTTCCGTAACGCTTAAATGTCATTTTCTTAAAATTCATCAAATTCAAATTTATCGATGAAAATTGCCATATTCTTCAAAAAATAAAGTAAAATACGCTTACAAAGATGACATATATCCGATTATGACTGTTAACACTGCATTTTAGAAAACTGCAAAAATTTCAAATTTATTGGACACCGTCGTGAATGTTCAAATGAAATTTCTTCTCCACAATAAGTTCTTTAACTAGTGTCATGTACATTTTGAAAATAATGGTAGTTTTCGGAAAATTTGAGAGAAGTGTGAGTAATATCAAAAACAAGATTTCCTAAATGTCTCCAAAATTTTCTTTAAACATTTTTATAAGAATAGTGCTAAATGCTTTAAATAACATAGCATAACCGACATTTTGATGTATTTTATGATTTTCCAAAATTTTAAATGTATTTATTTTTACTGATATGCTACTACTTATTCTTGCCTTTGATACGGAGTTCGATAGGCACTGCATAACTTCCAAGGATCAAGAGTATTATGGTTACGAGGGAAAATACGAAAACACTTGAATGTGCTACATGTTCACTTATGGAGGAAAGTATGAGAGGGAACTATGCAAGGAAATTATGGGAGGGAAATATCAAAAGACAAACCGAGTAAAGTTAACAACTAGTTAATTAGTAAAATACGTCAATCTGAATCAGTAAAATTATGTAAAAAATATAAGCATGTACGTATCATGGACGTCAACTGGTTCTAACAATAGAGCGGCGACAAAGCCCGAGGGCTAAAGGCCCTTATGACGCTCTTGGTGCATAATTTGCTATTTTAAAAATATCTCTTCGTCATTAATATTTACGTTACAGGCTTTTTAGATACATTATGACATTTGCAAATACAAATGCTTGAAACGATTTTAAAGGAAGTTTCTCGAAAGGTTTTTTAAAAAATGAGCTCAAAATTGCGCATTTTCGGAATGTTCCAATTACATTTCCTCAAAAACGGCTCGAAATGTTTCAATGAAAATTTACATATTGGATCAGGTTTCATTCTTCTATAATATTCTTAAAGTCTCATTGCAATTTTACTACTAAGGGACCGAAAATTGAAAATAAAAGTTGAAATGTCTGAGACGACAGGTAGCAACTGGGAGACAGTGGGTATGTTCTGATATTTTTTCAAAATCTTTCTTAACCCTAAGTGGTAGTTTCATCTTTAAATGCTTGTCAGATATTTATAAACCAATTTGATTGAACGTTAGTGATCGCATTAACTACTACTAAGATCATCTACAACTATGGTCATAAACTACTACGGTCATTAATCCCGTAAATGTAGTGCCTGATTTTCGCTCGGGGGTTGGCGGTTTCCTTCGCCCACTGTACCGCTACCGTCAGCTAGCAGAGTCTTCCCCAAACAGAAATTTCCCACCAGCGGGACACTGCCCCAGCCGGAACGCATGTTTTCATTTTCCACTAGACTTGTGAATGTGACTTATTTAGAGCTCTCTGATTGGTCAGTGATGGCGGCGCGCGAAACACACGTTCTAGCTGTTGGCTCGTTCTCGAAAAGATACCTGGTACAGAGCTAGTGAAAACATCCATATTTTTAACGTTTATCGAGGTTTCTTGATGTTGAAATGAGTTTGGAGCTGCATGATCAATTGTGAGCTATGAAATAAACGAAACAGTAATTGCATTCCATTTTGGAAACATGAAAGTGAAAAGTAAGATTTGTATATCCGATTAGTCTTCTGATTTAACATGATAATTTAATAACCAATCATTGTCAAAAAATTTTCCTCAAAATTAATATTGAGTGAATCATTGTTATGATGTAATACAACTTAAAGAATAGAATCATCAATATTCAGTTATAACACCTAAAACAGTACTTCCTAACCTTACAATTAACATTGGCCAAAAAAGAAGTAGTAGAACGGATTGTGAATGATTGCGAAGTACAACAACTGTGGAAATAAAACACATATAAAACAAGAATATGTAAATGTCATCAAATCAGGTTCAGAGAACAATACATTGTAAGTTGAAATGATAACTGATTAATTTTAGATTAATTAATAACAATTATTCACTGAATCAGTTATCAATTTTCCTCGCAAAAGTATATCCAGATTTCTAACAGACTGAATTAGACGCCCATAAAATAATCAATTCATTGAATTAAAATATGAATATCAAATTAAAATACATTCATTTCATCGTGGTACATATATAATTTTATTTTTACCTAATATAATTGATTCAGGTTCATTAATTTACTAATTAAGTAGACGTTAACTTGACTCGGTTTGTCTTTTCACATTTCCCTCACATAATTCCCTTCTTATGAGAACACGTAGCATCATTAAAATATTTTCATATTTCCCTCGTAACCACGATCCTTTCGATCCAGATAAGTTATGCAGTGCACATCGAGCTCCGTATCGAAGGCAGTAACAAGCTATAACATTATCAGTAAATAGTAAATTATATTTCTTTTATAATAATAATAATAATTATTATTATTATTATTATTATTATTCCAAATAACAATAATCATAATCATAATAATAATAATAATAATAATAATAATAATGTATATCGAGTGCTACTATACATGCACGTAACATACCAACAATTGATGCCTGGGCACAAACCAACATTATTATTAATATTATTATTATTATTATTATTATTATTATTATTATATTATTATTATTATTGCAGATGTCGCCGTCGAAGAAGAAGAAAGAAGAGGCGGAGAAAGAGAAAGAGAGGGTGCAGGAGGTGTCGTGGGAGGAGCAGGGCAGCGCGAAGGTGCCGCAGGCGGGCAGCGCGTCGCTGCCGGCGCTGCCGTGCCCCGGGGGGTCGGCGCGCTCCCCGCGGCGCCGCACGGCCTCGCGCTCGCCGCCGCTGCCGCTGGGCCTGGGCCTGGGCTCCGCGTCCGCCTCCTCCTCCACCGCCGCGCCGCTCTCCTCCGCCGCCACCTCCTCCGCGTCGCGCACCCCGCCGCTGCCCGCCTCCTCGCCCCCGCCCTCGCCCTCCCCGCCGGCGCCCGCGTCCCCGCCCGCGTCGCCGCCGCCGCCGCACCCGCCGGCGTCCAAGGCGCGGCTGGCCTCGCGCTCCATCCCGCCGCGCGCGCCCTCCCACACGCACGCGTCGCCCCCGCGCGCCAAGACGCCGCAGGTTCTTTTTTATTTTATATATTGAATTGAATTGAATATTTATTTTATTGGCTTTAACCTTGATTATACGCCATTATACAATTATGTACATCATTAATCAATGAAACAATCAGATCAATACTGTTACTCAAGAACATAAAAAATTAAAAAAATAGAAATTACAAAAACACATTAATTACAAAAAAACAACATAAAACTAACAAAACTCTTAGTGTATTTACATGTTCACAGAACATGTGTTACAATAAGTTTTCAAAAACCATGACTTTTAATAGCATTCTATTATGGAAACTAAATTATACGCCAGTATACAGTTATGAAATCATTAATCAATGAAATGGTCAAATCAATACAATTACTCAAAAATAGAAAAATTATAAAAACACAAAAAACACATTAATTACAAAAAACCTAGTTAAAAAGTTAAATATTAATTTATTATTTTCTTTGATAAATATTTTAAATGCTCAGATATTCATCTTATTCACATTTAAATTAGTATCAGTAATCTTTTTGTCAGTTTAGTAAGACAATTTAGTTTCAGATACAGTAAATTCATTCAAATAGAGCAAATGACCATAACTTAAAGACAGATTTAAGAAAATGGAAAATTGATTGAAGTCCGCAGCCTTCGGGACCATCCCCGACACCCCCGGGATATATATGTAATCACTAGAGACCGGATTTTTATGTAATTACATATTTTTTGTCTTCCTACTTACCGTTCTCAAAATTGTAATCTTAGCGAATCATAGCCCTCCTAACACAATATCGAATTTTTTCGTTACATATTTTTACACATTTAGTACTGCATTACATATTTTACATATTTTGCTGTTTGCACAATATAATATCGTATTTTATCAATTTTCTTCACGTTAATTCCGTATTTTTTTTACGAAAAGATGTATTTTTTTAAATCAACATTTTCCCTACATTATTGGGGAAATCTACGTGTCCAAAGCAATATTGACACCGCGTTTTGTGATCTGTAACCCTAATTTCGGAGAAAAATTTGTGATTGCCGACGTGTAACACTTCGATCAAGATGCTTTAGTGTACGTTTGCTCTTCGTAAATCTCGGCAGTTTGTGCGAAGGCATCTATTGCGATTAGTCCGGCTGCTAAACTACGGTCCTGGATTACAATAGAAGCTTTTACTTCTCACAAGAAAGTTGTATGATGTAAAGTGAGCAGTTTTGTAATTTCTTGCTATGTAAGTAGCTTTTAATTAGAGAATTTTAATATTACATATTACATCCTATTTTATATATTTATTACCTATTCTTACTGTTTTCCTTACATATTTATGTACATATTTTGACGTTTAATACTACATATTTTTCCGGTCTCTAGTAATCACTTTACAAATGTTATGTTTTGACATATACTAGTTGAAATATCTAAGCTAACTTATTCTGAACATCGACGAGGGTACTGTAGGGGAGAACCTCGAGGTTAAGTGTCCTGATTGGCTAAGATTTTGAGGAAGGCATCAAATGGGAATCTATTTTTTATTCGGGTGTGGGTGGGATTTTTTGCTAATTTGAAGTGGGATGCTGCTGGTAAGTCTGCTAGGTTTTGGTAGAAATTGTGCGATATATGGGTTATTTGGTTTATTATTGTATTCATGTTTAATTCGGAATGAAGTTGTTTATTAGTTATGAACCAGGGGGCATTTGTGATTAGTCTGATAAATTTGTTTTGAATTATTTGGAATTTATTGACATTTGTGGGGGCTGCGTTTGTCCATACTGGGCATGCGTAGAGCATTAGTGGCTTGATCATAGTTTTATATAATAGTTTTATATATGATAGACCGGCGCTGCTCAAACACAACTGACGCTATCTAACTACTGTTTAAGTGCAGTAAAGAGACGCGAGTAAGTATAAGAGAGTAAACAAACGCGCGCTGCTCAATTACACCTGATAGTAATTAACTACGACATTAACGCACGGACCGCCTCGGCCACGAGAGAGAGAGAGAGAGAGAGAGAGAGAGAGAGAGAGAGAAAGAGAGAGAGAATATAATATTCGCGAGAGAGAGAGAGAGAGAGAGAGAGAGAGAGAGAGAATATAATATTCGTAGGCTTCCGCGACCGGAGTCATTATGTTCTTGGCTGTCCGGATGAGCCGCGTCTCAGTCGGTTTGCTGACGTTTCGGCCATCTTGCTGTGGCCTTCTTCAGAGCTATACTGAGAGCTATATTGAGTATAGCTCTGAAGAAGGCCACAGCAAGACGGCCGAAACGTCAGCAAAACCGACTGAGACGCGGCTCATCGCGGACAGCCAAGAACATGAGAGAATATAATGTTGTAGAGTTTGTGAATGAGAGGGACTTGCGGTTTGTTGATTGGCCGCAGGTGTGCAAGCGCCGCTCCAGCTCCCGCGCCGCCCCGTCGCCTGCGACCCGTCCCGACGCGACTCGCTCGGTCGCAAGCTGATGAAGGCCGCTCAGGACGGGCGCATCAAGGACGTGCGCACGCTGCTGCAGCAGGGCGCCGACGCCAACTACTGCAACCGCTCCAAGTGGACGCCCCTGCACGTGGCCGCCATGAAGGCGCAGACGGACGTGGTGTCGCTGCTGCTGGAGAAAGGCGCCAACCTCAACGCGCGCAACACCTACGGCTTCACGGCGCTGCACCTCGCGGCCAAGAACGACTACACGGGGCTGTGCGCGTGCTTCCTCATCTACGCCGGCTGCAACGTGGACTCGCGCAACCACTTCGGCCGCACGGCGCTGCACTACGCGGTCGAGAGCAACAACCAGGCGGCGGTGCGGGCGCTGGTGGTGGGCGGCGCCAGGAAGGGCCTGCGCGACCACGAGGGCAGGGCGCCCTGCGACCTCGCCAAGACCGAGGTCGTCAAGCGATTCGTCAGGTTTTGATGTCTGGGCTCGCAACCGCACTGGGAGATTCTAAGCGGAGCTCAAAGGCCAGGACCTAACGCACCCTTCTTAATTGCTTCGTCAAGTTTTGACTCCTGGGCACATACCAACATTGGGCAGTTCTCGAGATCAAAGAGTAGTGCGCCTGTGACCTTGATATGTCCGAAGGTCATGAAGCGATTCGTCAGGTTTGGATGCCTAGGTTTGCAGCCACACTGTGCGCTTCTAAGTAGAGCTCAAAAGCCAGGACGTAACGCGCCCTTGCTAATTGCTTCGTCAGGTTTTGACACCTGGGCACATACCAACATTGGGCAGTTCTCGAGCAGATCAAAAGGTAGTGCGCCTGTGACCTTGCTATGCCCAAAGGTCATGAAGCGCTTCGTCAGGTTTTTGACGCCTAGAATGTACCCAAGTTGTATGCTTCTAAGCCGAGCCGCTCTTGATGATAAAGAAAGAAGATATGTAATCTAGCCTATACCGAGGACTTCGTCAAGTTCTAATCCCAGAGACACGTACTCACGCCTTGTGGTTCACTTCGTGTCTCCAAGAAAGCAGAACTTCTAGTCCCTTCTACGTCTAAAGCGTGGGGGACAATTAAGATTCAACATAATTGCCAGCTTAACAATTCCATTACGATCAAGTCCTTTGCAATTTGGATACGAAGATCGATTGAAAACATCTCTCTCTACACTTTTGAAGAAAACATGTCTTCCGAAATACTGGGAGGGCATGTTACTGCATGGAAATATGAACACTTACATTATATGCCTATTGTTTTTCTTAAAAGTATCAAATAAAAAAAAACAGTTTCCCGTGATTTTTTATTTCTCGTTTTCTTGAGCCCGGAATACCTACCCCCACTTCTTTACTAACATAATATTGAATTAAGAATAAATGGTAGCAACAATCATTGTTGGATACCATAAATGTTCACTCCCGTGTAATAGAAACTGTTTTTCATCGAAAAAGAAGTAAATATTTGATATATTAGTTCCTTCGTCGAAATAATCAACTCCTTGCTCCTCTTGCATGTAGTGAAATGAGGTCTCAAGAAAGCGTGTGATTATATCATTGTTTGAAACAACCATAACATAAACAGTGTCTTACATCATGTCGGCCCGATTTTGCTTTGGAGAAAAAAATTAAAATTTGGAAGTGTTTATCTAATGAACAAACATTCGTAGACTAGTTTTATTAAATCGCACAGAATATCAAGTGGTCAATTACTTAGAACTGGAAATTATAACAATTTTCACTTAACATTTGCCTCCTGGTGTCCTAGTAAACATATGTTTAAAAATTTCTAATTATTAGGCGTATTTCGCTTGTAAATATTTATCATTATTCATATTTATTAATTTCATTCAACTTCACAAACTTTATTTTTAATTTTGTAATTTATTTTTCTACACACACGTGTTTTATTGTGGCTCATATTATCTGAATTATGCATATTTCACTGAAAAATCACGATCATTTTGGATGTTTCTTGCCATCGTGCCCATCTTGAAAATCGTTAACACCGATGAACTAACACACGTAACATGAACTCTCGCAAGTCACAGCCGTGGCTTTCCTTACAAATGTGAGCGAATCATGATGCAAAAATGAAAAGAAAAGCCATCTTTTTATGACACGAAGGGGTATGAAGGTGGGTACTAAATGGTTCCCGGAATTATATCGAAATTAGTTCTCAAGTTAAATCTTTTCGTTGTATTCAGGGAACATTTCTCCAGTAGTAACCAGATTCCAAAATTACTGATTAAAGTACTAAAACGTCTTTCAATTTCACTTAAAAACGTGATTTGTGATCTGTTTCTAAAGTTATACAATATTTTTTTACAAGAAAAATACTGTTATCCTCTACAGAATCGATTGTAAACTGTGTAATTAACAAATATAAAATACTAAAAAAATGTGTCTTAATCATTCCACACATCGCTGTCAAAGCACTCCGCAGTCGTCAACATTTTCAGTTTTCTTTAACTTTCTTCAACTCACGTGACAGTTCTTAAGGTTTCATCTGTTAGGCCCTTAATGGAGAAATTATGGAAACGCTTGAACTATTTCGCGTTTATTTTTTTTGAAAAACGTTTTATCTATTTCCAACCGAATACAAATTCAGCGGGGAACTCATCGGAGAAAATTCTACGATGCAACCGGCAATACAGAAGTGTGTGTTCGTGTAAATATTGCCTACCCTTCCCCTTTGTGATCGGTAAACATTCACCGATGAAAATAAACATGATTTGTAAAATATTTTATTATTGGTCAATGTAAACTTGATGATTACAAAGTTAATGTGTTCGCCCACTTAATTTATAGCACTTTATTCTATAATTATTAATAATAAGTCAAACGTAATTTAAAAGTAAATAAATTGCCCCCTACCTGCCGCTATGTTTTCTAGTTCTTAACTCTGTTTTTCATACTTCCCAGTTATGTTTTGATGGATCCACCTAAATACAGGTGTATTAAAATCCACTCTAGTTTCTATCTACAAGAAAATATTACAGTTCAAGTGTTCATCGTGGAGAGGGAATCCACCATTCTATGATTTCGTTTTTTTACCCCGCACACAGTGCATTGCTCCCTTCTCTGTCACAAGTGTAATCTCCGAATTGAGACATTGTCAGGCGCACCAAAATTTCCCGAATTTACTTTATTAACATGTAATAGTTTTGCTGTTGCCATATGCGAGCACTGTGTGTACGATTTATTTATACCTAAAATAACTCGGCCAGCGTATTTAATATTTATCATCCAACATGGTAGTTAGTCGCCATTTTATATTTGTTATATATAAGGTTCTACTGCAAAAAAACAATAAAGAGGGGACTTGTATCACCAGTAGGTGTATATGAAGGTTTCATTTAAAATTTATTTCAATCAATATTACGAGGGAAATTCAAATGAAAACCTTTAAAATGCCATAAAATTCCAAAAAGTTAAACAATTTTTTCAGGAGTTGACAGCACTGGTCCTTGAGATTCAGAAAGTAACATTCTTCTGGAAGGGTGATAATACAACGCAGGAGAAAGCAGTAGTATTCGCAACGAGATGGCTGCTCCTCTATCAACATACACCATGATAGAGCAGCGATCAGTGATGCAATTTTCTGGGTAGTGAAGGTGTGAATCCAACAGAAATTCATTGCCTAATGAGACCGCAATTTGGTGAGTAGTTTGTGTTGCTGCAGAAAGTGTACGAGAGGTGTAGAAAGTTAAAAAGCGGCGTAACTTCTGTGGAGGATACCTCACGACCGGGGCAGGCTCACGGCGTAATGACAGACAAAAACATTGCGTTAATGGAAGAGCTTGTGAGGGACAATAGGCGTGTAATAACGAAAGTGCCACATTGTTTGGCACAAAATATTGTACACAATTTGCTTCAAATCATTAATAAAGTATTACAATTCAATAAAGTGTCTCCAAGTTGGGTGGCACATCAGTTGACTGCCGCATTGAAAAATCGTTGCGTTGATACCTGTGAAGAATTTTTGCGAAAGGCGATGAACTTCTGTAAAAAATTGTCACTGGCGATGAAACTAGAGTGAACTGTCATCAATCAGAAACGAAGAGGTCAAGCATGGAATGGTGTTACAGCTCATCGCCGAAACCAAAGAAATTCCACACTCAACAGTCTGTTGGGAAAGTCATGCTCATTCTTTTCTAGAATACACAAGGAGTAATTTTGGAACATTAAATGGAAAATGTACTGGCGTAGTGACGGGAGTTATTTATATTTAGATATGCTGACAAATCACTCTGTACCTGCAATCAGGTGTAAATGACGAGGATATCTGATTTTCGGAGTATTGTTACAGCATGACAACTTCCGATCACCTACAGTTCTCTTGACAGTTCTGACTATGCTGGGTATTGTGACGTACTGAAGAAAATGACTAAGACACTGCGTTGTAGGTAACAATATTTACATTTATTTACAAAGAATCTTAACAATTAAAGAAATTTACAAATACTGATTAAACCCCGGCACTTTTATCCGCGAAAACCCTGCGACCGTCCCTAGGCCTACAACCCAGTGCCACTACTCGAAAGCAGGTAACAATGCGTGATGCGATGCTATCGGACGTTAAGTCCCTGGCAATCAGCGTACCTACATGGCTTGGCGCCAAACCGGTCTCCGTCCTGGAAACCATGTGCTGGAGTGTACTGGAGATCCCACCCAGCCATTCGGCTCACAACAAGCTCTACGAATCCCTCTGAATCTCCCTGAATCTCCGCGAGTGCAGAAAGCGCCCGCCTTATATACACCCCCGTCTCCCCACACCCGGCGTCCCAAGGCTCGATGGCAAGCCAGTTTCAGTGGTCTTGCACAATCGTCCCAGACTCGCCACTAACCTTTCTCAACAGTTTGTTTGTTTGGGATGTTTCCTGGAGCAGCCACATCCTGGCGTGTCTTTATTTCTAGCTCTGGTGCCCTTTTCACTACAGATTACGGCTTAGGCATGCCGCCCGCTTGCAAAAGTTTCCATGACGCCACAATATAAAATGTGAATGCCTTATTTATCTACCTTATTCCAGAGGCAGGTGGAGCATAGTGGGGACGGGAGGGGCGGCCCGCCCCAGGAGGTCACTTTTAGAGAGCCGCAAAATTTCACAACAAATAATACTATCTTGTAAAAATTTGAACCATTTCATTTCAAATTTTTGTCGCACCTATGATTCAGACTGATTGAAATGAGCACGGAAGTGTCTTCAGGAAAGTTTTAAATTCCCACCATTTCCACCAGTAGGCGCGTGCGGCACTCCGTACCGCATTCTTCAACTTCGATTTTCACGTCAATAGTTATAACTTTTGTTATGGAATGTGAAGGAAATATTGTTTTTTTATGTTTTTATACATTTTATTTCATAACAACTAACTAAATACCAAACGAAATAACAATATTAATAAAAATCTCATCCATCACTCGCTCCCTCCGTGCGTTGGTATGTGTTACATGTCGGGGAATGAAGACGGGTGCAAAAGTGCCTTCTAGCGTTTCTTCGGTAACAACGCATTTAAATTTGACTTAGTACATAGTACTTCAAAATCTTTGTCATAAAGCTCAAACACAAAATTGCCAGAGTGCCGCAACCGTTGCAGAGTTGGAATTACTAATGAATAACGGTCTATTGGCAGTGTCTAAAATCGTTATTTGAGTGTCATGAGGTTGAAAATATAATCACTGAATAATAAATGCGAGCTCATTTGTGTGACACTAATTATTTACACGAAATCAACAAAAATGTAAGAATGTGACCCTGAGTGCCGCTACGCGCCCGCCGGAGGGTTAAAAGCAACAGTATAAAAGTAGTTCTATGTAATAAGACAATCAATAAACATAACTTTTCATTAGTTTCATCGCCATTATAAATTTATTTGATCCAACGTTACAAAAGTCTCAAAGGGAGCAGCTGGTTGCTTGGTGCGGTGAGGGAAGAGAGGGGCGTGGGCCGCCGGGGACCTAGCGAGCGGCCGCGAGCAGCGCCGGGTGCCCCGCCGACGCCCAGCAGCGCGGCGGAGCCCTCTGCGGCAGCAGCGAGGCGGCCCCGCGCATGCGCGCTCGCTCCCGCGCCGCCCGCCCCCGCGTCGCCGCCGCTCCCGCCACTGCACACACACACACACACACACACACACACACACACACGTTCGTTCAATTCAAAAGTTGAGAGTGACACACGCCATTACTCGCTCTAAAGATCGCTCTATACCAGGGCTGTCCAACTTAGAAGGGCTTATGGGCCACATATCCAATTCTAGTTAAGCTGCGGGCTGCGCCATCATTTAAGATGTTTTTTACCTTACTGAGAATATACTGAATCAAAAATAAATTTGTTACGACTTTATTCAATATGCTGAATCATTAATGTACATACGAGAAAATTAATTTATCATTAAATAAAAGTTAGATGAATTGTGCAATTGTACGTATTGTATTTGGTTGATATTATAAAATTTTCCAAAGCAGTCGCGAGCCGCAGAAAAAGATCCGGCGGGCCACCAGTTGGAAAGCCTTGCTCTATAAAATCGCTATATAAACGACTATATGCATATGCTGGCGTTGAAAGTAACTTTAGTTTTTATCTTTATATTTCGTTTAGAAAAAAATATGAGTTTTCAACTTAACAAAAATTTGTAACTTTTTCTTTGTTCTTTATTAGATGAATAATATACAACAAAATAACAACAACAAAACTTTGTTCTTTATTAGATGACACCAATTTCCACGAGAATGAGGTTAAGTTTCAATTTGGAAAGTTAGAAATAGTAGTTTTAATTCATTTAAGTTTTTTTAAAGACATTTTACTACTGATGTTTACCAATGGTATAATTAGCATTTTAATTGTATCTCTCATTGTTCATGTCTTATTTTTTAAACTTTTGGTTGCTCTGGATAAGGTGCAAACATTTTGCACGGAACGTCGAGTCAATAAAATGAAATCCAAATATTCCTGAAGTTTGTATACTGATCCTGCATGGTCAACTTCGCCCCAACCTTCCATCTTCAACTATATATTATTATTACATAAAATTAATTTTAATATTTATTCCATTAATCACTGATATCGAGTTTTACCCTTTTGCAGTTAAATATACCTCATTTTATCTTTGTAGGGGAAAAGGCAAGTGTTTTTCGAAGGCAATTTGAATGGCGCTGTACCTGGTGCAAGCGAGCGACGGCGCCTTCATCCAACACCTTCCGAACGTCTTTCGTTCTCCCTTCTCGCGCCGCCTGCGGCCGGCCTCCGGGCGGGGGAGAGGCCTGGGAGAGGCGGGGGCGGAGGGGAGGGGGCGGGCGCCGGAGGAGGGGGAGGAGGGCGAGCCCCCTCCGGCGACACCCGCGCCCTCCAGCGACGACCGCCGCCGCCGCCGCCCACGCGGATCTCGCCTGCAAGCGCAGCGCCTTCTGCTTGCCTCATGGCATTACACCAGCACACCAATATTATTGCTACAAAAAACTGAAGCATTTGGGCCGATTTGTGGACACTTGTTTTGATTTGCCACTTTTGTCGCAACACGTCTCCCGTGTGGTGACATTTAGCATTAATCATAGTCCGGGAGTGTCGAATCGGAATCCATATAGAATTGGAGTGGAAATGGAACTGAATGCGGACGCATATGCAGGCATTTCGGTAACAACGCGAAGAATGTCACCAGGGAAGTGATAAACTCTGTTAAAATTAACAAAATTTTATAAGAAGGTCTAGATTGTTCTCTTACTACAGAGGTAAAGTAGAATGGCCATAAAAGAAAAAATCCGATTAAAATGAAGTGCACTTGTATAAATGGGCAATAAGAAATATGTGTGAATGTGTAAATAGTTTCTATTTGTGAGGGTATTTTGTTTTTTGTTGAAAGAGTATATTTTATGTGCATTATAATATGTAAACATGTTCGATCGGAATTGTTTTTACTATGTCATTCGGCTGGAAAGGATGACACATAAAATAAATAGTTGCTGACATTACGTTCGGCAGCCATTGTTGAAATTTCGTGTTTTACTTTTTAGGTAGAAATGCTCTGTGATAAGGAATAATATTAGTTAATTGGGAATTAGGTTCCTAATTAACTAATATTATCAATCGCTTTTCTGCATAGGAGCGACTTTGCGAACCCACCAGACAAAATAAAAAAATTGTACTACGGAGAACATAAATAGAATCAATATGGAAGTCATGGCGGAGTAGTGGCGGGGTATTCTAAATCAAGCTTAGGCTTCTCTTAACGCGGTGTAGGATAGAAATATAATTTAGTCGTAATTATCAGTATTGATTCGTGGCAGAGGGTTTATGTTTCACCTCACAAATGAAAGGCGACGTAAATGACAGCGACAGGATAAGTAGCATTTATTAAGGTAGTTCGGTTAAGTTTGTGTTTGTTAAAAAATGAATTAGATATAGCCAAATTGAATCACTTAACTCGTATGGTACAAGTCAACCGTGAGGTTCCGAACTTCAACTTTCGTAATTTGTATAAAACATCCCTGAATCGATCGAAGGCGAAAATTACAAAACGTTTACCACTTAGCAGTACCCCAGAATTGTTTTGTGTTCACTTTTTGTATGATAGTCATCTATATCGCTAGATAGCGATATCAGGGAGCAAAGGAAAAAGAACGACAAAAAATGACACGAAAGAGAAATGAACAGAGACGAACCATCCGCGTCGCCTCGCGCCCGCGCGCTCTCTATCTCGTCATCTCGCTCCGTCCCGTCCAGAGCAGTGCGATCTCCGTTCTACCACCTTCACTCTCTTCTCTAGCCTCTGCACTGTCTGCCTCTGCACTTTCAAACTCTGTGCCACGGCGCGCGCCGCCTCGTCCGTCCTCTCCGTCCTCAGCCCCATCGCCCACGGGGCCTCCCGCCCGCGGACGCCGCGCTCACTCTGCCCACGGCGCCTCTGGAACCACACCAAGCTACACTTTGGGAAATGTCATTAAATATAATGTACATTAATTATTGTACATGAAACTTAATGTAATCATGTACATTAAAATTAGCTTAATATATTTGTACATAAAATTTCTTCATGGCGCCTCTGGAAGCACGCCAAAGCTACACTTTAAGAAATCTCATTAAACTTAATGTACATTAATTCTTGTACATGAAACTTAATGTAATCATGTACATTAAAATTAGCTTAATATATTTGTACATAAAATTTCTTCATGGCGCCTCTGGAAGCACGCCAAAGCTACACTTTAAGAAATCTCATTAAACTTAATGTACATTAATTCTTGTACATGAAACTTAATGTGACTATTTACATTATTATTATTATTTTCCCTCGACATCCCAACGAAAGATGTTATGAGTCAGTTGAAGATAAAATCTAAAACCTGAAGGTAGCAACCAGCTACCAAAGGAGCAGATCTAGAAAATGTCGATATCTCTACAATACTGTCGGCAAAATGTGGCCAGTTCCAAATCAAGCAATTACTTGCACATCCCAGTCCTTTTAATGACCTGGGAAAATTTGTTTGTCAAAAAATGAATTAGAATTGCCAAATTGAATCACTTTAGTCGTATGGTACAAGTCAACGGTCATCTTACGGTAATTTCCACTGTCACATTCTTTGTTAATTACAGAAATGTACATTCAATTTCTATGTTTTCTACAGTTTATGAATTATTATTATTATTCCTCTAATTCACGATTAGATATTTCATGTGTCGGATGATTATAAAGTCTACTCCGGCTTGCAACCAGCTTCCTAAGGAGCAGGTCTAGGGAATGGCTGTGCCTCTACAATGCTTTGCGCAAAATGTGGGCTGTTCCAAATAAAGCAATTTCTTGCGCCTTCCTGCTTTTTGAACTACCTGGGAGTTTAGACAAGTTCTTACACAAATTTTGCGGAACAAATCCCACAGCTCCGATAACTATCGGTACGACCTGTGCTTTTACGCCCCACATTCGGCTGATCTCGATTTCCAAACTCTTGAATTTAAGACGTTTCTCTGCGTCCTTGGTAACGAAATTTTGATCGCAAGGTACAGCAACATCCACAAGTAAACACGATTTGTTCTCCAAATCCCGGATGACTATATCCGGTTTGTTTGCCGCTATCGTGCGATTAGTTTGAATTTGTTGGTCGTACGATATCGTACACAATCCAACAGACGTCACCGGTTTCGGTGAGTGTTCGTACCACTTGGGGCATGTGTTCGGAACTTTGAGGGCGGTACAGATCTGCCATTGGAGGTAGCTACACACCCTGTCGTGTCTTTCAGGTATTCGGTCTTTGTCGTGTCTTTTCAGGTATTCGGTCTTTGTTATGTCTTTTCAGGTATTCGGTCTTTATTATTATTATTATTATTATTATTATAATAAATACAAAAAACTTAGAAATGATGTAACCTCTGCAATTAACAAACAAAAAACGAAATTCTATTTGTGTGAACTTAAAATACATAAAAATGATATGAAAAAAACATGGGAAATAATAAACTCAGTGATTGGAACACACCAAAAGAAATTGGGTGATGAAATGATTATACGACATCTGGGAAAGACTGATAATGAAAGAGAAATAGCAAATAAATTTGCCATAACATTTAAGAAACAAGTAGAAAATATAGTACATATTCGTAACAAGAATGTACTTCAAAATGTAACCACGATCAACCAATGCAACTCATTTGTCCTACCAGAGGCCAACGTTCCTGAAATAAAAAGATTAATGATAGGTATGGATAGTAAAAAATCACCAGGTATTGATAAAATTAGTGTTGAACATCTAAAAAGTAATATAAATGAGATGGCAAACTACTGCATGAAATTAATAAATCAAAGTATAAATAGAGGAGAATTTCCAAATAGTCTAAAAAATGCAATAATCTCTCCCACACACAAAGGTGGACAACACAATATTTATAACAACTACAGGCCAATATCAAAACTCCCCACCTTAGGAAAACTAATAGAAAAATATATGGCAAATGGACTAACAAACTACCTTACCAAATATAATATAATAGATGAAAATCAGTATGCGTATCAGAAGAATAAAGGTACAACAGATCTTCTAGAAAACCTGTCAGAAATTATAAATGAAAATCTAGACAAAGGAAGAGATGTCATAGCAATGTCAGTTGACCTATCAAAGGCATATGATACAATTGATCACAAAAGGATGGTGGAAGCCTTAGAACGAATTGGAGTAAGGGGAAATACACTCAAGCTATTTGAAAGTTACCTCAATAATAGAAGCTACATGGTAAAAATTAATGAATCGTATAGTGATAAAATGGAACTTCAACAAGGAATTCCGCAAGGAAGCTACCTCGGACCAATCCTATACCTAATCTATGTAAATGACATCAAAATGTGCTTCAAAAAATGTAAAAATTTCACATTAGCAGATGACAAGCTAATCGTATCCATTAATAAGAATCCTAAAAGGCAGAAGAAAATTTACAAATAGAATTCAGAAAATTTCAGTGTTGGTGTCATGACAAGGGTCTGTATATAAATGAAAATAAAACAAAAGCCATATATATAACCACTCCACATACCATAAGAACAGAACCAAGAATTATATTCCATAATGCAGAATGTATACATGAAATAGAAAGTAACTGCAAATGTCAAAAAAACATAGAAACCGTAGATACAATAAAATACCTTGGCCTAACAATTGACAAAAATTACTCATGGAAACCCCACATTTTAATCATTGCAAAAAAGTTAAGAACTTGCCTGTGGAGAATTCTTCCAATGCGCAACTATTTTCATATTCAATTTTGAAAATGGTATACTTCTCCTTAGTGGAACCCATAATTAGGAATGGAATAGAAATTTGGGGGACAGCAGCAAGATCATATATAAATATTGTACAAAACATCCAGGAAAAAATGATACAATGCCTCACAAATAAGAGAAATACGAATGAAGAAAAAAAAACAATGTATGTTTAAAATAAATGAAATCATGACCGTAAATAAAATACATGAATTTCAACTTATAAAAAAACATCTTAATAATAAAAAATTCAGACACAAAATTACGCATAAATATGGAACCCGATTAGAAGAAAACTACAAAATACCAACCACTTTCAACAAATATGGAGAAAGAACCCTAAAAGTAAAAATTCCAAAGCTACTAAATCAGATCCCAAAATACATAAGAGATGGAAACGAATGTACACATAAAATGAAAAGAGAGATTAAAAAATGGTTAATTAACAAGTAATCTTAGATAAAAAATAATAAAGAAGTAGTATGTAATAAATGTTATTTTTGGTAAATGTAGTAAATTAGAACTATTAAATAAATAAAAAAGGAGTAATATGTAATAATTAGATTATATTTTGTAAATGTAGTAAAGTAGAACTATTAAATAAGAAAAAAAGGAGTATGTAATAACTAGATTATATTCATTAAATGTAGTAAAAGTAGAACTTGTTAAATAAAAATGAAGTAGTAATGTAGTAGAGAAGAATTTGTTAAATAAAAAAGAAGTATGTAAGAAGTATATAAAAGTTAGATTATATTCATAAATATGGTAAAGTAAAAATTTTGGAATCGTGGACATGAGATTAAAGAATTAAGTTGTGTTTTTGCACGGTACAAATAGTTGTGAGAAGTATTTATTTGTAATTAGCATCTCTCTGATAAGTACATGATGTACTTAGAGAGTGCAGAATTTGTAAACAAAATGAAGAAAATAAAACTATTATTCTATTCTATTATTATTATTATTATTATTATTATTATTATTATCATTCGTATACATCAAGACTAAAGATGTTATGAGTCGGCTCAAAATAAAATCTACTTCAGGTTGCAACCATCTTCCTAAGGAGCAGATCTAGGGAATGTCGGTGCCACTACAGTACTTTGCGTAAAATGTGGGCTGTTCCAAATAAAACAATTTCTTGTGCCTTCCAGTCTTTTCAACTACCTCGGAATTTAGACAAGTTCTTACACAAATTTTGCGGAACATATCCCAGAGTTCCTATGACTATTGGTACGACCTGTGCTTTATGCCCCACATTCAGCTGATCTCGATTTCCAAACTCTTGTATTTAAGACGTTTCTCTGCCTCCTAGGTACCGACGTTTTGATTGCAAGGTACAGCAACATCGACAAGTAAACACGATTTGTTCTCCAAATACCGAATAACTGTATCCAGTTCGTTTGCCGCTATCATGAGATCAGTTTGGATTTGTTGGTCGTACAATACTGTACACAATCCAACAGACGTCACCGGTTTTGGTGAGTATTCGTACCACTTCATTGGAATTTCATTGGCTGTACAGATCTGTCAGTTATTTACAGTTTCCCATGTTGTTAATTGCTTGGCAAAGGTACTCTTTCGAGAATTCGTGAACATCTTGCACTGTTTCCACGAGTTCATTGGCAGCATCAAATGCAAATTGGATCCAAGACGCGTCTTTGCTGTAGGATATGGTTTCCTCCCAGATTCCTGACCAAAATGCTTCGACGTCATCTTTTGAAAGAGCATTTTCATTCGGTTTTTTCAGTCAGACTGCGATAGAATCTCCTCGCGTCTGTTTCAAACAACCGGTTCTGTACACGGAAATCTTCTCTACGTTTGTACCGTCTTATTCGTTGAGTCCATGCTTGGATTTTCTCTTTTAGCTTCTCAGCTACAGTTAGCCTTGTTGTGTAATTTTCAATTAGGTATTTTTGTTCAATATGGAGTATTTTTTGTTCTACTTTAGAAGTGTGATTTGATTTAGAAGATGCCTCGGATAGGAGTGATATTTCACGCTGTGTGTCGGCTATCCGTTTCATAATTCTTTTCGCCCATGGGGGTATGGAGCTATTTACTCTGGCTGGCGGCCGTCGATGTTCTTGGCTAGCCCCAAAATTATCTGAAATACTATATATCCAGTTGCATGTACGATGTGATTGATTTCAGTAATATCTAGATCTCTACATGAGCTCTGTACATCCTCTTTTAAAACAGAATTTCTGTTTCTAACACTATTAGCTTTAGCATTTTCGTAAATTCTCCTCAACAGAGCACGAGATTCGAATGGAAGTAGACGAACTCGTTCTATCTCGCGTCGGAGGAGGTCCCGCATCATGTCCTTATCGTGTGACTCATCTCCAAAAGAATTTTCACCACTGATGGATGTTTCACTTGGAAGAGATGAACCCATCTATGTGGTCCGGGTTTGCACTCAGTTGCTCGCGCACGGCTCTCAAAGTCAGTCAAAGTGCAAAATGTTGTGCAGGCCTGCCCTAGAGCATTAAAATATTTTTCTTGAATTCGAACCACATACCTGTGAAGAGTTGTCGTTAATTCGTCGTGAACTAAAAAACGAAAAATTTTATTTGGGTTTCCTTGCAAAGACATGGCAACATTTTCACTGAAATGAGGGTGAGAAAACTAGTTTTCATGTATTCAATTGGAAGACACTACACAATATTTGCTAACGTCTAAAAATTATCTAAATTTCATTTATCATTAAAAGTAATCATTTAGAAAATTAAATGTAACTCACCTATGAAATTCTGAATGTGCAAATAACGATCCAGGTTGATTAGTTGGATATGAGCAAATATTAATATAGGTCCTTCAATCTTCATGTTTATAGTTCATTTCTCTAATGAGAGAAATAATTGGTTATTCAAAAATATTATTTAACCTGTCTTTATTCGAACATATTTCACTGCGGAAGATACTCAGAAGTAAGCAAATTACCTTCATAACATACTTTTAAATGTCCCATTTATAAATAGAAATTCAATTTACTTGCAAATATTTCATTGTGAATCTAATTTTGCGAAATTATGTTTTCTAAACACCAAACTTGGATATGTTTCTACATTATTTGATTGGCAACATTGAAACTACAGGTTACTACAATGATTCACGATAACCAAAGCCACCTAGAGTCTCAGATATGAACTGCTTATTCTTTTTCCTATTTACGCAAGTTGCATTGAGATCCGGAATCTCTGTATTTGACCCAATGATGCATATAAAAACTGCCAGAGGAAATAAATAAATAATCTTTCTTGACTAGTTACTTTTTTATTTCTCATTTCAGATGGTTAGAACGTATATTAAGAAAACCCAAAGATGCAATATCAGTGAGAAAATAGTGAAGGATGATTTACATTGCATACATTAGTCTTCAGAACTCGTTGTGACTATGACTTATGACTCTTTGTATTTTTAATAGACTCTAACATTATTTAGAGTATTCAAAATATAAATGAAACAAAAGTAACCTTTTGTGTGTGTCCACATTGGCCCTATTCGTTGTCCATTCTAGCTCGTAAGTGGGCTACAGTGGTCCAGTGCATATGTTTTAAAAAAGTGTTTTAAAATGTATTTAGGAGGAAAATACTAAAACTGCTTATAAATAAAATAAAGATGAAATACTTAACTACGCAACAGTCACAGAATCTACTTTAAAGAAAGTATTCATGTCAAAAGTATTCATGGAAATAAGAAGAAAATTTAAAATATGCTTGTGTTCCACTAATGAAAATCTTTTTGATAACCCACCTACAAACTAAACATTAATGTCAATATTTTTAAGCATCGAACTAACAAAAGCTTGCAATTTTTTTTCTAAAATATATTTTAATAAATTAATACATTTTAAACAATGTGTTATAAACATTAAAAATAATAAAAGTACTTTAAACTATGACCTTGATATATCAGTGAGACACAACAATAAATCATTTAAACATTTTCAAACTATTTTCAAATTATATCTAAAAGCGCGAGCCAAAAGTGGTTCCAAAGTACGAATCAATGTTTGGCGACTCTGTTTACACGGCTCGTATGAATAAGAATCATCGCCTCAGAGCAGCTTTTGAAGACTAAGAAGCCAAGAAATTTTTTTTTAAACTCTCTCCAAAAACATGCTCGTATCTCGTAGTTTTGCAACCAAGAGACCTCAGCGTGAGATGCTTTCGCCCAGAACAGCTACCTGCCACTCATGTTAGATATAGTGCAAAGAACTCAATCGGTGCCAAACGCTTGCGTGCAGAACAAACTCTTGAACAAATTGATTTTGGGACTTTTAACGAACGCGCGGACTAGCGCTGTCGATCCATAAACTACTGCGTACATAACTCGATCGCTAAATTCCCCGGACTCGTTCGTGAAAAAGAATCGTGTGAATGATTCAGTCGCCGTGTCGTGGAGGGTGAGCACGGCCGAGAAGCGCCGCCTACATCCCGGTGGCGTGGAGGGCTCGGTGCTGCAGGAGCGTGCGCACGGGCGGCGCGCGCCTACATCCCGGTGGGGTGGAGGGCTCGGTGCTGCAGGAGCGTGCTAACGGGCGGAGCGCGCCTACATCCCGGTGGGGTGGAGGGCTCGGTGCTGCAGGAGCGTGCGCACGGATGGCGCGCGCCTACATCCCGGTGGCGTGGAGGGCTTGGCGTTCCAGGAGCGTGCGCACGGGCGCCGCGCGCGCCACGTCCGCGGGCGTCTTTGCCTCTTGGTTGCGGGCGAGCGGGCAGGCGCCGGCCGCCAGCAGCAGGCGCAACGCCGTCGCGTTGCCGCACTCCGCCGCGTAGTGCAGCGCCGTCCACCCGCTCGCGTTCGCCGCGTGCACGTCCGCGCCTGCGCACGAAGGGCGGAGGGGGCTGGTTTTCTTCAGAACGAATGAATCAATCATGTCGTTAATTTCGTTAGTTGAATAATATGTTGATGTTTCCCGGCAGGTCAATCGCTATGGTCATGTGCCCCGTTAGTGAATTGATTGATTAGTGTTTCTTGACGCGTCAACTGCTAGTCAGAAGTCCCGTAATTGTGGTATACGTTTTTTTATCGCGGGAGGTGGCGGTGATCTTTTCCCTGCTAGATGGTGAGATCCGACGCCGATCTTCCTTCACGTTAGCGGAGTTTTCCCTAACCAGGTATCTCCCACTTATGAGGTACAACCCCAACTGGGACAATCTGTAAACTCCCGACTGGTTTCCCGGTATCTTTAGTGTTATAGTGGATGTAAGTGTGTGTGTGTGTGTATGTTTAAGGGGCGAGGATACGACAAGGAAGAGGAAGGAATGATCGCGCGCGGTACGTGGCCCGTTTGTTAGGGTACTGCTCCGGCATTCGCCTGGTGTTTATCGAAAAAACGACGGAAAACTACCGATTAGAGCAGCCGGCTGCTAGAATTCTCCTCCCCCAACAGCGATTGAATTCGACCTAGCTATAAAGCCAGTGTCGAAGATCTTGCCACAGTTGGAATTCGAACCACAGAACCTCCTGGTGCGAGTGGGCGCGGAGGGGAGGGGTGGCCGCGCGTACCGCCCAGCAGGAGCGCGTGCACGCAGCGGCCGCCCGGGTCGTTGTACGCCGCCACGTGCAGCGGCGTGAAGCCCTGCGCGGTGCGCGCGCCGACATCGCCGCCGCGCGCCACCAGCAGCGCCACCGTCGCCGCGTGCCCGCCCCACGCGGCCCGGTGCAGCGCCGTCCACAGGGAGTCCTGCGGACAGGAATTGATGGATCAGTAGATTGATAGATTGAATATGATAATTAATGGTATATGATGAATTGAGTGATTACTAGTTTACGGGCGCGTCAACTAGCAAAGTCAATAGTCCTGAAAATGTAGTGAATGTTTTTATTGCGGGAAGTCGCAACCTGTGAACCATTGTGTAAAGTCGAAGCCTGTGACGACGGGTCCGGAATCAAATCAACGACCTGGCCGGAATCAACGGACGACTCGTGACGACGGTCCCGGAATCAATGAATGGACCCGTGACGAAGGGCCCGGAATCAAAAGAATGACGTGACCGGAATCAACGGACGGCTCTTGACGACGGTCCCGGAATCAATGAATAAACCCATGACGACGGTCCCGGAATCAATGAATGACCCATGACGACGGTCCCGGAATCAGTGAATGACCCATGACGACGGTCCGGAATCAAATCAATGACGTGGCCGAATCAACGGACGGCTCGTACAACACACTCCGTCCCGGAGTGAATGGAATGGACCCGTGACGACGGGCCGGAATCAATGAATGGACCCGCGACGACAGGCCGGAATCAAATCAATGACGTGGCCGGAATCAACGGACGACCCGTGACCGACGGTCCTGGAATCAAATCAATGACTTGCCCGGAAATAATGACCCGGAATCGCACCTGCGTGAAGGTTGGGCGGCGCGCCGGCGTCCAGCAGCCGCTGCACGTCGCCCGCGCGGCCCCTCGTGCGCCGCCCCGCAGCAGCTGCTTGCCCAGCGCCCGCCGCGCGCCCCCTGCGCGCACACGCATGCAACGTACACGCCACGTGTATGTGTACCACTTACGTGTCGTTTACGGTGTCTGTGACCGTAAACGGAAGAGTGGTGGTGGTACGACGGCAAAATCTTTCTCGTGTTTTTTTGTATTGTTATGAAATAATTTTACCGTAATATCAAACAAAATACCCGGCGTTGCCCGTTTTCTTTCCTATTCAAATAAATAAATAAATAAATAAACGATAAGGCAATAACGTGATAAATAAAACGTCTCCGTGTCTCTCCTTGTCTTTTTCTGTATCTATTTTTCTCTATCTGCCTCTCTCTATGCCTATCTCTGTGTCTCTTTTAGTTCTGTCTCTCTCTTTTTCTGTTTCTACCTCTCTGTCCTTCTCGGTTTGTCTATCTCTGTGTTTGCCTCTCTCTTTCCGTCTCTCTGGTTCTCTCTCTATGCCTGTGCCTCTGTCTCTGTCTGCCTCTGTGTCTCAGTCTGCGTCTGTCAGTCTCTTTCTGTCTGTCTCTCTTATCTGTTATATCTTGTTATCTTTCACTCTCTCTTTGTCCTTCTCTGTTTGCCTTTCTGTGTGTCTGTCCTCTCTGTATGTATGTCTGTCTCTCTCTGTATGTCTCTCCGTTTCCGTCACTCTGTCGCTTTCTGTTTCTCTTTCTCTCTTACTTGCGCGCGCGCCGTCTCTATCTCTCATCTCTGTATCTCCCCGTCGCTCTTCGTCACTCTCTGTCTCACTTCGTCTCCCTCTGGCTCTCTCTCTGTCTCAGGTGCGTTAAAAAGTGTCCGGTTGACGCATGACGCTTGCCATGCTATCTTCACCCCCCACTTCTAGACATACGATCATCTAAAAGAAATCGATACATTCTTCTGTGCAGAGGGCCTTGGAAGTGGGGATAAAATCTGAAAAATGGCTGAAAGAGAATTCCTAACCTTCTCTAACCCTAAGCAGGATAATCTTGCAGCACTGAAAGTGCAAAGAACAAAAAATAGTACATTATTGAAACGATAATGTAATGTTGACTATTAATACACGAGTGTGATATTGCGGATACAGCACGGAATAAGCGAGTATCGTAACCTTCACACGAGTGTATTAATACCCATTACATCGAGTTTCATACGACTACGACTATGACTTTTTTAAGTTAAACTTTTACAATGAATACGTTCGTGGCAGTTAATTCCGACCAGGCCATGTAGCGGACAGCTTCCTAAATCTATCCTCCCATGCTGCCGCAGGTGGCTGTGGTACCTGTCCGCCTGCTAGGGAGTACTGTGCTAGTCAAAATAGGATCAAAGTTAAACTACGATCCACTTTATTTTAAATAATATGCCACGAAAATACTAATAATAAAAGAAATTAAAAGTACTGAGCATAATATAATATCAAATACAGTTTTAATGTACACAATCGAACGGAACATTTCCTAAAACGATTCTCAATGATTAATGAAGTGTCAATACTTGGTTTGTAAGCGTCTCTGTGATTTGTTAAGACCCTGTATCATAATGAAAAATTGTCTCGAAATAGCTATCACTATGCATCTGGTTGCAGCCATCAAACGACAGCATTACATGATGGGAGTAGATAAAAGTGCATACCTATCTTTGGCTTGGCGACTCCAGCCGAGAGGGAATCGGAGCGGACGCTGCGCGGAGGGACGGAGCGCGGAGGAAGCTGCGAGGCACAGTCCCCGCACCCACAGTGGCAGAGCCCGCAAGGGCAATGCGCAAGAACGGACGAGGGAGCGCGGGGAGCAGTGACGTTACAGGCAGTGACGGAGCGAGTTAGAGGGAACGGGGCGGGGGACAGCGCGGAAGCGGAACTCGAGGCAGGGTGGAACGCGGGTTTGAAGAGTGAGTTGAGGCGGAGGCAGCCGCTTCGGAGGGAGGGTACGAGGTGGTGGGGGCCTGTGGAGGGTTGGGGGCTGGATGGAACGAACCGTGCGTGGCAGGAGGGACGGCGGCGCCATAGCGCTGAGGCAACGAGTGCCAACGGTGTGAACTTGGTCTCTGTGGTACGCCGCCAGCGGAGAGAAGGGCAGAGCTGGCTGAGGCGAGGACTGAAGGGGGACGAGGCGACGAATTGTGAGGAGGGGCACAGGCTGATCCCGGACCGGAAGTGGGCCCCGGGGATGCGGAGCTGGAAGCGGATGTTTGGGCGGAAGCAGGACCGGAGACGAAGCTACAACCCCGTTCGGGAGATCGGTTATACACGTATGCCGGACCGGAGGCGAGGTCGGAGACTGTGCCGGAGGCACATTGCCGTACCGGAAGCAGGACCGGCGACTGCAGAGTCCGAGGTTGAGGCGAGGGTGTAGGTAACCGCGGGACCGGAGGCAGACGGCGGAACGGACGCATGGCCTGGCACGAAGGAACGGGCAGCGCCAGCGGCGGAGCGAGGGCGGAGGCAGTGCTGGAGGCGGATGGCGGGCGGAACCGGGGCCGGACACCAGAGCGGATCCAGGGGCGGGTGCAAACATCGGCGCGGGAGCGACGGCAGACTCCGAGGCACAGGCAGGGCCGGAGACTGCGTCTTGGGCATACGCGCAAGCGCGACCGGAAACGTTGGTACGTACAGAGCCTGAGGCTAGGGCCGGACTATAGTTCGATCCACAGCCGGGAGGGAGCACAGAAGGAGGCCCGGATGCGGATACCGGAACGGAAGCGGCACGGAGACGCGTGCTGCCGCACGGTTGCAGGCTGTAATGAGAGTGGATGCCGATCCGGCGACGGACGAAAGATCGGACACGGATGGCAGAGCGGAAACAGTGCCGGACGCATGAGCAGAGAGAGGGTCTGTGTTTTGGGGGAAGGCGTAGGTTGCACCGGACGGGAGGACAGGACGGGCGTGGCCCCATGGCGGTGGCGTCGTCCCCAGAACCCAGAATTCGGGACACCTCCCCCCCGAGCATCCCGCCGCCAGCCCCACGGCCGCCGCCCTCGGATGCGTCCCGTTGCCACCTCCGGGAGGGCGAGCACAGCAGCGTCCGCTGCAGCGCGCTCGCCTCGCGCTCCGCCGCCGCCGCTGCCGCTCGAGCGCGCCCGTCTTCGCGTGCGTGCGCGCGCAGCTCGTGCGCCAGGCCCAGGACGGCGTCGTGCGCGCGCGCGGACGCGCCGAGCAGAGCGCCCACCGTGCGCCCCACGCGCGCCACCGCCTGCGCCAGCGACGCCAGGTCGCCCCCGCCGCCGTCCGCCGGCGCGCCGCGCCGCATGCTGCCGCCCGCCTGCGCACCACGCCCCCACGCCGTTTTTTCCCTTATAGAGCGTGCCTCAGAATGAGTGGTACACAGCCCAGCCTGCGCTCAGCAGCCTGCGCCAGCGGCGCCAGGTCGCCCTCGCCGCCCTCCGCCGGCGCGCCGCGCCGCATGCTGCCGCCCGCCTTCGCACCACGCCCCCCACGCCGTTTTTCCCTTATAGAGCGTGCCTCAGAATGAGTGGTACACAGCCCAGCCTGCGCTCAGCAGCCTGCGCCAGCGGCGCCAGGTCGCCCTCGCCGCCCTCCGCCGGCGCGCCGCGCCGCATGCTGCCGCCCGCCTGCGCACCACGCCCCCACGCCGTTTTTTCCCTTATAGAGCGTGCCTCAGAATGAGTGGTACACAGCCCAGCCTGCGCTCAGCAGCCTGCGCCAGCGGCGCCAGGTCGCCCCCGCCGCCCTCCGCCGGCGCGCCGCGCCGCATGCTGCCGCCCGCCTGCGCACCACGCCCCCCACGCCGTTTTTTCCCTTATAGAGCGTGCCTCAGAATGAGTGGTACACAGCCCAGCCTGCGCTCAGCAGCCTGCGCCAGCGGCGCCAGGTCGCCCTCGCCGCCCTCCGCCGGCGCGCCGCGCCGCATGCTGCCGCCCGCCTTCGCACCACGCCCCCCACGCCGTTTTTCCCTTATAGAGCGTGCCTCAGAATGAGTGGTACACAGCCCAGCCTGCGCTCAGCAGCCTGCGCCAGCGGCGCCAGGTCGCCCTCGCCGCCCTCCGCCGGCGCGCCGCGCCGCATGCTGCCGCCCGCCTGCGCACCACGCCCCCACGCCGTTTTTCCCTTATAGAGCGTGCCTCAGAATGAGTGGTACACAGCCCAGCCTGCGCTCAGCAGCCTGCGCCAGCGGCGCCAGGTCGCCCTCGCCGCCCTCCGCCGGCGCGCCGCGCCGCATGCTGCCGCCCGCCTTCGCACCACGCCCCCCACGCCGTTTTTCCCTTATAGAGCGTGCCTCAGAATGAGTGGTACACAGCCCAGCCTGCGTCCAGCAGCCTGCGCTAGCGACGCAGGTCGGCCTGGCGGCCGTCCGCGGCCGTCGCGCCGCATGCTGCCCGCCCGCTTGAGTACCACGCCTCTACGCCATTAGAGAGGCTATGCCTCTTCTCTTATAGAGAGTGACTCAGAATGAGTGCTGCAAAACAGCGTGAACCCTAACACTTGCGTCAAGTCATTAAAATGTCTTAGAATGAGTGTGAAAGAGCCCAACCTGCCGCATACCTGCGCACGGAGGTTTCCATGCTCTTTTTGCCTTATATAGCTGTCTCAGAATGAGTGTTAAAGAGCCCAACCTGCCGCATACCTGCGCACCAGAATCCCGTGCCGTTTGTGACTAATAAGCGTGTCTCAGAGTGAGTGTTACAAATCACATCGTGCGCCCTACCGCCTACGCCAGGTCTCCCTCGCCGCCCTCCATCGCATGCTTCCGCCCACCTGCGCATCAGGATCACACGTCGAACGTGCCTCATGCAATGTGTGTCTCTGAATAAATGCTACAGAGTCCAGCGTGTCACCAACCTGCGCACAACTACCCTGCGCCGTTTCAGCCTTATATAGCGTGTCTTAGAATAAATGTGACAAAGCAGAACGTGCGCTGCACCGCCTACGCCTAGCAGACCAAGTTACCGTTGCAGCCTTCTGCCGACACGCCCCGCGTGCTGCCACCAACCTGCGCACTAGGGTCACATGCTTGTCCTTGAACAGAGTATCTCAGAATAAATTTTACACGTCGCAGTGTGCACATCAACTCCTAAGCCGTATCCTCCTCACCGCCCCCCGCCGACGCGCCACGCCTCATGCTGCTGCCAACTTCCCCAGCATACAATTTGCGACGTATACGGGTTGTCTCAGACTTAGTATGCCACTGGAACTGGTATCGCCGTATGTGTCAGATAACACCAGCACGCGTTCTGACATTTGACCTAACCTTGCAGAAGACATTCAGCTGCACCATCCTCGATACTCAGGTGAGTAAAATTTACTGCAGTGGCTAGACGATTGTATCTCCGATTGAAAGTGTTCGTTGGCGTACTTTCTACGCCGCGCGGGTTCCAATGTGAGTTATCAATTTCTGTTAATTATTGAACGATTTTAAAAATGTATTGAACTAATGTATATTGTTTTACATTAGGAACAATACAGAGATGAATAATTGACCGGCAAAGTAGATATGTGAATTATTACGTGAGGATTCGAAAGAAGACGAAATTTGCAAGTGATTCTGAGGAAGAATATGTAGTGGCCGAGAGTGAACATGGCACGTGTTCTGAGTTTCATTATCATAGTGATTATTTAGGCAGCAATTTAGAGTGTAGAGATCTTTTCATTGGCGGAGACAAGGTTACAAAGTGGAATAAAACACCGTTTCTCAGCAAATTTACAAAAAATGTAAGTCGTGAAATCAAAAATAACCACCAACAAAATTAAGAAATCTCTGACACATTTGCGGAAGAGCAAACAACCACACTACTACAATTATTACTACATTTACTACTAACTGATACAACAAATTTGCATGCAATGATCATATTCTTAAAGTAATCAGATACAAAAGTTTTCCTGGAAACAAATACGCTAAATGTATTATTATTACTATAAATATTATTTAATTAAAATTATATTATGGATACATTTCAAATAAAACCAATTAAAAATTATATCCAAATATTATTCATGCGTTGCAGAGTTAATTTTTCTAACAAAACAGGCTTGGCGTACAAAGTACGCCGAGCGGGTACTTATGTGACAAAACATAGCGCGAGTAACTAAGAGTTAATTTCCAAAATGCAAAGAAATTGAAACGAAACATGGCAGCTTCCCGTCATGGCTACTTTTTCTGACTAATGTAATGACTATCGCAGGAAGTGCCGGCGATCTTTCCTTGCTGGATGGCGAGATCTGGCGCCAAACCACGCATTGGAAAGCAGAGGTTTACCCAAGCCACGTCGGCTAGCAGAGTGTCTTCCACCAGCAGGTACATCCGTGTGTTCTATAATTTTCTGTACATAATTTTAATATCTGACTTATAATTTAATTGAATGCATTGATTTGAATCGTTTATGAGTAACGTTGTATGGATAAGTGTTGATATTTCACTAGATGGGCACAAGTTTGAAATCTCCCTTTTGGGAGGAGCTTAGTTTCGCGGGCTTCTCTCACCACTGCTACAGTGCCAGATTATCTGAACCTACTGCGCGCACGTGATTCGTCGCCCTCCCCCAGAAAGGAGGAGTTCTTGGTACAATGTCACTGCACCCTTCGCTGTGTGACGTCATTGTCGTCCTCAGAGGAACTGCCCCGTAAAGAAACGATAATTTTGTCCACTTTTGCTTCCATCATGTCTGTTTTCATATATTTTTCTTCGATTTTCTTAACGTGTTCACAATACTTCCATTGATTTGGGAAATATTCAGAAAATAATATCGGCATACTTTTTCTTTAACTCATAGGGGGGTACCGATGCTTTCTTTAGTAATAAGACTCTTAATGGAACTCCAAACTAATTCGATGGAATAGAGATCGGGATGGTTCAATATTACGCCTGTGAACTTCACTTGAAATTAGGCCTACGCTAAGACACGCCACATCGCACAGCACTCGAAGACGAAAGAGACAGGATGGGGACCAGGGGCGATGTTTCTTATACATATGTTTCTTTTACTGAATCGTAATATATTAAGAGTCAGCGTTTGTTCATAGACAGCTGAAACTGTTTTGATTTGGATGGCTGACACTTTTACTGCCGAGCGTTGGGCCCACGAAGAACAGCAGCCTGTCTATGCGTTCAGACCCCCTCTCCCCCCCCTGCGCCCGCTGGCGCCCAGAGCGAGTGAGAGAGCGATATTTTCAGGGGAAGTGAGCGGTTGATGGTGGGAGTCACACTTCCTCGCGCATGCGCATTCGAAGGGAGCTTTCTGTTTTGTCGGAGTATAATATCTTGTCTGACGAACTTATAAACAAAAATTGTACATCTTACTAATGATAATGCAGACACAAGAGATCATTACTTGATCATGAGTAATTTACACTGAGGTGGCAAAAGTCATGGGATACCTTCTAATATCGTGTCGCACCTTCTTTTGCCCGGCGAATTGCAGCAGCTCGACGTTGAGTATTCTCAACAAATCGTTGGAAGTCCCCTGCACACATATTGAGCCTTGCTGCCTCAACGGCCGTACATAATTGCGAAAATATTGCCGGTGCAGGAGTTTGTGCACAAACTGACCTCTCGATTACGTCCCTTAGATGGCTGATAGAGTTCATGTCGGACGATCTGGGTGGCCAAATCATTCGCTCGAATTGTCCAGAATGTTCTTCAAACCACTTGTAAACATTTGTGTCCCGGTGGCATGGCGCATTGTCGTCTATCAAAATTCCATCGTTGTTTGGGAACATGAAACGAATGCAAATGGTCTCGGAGTAGCTGAACATATCCATTTCAAGCCAATGATCGATTCAGTTCGACCAGAGCACCCAGTCCATTCCAAGTAAAAACAGCCCCCACCATTATGGAGCCAACACTAGCTGGCAGCCCTTCACTGTCCGCTAGGGGAAAGGAGCGTAACGAAATCTGCGCGGTCAGATGGAAGTGCGGGTCTGATGACCCGAGTCTCGCCACGTAAAATAAGACATTAACTACCTGGTTTGCACAGAGTCTTGTTGACGTTTTGAGTCTATGGTTTCATGAGGTCTATGCTACACTCTAATCCTACCATCATCTCTAGCTAACTGAAATCGAGACTCATCTGACCAAGCCACGATTTTCTAGTCGTATAGGATCCAATCGATATGGTCGAAATACCAGGAGAGGCATTTGAGGCGATGAGCATTAAATTTCTTGATTCTAGCTTGAGGTTTTGAGCCTGCGTTCTCTTTTAAACACACAGTTTGAACAAACGAAATCAAAATTAATATGAAGAAAAGTGTGAAACTTGCAATTAAAAAAACTATTTTAAAATGTTATACATATTTTGAACCAAGTATAAAAATTGTTTAAACATTATTGAAGTAATCGTTAGTGGTTGTTAAAATAACATAGGTTTGGCAATCATTTCTAGAAAGGTTATGACCATTTTTTGTGACAACTATGTTTATTATAAATCACTACGTAAATCAAAACCCTTGTGAGTACCCCACTGAATACGCGTACGTATCGCATTCTAAAGTACATTTTTAAAAATCGGAGATTTCTCTTAAGCAGTATGGTTATTCTACACTATTTTATGTTGCAAACATTTTACCATAACTTTATTTTCTTCTACAGTATCGTTTCTAAAAACAACCAAAATTCCGTGGAGAAAATGTAAGTGCTGATAATATTTTGATATACATTTTAACGCCTCTTTTGTTTTTATTACTAAAATGTATTTTTATGTGATGTCATACATGGAATATAAGTACAAGTAAAGTATAAAGGTAGTATTAACAAAAAATTCATAAAAATTATAATGACTTATTAACTTACCTTTAATGAATGACTGAATGTGAAATTCGTTGTGAATTCATTTTCGCGCTTTCATAAGTACACATTTTCTTCAGTAGTTTGGAGTTCTTATAAAGCATTAAAAGTGGTAATTTTTACAATTTCACCGATGTCACGGATATTAGTCATTACTACAAATTAAAACATACTCCTAAAACATAACTATGTCAGTATATTCCACGCATGATTTGTGAATCTGGGTATTTCATGTAGCAAACACGTGAGGAGACATTTTTTGAGATATGTATAATTTATTATCCTAGAAAAGAAATAATTTATCGGACTGAAATAAATAGACAAAAATCTGTCAATTTTGTTTGGCATGACAGGAAATTTAATATTTGAATACTATCTTTAGCAATATATTCGTTCAGCACTATAAAGTTTAGCAGGAATCCAAAAACTCATTGACATGGCCAAAGAATAATATTGTGAATATCTGAATGCATATTCAATCGGCCATGGAAGTTACACAAACCCCAAAGGGTAAACACAGTATCACATTATACTCATTGAAATATTTACTGCACATAAAATAAATGACAAAATTTATTAAAGATTCCATTAACCGAGGAAAAGTATGGTGCAATCTTATTGAAGCAGTAAATTTTTATTATAAATAGTTTTCTTTTTGTCGTGAATAAAAAGATATGAACACACACAAAATTCCACTTAACACAAATTAGGTGATGGTTACCCTATATCGCTTTTCCTAATGACATCTGTCAAAGGTATATGGATATCGAATATTTGTTTCTATATATTAAGAAAAATACTTGTTTTAATGAGGGCGAGTTTTAATAAATTCCTTTAAGAACACAACCGTGATTGCATCTCACATAATTCAGAATAACAACTTAACTGCACTGTGTTTAAATTCTCATGGTTCACACAGAATTTAAAATAGGAGACTTCATCTTTAAATCTTCGTCTATCTATATTATGTAATTTGAAGTTGACAAACATTTAAATCATTTTCACTGTTTGTAGCTACTTCCCACAAAAACGTGTACTGATACATTTTACACAGCATGAACAGCATTGTTTTGGGTATTCTGTGTATTGCAATTTAGTGTATTCCACTTCGGTATTTTGAAAAGTTTTGCCTTTTCTACGTAAGAAGCAGCTTTTTAGCCAACAATATTTCTGCCTGAATGATTTATTTCTTATGAACTACTTTTCACTTACTACTATTTACTTATTTATGAACCAGTGATAAGAAATCTTACTAGATTGTTGTCACATTTTTGAAACCCCGACATTTTTTATGAGTTTAATAATATTTTCTAAACATAATGTTCTGACAATAATTTAATTTAAAAAATAACTTGGATTTTATCAAAGTCAGTCATTTTGCTAATTTTGTTAAAAGCAGAAATTTGAACGCAACTCACACTTTGTTCAGATTTTCCAAATGAACATGGTATGTTTTTGAAGCTGTATAAATAATCTATCGGATGACGTTTCGTAATAATTTTATCTCAATCCTTTGATCATTAAACTACTCATTAAGTATTTCATTTTCGTGCAACAGACAGTCAACAAGTATAAACTTCTGAGGTACTTTGTGGGCTCATCCTCAAATTCATTTTCAGATATTAAAGTGAGTTTTAGATGAGAGTCATTTCTGCTACCAATAAGTGACAGTAAATAGTCATATTAAACAATGTATTCCTTAGTTCAAAAAGCGTCTGGGGAGACCGGAGTAAGCAAATCTGAGCTGTCTAACACAAGATTGTGATAAACAGAACTCCGGGCAATCAGCTGGTACAAAATCTATGTATATAAAACTGGATGTTGGTATACATATAAGAGCTAAACCCCGATACCGTTGGATCGATCTCTATGAAAGTTGACACTTCTACGTGTTTTTCACACAGAAGGTTTATGTGTTGTTAATTCTGTTGTAACTCCACTACATGGTGCTGTATAACAAAACTAAATATTCATTCTATTACATTTTTGCTGGTCCGGTGCTTCCCAAGTATTACCTCACCTGCTCAGAGACGTGCAGAATCTGCAAGTAAATATGAGTGAGAGGGACAGAGAGTGGAAGAGACAAAGACCCAGAAACAGACAGGAACAAGGTGAGGGAAGGAGGGAGAGACAGAAAGAGAGATGGGAAGGGAAAGAGGAAGATGAAGGGATAAAAGTCTGCTGGGTTTTCCTAGTATAAAATATAGTACAATGAGTATTCAATAATAAATAAATGACGGTTTGTCGAGTGGAGAACGTGATGCCCCAATTTACACATTTGTAGTATTTGGCATTTCTGTTATTGCATTATCTAGTGCTTCACACTGTCTGGGTTTCATGCCCCAAGCAAGCAGCATGCAAAACTCTTACTGTAAGTGAGTAGTTGCCACGGAAGCAACCCTTTTGAGAAGCCTATACTTTATAGATCAAGATTGTTTCGAGGCAATGAAAAACTTCGTTTCCTCGGCTTAATTGATTCTTTTACTAAATTCATGAGAGGATATAGGGCAAAAGAAACATGAAGAGCATTGCTTGACTTCACTAAGTAGAGACACTGATGTGACGAGGTTCAGTCAAGATTTTTAGTGCGTCTGTTAATATGAATGAAATGTCACAAATTCACGAATGTCCTAAAATGCATTTTGTATGTCAACTACAAAATTACGTACATTACACAATTACTTAGAGGCAATTATAAGGGTTATTCAGAACAACGTAACAAACATATTAAATTGGTAGGAAATTGCTACAAAAAGTGTCTAATACATCTGATTTGCAAATTTATTATGCTATAACACTTCGATAATTTCATAGAGTGACCTAGAAGTTGTGGGAGACGTTTCAATTTGATTTGTATTATTAGCGTGTTTTATTAGATTGTTATGCACGAACAATAAGGAAGCTATACTTCAACTACTTGTATATTCACGAGCTAGTACTGGTAATAATGTACCCGAAGATGTTTCTTGCTGAAATAAATACATATGATAAGATTCATACTATTTTTCAAGTAATAAAAACAATTTATATCACATCTTTTTGACTAATGTATTTTTTCAGTACTAACGCAGCGTAGAAAAATATATTATATATCAAAATTGGTACGTTACTACATTGAAGTTCAAGACTTTAAGAAGTTCTTAGCAGCCATTTTCTGTAAGAGATTTCGGAATGTCTCCACACACACTCCGCCAGTTTGATCCAGTCGACAACCTTCCTCCCATAATTTACTAAATACATCTCCAGGTAACGTCACTCCGATTCCTGAAAATATTTGTTCTAGCTCCGCCATACTTCGGGGCAGGAAAAAGTCCCTATGGCTCAAACCGTAATTCGAAAATATTGAAGGGTACAACACAGTGTATGCATCGGTTTCGCCCTCTAAGCTTCCAATATCAGCTCGTAGATCCCGTCGAGGTCGAGGATAGAGCGTATCATTACGGGCGTTCGGTCTTCCCGCTGCTCTCAAACAAGATGTATCATAAGCATCTCCAGTCATAGACAATGAATATACAGTGTTATAATCATAGTCTATCTTGCATGGCACATCTGCTTTTGGAAGAGTAGGTACAATACACTGCCAGTTCAGAAGATCTACAAATTTGCAAATTTGTACACACTGTTTATCATCCAATATACCCAAGATTTCCATAAGCTTAACAATAGGTTTGTTAATATATATTCTATGATCTCTGCATATTTTGTCAACCATTGCAATAGGTAACTGTCCACTACATTTTTCATCGTGGTATTTAAAAGTGTTGAGTAGTTCCAGAAACGAGAAGTGCCGTTTTTTCAGACATATGCGAAGCTTGTTAATGTGTTTCAAGCACATGAGTTGGTCTTGTTTGGGCGCGCAGTAGTTGTCACCTCCTAACAACAGGGAGACACTTGGATTTGGAGTAACGTGGATCCCGAATTTGCACTCTTCGGGGGCGGAAATCCTATGGCAGGGCGGTGCGGTCTGGCGCCTCGCGAGAGAGCACTTGTTGAGGTTGGTAAAATCAGCTCGGCGGATGCTTACGTAGCTGACCGGATCTTGAACGATCCATTTCAAAACACGGCGCATTTTGCTGCCTTCACGACAAGCCGGAGGGCTCCATCCGAATCTTTCACAAGGATCGAATTTACCTCCGTAGTTTCTCAAGACTTGTTCTCCCGGGTCGTAATCTCCGTGGGATTTCTTGTAGAGTTCTTTCCCAACCTCACTCTCCTGACGAACTTGGCAGGGCGGCTTCGGGGGGTTGACCAACATTCCGGCAGAGACTCTTCGCGTCGAAGGAAGGCCGTGGGTGAGGGATTCGGGGTTGAAGCAGGTCGGCGCGGCTGGCAGGTGAATGCGGCGACCGAGGGGTGTACGCCAGTGCGACGAGTAATGGGTTTCAGCCAACTGATTGGCGAGGTGCTGAAACGGAGACTTTTCGTTCGACTTGAACAGATTCCACAGTTCCGTGTGCTCATGTGGTGGCCACGCGTGACTTTCCTGTTTGGGTACGGCTTGCTCTGGTTGAAACTTCGTGCAGCAAGGGTACCCTTCAGGCCTTTCGACGAAGTATATCAAGTCTTTCTCTGGGACTTTGAGGCATCCTTCCAGTGTGTTTCCTGGTATTTTGAAGAGTTTTCCGGCAGCACGGCATTCAGGATATCTGTCGACGAATTTGCCATCATATGCATTCTCCAAAGCAGTCATCGTAATTATCGCAGATCAGCAATAAATACTCTTACGAAGTTCCTAAGAACTAATACAGTTGTAAACAGGGAAGATTCCTTATCAAAGTAGAGACACTGAGAAATCATTGACACCAAGAATCACTTAATCAAAACCTGAAAAAAATGAATATATTAATTTTAAAGTGAAAAACATCTTCCTCTTAGAACCCAAATATCACAGTATTGGGAAACTAAGAATATTTTCATAGGAGGCCATGAATAATCAAGAGCTTTGTTTGAGGTTAATGTTTTGTTGATTTTGTTTGCAATATCTTATCTTACTTTGTAGTAAATGATTCATAAATTATTAATAAAATTCTTAATTTGTTGAAAATATAAATTGTTTTAGTCACATCGTTTAGCAATATCGTATTAAATGCAGCAATACGACTAATCACATAATATACGCAAACAGCGCGTATTACTTGCGCAACGTTTCTTGAACGAGAGATTGAAGAAATGCGGGTAGAATGAGGGTATTAGTTACGAAATCGGCTACTAGATTTTATGAAGCAATGCCAATGTGTGCAGAATCAGTCATGCCTTTGCAACTTTTTCAATAATTTGCGTTCTAACTTCCTTAAAAGTTCGAGGTATCTCCTATGACGGATCTTCACCTGCTTCAGTCATTTCTTTAGATTTTTTTGGAGAAAATCATGGACAAAAGTTCTCGTCATTAACAGAAATAGTTTCTATTTTGAAATAGTGAAGATGTGTTTGGAATGTCGTCAGTGCTCGCAGCGAGTTTTTGACTTCAGCTGTATTATGACAAAGAGGTCAAGAAATGTTGCGCGATTAATACTTTCTCCCCGGACTTAGACCCAAACTACGCAAAAATACTCACATTTTCGAAAAATTGTACATGACATTATTTCAAAATTGTCTTTAAGGAATATATTACTAAAAAATCCCTATCATTAATATTTAAGTCGCTAAACTTTAGCAATTTTCCAAAAATCAGGGTTTTTAACGAACATGAGCTGTGAACGTCCTTCACACTATCCAACAACAAAATTTAATCCAAAATGATGGAGCTATTTTTTTTAATTTGGAAAATGTCTCAGGAGCTCCATGTAAAGTACCTCCCAGAGTTTAAAATGGGTTTCAAATTCAAGGGGTCGCGATACCAACCAGATCGATTGTGGAATATCAATTTTGGAGAAAATAGGCTGAACAGTTTAGTCGCGAGCGTTGTTCACAGACGGACAGACAAACGGACAGATTTACGGACGGACAGACATTTTACCGTCATTCGATGTTTGGGTATCAAGGGTCCACAAAACATGAATTCTGCGTACACCATGTTTGAGGATTTGGTTTCTAAATTTAGCGACTAGATTTATCCACTTTTTCTTTACCAGGGCCCTGTAATAAGGGGTTTTCTACCGAAAATTCGCTGTTTTTTTGTTCAGCATTACATAACTTTCTCTCTATTCTGTAACGAGAAAGTAAAATTATGTATTCTATTGTAGACAGTGAGTATTCCATTGCAGGTAAGAAAGAAATTTTAATGGAAAAGCAAACTTTATTTTTGGGAGGTTTTCTCCAATCAAATAATCACATATAGAATATATTTTACCTAGCCTATTTAAATTGAAGTATTTTAAAACTTTTTTCCGATTGCTTAAGTTACAGAAGAAACAGATCCTTATCTTTATTTGGTCTCGCTTTGTTACTCAACATTGCTGCGGCTTTTATTATTACTACTACTACTATTATTATTATTATTATTATTATTATTATTATTATTATTATTATCATTATTATTATTAGGAACCAATTTGCTTTTAGCGCCAGGCGAAAAGTAATGATCGTGTTGCATGTATCAACATATTATTTAAATGACAGTCAAATCTCTATATAGCATCCCCTGTATCCCTCACCTTCAGTTATCATCCACCTGAAAGCAACGAGAAATCATTTTCCTACTACTAATGAATGGTAGTTACTTCAATAACCCGCCACTCTCATGACCTTGTGAGAGGGAAAATGTAAGAAACTATGAGATGCTCTGGTAGTTTGGATATTGCAAATAAACGCTAAAATGGAACGGCATTTCTCTATAAAATAGCTTCTTTAGTGCGCTGCTTCACACAATAGTTTTAGAAAGACTTAGTTATATATCCAAACTCTTTATAACGCCAATACGTACTGTGAACGAACATTGGCATTATAATGAGTTTTGACTGTATTCATTCTTCTCATTTGTGTTGCGTTAATCTTTATCAAACTTTGCGACAGTCAGTCGGTGTCAACAAATATCATTGAATTCACATTTATTAGTGATAATGATAGATAACAGCTATTTTTCTGCCGAATTATTTTAAGGATTACTATGTATATTTTGAGGTTTAATAATGTTCAACTTGCACAACTTCAAGTGAAATAGAAAATAATTATGAGTAGTTTAGGGTGTTGTTAACGCTGCGAATGTAGCTTCTTATTCATATTCAGATTTAGGTTAATATTCAGGTTGGGAGAGCGCATCAGTTTGGGTTATGGCGAGACGAACGTTATGGAATGCTCGCTCGCTCGATCTCTCATTCTCACATGAAAAGCAAGTCTTCTTTTAATCTGTATTCCACAAATTTTCACTCGTGCCTTTGGCCCGGTTCCCGCGGAAAAAAGCTGTTATTCTTTGAAAACGCTTGGAGCGGAGGCAGTAGTGCCAACTTTGATAGCTTAACCTGTTCTCATGGATCGTAAATGCGAGCTCACTGAAGCTCGTTCCCTGGGCGGACCAACTACTTTGAATTGCCTGTTTCGGCTTTTGAATTTGGCGACAATGCTGTCGTAGGTTGAAAACGGAGATCTAGTTGTCTAAATAATCTCTGCACCAGAGTGCTCGGTTACGGAAACCGGTAGGCACTGCCCCCTGGCGAAGGGAGATGAAACTAACAAAGGAGATAGAATGCGAGACGTCGAGAATGCAAAGCAGACAAAGAAACTACATATATCCTCTCTTCTTGCAGCCAGCAAGCGGTTTTGGAGTCCGACGCGGTACGTTTAAAATGCAAATTCTGAGCTAGTAATAAAGGCCAAAGCTTGTTATTAAAAACCAATCTCCCGCCACGGCGCCAAATATGAATCATTTTTTAATGCCAATGTGCCAACAGGTGCTAACAGCAATAGTTTAATTGCCGTACAGTTGTAGTAAATGAAAACATTAGAAATTTGGAGTTTGTGAAGATAGTAGTTGAATACGAGTATACTTAGTTATTACCTCGTTTCTAGTTTATTTCTTTATTTTTAATTTGTATTTTACGACAAAAACAGTTAAAAATTGTGAGTGAGGTGCATTTTTGGGTTATCTTTATAGTTATGAATATTGTTTTTTACTGTATGTAACATGAAAATATGAAATGACTTGCTGTACTTTGTGACAATATATAAACTGACAAATTCTCCGGTAATGCAATCAACTATGTAATTTCGTAAGTGTGGCGTGGCACTGACGATGTTTTTAAAAAATAACTGATAATAAATGAAACTCAAATCTAATGAAGCGCAAAGTTTCTTTGTGAGGCTGTTGCATACCACTGTTTCAAAAATAAAACGTCGTTTCTTGTTATTTTGTACACCGTAGTGACTATTTCCATCTGCATAAAGCCCGAATGTGCATATCATTTTCTCCTTCTGGTGTACATAAAACCATACCATCAATGAAACATACATGAATTCCATCTGAAACGTGATGTGTGAAATATCGTCCAGGCGACCTTGAGAGAAATTCTATATTATATTTTGGGGGTATTTTACATGATGCCCCTGGGAAATCTTCAATTTTTTTAAACAAATGGCTCCATCGGGTTTGATTCATTTTCTTGATGGATAGTGTGAATGCTGATTAAGAGAATGGTGCAGGTCTAATATTAGTTGAAAACTTTGATTTTTCCAAAATTGCAAAAGTTCAAACTTTTTTCGGCGTCTTCCTTCAACTACAATATGAATATAGAGAGTATTTCCCTTAATGAAATCTGTTCCTCAAAGATGGATTTTGAAATAAGGTCAAGTACAATTTTTCAAAAATTTTAGTACTTTTGTGTAATTTTGCGTAAAAGTACGGGCGAGAAAGAGCGTGCTGTTTTAGAATCACTAGTTACATTTAGGTGTTGACCCCCACAAGTTGCGTGCGCTGGGCGCACAATGTTCTCGTCCGATGCAAGGGACTTCCACTTATGACTAATGACCTTTCACGGGCCATAATAAATGGCCGCCGGTTGGGCAACCCTGTTCTAGACCAATCTTTTTCATAGTTCTCAAATTCACTTATCACACCAGGATGAATTCTCTAAAATGTAAAGAAATTACCATTGTCATAATAAAAAGAATGACAAGTGAAAGTTGCAGTCTTTTGTACATCATTCTGTGCATTTAGAATTTATAATATTACTAATTATTAGCTTCAAGTGTGCCTTAAAATTTGTGGTCGTATTGTAGGAACCACTTATTGTCTTTGTGGCAGACTTACAAATTTCACATGACACCCTTTTGCACCTAACTCTTCAATAATAGTGAAATATATTCAATCCAGAATAGGATGTTTTAATTGTTCATCAATATCCACTCTTACTATATCGTAAGATTGGCTGTTTAAACAGCGCAAGCACAAGCTTTTAACCAGTGCGCCCAATTCTCTTCCAGACAGTAATGCATAATGTGATAAAATAATGTAACGTTCGTGTGGTGGTCTCCAAAATCCTTTGACCGATATCTTGAAATGCCTCCAGAAATAAATTGTCTTCATTCAACTTACTAGCTTCAAAATATCACAAATTCGTGTTATCGACCCTGCTGCTATCTACATTTGCCTACACATTGAAATTCAATTTTTAACGATGGATCTATAAAATGTATATTTGTATTTTGAAAATACAAAACAATATCAAAAAGTATTTTCGATACAAATACAAAAAACCTGATTAAATATGTCTTTTCAATGCAAAATACAAATTACAAAAGTATCGAAAATACGCACTTTAAATACATGTATTTTCAGTACTGCCCAAATCTGATTAGAACAATATAGACTATGAAGTAGTACAAAGTAGATTAACAGGTAGATTTTTGAAATGTTATTTAATAAAAAACATACATGTATTCCGAATGACGAGAAAGACTTTTCTATTGTTAACATCTATTACAAAATAATTAACATTTTATAAAGCTTTCATTTTATATATTTGCTCCCTTTACACGCTTGCTGGTGATTGTTTCATTACATCATCTTACTTATATTTCAATTTTTCGTATTTCTTTCTACATTTTAATGTTTGTTGTTTAATTGTAGGTTTGTGATGTATCAAGATTTTTCAGTAACACTTACTTTGTGGGCGCGCGCGCCCACATACACACACACACACATATGTGTGTATATATATATATATATATATATATATATATATATATATATATATAAATCGTCTCCTGTATTATTTCAGTAGTATACCTTTGAGTTCCGGCTCTCACACGCAACCAATCTTTATAAATGAGGGCTCCAAAGAAAGAGAATTTCACGGAGACTTGACGAATTCCACTTTGACTTTAAAAATATAGATGATTACTTTAAAAAAACGCATAGAAATATTCGTGTAAAATGCAACCCGCATCACATGTCAACTTATATCGGCAAATAACTCATAAACAAAGCGTTTTACAGCCTAAAAAAGTAAAATTATGAGGCCAAAGGCCTCAATGAAGCGTTTTTCACATCATAATCTACAAGATTACACATTCTCCAATCCATCCAATTAACTTTTTGGTTCCACGCTTCAATGCTATCAAGGCCACCTCAATATTTCAGCCCTTCCTGCTGGTAGCAATTTTTGTGGCGACACGCTAAGAAGGCTTAGATTTGACAATCTTTATTTACGCTTTCTGTTAACACCGTAGTTTGTGCAGTCTGACGAGGTTTATTTGCATAATCATTAATTTAAGATTTGCTCTCCAGCAACAACTAGAAGTATTATTATAGTTGGTTGATACCTATACCTATGAAGATTGTTTCTTATGCGTGTAGTGAAACTACTCAATTAACATTTTTTCATGGTCTATAAGTGTTGTGTACTTAATTGTGGAGGGAAGAGTGGTCAGGAAGGGTGGAATGGTATTCAGTGAAGAGTGAAGACAGTGTTTGTGTTTTACCTGTACCAATATTTTCGTATTATCATTATCATTCGATGAAATTTTCAAGTCAACGGGTTCAGACACGCAACGGGTAAAGACATTTGAAATAATTATTCAAAATTCTTTGTCTAACTGACAACTAAAACCTAACTGAAAAAGAATATTGAATAATTACTTCAAATGTCATTAAGTGAGTGTTGGGAATGGTTCCAAGCAAATTCTCCATGATATTGAATAAATATTTATTAAAAATTTCTTTTACACATTAATTGCATTGTTTTTTTTATTTTTATTTGTAATTGTGTTAGTACATTGCAAGTTACCTTTATATATTTTTAATAAACACGTTTCGTTAACTACTTTCCCTTTTAGAATGAAAATAGAAGGATAGGGATGAGTGTGGGGTCTAACATGCGAGAGTTCTCGCACGGGTACGCAGAGGTGGTGGGGGAAAACTTGTACTATGGCACAACACAAAGAACAAACTTTTTAAAGTAGCTAAAGTAAAATAGCTTGAAATAAATGGAAAACAAAAATCAAAACGCGCTAGCCAACAATAATACGTGAATCAATTAAAAAACAACTAAATTTAAAATTATAGAAAGAATAGTGCAAGTCACCCGACAACTGTCAACGATCGCAGTCCAAACGCACGATTTAAATGTTGGCGGTATCTGGAACTATGTACACCAACGCCCAGCTACAAACTCATATTGTAAATAAAACACCGTTTGATATTAAACTCAAGGTGTCGGTTCGTTAAGATATTAAAAGTGCAAACGTCGTTTGAGCAACATTCCCATGTACCGAAGTGAGCTTCCTAATGCCTACTAAATTGTTTCTAATGCTAACAAATGGTATTTAGTACTCAAAGGTGAAAACATTAGTTTGATTATTATTTGGCTCGGAATTGCTTTTCTTGAGATACGTAAGGACGCAGAAAATAATTCAATACTTTTTAGTATACAATTGATTTTTCAATTTTCTCACCCTGACTCTCCAAAACCCACTCGGTTCTTCATAACAAATCAAGGAAAGTTAAATGATACTGCAATGAGTAGGTCTGTTCTTGCCCGATCCGGTATTTCGCACTACTTTACTTGGCTTTCTCAAGAGTAAAAACCTTTTCTATTATTTGACTATCAAGGAAAGCGAAAAGCTAACTCTCAAGGAAGATTGAATCATTTCTTCAAATGTTGTTTTTAAAGAAGTATGAATTGTTCCAAGAACATCTCCCTTAAATGTTGAATAAACTTTAATTGAAAATTTGTTTCAAACATCACTTGCATTGTTATTTTGTTTGATATTCTGTCGCCGTTTATGACATCAACTCTGACGGCGGTGTCGAATTCCTTCTCCTGCCTTACCTGAGAGAGGTGCCGGCCAACTCAGGGGTAGTCAGCAATGAAGAATCTGAAATTTGGACTCAGGATGGTCGTAGCTCGATATTTTACCCAAATAAAAACACAGTTCTGATCTGTGTTAAATAAATAGAATTTTAATGAGAAAATATTGAAAATTGCACTTTAAAGTGCTCTCAAAGAATATAATTTTTTTTTAATTTACCCTCGTCGTGTGAACTAAGCCATCGATACCCACACTTTTGAGTCTTATTCTGACACAATAAAAATACACAAATGTAACAATCAATTTTAAAACTAACAATAATACTTATTCTAAGGTCAAAAGGAAATTAAATACATTAGGAAGTTGGCCAGGCGCGGCCATTCATTCCTACCAAAAAATTAATGGAAAGCAAAAGACTCTGACACAGTTTAGAGCGCCTGATGGGCGTGAATGACAATGGGCCGAAGCTTGGCCGTGGCACTGATTCACCGAATGGGCGTCGACCGCTGGGGTTGAACGTCCGGGACGATCATTTCCACAGACCGCAGACGGAGCGTGTGGGGGATGTTTCCCGTTCGGGCAGAAAGGCGCTCCTCTCCGAGGCCAGACAGGAGCGACAGATTGGCATCCAGGCGATGAGACTGGTCCAGCGAATACCCCGAGCTTGCCGAGAAGCAACCGAATGATCGATAACGGGCCACTCGAATAATTGACGCGGACGACCGCGTTGCTGAATAAACTGCTCAGTAGCCTTGCACATTATGTGTGGGCACTCGCCCGTCTACAAAGAAAACTCAACACTCATACTTCGCGGGATTCTTCCCGTAATCTCCGAGGGCCACTGGCAAAATAAATCGCGATCTCCCCTTTAGGCCCCTCTCAGAGGCTCTCCTCCAAGTCTCAACCGACCTCCTCGGAGGTTCTCACCGCAATCCCTTTCTCTCTACGCGCAAAAATAGAACATGCCACCTTTTCTCCTTCCCATTTCCGAAGAGTTTGAGAACATTCTACATAATTTTGAAAAGACGGAGTGTCATTGGTTAGGAGCTATTGCGTATCATTTTTCTGAAGCGCCAATCGCTTCGTGCGTCTTACGCCCTTACGCAGCGGAAATATCCACTGAGCGCTCTCTCTCTCTCTCTCTCTCTCTCTCTCTCTCTCTCTCTGGCAATAAAAAAAACACTTGCTGGGTGGTCGCTGGGCCAAATAGAATTGAGCGCCGAAATATTCTCAGGGGAGGGTGCCTGTCTGTAGAACGACGTAAGTTAGTTCTTCCCCGCGCTGGCGCCGGTTTGTCGCGGGGGCTGCTCGCACGTGCGCCGTAACGAATCAGTTCCTCGCGTGGCCTAGGAGAAACGACGGGCGCTGCTTTCCAGCCTGACCTACTGCGTAGAAAGCGAACGCAAAGGGAGTAATCTACGTATACCATATTCGATATCGTCACAATATATGTACAGGTAGAGTCATGTAACTTTAGCACCCCGGGTAACTTTTGAACGGTTGAAGTTATTTCAATGTAGTTTCCACGGAATTGCATGCGGGAAGGGGGCTAATTGATACGTGTATTCATTTCTATTTTATCACTTGTATTTTACGAGATATTTGAGTTAACTTTCTTGAAATGTAACTACACATATTTTTTCAGTCTATCATGACATACATAAAAAGACGAATCCAATGATTTATCGTTTTTTATTTTTATTATGAAAATATCGTTTACATTTACTTTAATTTTCATGTGTCTCTCTAATGTGGTTTTCTCGAAATATCTCAATTTTTTATGATTTTTAACCAATTTAATTTTTGTCAAAAATGTTTTAAAATGCATTTATTAAAACTATAAATGTGTTACATTCGTTCCAAGATAAACATATTATTGCTACAATATTTATTGTGCAACGAAATGGAACAAAAATACCTAAAATTGTCAAACAAACAAAACCCCATTAACTGATAAACAAAACTCAGTTTCAAACTTCTTCGTAATGTCTCTATTCATCCCTACCATTAGATGAGGAAGGGAAGGTAAAATTGAGCTGCATTATTTGTTAATTTCCTTGCTTTAAAAGTACAATTTCTATAAATTTTAAACAATATCTTCTCGACTTTATCATTAACGCGAACACTATTCAATGTGTCAGTAATATAAATTAAAAAATTGATTCTGAGGGAATAATGAGAATCTACTTTAAAACAAAGATTCTAAAGATTTATGGTTTTCTTTTTCTTGATTGTGTTTCGCGTCGCCTGGCGAACAAAGGAGCCCGAGGTGGACGCAGTGGGAGAGACGGGACGAATGTTCTCATAGCTGTAGTCCACCCACTCTACGTGAAACACATCCTGCGCCCTCAACGTGGCGGCCGCGCGAATGCGGTTGTACAGTCTCGGCAGCGGACGCACCAGCCGCTCGAAGTCGCTCCGCTCAAGCAAGAAGACCTGCGCAAACGCCACCGTCAACTGCAAGGATTCATCAAGCAGCTCTCTTAGTAACGTATGCAGTTATAATGTAGTGGTGGAGGGACCACACACTGCGACACTCTCGGCTCAAGATGTAAGATTTGCACAAACGTCTCCCCTACTACGGGATGGGTCGTGAAGCAATTAAATTGATTGTCGTAGACGTATTTATGTTTTCATTTTCATTTTTCAACTCTTGATATTCGCTGTATTGTTATTGGCCCCAAAAGCCTCCCTGGGGAACACCTGGCAACCTTACCTCGCACACCTCGAGCGCCACGACGCTCTCCAGGTGGCGGCGGCGGTGCTCCCGCAGCATGAGGCCCATCTCGCCGAAGGAGGCGCTGTCGATGAGGTGGCCCACCTCCTCGCCCGTGGACAGGAACACGGCCACTGTGCCCTGCGCCAGGAAGTAGAGGTAGCGCGCCGGCTCCCCGCTGGCGTACACCACGTCGTGCGGCAGGAACAGCTCCTCCCGCAGCGCCGCCACGATGTTGTTCACCTGCGCACCAACGCACTCGCTCCGCCATTGGCCCAGCCGGGGAGTCAGCTTCACTGCGAGTCTGTGGCTGACGGTTCTACTTACGAGCGACTTGGGGACGTTGCGGAAGAGCGTGGAGCTTCTGATGAGGTGGCGGCAGGAGAAGAGCCGTACGGCGTTGCGAATGGTGTAGGGGAGGTGTGCGATGATAGCTCTTTCTTTAAAGAAGCGGCCCTCGAATCTGTGATTGTAGAACATGATCATCTTGTCGCGCACGTGCACTGGCAGGTGCTGGTCACGCATGTAATTGTGCATTTGGCTCCGCACCAGCACACACACAACGATTTGGGTTAACAGATTGACTAGGAAATAAAAGTTTAATTGTTTATTAGTACGAATTTATTCAAACTTGGGCGGACAGTAAATTTTCCCACGGTTCTTTTTGAACACTCTCCTTTTCTGTGAAGATTGACTACCTAACGTCAGAGTGCCTATGGACCATGTAAATGCGCAAAATAAGAAGGTTAGTGTTGCTTTTATGGTATTTGCTAGTAATTTATTCAAGCTGTTTGGTTCTAACTTTTTGGAGCTTATTTAGTCGTTGACACATTCTTTTGTGATTTTAATGTCACAAAAACAATAAAATGAAACAAAAATTGTTGAAGGATGTAAGATTGGTAAGGCATTAGTATCTTTATCGTTACGAAACCTTAAAAATAATATAAAATAATTGTTTAATATCTCCGAATAACGTATGTTTATAAATAAACGGCTCCTTTTGCGCAAAACCCATTACATCTCCATTATTTATTGAAACAATTTAATTTATAAGTTAATGCAGAATAAAGAGCCTGAAGTTAATAGTATATGTTACCACATTTATAAATGCGGGTTTTCATTATATCTTGAACCAAAAATTCTCAGTTCAACGTGTTCACGTGGCAATATTCTCTCGCGCTTGCAATCTGTCCTTGGCAGAGGTATATTCAACTAACCTTTTCTAATTCAACTTCTGTAGAGTTCTCGCTTTCCACGTACTCCAAAATAAGCCCAAAAAGAACAATCTGCAAAGAAGATAATCATGTCATTGCGTTTGTCACTTTCGTTTATGAGTGTGCACTGACATTATTTCCAATTGATTTGGATCATAAGCATTTGTTCGTGCCAATAATTAACTTGTCCTAAAAACAGTATTCTTCATTACTAGAGTTTGCCTTAAGTTTCTTTTTACAGCACGCCACGTAACTTAACCTAATTCCACTTATCCTCAGTTGATGCTTCGCCACCCGGCGCACACCGACTCTTCCTAACTTTAATCACATTTCGAACTTCAATAGTAACATACAACTTCAGTGGTATATACTTCCTGCTGATTGCTATACATATAGTCATTATGTCATGTTTAGACCGCTGATGGATCATAATTATTTGGCTGTTCGGGAGACGCCGCGCTCTATGTACAGGTGCCAAAGTTTTTGCCGTCATTCTGTGACCTTCCTCAGGGCGAAATGCGCGGAGATGGACTGCGCACGAGTTAATAATTATAGAGACAGGTTCCCCTCACGGCATTTTGCCTGATGAAGGTCGCAGAATTGTTGACACCTGTGCCTAGGTCTCTTTGACAGCCAAGTAATTACTCAATTCGACAGCGGGAGGGTACACTCTCAGTAGTTGTCTCAGGTTTCTGTTGATAGGAAAATCTTAATTTTGGAATTCTGGAAGTGGATCTAAATTAACCCTTTAATTAAAAAAAGTTCCCAGTCAAATTTTACAAAAAAAATTGTGATTGAAGCCAAAAGAATCCCGGAGTTGTAAATCTTGGAGTAATTGTTGGTTATCTTTCGCGTATCATACTTAATACCCTGAAGTGTCGGGGGTAGCTGGTAACCATTTAAAGATGTTCAAATATTCAGTAACATTTTATAGACAATCACGTTTTATTAACTGATACTGTATGTAAATTTTAAGGACAGTCGGTTAAAAACCAAGAATGGAACTCGGTAGATGAGGAGGGAGATGTTTAAAAATATTTACAGAAAACACATGTTCTTGATAAAACTTGAAAACATTACGTTTCCCAATTTTTGGTCGCTTTTTCGGGTAACTGTGTCTGGAAAAACAAATTATTGTGAAAATATTTGCGAAAATCTTCTAGTTAGATCATGCAACATAAATAGAAAGCACAAGTATGCTTATTATTACCTTGGAAAGATTGTTATTCATTAATCATATTAAAAACCACTAAAATTACATTACAATTATATTACAGACCATCTTAGACTAATTGCACATTGGCTTGTGCAAGTCGTATTTTCCCTTAAGGAAACCTAACGCCCTTGTCAATAGTCACCGTTATGGGTCATCACAGCTGGACGGTGTAGGAGCGTCTGACAGAGTACCGATTGTATCTGCAGGAACCAAAGAGTTAAGGAAAAAGGTGGAGGAAAGGGATTAGGGAAAGGGGAAAGGAGAAGGGGAGGACGGGAGAGGGAAGACGGAACCAAGAACCCAAGTCCAGAATGAGGGTAGAATAACTAGCTTGCCAAGAAGCAGAGAGAAATTAAACATTACTGTAATCAATGTTGAAATATCGGCAGTCAACTTACGATAAAACAGGGGGGGAGATTTAACTCATGAGAAGGAGAGCCACAGTTAATTTTATAATGTAAACCATCATTGTTTAGTCTTACTCAGAATATGATCGTACACTTTAATGAAAATATTATTTTGCAACACTGAATTAACACTAGAACGCCCAGAGGAGTCATTTCGACTCGTAGCGCTCTTTATATCACTGTAACTTCTTGTTTTTGAAGATAGAATGTTGTGATTTGGTGACTTTTCATCAATTTCAATTACTTGCCGTATGTTAAAAACTGAATCCTCTAGTAAACATATTTCATGAAAAATTATTGAATTTACCTCGAACGCCAACGAGGCGACATTTCGACTCCTAAAATACTGACCGGATCCTGTCTTCCCTCCGGTAGGTTCTCTTCCCTAAATTTTAACGCTGAAAAATGTATAATGTTTCTCCTAGTATTTCAGATACCTTTTTACAAAATATGGGAGCATTCCTTCCGCTTTGCTTTGTTTTCAGGTCGTGTTCTTCAATAATGTAATGTTTTCAATTATCAGTTGTTTCGTCACGGTTCAGCAAAATCATCATTGTTTTTAAAATCATATTATTGTCAGTTAAAAGAAAACGACTGTTATCATGTGAATGTTCAATGACAAAAAATGTCTTTGTATTATTTATATAAAGGGGAAAATTTGGGGTTTAGAGGATTTTTTTGGTGTACAGAAGAGCAATTCGGACTCAAGATGGTGATGTTGTGGTCAGATATACTTGGTTCCTTTATTGACTCTTTGTTTCATGAATCATGATTATCGACTTGAGAGTGTTTTCAGAAGAAATACAGAATAATATCTCTAATTTTATCTAAAAATCAATTTTTCTTTGGTATGAAGTGATACATTTACAAACTGTAGGCGTATTATGTCTTATGAACAGAGGTAATATGCCAGCATTTTCCTTTGAAACTCAATATATTTACTGTTTATGGTATAGAAACCGAATGAAAACCAAAAATTGTGACTTGTGGGGAATGATCAATAAAATGGTGTGTGTCAATTTACTATCCATTCCCTATAAATATAGGGGAAGTATTGAAAACAGAGAGGAGACTTCTGAAAAATATTCGTGAACTATGCATCAGAATTCACTGCAGGTGTTGATCACATGTCTGGATAATATTCTACCAAATGTGCTTGAAAACTGTGACCTGTACATAGCATTAAAAATATGAATAATACAACAGGACCTATCTTGTACTGTAGACATTGTAGAGTCAGTAACGTAGAAAGTAAATACAACCCGAAAAAGAACTAAGTGCCATTTAGAACATGTGATTAAATTTCTTCGAAAACTCCGTCATGAAACGGTCATCAAGTTTCTATCGGTGTGAAGCAAACACACATTTGGGACATATGTTTGTATATAATAAATATTATTTAAATAAATTAATTAATATAAATAAAGTTGACAATTCGAGTCAGTATGGGAGGTTGCAATGAAAAGGAAACTTATTTTTCTGACACATATTACTCTCGTATTACGGAAAATTAAATGTGTATAAACTTTTTATTGTTTTTGTTGCGAAAGTATTATTAATAGACAAAAGTTTACTTTTCAACAATATTTTGTCAATTTACTTTCCCATTCCGTCCAAGATGGTTCTTCAACTTTCATTCTGCGCAATAGTAGTGGCAAGAATTGTTTGATATGTATATAAGTTGTGACGTAATAATTCGATTCTATACTAAATAATTATCTTTAATGTTTTATACTAACGTAGATAAATATTTTTGCAATATTTTATTTAAAGAAGTATCGTTGAAGGCTCGGAGTTGAAACGACTCCGCTGTGCGTTCTAGGGGGTAGAAGAAATCCGGGCGTTCTAGTGTTAATAGTATTTTTAACGCGATATACAGAGTTTCCGAAATTAAACGCGCGTGGTATCGCTCCTTTGTCTAGTATTCGGGGATTATCAAAATCAAATTTGTGTTACTTCCCTAATCTATATGTGCATATGGTGTTGAGTCTTTTCTTTATATTCCCTTATATTGTTTACTTTATATTTCCGTTACTTTTCCTTATATTATTCTTGTGTTCTCTAATTATATCTCCTACATTTCTCTTAGTCTGGCCCACATAAACTTTTTCATGGTCTTGACACGAAACGGCATACCACATTTTCAGATTCTTTTTGGGTGCTTTGTCTTTCATTAGCAATTAAATTCTTATAAAATAGTCTAGCAGATGTAGTTCAGTACTGTATTGCCCAGACGTTTGCAGTGTAGTTGTGACGTGTAGTGAGTCAGACGTAGTCTAATGTAGAAGGCAAAGAGCGGAGTAAAAGAACTAGTATGGTGTGCGTTGTAGTGTGACACTCGTGTAGAAGACGAAGAGTAGTCAATGAGGCGTAATTCATTGAGCAGGAGTAGTATTGAGTACTAGACGTAGTGTAGTGTCCGAGACGTCTAAAAAAATGTAGAAGACGATGTGCAGGATAGACGGGATAGCCTAGTGTATCTCACGTAGTCTAATGTATTAACGTAAGGCGAAATGCAGTGTGAAAGCGGTAGTTTATATTAGCAGACGTAGTCAAATGCAGAAGACGAGGTGCAGTGTAAAGTAGATAGTATATTCTTGCAAGCTTAGTGTAGAGTATTAGACGTAGGGTAATGTACAAGGCGAAGAGATGTATAAAGGAGTACTGGTACTGGAATTGGAATAGTGTACCAGGCGTAGTTTAACGTAAAAAGCGAAGTTCAATGGAAAAGAGATAGGTTATTTTAGAAGACGTACTCTAACATAGAAGGCGAAGTGCAGTGTGTAAGAGGTAGGTTAGGCTATCACATGTAGTCTAAAGTAGAAGGCGAAGTGTAGTGTAGCTGGGGTAGGAAAGTGAAGCAGGAGTCGTTGGGTGTAGGGAAAGTTATAGTTAGGTAATGCGACATCTTCCCCTTCTTTTGACATTTTGGTGCTGCGCGACATACTGTGAATACGCACTGTGTATGAGTACCTTGAAACCAGTGCTGATCCACATGATGATCAGCAGCACCACTGTGTCCTCCATCGTCATCCGCGGGGTGTCGGAGGAGAAGTTCGGGATGTGTGAGCTAGCCACGCCCATCACGCGGTTCAAGCTGAGCAGCAGCTGGCGCCACAGCAGATGGGGCTGCTCCACGTCGAAAAAGCCCAACTCGGGGTTCATCAGCCACGATTCGCTGCCATTCTCGAACAGTTTCGCCCCGCGAATAATCGTAGGGATCTGGATGCTGCATGTCGTGGCCCAACTGATGAACCCGAAGAAAAGGATCGCATACAGGATGGCTGCAGATCAAAAAACACAAAGTTGTTTCTTTTAATCGGGTTCTCTCACTATCATTTGAGACTTATTTACACAGCCATGAACTTACTTTTCGGCTCACATGTTCAATAAATAATGACAATCTATTTGAAATGAAACAACACACAGACGTATGGTCTCACTATAGCTTTTCACAATACGAGCGGTATCTCCGGCATTTCTTCACAGAATCCATGTATTTCGCACGTCAGTATGTTGCCTCATTTTATGGAACATACGTCCTCTGTACATAAGACGATAAACGAGTATGAAGGATTACAATTTTTTTAAAGAAAGAGTCGACACAAAAGCTCTTTTTAGCCTGGATGTTAATTTACTATTTCTATATTGTAACCTTCAAAATAAGACTTTTTGCATTTTTTTTTGGTTTTCGATACTCCTCAACATGTATTGCCAGAATTTTAGAAAATTTGGTTTCATTGTGTCAGTTATTTTTACATTTATAATGCTCTGTTGGGAAATTAATCTTTTTGCGAGCTATCTGAGAGCTGTTAATTTACGTTTTTGGCGGATTTCGTTTTCTGGGTGTCCTAGCTTTCTGCTTCACCAGGTAGGGGAGGTGTAGGACTATGATGATCAGTTACATTTTTAAAAATATTTCTTAGTAATTAACCCTTTGCGGCCCTTTCACTTTTCCGTCTTCTTCGTCTGGCGGTCCGATGTCCCGTGTCACGGGACTTTGCCGTTGGGCGGGGCCTATATTTAACTCTGTATTATTTCACTCAGGTAAATGGCACCGGTTTCCTGAACAACTAATTATCTTCAGAAGAGATTAGGCAGTATTTTCTTTCATTGTAGCCACACTTTGACCATTTTATGTTGTTGAAAATCAGTTTGCTTACGAGGTGGCAGTTTAACTTGTGGTGACATCGAGAAGTAATTGTTCGAGATTGTCGAAGCTTGAATTGTGTGAATCGGTAAACAATTCTGAGAGTTAACAATCTTCAGGAAAGTAAGAATTTAAAAACATTTCCTCGAGATATTCCGAGGAGTGTGAAGAAAATGACAGTAATGATAACTCGGACTTCGTTCATACAATGCAATATACAGGCGTTATTGGTAATGAGTTGAAGCTTTTCGTACCAAACATTAAGTTACAAAATTATGTATTATGAATAAGGCAAATAAATTAAAATATGTTGTTTGTAATAATACGAAAAATAATTTGAAACCCGAGTACAGTTTCTTACGCCGCGGCACGCCGGCCCGGTGCAACCAGCTACCTGGGGATTTAAAGGGTCTGCAACGAGGAAAACGCTGTGTCCCGCAACACGGGACAGAGGACCGCAAATAGGGAAACCACTAAAATTAACTTTTTCTTTTTCAGCTTAATTTCTCGGTTAAAAAGTGCGGGATCAGATGATCTGTGAGAACATTTTGCAAACGTTTATAAGAACAATTGACGGAATTTTTAAGGAAACATTTCGGGAGAGCATTTGAAGGGATATTTAGGGGACATTTAAGTGGGCAATTGAGGGGACATTTAAAAAGACATTTTGTGTAATATTTTAGGGAACATTTAGGTGGACATTTAAGGGGACATTTGGGAGTAAAATATGGAAACCTGTGATGTGTTCAAGCATTTGGGGATCATTCAGAGGAGCGTGTGGGAGCCGTGCGAGACAAAATACAAGAAGTATATCAGGGAACATGAAGCGTTTCATGCGAGAGACAGGTAGAGTAAAGAATTGAGTAAAGATGTGCCCTTCAGGTGTTCCAACTTTCAGAACGAACAGAAACTCGTAATGTAGCTCAATTTAAATCGACAAGTTAAACATATGGAATTAGGGTCCTGACATGCCTCAATGTGCAGTTCAGTTTTTAGTTTAAACTGCAGATCAACGATTAAGCTCTCTTCAATTTGAACATTGATTTTCAAAGGGCTAAATGTGAGCATTGCTCCGACCACTATTTGTTGAGCCAACAGGTTACTTACCTCTTCTGACGATTGGTCGCAGATTACCCATTCGGCACCAAATGCTTGTGTATGTAAACACGTAGTGCATTCGGAATATCCTAAAAGAAAACGGTATAAACCACAATTTCACGAGGTAGTTCATTTCGCTGCTTGCAAGATACTTAGTTGTCATGTAATTCTGAAAGACATTTTCGTAGGTCACAGCAGCAAATTCAGTGCTGGACACAAAGTCGGGGATGAACCAGGAAGAGAGATATCGCTTGATAATTCGTGATGAGGCCAACACAACTTCTTTGTTAGATGAGTTGTAGTAGCCGGTGAAGAACATCAGCAGTATATGCACAATGAAGATGGACTCGTACAATGTAAATAGATTTTTGACAATATTTTCGAGTTTATCTACATCAGTTCTATACTCTTTGGTTCCGGGGTGGTTGAAGTCCATGAAAGGATGAACCGAAGGGGCATTGTCTTCCCTCTTGTGCAAGTAAGTGATAGAGGTAATTAACCCATATCGTAAGGGGACTAGAAAGGTGGCCATGGAAATACTGACGATCACCACCAACTGCCATATAGCGACGAAGCGGCAGAAGGGGTGCAAGATCCACCAGTACACGTAGTGTGTCTGCCGCGCCTGCTCCGTCTCCAGCAGGTAGGTGCTGGGCCGAATGGCCCTCAAAGGCCGCGACCAACTCCACCCCACCACCTGCGCAGCACAAACGCGCTCAGCATTAGCACAGCTCAGCACACCCACCCATTGCCCACCTCACCATCTGCGCAGCACAAACGCACTCAGCTTTAGCACAGATCAGCACACTCACCCATTCTCCACCCCATCACCTGCCCAGCACAAACGCACTCAGCATTAGCACGGCTCAGCAAACCCACCCATTTCCCACCCTTCCATCTACGCAGCACAAACGCACTCAGCAGAAGCACAGGACAGCACACTCACCTATTCTCCACACCACCACCTGCGCAGCACAAACGCAGGCTACATTAGTAGAGCTGCACTGCTAAGCACTCCTGCTCTTTGTCTACTACCACTTCTACGCAAAATGGACATATCAGCTTACTTTTCGGATTTAAAATTTGCATTTTCTTTCCATTTCAAATACCCTTCAGTCTTTTACATTCTTCTCCTTTAATGTGTTCGGTTTTCTTCCTATTTTTGCATTTTCGAGTTCAAATTTCCATCTCTTATGCAAAATTTTTAGCGTTACCTCCGATGTCGAGAATAACGATTCATTTGTTATATGAATATAACAAATATTTGTTATATGAATAAACAATATATCTTGCATTAGTTTGTTTTCTAATCTTTTTAGTCTAGACAAATGATTAGATATTGCTTCATTTTCTTCCTAGCTGCTTACCTACCAACGCTTAAAAATTTTTCTCAATTTTTCGATTCCGTTAGGTTAGAAATCATTTAATGATTGTCGTAGAGGAGTAAAATGTTTCCCTTTTTTCCATTTTTTATTAAAGCATTTCGATTTGTTCTTGCGAAGATTTTTCTTCTGACATAGCAGACTTTTCAACAAATTTTCGTAAAAACCATTTGAGCATACGAGAAACTTCTTTGGAAATCATGTGACAAATTTGTTCTCACAAATGCCGTAGTTTATAAAAATGCTTGAAATGTATAAAATGTGTGAGAATTTGGAAAAATAAATAATACTGCGATGTGTCGTTTGACCATCGCACGTCGCCACCCCAGTGTCACGCCCCATTAACAGAAGCTCGGAAGAACGGACGGCCTCTCGCCTCGCCTGATTAGTTCCGCACAGCTGCGTAGGCCTTTCCACACCCTGAACAATAAATCCACCCCCTTTGTGCCTCCAACAAAATGAGTGACTCCCGGAACAACCGCGTTATAGACTTGGCGCTAGCACGCAGCAAGATAATCCTCTAAGTTCAATAAACCTATCACAAGTCATAGCAGAAGAGCCACGTGCGCACTTCTCTGTGCTAAACAAAGACATCCAATGGCCGCGAAAGGAAGCGATTATCTTAGCCAACCAGGTTACAAATGACATACAAAATTCTGGAACTCAACAAACCGACCTATGAAAACGCTGGGCAGGAAGCACTTGATAACCCTTGCATGGTGCGAAAGAAAGAAGGGGGAGAAACACAGCGAGAGGCTCGAATTTTAGACGGGTGAAAAACACGAGAGAGGGTGGTCGAGCAGAGAACGGGCAGAGATAGCGGAGGACGGTTGAAATTATCCACAACATAAAGTTACAGTTAGAGAGCGGCCGAATATAGGCTCTTAGCGAAATTACTAGTGAGAGCAACGGTGAAAGACGACAATAGCTGTTGGTGAGAGGCAAGCATTGTGCCGACCACCACGAAACCTGCCCGGCCTCCGTCCAGCCGCGGAATTTATTCCACACAGCCAGATTGTGGCTTACAACGTCATACGCGGTCCAGGTGACGTGTGACGGCCTGAGACGCGCGCCAGCGCTACGTCATTGCTGCGCTGACATCCACCGCCGACATCCCGAGCGCCGGAGCATTCATCCCGGGGGACAATTGTGAGGCCTGTGTTCCCACGCTCCAGCGTCGCTCCTGAGGGTCCAGCTACATCAATCCATCGATCGGTGAGCAATCCCGTCGCAGTGACGTAGCCATCACGCCATCAACACTTTGTAAGTCATCATCATCATCATCATCATTATTTGTTTGGTAGCCAAAAACAATAATTTCGTGTCTGCAAGAACAGTTTTTTTAATAAATGTTCCCGCCATTTTGGCCGGGTGAAAAACTTAACTTCTGAGTAAAGTCTTCATTATTTTGAAACAAAGAAACCAATGCAATCCTTCGACCCAGGGCACTCACCCCTGAGACGCTCAACGCCGGCAGTGAAATAGCAATTAAGTGGGCGTGCGCTTGGCGCCCCTTTAAATAAATTTAGCGCGTGTCCCCACTGCTATATGGGAACGACCGTCATATCATCAGTGTGTCGGCGCTTCCGTTCTGTGGTGTGACCCCCCGATTCCGTTCCAAAGAATCGGCATCCGACGTGGGCGACTGCATCACCATACATAAAATACATAAAAATGACGATTGTGGTATGCAATTCAGCCTACCACTACCTATCCCTACAAACAAGATAAAGAAAAAGTCAAGTATTTTTTAGAGAATCTTGTATTAAATTTGTCTTCATTTCACGCACATTTATGGAAAAATACTGTAATGATTTGTATTTTTTACAATAAAAGAACCGTCAGAGGAAGCCAACTATAGATTCAACAAATGACAGCAGAATAGCGTGTGGAAATAATATTGTATTCGAAATGCCGCGGTTAATAAACATTAGTTCAAAACAATTATTAGCTTAAGGGAAATTTAAGAATAACTTTCTGTCAGCGCATATAGTTTATAAGGCGGCAAGTGTGTGGTTTTTTATTTAACAGAATGACCGTTGTCAAAAGACAAGTGACGGAGAATTGCTGGTGTAAGTACAGAAAAGTACGAAATTCGAAGTCAATAACGGGAAATAGGGGTAGTTCGGGACAAATAAACATGGAAAACGGGAATTTAGGGAATTTTTGGCAGATACCGTTAAGCAAGGGGAAGCGTAAATCAGAATAATTTGATGGCAATAAAGAAGGACAAAAGACTGAGAGAGCGTGTTTTGTTGAGGAAAAGTTTTCTAAGAATTGCAACAATACTTTTCGGTAGATGAATTCTAGTCTCAGAGGTGAGAGGACCTCATGTCTTGCAATGCGAGAAATGATTTTCGGACGTGAAAAAAAGAATGTTACGAGCTTTTCTTTTTATAGTGACAGTCGATTTATTTGTGAGTTACGTTGATGATATGGTAAAAGGTAACTGGAACTTAGTGTAGCCGTCGTGGACATGAAAGAAGTTGGACGCTGTTACGATATCGCTACGAAAAGAGAAGTAGCTATTTATGATAAATACGACGAGAAGTGAAGATTTGTTTAAGTCCAAGCATGTCATCGTTTTTTTATAGTAAAATTTTTATTCACAAAGAAAAAGGTCATAAAGGGAGAATGCGCATGTCTCGTGGTGTGAATGATTTGTAAATATTGTGTGAATGTTGATTTTTTGCATTTTTTGTTGTTTTGAATTTTGTTTATGTTATGGTGGAACAGTGTTGATGTCAATGTTAGCCGAATAAAGAATAACAAACACGGTGTGTTTGTGATTTTGTTTTTGCATTGAATTTGGATTTGTTATTTGTAGCATAGCAGATACCGGATATGATTGCATAAAGGAAAGCAGGTTTTCATCCAGTATTGGAAATTTGCGCCGGACCTACGACATACATTTTTTTTGCAAACGGCCGCATCCAATGATAAAGTGGTTATTGATAAATTAATTTAATAAATACAAGATAGGAAAGGTAGGGATGTTAGATAATAGATAGATAGATAGAGAATGCAGCCGGTCGCAATAACCATATTTTGAAAAAAATACACATGACCATTTAATGATCCAAATTTAAAGAACAGTGTTTATTGATACAATAAATCTCTATCTTCACTATTGGAGTTGTAGGAAACGCAGAAAAAATTTAAACTTTTACAATATTCGAGAATTTAGAGAATTCAATTAAACGGACTGGCACCATTTTTATATGCGTGAAAACATTTTAGAGACGAAACATTCGAAATTTTTCATCCAGCCCACATTGCTCACTGACTTCTCTATCTCAAGACAAGTAAATGAGGTTTCCGATGGGAAAACGTTGATAGATTCAATGGATAAAACCTTCCTTTCAATTACAATGCTAACACAAGATAATGGTTCTCGCTGACGAACCTCACATGTAATAAATAGCTGTAAAATGCCTCAGCATCTAAGTTTATTGGTGCAACTGATGGCAAATGAACAAGTCTCATCGTGCATCTTTCTACTTTCTGATGTATTACTCACAAAATTGTAATTCTGTTTCAAATAACGGAAATTTTCGCCAAAAAATTTTTAATGGGTTGCCGATCCCGTACAATTATAGCCCCAGACGTAGAAATTCACCACTAACACATTGTGCATCTACGTTCTGTGAATCCTTGACACTGAACTAGTGGTGCTACAGAATAGCATATCCCGTACATTCCCGTATTCGTTTTCTATTTCCTTTGTTCTCGTGTAGTTATTCGGACTTGCCACATTCTCTTGCCAGCTGAAATCTATTGCCGCCCAAAGTACATTTTTTGATATTTTCTTAATTGTTCAGTTTCCTAATAGTAAAACTGAAATATTGTTTTAAGAATATTAAAGAACCGATAAACTTAGTTCTAAATTGCAATTTTTTGAAAAATTTGCAGCCGTTTTTAAGAAAAATGACGTTGGGGTGCTACTGTAAATTCGAAATTTGAAGCTCTATTTCACAGAAAATTTTTGAGATTTAAAAAAAAAAAAACTTCATTTGAATTCATTTAAAGCGCTTACACTCACAAATACAATAGTGTTCACAAAGTTCTGGAAATGTGCATTTTTACGGAGAGAGACAAGAGAGAGAGAGAGATCTTTTAAAAACAATTACCTTTGTGTAATTTTTTTTTAAAAAAAAAGGTCCCCAAAATGGACTTCACAACATATTGAAGAGTGCAATTAGCAATATCCGTTCAAAAAGTTTGAAGAAAAAATTGGAGTCATGTTTGAGAAAAACGCGTTGAGCTTTTCTGAAAATGCGAAATTTTGAGTTAGTATTCAAGAACAACGGTTGAGTTTTCCAGAAATTTTATGATATTATTTAAAGCACATACTCATAAATATAATAATTTGAAAAATTACCCCTAATGTTAATATTAACATCGTAAGACACTAGTCAAAAAATGTCATTTTTGTAATTTTTGAAAAATCAAAAGAATATAGCTTTTGGGGGCCACTAATGAGCAGCGGACAAAATTAAAGTAGTGAACCCTCAACAAACCTACGACACTCAGGACACTAAACTACTAGGAGCTCTTATGCCAGGAAAACAAAGTAATATAAAAGAATGCTCAAACACATTGTTGAGTAAATATTTAACATTGTATTATCATAAGGTTACAATTACAATTTTCAATAAACCTTTCAATAAAACAGATCATATAGAATTTTCAATAAAACATTATACAGTCTCCTAAAATTATTCTTTGAAAGAGCATTAAGTTTTAATTAAACAAGCTATTAAGAAAGAAAGAAAAACAAAGATAAATGAAGTACCAGTAAGCAATTTTGCAACAATTTAGGAAACACCAGCCTTAAGTGCACACAGACGATGCATATTGGTCCCAGGTGAGACAACAGGCTTATCTAGACTGTGTTGTATACCTTTGAAGCAAATGTATGAACATCTTTCATGATGTGGCGATAGCATATAGTGTATAAACAGTTTCCTCCTCTAATTAATAAACATACAAAATATCATGCTTGATGTCAACTAATGCATATGATTAAACAAATCTCTGGAACACGTGTGACTTGGTTACATTCATACTTAACCTTATCACAATTAATAAACATATATAACATAATAAACAAATTATCATGCTTGATGGCAAAGAACTCAAATAATTGAATAAATCTTTACATCACAGGAAAGGTTTTCTCCAGTACAAAACATTGGTTACTAATACCTCCAGAGTACCAGTGCGAGAATTGTTCTTCATACAAGTTTCAAATTATCATAAAAATGCTGCAGGAGGCCATCACACCATGCGGCCACATGGCGGGGTTCTGCAAACATCCCGCAGCACACGCGTAGCCTGTCCACAGTCGTGCGCTATGGAGAGGGAACAATCCCCTCAAACCAGCCTGAAGTGCACACAGACGACAATTCCAGTGGTGTAAAAAGAACCAAGTTGCCATCACACCACGCGGCCACATAGCAGGGTTCTGCAAACATCCTGCAGACACGCGTAGCCTGCCCACAGTCGTCAGCTGTAAAGAGGGAACAATCCCTCAAGCCAGCCTTAAGTGCACAAAGAGAATTCACAGTGGCGTAAAAGGACCAAGTTGCATCACATCACATGGCCACATGGCAGCGCTCAGCAAACACCTCGCCATCTCGCCACTGCTAAGTGCAATGCACCTGCATGGCCGGCCAACGATCCACACCAAAGTAAAAGTGGACGCGACAGAGGGAGGCCAAAGTGGATTGTGGTATCTCGCAGATGTAAGGCTGAGCTCACAAAGTGTGGATCTCAGCCACCAGGATCGCTTTTAAATACATAACACAGATATAGTTTGTACAGCTGCTACTAAGGCTGTCAGATGTATCAGACATATTGGTTATGGCTATATTATTGCTTGCGTGAACAATAGCAATATGGCGTTTATGTCATCTCATTGAGTATATTTAGGACTATCCCTAACAAAAGTTTAAAGAAAAAATCTGGGGACGTTTTTGAGAAAATCTTGTTTTGTTATTTTTTAAATTGCCCATATTGCTCGCAATTTTGCGCGAAAAATATTAAAAAGTTCAAAATATGTACATGACCTTAATGAATAAACTCGTTATGGAGAAAAAATTGTATTCCAAGGAAAATTCTCTATCTTCAATTTTATGGTCATATGAACGCGCCGAAAAGTTTTGCAATTTTCGAAAATTCAGAGTTTACCATGAAATTAGGACCTATGCCACCTTAATTTATTTTACTCTATTCTTACGATAAATTTAAAGAAAAAATTTGGAGCCGTTTTTGAGAAAATTTTGGAAATGTCAGGGAAGCTTCATTTAAAGTCCCCCCAAATTTTGAAAAATGTTTTTCAAAATCTCGGTGCCTCGAGCGGAACTAGATCGACCGGGGAATATTCGTTTTGTAAGAAATCGTACTTATGGTTTAGAGGCGCTAATCTTGTTCACAGCCAGACGGAAGGACAGACGGAGGGAAGGACGGACGGAAGATTTGAAAACAACCAATTTCTCGGGATCAGGGGACCCAAAACGTGAGTTGCTGATGAAATCTCGAAATAGATTTGCCGCAGTATTACATAACATTCCCTCCACTACTTTTATTACTCCGTATATACGTACTATAACCTAATGGTTACCAGACCTTCAAACGCTGAGTAAGGATGTAACATTCAAAAAGGCCGCGCAATAAGCGGCGAGTCTCGCAGAGCGCGGCGCGACTCGTTCTCGGGGATGAACGAGAGTGGGGGAACGCGGCAGCAGAAGGAGCAGGGAAATGGCGGCGAATGGATGTATGCGCGAACGCTGAAGTTTTTGATAAATGGAAAGTCGGTAAGAAGGCGCGAAATGACTTTAGTGGAAGTGTAGAAACGGAGAATGTGTTTCGGAAAAGTGATCGTTTGTTAATGGATAGTTGGTACGGAAGATACCGTGATGGAAACGGATACTGCACTGACAACAGGTGAGCACGTGTGATAGACGAAGTGAGAACGTGAATGCGAGTGATGGGTGGTGTGGTGGCTGAGGCACACGAATACGAGAGCGGAATCAGATTGTCACAGTAACTAACAGAGTGTTAATATTCGGCGAGAACTCGGATGAGCAGGAGGGAGTGTGTCCAGCATCTCGCGGGCGTGCATGTGAGAGCCCGGCATTTCGAAATCCAGTTGCGTTGCGCATGTGATGCGGCGCCGTGGGGAATGTACTTGTACCCTTGCGGAAGGATGTGACTTTGGATGTGAGTTCGGCGAGGGTCATCACAGCAGCGACGGGCAATTTGGAGTTTTCCGGTGGCGGCGCGGCTCGAGGCAGGTGGCGACGTCGGCGGCGCGACACGAGGGCACGCCGCTCGCCGGTAGAACCGAGTGGAACACGACCAAACCAAAAGCGGACGAAGGTTGCAGGCAATGCAAATGGACGACTTAAGTATTAAAACATTCTTTATAACGGGAGGAACCAATTGTAGTGGGTGTAAAGGGCAGGGAAACGGTGCAAGACTATTCAGAAGCACAATGTTAGTGAATTTAGATAAGTAAGTTGTTCCATTAAGTTAGTTAATAGTAAGTTGTGTTTAGGAGGTATGGTTAATTAAAATCTTATGAGAATTGTTAACAAGAATTCTGATAGTATATTTTGTTTATGAAAAACTTGGTAAATGCATAATGATAATAATGTTCAATCTAAGAAGTGTCAAGTGGTTTCATTTGAGAACGTGAGGCACGTACCATATCAAGGCGATCCCCCAAGAACCTACCCTGTTCACCTTATCATTGTTAAAGATTTATGTGTGTGTAGCTATCCATACCGGACCGATCACGGAAGCAGTAAAGTACATTTACAGTACGTATATGGAAAAGTAAAATTTTATTAACGGCAACACATCTGTCCGTGTGTGAACACCAGGAACTAAAACGGCCGTTGCAGGATATTAACCAAAATTGATATTCCTTGAACCATCTAGCTAATGTCCAGACTCTGAATTTAAAACGGATATTTTAGTTTTGAGGAACACATGAAATCTGAACAAATTTTTCAAACTTTTCTCAAAATGTGTTTCACAATTTTTGTTTAAATTTTCTTCCAGGATAAAAGAAAAATACTTGGGGAAAAAATTGCTCATGTCTCATTTTCCTTGAATTCTCTAAAAATTTAAAAAGTTCCCAAAAGTTAAATGTTTTAGCTTCTTTCTAAAACTAGAATACCAGACAAATTTAAAATCTTATTTAAAGTGTGCTGGTGAAATTAGAACATGAACAAATTTTCAATAACCTGAGAATCATTAATCTTCAAAAACTTCATGTAGCTAGCGCACCCGTGCGAGAACTCTCGCATGTAAAACTCCACCCTCTTCTCTATCCATCGATTTTCATATTAAGGGTGGAGTTGTTAACAAAACGTAGTTATTTGTTTAAATAATTATCAAAGTATCTTCCCATGTACGTATATCTCTAAGTTCAATGGAAGAGTACGTATTTCTGTACGTTCATTGGAAGAAACATCAGTTACATTTGAAGTTATCAAATAAAATTAACAAATTATAATGTTTATGTTTGAAACAAATTTTGAATAAGAGATTATTCAGTGTTATTGACAGATCATCTTGGAATAATTCAGAGCAATTCCTTAAAAACAACATGTGAAGTAATCATACAACCTTGCTTGACAATTAGCTTTTCGCTTTCCTTAATAGTCACAACAATATTAGAAAAACTTTTTATTTTAAGAAAGCTACGTGAAGTTGTCCATGCGAAAATACAGGATCTGGCAAGTACAACCCTACCTTTTACTCTCCCGTATATGTAGGTATATACAAAGTAATATACGTGGTATAGGGAAGAGTTATATAATGCTACGCGAAAAAACTGGCAAATGTTCGGCAAAAACAAATTCATTGCCGGGGACCTGATAATGAAAAAGTGGATAAAATCAGTTGCAAATGTAAGAACAAAAACCTAACACATGGTGTAGCCAAAATCCCTGTTTTGTGGGTCATTGATAACGAAAAACCAATTGAAAGCAAAACGTCCGTCCGTCTATCCGGTGTGTGTGAACAACACTAGCGCCTAAACCATGCTTACAATTCTTTACAAATTGCAGAAACCCCTGCCCATCTGGCCTGAATCAAAACTCAGAAATTTTGAAAAACTTTCTTCTCAATTTGGTGGTATCTTACATGAAGACACAAGGACATTTTCAAAATTTTCTCAAAAACTGCTGCAAGTTTTTTCTTTAAATTTCTTGTGAGAATAAAGTAAAACACATCTATTAAGGTGGCGTAGGTCCGATGTTCACGTTCAACTCTGAATTTTCGAAAATTGCAAAAGTTTGAATTTTTTCGGCGTCTTCCCACAACTACAAAATTAAAGGTAGAGATTTTTTTCAAATAAAATTTGTTCTCAACAGTAAATTTCTTCTTCAAGATCATATACATTTTTAAAACTTTTAGTTGTTTTTGCATCCATGCAATACGCGTGCAATACGTGCAATTTTAAAAAATTACAAAAACAAGATTTTCTCAAAAACGTCTGCAATTTTTTTCTTTAAACTTTTGGTAAGGATAGTGCTTAATGTACTCTATGAGAAGACATAATCGTCATATTGTTCTATTTGTTTGTTTTATCAAAGATAACAATAATGTATTATTTATCTTTTCTCTCTCGTCGCGTCGTTAATATTTTCATTAGCGGCAATTTTTCCACATGATTATATTTATGAGTACATTTGATTTAAATAATGTCATATAACGTTTCTCGAAAACTCAATCGTTGTCTGTCAAAACTAGCTCAAAATTCCGCCTTTTCAAAAACGCACAACTGAATCGGTCTGTACGTGATCTGCTTTTCCTGTAGAGCAAATTCATTTTGAGAAAATTATTGATTACGAAGGGATCCGTTGTAGGAGAGTAATTCTAAAATAACTATTGTAATCTGTATTGCTGCCGTGGGAACCATTGGTTTGAAAACTTCAGATTCAGAGAATCTAGTATGCAAAGCACAATGAAGGCCACATTTGAATTAAAAGACTGTTATAGTTACGTTATTGGTTTTATAAATGTTTCCGACACAAAGACACCAGCGCAATGACTACGACTACTGTACTTGGGTCAAGTGAGCGAAAGGACGTGAACACTAACAAGAGAATGCCGCGATGTGACATGTCCTACTGCCCTAATATTTTTTTCATTGAATGTACATGCTCTTTTGATCTCATGGTGAAAATTTTGGGTGCCGATACACATTGCAAGACAATTAAAAATTCATCCTGAAATTGCGAATTTGCCCTTTGCTTTCGCCGGTGTAAAACGGTCAACCCTGCAAAGCAGGCGTTATCCAGCGCGCTCGCTTGTGACTCAACACCACCGCTTGTCGCAAGCGGCAGATTTTGCTCCTATGGTCGTTTCCACCGAGGGCCAGGCGGGGAGGCAGCTGCCCCTCCTAGCAGCTAAAACTAATAACACTAATAATAACGACTATATATGTAGTCTAAATTACTTCTAAAAGTTTTTCCGAATTTTAGTTCTATATATTATTAATTTTGTTAAGAAATACGTCGTGATAAAACTTGCTTCAATCGCTCATCTTCCATCCAAAACTAGTTACCTCCCCTAGAGCCCCACCCCAGGCAGGCAAAAATAATATTTTAAAGCATATTTACAACCATAACGAATATTGGGTCCACTTTTTGAATTTTGTCCACTTTTATCCACTTATCCACTACACGAAACTGAATGTTTTACATTTCAAAATACGAATTAATTTATCTATATAATATTAAATAATTTAAATATATATTCTGTGAACTAGCGAAATAGCTTGTTATATTTTCTATTTTTCACGAAGATAGGATATAACGTTTCTTGATGTCAATCAACAATTAAATAATCAATGTCCAATTTTCGTGATATAATTTAAAATTAAAACCAGTTGTGATTATTTCTTATGCTTTAGATATCTACAGTCACTGACATCTTAAAAAATGCCAATAATTATGATTTACGTACAACAATACTCGTGAACAATATATCCGACGCACAAGCACCTCCCCTCATTTTGTCTTGTGTGGAAAATGGGGAAAGCAAAGTGGTGTGGTTCCAAAAGATTCTCTGCACCGCATTAGTCGTTCCGCTATCCTGCAAGTGGTTAGGGTGTGTGTGTGTGTGTGTGTTGGAAGGCTGACCTGCTTCTGCAGCAGGCGGCGAACGCGGTCCCACCGTGACGCGTTGGGCGGCAGCACGGGGTACACGCGGTCCGGGTGATCGGGTAGCTCACACGCGTGCTGGGGGAAGCGCCGCTCCTGCCGCCTTCGGTACGCCTTGTGCTCGTCGCCGCCTCCCATCCGCCTTCCCCTGTCTGCGCTCTGAAATAGGAAACGCAATTCTTCAGTCTCTGTTGATCGTCGCTGCCTTCCATGCGCCTCCCCTGGTACAGTCAACGAACTTCTTCAGTCTTTTTTGCTCGTCACCGCCTTCCCCTGCGCTTTAGAACAGGAAACGCAATTCTTCAGCCTCTTTTGCTCGTCACCGCCTTTAAATCCTATAAATATATTTTAGAATATTCATTTTGTATAAACATTGGTCGAACCATTTTATGCTGGCACGAGGCGTTGAACCAGACGGACAGAAAGAGGTTTCTTTGTCAAACTATTTGTTTAGAATAGGGTGTTGATCGTACGTCCATTCTAACTACACAACGTGCTTCAGGAAGTAATTTACTATAAATAGGAACAAGATTAATCCACTTGTTCGTTTCTAGGGCACTGCAATAAGAGTATTTCTTTCAAATTCGCATTTTTCCGTCTCACGATAACAATACTTTTTCCGACAAAGCAAAGACGAGAATATAAAAATACTTAGAATTGAGATAAAACTGAAGACTTGATCGTAGTATATTTGTTTGTCAGTACAGGTGTTGAGTAATGCTTTATAGAACTTGTGGTGATGGTCAAATGACACAACTAATGCCCTATGGGTTCGTGCCTTTCAACAAATCCAACTTTTCTGTTTGCCCAATTTGTAAAGCTCTGGTTCAGCGTAAAACTTTTATCCGCATGTACATTTTATTTATTTTTTACGTCAAAGGCAGTTAAAAATGTGTGAGGGGAAGTAGAGAATTCTGTACAATTTTTCATAATTCTGTACTTCCTACCCTAACCCACATACTAATTGAATTCTGAACACAGAAAGATATAAACGTTTTTAGCAAGAATTTTTAACAAAATATTCGCTCCCATAAAATAAAATATATATTTTAAAGGGTAATTCAGCTATTGATTTAGGCTCTTATTTTATCATGTTCTTTGCGAAAGAATATACTTCCTCCGGGAAAACATGGACAATGATAACTTGAATAACTATATTTCCCACTGAATGTAGAAGATGTGATCAGATTATATTTATGTCCAGAAGCAAAACAAGACGAAAAACCAGATCGAGTTGGAGTTAGTGACCCACAAGTTGAGGTACAATAATTGTTACAAATTGTTTAGAATTATACACCCCAAAGAGTAAATAATACATTGAATATTACTGTTAAAATTAATATTCCATTTCTTTTTGAAGCTCGGTTAATTAATAAATGCAACAGAAAAGATTTTACTTGTGTGGCGTCTCGACATATCATTGTTAAAGGTAATATGCAATTGTAAAAGCATTTGCAAAGTTATTTTGGATAGATTTGGACAACGATTTACTTATGTTAGATTAATAAATAAACCTTGTGTTTATTCATTCTTCGTTTTTGCATTCATCATTTACTTTCTACTGACATACATCTAAAGATAATACAAGCTTCCTATCTTTCTGTCCATCTTTACTACCAAATAAAAGTTAGAAAAAAGACGACGTACGTTTCAAAATGTACAGAATTCTGCAAAATCCATAACAGATTAAATTCATTTGAGCTTGCTACGTGAATGCAATGAATCGTGGCTGTCGTTCGCTCGATGACGGCATGTTCCGCCTCGGCATCACGTGACGTTCGCTCAGGGGTTGACGTGCGAGAGCGAGGTGGAAAAGGAGGAGAAATGCGAAATTATGAGCGCAGACAAGATCAGACGAACCTCCCAATAAAAGCCAAACTAGTAGTGCTACAGAATGGTACACACTTTCCCGGTATTAGTTATCAATTTTTTTCGGTCTCCGCTAGCTTTTCGGAATTGCCACGTACTCGTGCCAGCTGCCATCCATCACCGCCAAAAGAACATTTTTTTTGACATTTCCTTAATTTTTCGGTTTCCTAATGGTAATGTTTTGTTGTTGTATTTATTTTTGTATTTTTTTAAAATTGTACATATTGCACGCAATATTGCCCGAAAACCATTGATTTTTTTTAAAAAAGGTGCATGACCATAATGACAGAACTCACTATGGAAAACAAATTTTATTTGAAGAAAAACATTTCTATCTTGAATTTCGTAGTTCTTGGAAGAGGCCAAAAAAATTCAATATTTTTCAATTTTTGAAAATCCAGATATAACCGTGAAATTAGGACCTTTGCCGCGTTTATAATTGTATTTTACTCTACTCTTACAAGAAACTTAAAGAAAAAATTTGGAGCCGTTTTTGAGAAAATTTTGAAAATGTCCCCCCAAATTGGAAAGTACCCCCAAATTGTATAGAATCGTTTTCAAAATCTCAAAGCTTCGACTCGAACCAGATCGACCGGGGAATATCTATTTTGGAAGAAATCGTACATTTGGTCGATGCGCTAGCAGTGTTCACGGACGGACGGGCGGACGGACGGACGGACGGACGGACAGACGTTTTGCTTTCAATTGGTTTTTCTCCATTCCACCACGAGACTCCGAGCGGTGCGGACCTGCTCTCTAGCGCTCCGCATAACCGACAACGTGCTATAATTTTACACCAAGTGTTATAAGTGATATTACACCTAGTGTTTCTACTCAAACAAACAGTGCAAAGCTTCTATGGCATATGCCATAGACTCATCCACAGGGCAGGCAATTAGCCAAGCCCTTTACACCCTGCACAATGCAGACATCAACCAAGAAGGGCATTCAGAGCTGACCTCCTTGGAAACCAGCGTAGATATGGACACCAGCAACGCAGCTTCGCCAGCTCTACTCAATGGCGAGGGCATCGTCAACCAAGCCTTGACTCAGCACAACGCGTTCTACGGGACTCCACCGCCAGCTCCTGCCCCACATCAACAAAACAAAAGGTCAGTGAGTGTTAGTGACAGTGAAAGTGAAACCGAAAACAAGAAAATCAATCGTTCAAGCTGAAAGAGCGGGTGAAAATTCCAAATCATCCACTGATTACGAATATAATGTACCCACTAGAAACATGTTCGGCGAACTTGGTGAAGTCGGTGAAGGCCCTGAAAGCAACAGATTTCCTTATCTCAAAGAAACGTGCAACGACCAGATAATTCCAGCTAACAGAATTCCACCCATTTATGTAGCCAACATTCCTAACGTCAGCAATTTCATAAATGAACTCAAAACCAAAGTTACCAAAAATTTCGTTACCGATGTTAAAAACAATAAAATTAAAATAAATTCAAGTTCAGCAACAGACTATAGGAACATTGTAAAATACTTAATATATTCACAAAGAAGCTTCCACACGTATAAAGATCCCGCAAATAATAAATACTCGGTTGTTTTCAAAAATCTGCATACATCAATTTCCGAAGACGACATAAAAGAAGATTTAAAATCGCAACACCCTTCAATTATAAAAATTACAAGGTTAAATAAGGACAATAAACCAATCCCAGTAGTAGCAGCAGAATTTAGTGGCGCAGAACCCATTGAATCAATATTAACTATAAACTCAATTTGCAACCACAGAGTCACCACCGAAAAAAGAAGAAAACCCAAAGGTCCAATACAGTGTCAAAGGTGCTTAGATTATGGTCACACTAAGAACAACTGTAATCACAAAATTCACTGCGCATTTTGCGCAGGTAATCATTACACCGCAACATGCCCCCGCAAGAATGAAGATCCGCTTTGTGCTAACTGCCATGGGAAGCATAAAGCAGACATTAGAGACAATTCGTGCAGATATTATAAGGAAATTAGTGACACAAAAAGTCAGCGATATTCTAGGAAAAACATTAATGAAAATACGAAAGCCTCTACACCCCCACCCTCTACTCAATCCCTCTCAGACTTCCCAAATCTACCCGAAAGAAATTTAATCAATAATTTCACTCATATCTCAAATCCTCAAAATCAAACTCAACCCATCACTTCGAGACATCCACGTAATAACCCTAATCAACCACCAACTCGTACTAATAATTCAAATTACCCACTCCTAAATACAATTATTAACTCAATTTCATCCTGCATTGTAAATTTCATAAATTCTCTAATCCCCACCATAATAAATGCAATTCAAAACTCAGTCTCAGCTTACTTAAGGAATAATAATAATAATGGCAATACAGGCCCATAAAGGATTAGTTCTAGTAAATTGGAACGCCAATGGCGTATCTAACAAAAAGACTGAACTAACCCAATTTCTCCATGCATACAATGTAGATATTGCAGGCATTACCGAAACCCACCTAAATAAGAAAAACAAATTATACATTCCCAATTATTCAATTTACAGGTCAGACAGGTCTGAAAGCAAAGGCGGCGGAGTGCTAGTAGCAATTAAAACAAGTATAATACATCATCAAATTGACGTGTTAAATTCCCCAAGAACTGAATCCATAGCCATCCGCGCCATAATAAATAACAGCATATGGAACATAATAACTGTATATAATCCCCCAACTTCGAAAATTAAGGATATCAATTTTAGACACCTTTTTCAATCTTCGAACAACACATTACTAATTGGCGACTTCAATGCTAAGAATACTAACTGGGGATGCCGACACAACAATCAAAATGGACTCATACTATCACAAATCGCTAACATACTAAAACTCAAATTAATCACTCCCGCTGAACCTACATATTATCCATTCGACCGCAATAAAAATCCAGACATTCTCGACATCGGCATTACCAACTCTAATATAACATTTTTTCTACCCCTATATTCGAATTAGATTCTGACCACATCCCAGTGTTAATAACCACGCAGCAGCTTGCACCACAACATGCCCCAGCACCCAAATCTAAGATAGGCAGAATAAATTGGAACCAATTCCAAAAAATCGTTAGTGTAAAAATACCCGCTTTCAAAATACTCAATAGCCCTATCGAAATTGAACATGCTCTCTCTCATTTCAACACAATTCACACTACCGTAGAAGAGTCTCATATAAACACTGAAGAAACTAAAAAAACTAAAAATCAAGAGCTCCCTCCCGAAATACTCAAAGCAATCAAAGTTAAAAACAAAACAAGAAGACTATGGACCCACTTAAAAACTCCTGAACTTAAAAAAGAATTAAATATCATAACAAACGTAGTAAAAAGATTAATCAATACCCACAACAATCAACAATATCACAAGTTAGTAGAACAACTCACCACTAAAAATAATACGCTATGGCAGTTTACAAAAAAAATACTTAATAAAAAGACAATTATACATACACTAAACACGACAACGGGCAAAGCATACACCTCTATTCAGAAAGCCGAAGAGTTAGCTGATTACTTCGCGTCAACATTTAAAACAAACGTAACCAAACCCCATCCCGAACACAACACAATTAATAAAAATCAAATCGAACCCTGCTATGGTCCACACCCGAAAATACAATATACATCCCCAGCAGAAATAAATATAATAATAAAAAAGTTACCACGTAAAAAAGCACCTGGACATGATAACATTAATAACAACATATTAAAAAATTTACCTCCTCCCGCAATTGCATTCCTAACCAATATATACAATTCTTGTTTCAGGAATTCATACTTCCCCCAACAATGGAAACACGCAACAGTTATCCCCGTACCCAAACCTAACAAAATTGCTACAGCACTAAATAGTTACCGTCCTATAAGCTTACTGCCCACGTTAGCCAAAGTATTTGAAAAAATAATTCTGAAACGTCTAACCCAGTTCTTAAGAGACACAAAAACAATCCCCCGCGAACAATGTGGATTCACCAAAAACATATCAACTCAGCATCAGTTACTAAGAATCACAGAACACTTATACTCTTCATTCCAGAAAAAATTTCATACAATAGGCATTTTTATTGACATAACCCAAGCTTTTGACAGAACATGGCATCAGGCGTTACTATACAAAATCAAAAAATAGGAACCCCTCATTACATCACCTCAATTATCCGCAGTTTTCTATCCAACAGAACATTTTCAGTTAATGTCAATAACCATCACTCAAACCCAAGGCAAATAAATGCTGGCCTTCCCCAAGGATCACCATTATCTCCCATATTCTTCAATATCTATGTAGCAGACTTACCATCACTAAATTCAATAAAAATCGCTCAATTTGCCGACGACACGGCACTATTTTCTTCAGGACGTGACTTACACGAAATACGCAACAAAATGCAATTATATCTTAATCTAATCGATAGCTGGGCCACTAAACTGAAAATCCAACTGAACCCATCAAAAACCGCTGCTAAAATATTCACCCTCAGACCGTACTCTCCACCCACTCCTCTGACATTAAATAATGAACCAATAATCTGGCATCCACAGAATAGCACAATTAAATATCTTGGATTGCACATAGACACGAAACTCAACTGGAAAAAACACATACAAAATAAAGTTAATCAAGCAAAAGTAAAACTACTACAATTAAAACCTATCATCAATAGAAACTCCCCACTGCCATATAACACAGCTATTATAATATATAAAAGCATCTTAAGACCCCTCCTTTTATACGCATGTCCCATCTGGATCAACGCCGCAAAAACCAATATCAACAAAATTCAAATCTTCCAAAACCAGTTCCTCAGAATAATCACTAACGCCCCTTGGTTTAGTCACCAACGATCAACTACATAAAGAATTATCCATAGAACCCATAGCCAACCATATTAACTACCTCTCCACTAATTTCTACTACACCATCCCACAAATCTCCACCCTAAAAGCTTTCAACCTCGGCCGTAACCCAACCCAACCAACCCGAATTAAAAATAAATACCCATTCCACATTTTCCTACAAAAATTCGCCGAAATTGACAATTAAGAGGTACCAATGATGGTTTCCTCACCTATGTATTAGATTAAGTTTAGTATGTAAGTTAGTTATAAGCAACAAAAACATATGTATAGTGTAAGTTCCACTGAACTATGTAATACCCAACAAGAACATTTTAATACAAAAAAATGGTTTTTCGGTATCAATGACCTACAAAAGTGGGATTCTGGCTACACCACCTGATAGGCGATTTTTTTCTTTATTTAGCAACTGGATTTATCCAGTTTTTTGTTATCAGGGCTCGGCAACGAATTTTTTTCTGGCGAAAAGTGGCCATTTTTTCGCGTAGCATTACATAACTTTCTCTATACTACGTACATTATTCCGTATATACGTACGTATACGGGAAAGTAAAAAATTTAGAAAACTAGAATGAGCGAGTGTAAGAATGTAATTAATCAACGATAAAATGTACATTTTGATGCATACGAGAGTAAACTGTGAACTTACTCGCTTTCTCACTACGTAAACTGATTCGCCAAGAAATACATTACATTGTTGGAATAGGGACACAACGTTTCATTAAATTAAAGCAGTGTAATTTAAGTTGAAAATCTGGGCTCTTTTCCTCCACTACGGGGAAAAATGCTAACTTGAAAAAAATCTCTGAATATGTTGCATTAGTTTTCTGTGAAAATGTTTGTTCAAATTTTATTTTTTAACTTATTCTTTCTGACAATCAAATATGCGCAATATTTAGTATTTATTCTACTTACCAATATTATAATGATCTGAATTGCTTTCTTGGTCTTTTTTTTCCTAGAGACCTCAATCAGATACTCAGTATTGTAACGTCGATATGCAATTCACAAAGTGTTGATTGATATATTTACGATGTCTAAAGACTGTCTCTTTGTCACGAGAATAGGTTTTTCTCTCTCAACTCTATTATTTCACCCTGTCCAAAATATTCAATGAACTGAAAATGCGAAAATTATTTCAAATGACAATCGCATTCTAACTATTTGTAGCAACCACGAAGTCATTAAGTGGACTTAACCAATGCCATCTAAATCATATACTAGTGTCTAGGTGGCGTTGACTTAACTCTTGTGGTGGGAGTATGCATAAAAAGCGTCGTTAGTCGGTAGTCATTTGCTTCATTAAAATCACGGGGAAAATCAGCGGAATTTTCCAGAGGGTAAATGTACAAACGTGTTTTCACTTTTTCGGCCAATAACAACGCGCAAACACGTACTTGACGAACGTTCTTTATACTTAAATGTGTTTCTGTAAGTGTAGAAGGCGGTGAAGTGACACATGAATTTCTTTACTATTAGTCGAAAATACTTTAAAGGTTCTTCTGTTGACCGCATGATGTCGCTGCAGCACACATGTGTCTGATTAGATGATGACATATTTTCCCCACCATGCTTCCAGGACCGGCGTTGAATCTCATTCTTACAAACATCGTGATAGCAACACGTTTATTTTAGCCTAGCGTGTTATTCAACTGTGTTTCAAACGATTCGTATAAGTATCAAGGTATTGCATTATATATTGCATTAAAAATGTACGGAGCTATGAATGCGATGTATTGGTAGCTCTATGTTTTACATAATTTAGTATTTTCAGTTAAATCGTGATGCCAAATTTAAAATATTTATAAAGCAGTCATATAAAACGTGAAGATAACTTTGTAACTGTGTATATTATCAGTACTGCTGTATTAGTAGGAATGCTTTCTAGTCTCTTGCAGTTTAAAAATCTACAGGAAGATTAACGTCACAAATTGAAAGTAAACATTTATGTTAGGCAAACAGTTTGCAGTAACGTTTTAAGAACTAGTGGTGCGACAACAGCGCATACTTTCCCGCGTTATTGGAAACAGTTACGTCATATTGAAATATTGCATTTGCTGCGCTACTAACAGCTTAGCTATTATTTCAAAACGTCCAATTCAACCAAGAAGCGAGCACCTCACTGTTTCCATTGCAGTGTTGTTAAAAATATGTGAATTCGCTTGGCTAATAATGTTAATACAGTAGTTAGAATATAAGCAATTGACATCTAAATAATTACGGTCAGATGTACGGACGAACAGACATTTTACCGTCATTCGATGTTTGGGTATCAAGGGTCCACAAAACATGAATTCTGTCTACATCACGTGTTTGAGGATTTGGTTTCTAAATTTAGCAACTGTATTTATCCACGTTTTTCTTTACCAGGGCTCTGTAATAAGGGTTTTCTGCTTAAAATTTGCTGTTTTTTTGTTCAGCATTACATAACTTTCTCTCTATTCTGTAGCGAGAAAGTAAAAAGTGTGCAGCCTATTGCAGACAGTGAGTATTCCATTGCAGGTAAGAAACAGAATTTTAAATGGAATAGTAGACAATTTTGGGAGGTTTTCTCCAATCTAATAAGCAAATATAGAATAAATTTTATTTAGCCTATTTAAATTGAAGTATTTTAAAACTTTTTTCTGATTGCTGAAGTTGCAGAAGAAACAAATCCTTATCTTTTTTGGTCTCGCTTTGTAATGGAACATTGCTTCGGCTTTTTATTATTATTATTATTATTATTATTATTATTATTATTATTATTATTCCTCTTAATCACGACTAAAGATGTTATGTGTCGGCTGAATATAAAATCTACTACAGGTTGCAACCACCTACCTAAGGAGTAGATCTAGGGACTGTCGGTGCCTCTACAATACTTTGCGCAAAATGTGGGCTGTTCAAAATAAAGCGATTTTTTGCACTTCCCAGTCTTTTGAATTACCTGGGAGTTTAGACAAGTTCTTACACAAATTTTGCGGAACAAATCCCAGAGCTCCAACAACTATCGGGACGACCTGTGCTTTTACGCTCCACATTCGGCTGATCTCGATTTCCAAACTCTTGTTTTTAAGACGTTTCTCTGCATCCTTGGTTACGACATTTTGATCACAAGGCACAGCAACATCTACAAGTAGACACGACTTTTTTCTCAAAATCCCGAATAACAATATCTGGTTTGTTTGCTGCTATCATGTGATCCGTTTGAATTTGTTGGTCGTACAATACACAATCCAACCCATGTCACCGGTTTTGGTGAGTGTTCGTACCACTTGGGGCAAGTGTTTGGAACTTCGAGGGCAGTACAGATCTGCCAGTGGAGGTAACTACACACCCTATCGTGTCTTTTTAAGTATTCGGTCTTTGCTAGAATTGGACAAGCTGAGACAATATGATCAATGATTTCTACTTGTTCCCTGTAAATGCGGCATTTGTCATCTTGGGAAATTTCGAGAACCGCTGTATCATTATGTCGTGTTCTCAAGGCCTGATCTTGGACAGCTATTACGAGTATACTTAGTAATTAACTCTTTTTTAGTTTATTTATTTTTAATTTTTTTTACGACAAAACAGTTAAAAATTGTGAGTGAGGTGCGTTTTGGGGTTATCTTTAAAGTTATTAATATTGTTTTTTACTGTATGTAATATGAGAACATGAAATGACTTGCTGTACTTGGTGGCAATATGGAAACTGTAAATTCTCCGCTAACGCAGTCAACTATGTAATTTCGTAAGTGTGGCGTGGCACTGACGTTGTCTTTAAAAGATAACTGATAATAAATGAAACTCAAATCTAATTAAGCGCAAATAGTTTATTTCTGAGGCTGTTTCATAGAACTGTTTCAAAAATAAAACGTCGTTTATTGTTATTTTGTACATCGTAGTGACTATTTCCATCTACATAAAGCCCGAACGTGCATATCATTTCCTCATTCTGGTGTACGTAAAACCATACCATCAATGAAACATACAAGAATTCCTTCTGAAACGTGAAGTGTCAAAGATCGTCGAGGTGACCTTGGGAGAAATTCTACATAACATTTTGGGGGTATTTTACATGATGCCCCGGGGTCATTTTTAAATTTTTCAAAAAATGGCTTTATCGTGTTTGATTCATTTTGTTGATGGACAGTGTGAATGCTGATTAAAAGAATAGTGTAGTTCTAATGTTAGTTGAAAACTCTGATTTTTCCAAAATTGCAAAAGTTCAAACTATTTTCGGCGTCTTTCTTCAACTACAATATGAAGATAGAGATTTTTCCCTTAATAAAATCTGTTCCTCAAAGATCGATTTAGAAATAAGGCCAAGTACAATTTTTCAAACATTTTAGTACTACTGTGTAATTTTGCGTAAAAGTACGGGCGAGAAAGTACGTCCTGTTTTAGAACCACTAGTTACACTGACAGAAATTACGTGAAATTTAATGTAGTTAATACACTATTTTACATTAAATTTCATGTGCCATAAAACGATATTAATGTACAAGTACATTGAATTTAATGTGTAAATTAAAATCAATATAAATTTCATGTACTGCAGTAAATGAAATTTAATGTACCGTGTATGTTAAAACGAAATTAATGGGTTTGTGCATTAAAATTAATGTTAAAATTAAAATCAATGTAGATTTAATGTAGGACCACATTAAACTTAATGTAACTTAAAAAATTAAACTGAGATTAATGTGATGTTCATTAAATTTAATGTTTAAATTAATATCAATATTGCTTTAATATACGTCAGTACATACAACAACTGATCATATACAGCAGTACATACCTTTCCCTACATTAAAGAGATATTAATATAATTCGACATTAGATTTAATGTTTAAATTAAAATTCACGGAGATTTGATAAATAATTATGGAATGTAGGGAACATAGATACTGTTTAAAAACTTATAAATATTTTCCTCAGCTATTTGAACTTAGGCATAATAAATTTAAAATATATTTTCAATATGTATAATAACATAGCAAGGTAATTGTATAGTTAATAATTTTTTCAAATTCACCGGAAAAAATTTAAATATTTTCTAAGAATTGTCAATGCAATAATGTCAAAATTTAATATTCTTTACGGCTCCGAAACATATTTCCGAAAATTATATATAATATAATTCCGTAGACGTAATATATATTAAATATATAACACGTCTAAAGAAATATTTTCCATAGACTTAAAGAATATGTTATATATCACAGCGGGCAATAGATCACGCCTAAGAACCTGTCAAAACAATCGGATGTCGCTATAGCTTAGTGGTTAGAGCAGATGCTCGTCATCCAGCTGTCCCGGGTTCGGATCCCGGTCGGGGTGTCTATTCGTTCAACAATAAGTATTAAAATACATTTGTTATTCAGTAACAAGGTCATAGTAAATGGCCGCCGGTTGGGCAACCCTGTTCTAGATCAACCTTTTTCATAGTTCTCAAATTCACTTATCACACCAGGATGAATTCTCAAAAATGTAAAGAAATTACCAATGTAATAAAAAGAATAATAAGTGAAAGTTGCAGTCTTTTGTACATCATTCTGTGCATTTAGAATTTATAATATTACTCATTATTAGCTTCAAGTGTGCCTTAAAATTTGTGGTCGTATTGTAGGAACCACTTATTGTCTTTGTGGCAGACTTACAAATTTCACATGACACCCTTTTGCACCTAACTCTTCAATAATAGTGAAATATGTTCAATCCAGAATAGGATGTTTTAATTGTTCATCAATATCCACTCTTACTATATCGTAAGATTGGCTGTTTAAACAGCGCAAGCACAAGCTTTGAACCAGTGCGCCCAATTCTCTTCCAGACAGTAATGCATAATGTGACAGTATAACGTAACGTTCGTGTGGTGGTCTCCAAAATCCTTTGATCGATATCTTGAAATGCCTCCAGAAATAAATTGTCTTCATTCAACTTACTAGCTTCAAAATATCACAAATTCTTGTTATCGGCCCTGCTGCTATCTACATTTCCCTGCATATTGAAATTCAATTTTTAACGATGGATCTATAAAATGTATATTTGTATTTTGAAAATACAAAATAATATCAAAAAGTATTTTCGATACAAATACAAAAAACCTGATCAAATATGTCTTTTCAATGCAAAATACAAATTACAGAAGTATCGAAAATACGCACTTTAAATACATGTATTTTCAGTACTGCCCAAATCTGATTAGAACAATATAGACTATGAAGTAGTACAAAGTAGATTAAGAGGTAGATTTTTGAAATGTTATTTAATAAGAAACATACATGTATTCCGAATGACGAGAAAGACTTTTCTATTGTTACAATCTATTACAAAATAATTAACATTTTATAAAGCTTTCATTTTATATATTTGCTCCCTTTACACGCTTACTGGTGATTGTTTCATTATATCATCTTACTTATATTTCAATTTTTCGTATTTCTTTCTACATTTTAATGTTTGTTGTTTAATTGTAGGTTTGTGATGTATCAAAATTTTTCAGTAACACACACACACATGCATACATACATATATATATGCATATATATATGTATATGCATATATATATGTATATGTATATATTGCGATGTGTCGGGGACCATCGCAGTCCTCCACCCTTGCGTCACGCCAAATTACCGGACGGCAGGAAAGAACTACGCGCCCTCGAATTAGATACGCCCAGCCGCTCAAGCCCCCCATAAACTTTCAACTATCAATTATACCCTTTTTCTGACAATACCGCGATGCGTCGGGTGACCATCGCACCCTCTCACCCCCGCGTCACGCCAAATTACCGGAAGTTGGAAAGGGCCACGCGTCCACCGCGACCCGATTTAGTTCCGCCCAACGGCCCAAGTTCTCCAGAAGCCCCTAACAATAAATCTTACCCTTTGTCCAACAATACTGGATGATCGACAGCCGGAACAACCATTTTAGCGACTTGGCGATCGCACCCGGCTCAATAATCCTCTAAAAGCCTATAAAATCATCACATGCCAAAGCAGAAGGGACACGTGCGCGCTCCTCCGGCCTAACAATTGCCGGCCAATGAACAACCAGAAGGCACCGTGATGAAATAGAAGGTTCGAGAAGTTCAAATCCGACCAATAAAAATCACTAGGCAGGAAGCACGTGAGCACTTTGAGATTTTTTCGAAAAAACGAAGGGACAGACGGGCGAGCGAGGCGAGAGAGGGGGAGGACGGGCGACAGACGCTGGAGAGGACGGTCGTGCAGGGGAAGTCGTATGGAGATAGAAACCAACAAGTAAGTTTGAGTAGATTAACAGTGGTAGTTAAGAAAACCACCGAATATTAGTCAGTTAATGAAACCTGCGGTAGAAAGGGAACAGCAGCAGTGGGTAAGGCACACACTGAGCCGACCACTGCGAAACTTGCTCGGTCTTCACGGAATTAATTCCGAATAGCCAAGTTTGGCTTCGAGCGTCATACGCGGTCCAGGTGTCGTGTGACGGCCTGAGACGCGCGCGAGCATCACGTCGCCACCGCCCGGTCATCCACCGCCGACGTCCCGTGCGCCGGAGTCATCACCCCGGAGGCAATCGGAGGCCAACCTTGCAACGTTCCGGCGTCGCCTCCTGAGGTCCGACTACACTTCCTCCGTCGCTCGGCGAGCAATCCAGTCGCGGTGACATTACCATCTAACATCACAGATTGTAAGTTGTCATCACCATCATTCATTAATCGGCTACTAAAGTGACAATAACCCAGCATCAACCTGAACAGTTTTCTCTTCGTTTAATTTTTTGAATAAATTAGTCCCCGCCATTTGGTCGGGTGAACAATTAATACCATAGCAAAGTGTTATTATTCTAAATCTTAAGAAACCCACCAAATGCAACCCTTCGACCCAGGGCGCTCACCCTGAGACGCTCAACGCCGGCGACATTAAGCAGGTAAGTGGGCATGCGCTTGGCGCCCTTATTAAATAAATTCAGCGCGTGTCCCCCTCCTGCGACTTGGGACGACTGTCACACCATAAGTGTGTCGGCGCCTCCATTTTGTGAGCAGTTCCATCACATAAATTGGACGCCCAACGTGGTTGTTTTTTATACGAATAATTGAGCTTGTGTAGACTCAGATCATAAATTGGACGCCCAACGTGGTTGTTTTTATACGAATAATTGAGCTTGTGTAGACTCAGATCATAAATTGACACCCAACGTGGTTTTCTATTCACGAATAATTGAACTTGTGTAGCGGGCATCTCATAAATTGGTCGCCCAACTTCGTTTGTTTTTTCACGTATAATTCAGCTTGTGCAGCGTGCAGAGCATAAATTGACACACAACGTGTTTTTAACTAGTATTTTACTTTGTGTTACTCGCACCTGTGTTTTTCTTATTGAACTCACTAATTCTTTCTTATCCATTTCCGTTTACGCTTGCTCATTATTGCCCAACTGAAGATTGCATTTGGTTTTAATGTGTGTTTCTTTTGATATTGTATTTTATGAGGTTTTCAATCACTTTGCTTGCGTGTGAGACTTAAATTTTATATTGAAATTCCGGTAATTTTTACATATTTTGTATCAGTGAATGCTCAGAGTATTACAGTGATTCTCATAACTTAGAAGCCCAAAGTGTATTTATAAGAACATTTCACTCTCTTTTCAGACGCATTATTTCATTTTATTGTATTTTCTTTTTACAATTTCTTAATGCGTCATATAGTGTTTAAGTGTGTTAATTGAAACTCTATTTTATTTTTTTTTCCTTTTTCATTATACGTGCTATTCCGTCACGTAACAATTATATGTTTACTTAATAGTGTTTACTTTCTATTTGAAATTTATGTTTATTTCTCAGTGTTATCCTCTAACATTTCATTGTGTGTGTTTTGTACTTTTTCTTTTTATTGTGTTTGGTTGTGTACGCATGTGTAACGCGCTGTAGGCGTCATTAATCGTACTTACGTCACTTCGAGGATTGCTCGCTCCACGATGGCTGAAAATAATCCCATTCAAAACCCCGAGGTTTCTGACCCCGCTTCCCGCAAACGCCCCGACGCGCCTGCCGAGCTCACAGCCCCCAGCTGTTCTCGCCCCTACTGTCGGGGTTTCGTTAGAGCAGGTACTCGAGACGAGTACCGCCGAGGCCGGACCTACCCTCGCCGCGGCCGCTCCGACGCCACCCTCAGGACCAAATGTCTCAATTTTTCAGCACTCTTATCGTCAAAATTTGACGAACAGCGTCAAGAATTTTGTCAATTTCGATCACAATTTGACAACAGCGTCAAGAATTAAATTCTAAATTTCAGGACTTGAATTCCAGATTTGATTCGAAATTTTGTGCCCTTGATAGTAGATTAGGACGAACACCTCACTAATTTCACCCTTTTTCAAAGTGAGGTGTCTCAACAACTAAATTCGGTTAATTCAAAGGTCGATAAACAGAGCACTAAAATCGCCTCTCTCGCCTCTGCTGTTGAAAATAATTCTACGCAAATTTCTGACATCAAAGAACATTTAACAGGCCAACTAAAGAAATGCGAATCGCTCCAGTCTGAAACAGTTCAACAAATGACAGAATTTAAGACAGCATAAACAAGGATATTGCAACCGTTTCAGAAAAGCAATTAAATTTGGGACATTGGGCTCGTGAATAATTTAAAGACAATGAATCCGAAATTTCCAACTTGAAAGGCGAGGTGACTAAGAAACTAAAAGGGGTTGACAATAAGATTGAAGGACTTCACGACACCTGAAACAATAAAATTGAAACAGCAAAATTAGTTATCCAGGCACAGGCGGAAATGGAACGGAAAGAAATCGAAGTCAAAATAGACGAACTAGAAATTAAAGTAGCGGAAAAGACTATTTCAGCTTTCCGGTTAATGCTATGCCACTGTCAATTCCTCCAAATTTAAAATTCTCTGGTAATCGCGGTGAACAGCCCATTACGTTCTTACGTAATGTTGAAAATTATTTTGCTTTAGCGAGACACATTCCTGAATCTTCTAAACCGAAGGTTATAGCCCAAATGTTGGTTGACCATGCCCAAGAATGGTTCCAAACATTGTTACCAGTTCCGGCTGATTTTCAGGATTTTCGTTCCAAATTTATTAATCGTTTTTGGGATAGAAACACCCAATACAATTTTAAAATGGATTTGGCTAAAGGTAGATGGGACCAGAATGGTAACATGTCTATGCGGGATTATGCAGTGTCTCGCATTGCCCTACTTAAACAATGCGAACCTACTCCCCCTGACGACGAAATTATGTGGCTATTAACTCGTCATTATCCATATGTCATTCAAAACCTCCTTAAAACTAGTTTTGTAAAAGATCTTGAGCAATTTCAGATCTTATTGGGCGATTTCGACCAAACGAATGTGCAATTCGCTTCTTATCAAAATCAGAGTCAAAACTCTTCACGCCCACGTAATGGCAATAATAATAATCAGAATCGAGGATTTCCCCCACGCCATTCGCAAGGTCAAGAGCGTCCTTTTAACCACGGCCCTTCGCCGCACTTTCCCCCCGCCCCCTCCCCCCCGGCGCCGACCAGTTTTCCGCCTCCCTTCAATGTCGGTCAAGGCCAAACCGCGCCCCTTCTCGCGCCGCCTTCGACAGCCCCAGGTCAACCACCACAGACCTATAAACCATCCGACCCGAGACCTATGGCAACACCTTCGGACCATTACCTAGAGGAAGATGTGGATTCCGCCATATCTTCGTAGTAATAGATGTGTTTACTAAATATGTTAAGTGTTTTCCTATTGTTAAACCTACTGCAAAGTCCTGTTTAAAACACCTAGTGCAAGGTTTCTTCAAAGAATGTGGGACGTATCAGCGTGTCCTCAGTGACAATGGCACGCAGTTCACGAGTGACCTTTGGCAGCAATCGCTAAATGATTTAGGTGTCCAAACAATCTTCTGTTCTATTAGGTCACCGAGATCAAACCCAAGCGAAAGAGTCATGAAAGAATTATCACGTTTGTTTCGGGTTTATGTGTCTCACAAGCATACCGCTTGGCCCGATTTACTACCGAAGATTAATACGTGGCTTAACCACATCCCCCATGAATCTTCCAGATTTACACCTTTCGAGGCTCAATTCAATAAGAAGCCGAAACCATTGTTTCCTATTTTAGCAAAAATGGCCACTCAAATTCCAATTTCCCCTGAGGATCGGTGTCAAATTATTCTCTCAAATTTAAAGAAAGCTGGTGATACGAGAAAACAACACCAGAAGAGTAAAACCCATTTATTTAAAGTCGGCGATAAAGTTTTAATCAAAGCTCTCAGAGTATCTAATCAGCCTGAAGGCCTTATTAGTAAATTCTTTCCTTTATTTGTAGGTCCTTACCAAATTATGAGGCTTGTAGCCCCCAACGCTTGCACTTTACGTAGCACAGATGGTTCCGAGGTTGGTCCTCACAATTTTTATAACCTTGTTCCTTTCAGAGATTAAACTAGATTAATTGGCTGAAAGAATAAAAGCCCTCATTTATGTCGCTCTGATTAGGTAACCTTATTTTAATTATATTCTTGTGGATCCAGCCCGGTTGCCCTGGCACGTCTTATTATTAATTAATTTCGTGGGTTCGCTACTACTTCAATGCTTTGGTTAAGTGATTGTTATAAGTGAACGTCGTTGTTGATTAAAAAGAGAGAGAAATAATTCAGATATCCCTTAGATATACTCTGTCGAGAGTTGACGAGAGTTATAGCCATTGACTTTAATTAATGAAACGAGCTCCATTCTGATATTATGAATTTAATGTTTTTGCAACCCAAGTCCTTTGTTTAATTCATTGGTTGTTTTCTCACGTCTACCATTCTATTTTCAATTCTCCATCGTGTTGATATTTTGTTTCCTCCTCTTGTGTTTTAAATAATTTGGCCACTGTTGACTATTATGCTTATCTATTATTTTGCAAATGTCGCATTTATTCCACTTGTTTTTATACCTCTAAAATCGTATTAAAAGAGCGTCAAATATAATAATGATTAACAGGGTTCCCACTTTTGGCTCTTCACTTTGCACAATTATTCAATTTGCAGTAGCGTTTAACTAGTTTTAGGTACCCCATTGTTTCATTTTGCCAGTCTTTCTAAGTTTTGTTTCCAATTATCCCTCTATGTTATCTTCTTAATTACTTATTTAGTGCTTAGTTTGCTCTTAGTTTGAGTAGGTGTTGCTAATGGCCCACCACCATTTCTTATTTTTGAAAAATGATAAAGATTATTTTCATTCATTTTCTTATCATTAATGTGTTTGTATTACTTCTTAAAGATTTTGTGTCCTAAATTTATTGGTCATCTAGTTTTTTAGAGATAGCTTTAGTGTTGTTCCTCTTCATTAATTTTATCCTTTTGCTTAATTAACTAGTATTGTCTTATCATGTTAGAGTTGTCATTGAAACCCCTAATTTTCGTTCTGGACATGCCAGGTTTTTGTGTTTTCACAGCTTCATCTGTCGGCACATGCTCCCCAAATTTATTTATCATCTATTTTTGTAAATCTCTTTTTTTGTTCTTAGATTAAAAAAAAACATGTCCCATGCGTTTTTTTAATCTCATTGTACGGGGGGGTAATGCGATGTGTCGGGGACCATCGCAGTCCTCCACCCTTGCGTCACGCCAAATTACCGGACGGCAGGAAAGAACTACGCGCCCCCGAATTAGATATGCCCAGCCGCTCAAGCCCCCCATAAACTTTCAACTATCAATTATACCCTTTTTCTGACAATACCGCGATGCGTCGGGTGACCATCGCACCCTCTCACCCCCGCGTCACGCCAAATTACCGGAAGTTGGAAAGGGCCACGCGTCCACCGCGACCCGATTTAGTTCCGCCCAACGGCCCAAGTTCTCCAGAAGCCCCTAACAATAAATCTTACCCTTTGTCCAACAATACTGGATGATCGACAGCCGGAACAACCATTTTAGCGACTTGGCGATCGCACCCGGCTCAATAATCCTCTAAAAGCCTATAAAATCATCACATGCCAAAGCAGAAGGGACACGTGCGCGCTCCTCCGGCCTAACAATGCCGGCCAATGAACAACCAGAAGGCACCGTTGATGAAATAGAAGGTTCGAGAAGTTCAAATCCGACCAATAAAATCACTAGGCAGGAAGCACGTGAGCACTTTGAGATTTTTTCGAAAAAACGAAAGGGACAGACGGGCGAGCGAGGCCAGAGAGAGGACGGGCGACAGACGCTAGAGAGGACGGTCGTGCAGGAGAAGTCGTATGGAGATAGAAACCAACAAGTAAAGTTTTGAGTAGATTAACAGTGGTAGTTAAGAAAACCACCGAATATTAGTCAGTTAATGAAACCTGCGGTAGAAAGGGAACAGCAGCAGTGGGTAAGGCACACACTGAGCCGACCACTGCGAAACTTGCCCGGTCTTCACGGAATTAATTCCGAATAGCCAAAGTTTGGCTTCGAGCGTCATACGCGGTCCAGGTGTCGTGTGACGGCCTGAGACGCGCGCGAGCATCACGTCGCCACCGCCCGGTCATCCACCGCCGACGTCCCGTGCGCCGGAGTCATCACCCCGGAGGCAATCGGAGGCCAACCTTGCAACGTTCCGGCGTCGCCTCCTGAGGGTCCGACTACACTTCTCCGTCGCTCGGCGAGCAATCCAGTCGCGGTGACATTACCATCTAACATCACAGATTGTAAGTTGTCATCACCATCATTCATTAATCGGCTACTAAAGTGACAATAACCCAGCATCAACCTGAACAGTTTCTCTTCGTTTAATTTTTTGAATAAATTAGTCCCCGCCATTTGGTCGGGTGAACCAATTAATACCATAGCAAAGTGTTATTATTCTAAATCTTAAGAAACCACCAAATGCAACCCTTCGACCCAGGGCGCTCACCCCTGAGACGCTCAACGCCGGCGACATTAAGCAGGTAAGTGGGCATGCGCTTGGCGCCCTTATTAAATAAATTCAGCGCGTGTCCCCTCCTGCGACTTGGGACGACTGTCACACCATAAGTGTGTCGGCGCCTCCATTTTGTGAGCAGTTCCATCACAATATATGTATATATCATGTATATTATATATATTAATATATGTTATATATGTTGCTGCTTCGTTCCGAGATTCTTGCTCTTCGTGAATTCCCCCACCGCGTTGCGCTAGATTATCACTCTCTGCATTCACAGGGGTGGGGAACGGCCACAATGTTATTGTAGTAAGCATACCTGCAACTATTTTCCCGCGCTCTGATACTCAGTCCATCCGCCTAGTGTTACACATTTTCTCGGCGCGATAAAGTTCCACTGACTTTCGCCCTAGCTGAGCACTCTTGTGGTCTCCCCGCCAAATTATGAAAGTTCCATGCTGGCACCAGTGTGTTATGGGGGAGCGAAACACAAATTCGCGGGCGTCCCACCTCAAACTCTAGTGGGTGCTTCCAACGCACATACTTTCTCGCTCTGTTCTATAGATTCCTTTTTTGCTATTCAACTACTTCATAAACCAAAAAAAGTGTATTATACCAGCAAACCTTTTCGGTACCAAAGCCGATAACGAAACTCAAATTCAACGAACCGGCACTTATACCACGACGCAACACCAACACCGTCACTGTCGAACAGACCATGAAAGAATAGAACCGACCTATAAAATGGTATGCATGATTACGAAACAATTGATACGATGGCAAAACGCTTTACAATACAAGAGAAGTAAAAAATTGTTAAAAGTTAATTATTTGACAAAATATACAGACATTTCTAGACATTCTCGCAATTACTTATATTTTAGTCAAACGTAATTCTATCGCTTTATCATTTTGACCAGTAATTTTCAATGCGAAAAACGTGTCTTTTCAAACATGACCAAGCAGGCTGCTCTAAACCGCATTACGAAGTATTCGTAAGGCTAGAAAATAATCATTATTTCGAAACCGTTAGAAATTGTAAGTTTATCGCATGCCTTCTGGTTATATTTTATTACAATTTAACGTTAAAATGCTCATAATTTTATTTAAATTGGTTCATACAGATATATACTAGACAAACGTTGATTTGACATGTCATAACGCTTCAGAAATCGAATAACAGAGTTGAAAATTGTTTAAAGGACGCAGTTAGGGAAAACACAGACAAGGCCTGTTCTATTTATCTATATTGAATCTATTCGTGAGTAGAAGTACTTCAAATGATTTCAATAAAGTATCTACACACTTCAGTGTTTTTTCTGCACATCACATTCGTAAATTAAAATCCCCACGGGGGATCGGCTCGTACCTTCCTTATTGAATGTCTCAACCCGAGGTGCCTTAACCAACCGCCTACGAGAAGACTTGGGAACATCTGCTAATATTGCAGTCATAACGATCTTGTATCAGTTCTCTTTTAAGAAGCTGGGTAATTGTCAACATGCGAAAAACATGTCCTTCAAAAAACATGACCAAGAAAGGCAGCATTCACGGTTTACTCCACATAATTTATCGGATGATCGGCATTTGGAATAACTACTGCGAGAAAGTATGTGCATTCTATAGCACCACTAGTTTACTTTATATATTTACCTTCCCTTTTTTACACACGTGCAAAAATTTAAAGAAAAAATTTGGAGCGGTTTTTGAGAAATTTTTTTTGTCAATTTGATCCCAATTTACGGAAAAACTATTCGTTTTTTTCAAAAAATGGTACATGACCTTATTTGAAGTGCTAATTTTGTACAACCGACCTGTGTCTGAAGCAAAAATCTTTATCTTTAATTTTCCAGTTTTTAAACAGTTTTTTGCAATTTTCGAAAAAAGGGCCTATACAAGAAAAATTCCCTTCAACGTTCTTCGCACTATTCAACAACAAAATATAATCAAAAAATTTGGGGCCATTTTTCTTTAATTACAAGTCTCAAAATGGGCTTCATGTAAAGTATCCTCAAATACTAAGATATCGGTTTCAAATTCAAGAGGCCGGAGACGAGTAAAACCATCGTGAATATAAGTTTTGAAGAAAATCGACCGAACGGTTTTTAGGCGCTAGCGTTGACCACACACGGACAGACGGACGGACGACGGACGGCCGACAGACGGACAGACGGACGCGGACAGACGGACGGAATGCAATCGATTTTGAAGTATGAAGAAGCAACAAGCATGGATTTTGACTAAACACACCACGAATAGAGGATTTTTTTTTCTCCAATTTAGCACAGGTTTTATCCACTTTTTGTCACCAGACCCCTGCTATAAGAGATTTTCTGGCGAAAATTCCCCGTTTTCCGGCGCACGATTACATAACTTCTCTTCTTACGAGTATTCGTAGGCGAGAAAGTAAAAAATTAATTACTTATTAAGTTATTAAATAATCATAGTACCACCATGCGCCTCTACGCATGGAGCATCCTCGTCCGTTTGCGCGTCTTCTGCCAAGCCCCGCCACCAACGACGACGTCGAAGACGCTGTCGCCGGCGCGGTTCCGGCCCGCCACCCCCAGCAACCAACACCACCACCAGTCCACGCTCCTCCTCTCGCCCACCACCCGCCGTCCCGGCTGGCCCCCTCGCCCGAAAAAACCGCATAGCACCGTGGACAGTGAGGCGTGGCCGGTGAGGAGAGCCTGGGCGAGGAGGCGGTGGAGTGGACAGACAGGCAACCTACTCCGCTGAAACACGGGGAGTGCTCAAAAAGCCCGTGAAGTTTTTTCCCGTCAGCGAAGGGCATGTTTGTGTGTGGCATTAGACCCCCTATTAGACAGATGTGTAAAGAGGAGCAGTTGTAATGTGATCCTATTCTGGTTTAAAAATCTAGACATGTGTGACTCGTAGGCTTTATACATTCTGGTATTGTTTTATACTATTAATTTTCTTACTGTATCAGTCATGCAGTCTTGCTAAGTTAGTGTGCTTTCCAGTTTGCGTTATAGGCCGCCATTGCAAGAGTTTTTGAGAATTTGTTAAAGATTTTCTATTCTTCGACCGTAGGGAACCGCCGATTTTTATTCATGTCGCCATGTCCACGTATTTCCACATCCCTACACCTGTGTAATTAATTTCGGTGTCCCGGTGCGCACAATCACAGTTTTCTTATCCTCACTGTTTCCACTTGGGTCTTCATTTCAACCCTCCATCACTCCACACTCCCGTTTTCGTCCAGAATGCAACTCTCGATTTCCGATTCTTTGCCCGCACCGCGGCATACTGCGACTCCGCAACCAAGATTCCGCCAGTACTTCCTCACAATTCCCGCCCAGCCACGTAACTTTCAAAACCCCCTCCCGGCTCGCCGTCCTGACCCTTTCGCAATGGTTTGTCTCGACTCCGGTTCTCGTGGTCGCTCGCTCCACCCGCGCGCGATTCGAAGTCGGTTGTCGCCGTATGCTCCTTATAAGTACTATATCTATATAGCCATATATATATATACATATATATATATGTGACGTCGAACGATCGCGCGCTTGGTCGCATTTCTGACTCCCCACTCTCACTTCGGTGTCGATTACTTCTCCTGCCTTTCCTTACAGGAGGTGAGGGCCAGCTCATGGGTAGTCAGCAATGAAGAATCTGAAATTTGGACTCAGGATGGTCGTAGCTCGATACCCAAATAAAACACAATTCAAGATCTACGTTTAATAAATATAATACTAAAATGAGAAAGTATTGAAATTGCACCCAAATGTACTCTCAAGAAACATATTTTTTTTCAATTTTACACTTGTCGCGTGAGCTCAGCGATCGAATCCTCACACTTTTTGCGTTCCTCATTCTGACACCAAATAATACACAATTGTCACAATGAATTTAAAACTAATAATAATTCTTATTCTAATACAAGACGAAAAAAAAGGGAAATGAATACATTGAAGTTGGCCAGGCGTGGTCCAGTCATTCCTACAAAAAGATTAATGCAAAGCAAAGGCGCTGAACGCAGTTTAGAGTTCGCCTGATTGGGGCGGGAACGACAATGGCCGTAGCTTGGCCGTGACACGATTCACCGAGATGGGCGTCGACCGCTGGGGTTGAAACGTCGGACGATCCTTTCCACAGACTGCAGACGGAGCATTTGAGGGAAGCTCTCCTCCGTTCGGACAGAAGGGGCGCTGCTCTTCGGCGGCCCGGTTTGAGCGACAGATTGGCGTCCAGGCGATGGAGAACCTGGTCGAGCTAATACCCCGAGCTTGCCGGATGTGACCGAATGATCGAATCACGGGCCACTCGTATAATTGACGCGGACGATCGCGTTTGCCGATTACTGCTCACAGCCTTGCACGTTACGTTGGGCATTTGCCCGTTCACCAAACAAAACTCAATACTAACACTTTGCGAGAT
>JAHLJT010002630.1:41298776-41399274 GCA_031308135.1 Acheta domesticus
CATCTTACTTATATTTCAATTTTTCGTATTTCTTTCTACATTTTATGTTGTTGTTTAATGAAGGTTTGTGATGTAATCAAAATTTTTCAGTAACACACACACACATGAGCATACATTACATATATATATGCATAATAGTATGTAAAAAAATTATATATGTATATGTATATATTGCGATGTGTCGGGGACCATCGCAGGTCCTCCACCCTTGCGTCACGCCAAATTACCGGACGTTGGGCAGGAAGAACTACGCGCCTCGAATTAGATACGCCCAGCCGCTCAAGCCCCCATAACTTTCAACTATCAATTATACCCTTTTTCTGACAATACCGCGATGCGTCGGGTGACCATCGCACCCTCTCACCCCGCGTCACGCCAATTACCGAAGTTGGAAAGGGCCACGCGTCCACCGCGACCCGATTTAGTTCCGCCCAACGGCCCAGTTCTCCAGAAAGCCCCTAACAATAAATCTTACCCTTTGTCCACCAATACTGGATGATCGACAGCCGGAACAACCATTTTAGCGACTTGGCGATCGCACCCGGCTCATAATCCTCTAAAAGCCTATAAAATCATCACATTCCAAAGCAGAAGGGACACGTGCGCGCTCCTCCGGCCTAACAATGCCGGCCAATGAACAACCAGAAGGCACCGTTGATGAATAGAAGGTTCGAGAAGTTCAAATCCGACCAATAAAATCACTAGGGCAGGAAGCACGTGAGCACTTTGAATTTTTTCGAAAAAACGAAAGGGGACAGTACGGGCGAGCGATGCCAAGAGAGAGGACGGGCGACAGACGCTGGAGAGGACGGTCGGCAGGAGAAGTCGTAATGGAGATAGAAACCAACAAGTAAAGTTTTTGAGTAGATTAACATGGTATTTAAGAAACCACCGAATATTAGTCAGTTAATGAAACCTGCGGTAGAAAGGGAACAGCAGCAGTGGGGTAAGGCACACACTGAGCCGACCACTGCGAAACTGCCCGGTCTTCACGGAATTAATTCCGAATAGCCAAAGTTTGGCTTCGAGCGTCATACGCGGTCCAGGTGTCGTGTGACGGCCTGAGACGCGCGCGAGCATCACGTCGCCACCGCCCGGTCATCCACCGCCGACGTCCCGTGCGCCGGAGTCATCACCCACCCGGAGGCAATCGGAGGCCCAACCTTGCAACGTTCCGGCGTCGCCTCCTGAGGGTCCGACTACACTTCTCCGTCGCTCGGCGAGCAATCCAGTCGCGGTGACATTACCATCTAACATCACAGATTGTAAGTTGTCATCACCATCATTCATTAATCGGCTACTAAAGTGACATAACCCAGCAATCAACCTGAACAGTTCTCTTCGTTTAATTTTTTGAATAAATTAGTCCCCGCCATTTGGTCGGGTGAACCAATTAATACCATAGCAAAGTGTTTTATTCTAAATCTTAAGAAACCACCAAATGCAACCCTTCGACCCAGGCGCTCACCCCTGAGACGCTCAACGCCGCGCGCCATTAAGCAGGTAAGTGGGCATGCGCTTGGCCGCCCTTATTAAATAAATTCAGCGCGTGTCCCCTCCTGCGACTTGGGACGACTGTCACACCATAAGTGTGTCGGCGCCTCCATTTTGTGAGCAGTTCCACACATAAATTGGACGGCCCAACGTGGTTGTTTTTATACGAATAATTGAGCTTGTGTAGACTCAGATCATAATTGGACCCAACGTTGGTTGTTTTATACGAATAATTGGCTGTGTAGACTCAGATCATAAATTACACCCAACGTGTTTTCTATTCACGAATAATTGAACTTGTGTAGCGGGCATCTCATAATTGTCGCCCAACTTCGTTTTTTTTTCAACGTATAATTTCAGCTTGTGCAGCGTGCAGAGCATAAATTGACACACACGTGGTTTTTACTATATTTTACTTGTGTTTACTCGCACCTGTGTTTTTCTTATTGAACTCACTAATTCTTTCTTATCCATTTTCCGTTTACGCTTGCTCAATTATGCCCAACTGAAGATTGCATTTGGTTTTTAATGTGTGTTCTTTTTGATGTTGTATTTTATGAGGTTTTCAATCACTTTGCTTGCGTGTGAGACTTAATTTTATATGAACTTCCGGTAATTTTTACATATTTTGTATCAGTGAATGCTCAGAGTATTACAGTGATTTCTCATAACTTAGAAGCCCAAGTGTATTTATAAGAACATTTCACTCTTTTTCAGACGCATTATTTCATTTTATTGTTATTTTCTTTTTACAATTTCTTAATGCGTCATATAGTGTTTAAGTGTGGTTAATTGAACTCATTTTATTTTTTTTTTTTTCCTTTTTCATTATACGTGCTATTTCCGTCACGTAACAATTATATGTTTACTTAATAGTGTTTACTTTCTATTTGAAATTTTATGTTTATTTCTCAGTGTTATCCTCTAACATTTCATTGTGTGTGTTTTGTACTTTTCTTTTTATTGTGTTTGATTGTGTACTCATGTGTAACGCGCTGTAGGCGTCATTATCGTACTTACGTCCTTCGAGGATTGCTCGCTCCACGATGGCTGAAAATAATCCCATTCAAAACCCCGAGTTCTGACCCCGCTCCCGCAAAACGCCGACGCGCCCGCCTGCCGAGCTCACGCCCCCAGCTGTTCTCGCCCCTACTGTCGGGGTTTTTTAGAGCAGGTACTCGAGACGAGTACCGCCCGAGGCCGGACCTACCCTCGCCGCGGGCCGCTCCGACGCCACCCTCAGACCAAATGTCTCAATTTTCAGCACTCTTACGCAAAATTTGACGAACAGCGTCAAGAATTTTGTCAATTTCGATCACAATTTGACAAACAGCGTCAAGAATTAAATTCTAAATTTCAGGACTTGAATTCCAGATTTGATTCGAAATTTTGTGCCCTTGATAGTAGATTAGACGAACACCTCACTAATTTCACCCTTTTTCAAAGTGAGGTGTCTCAACAACTAAATTCGTTAATTCAAAGGTCGATAAACAGAGCACTAAATCGCCTCTCTCGCGCTCTGCTGTTGAAAATAATTCTACGCAAATTTCTGACATCAAGAACATTTAACAGGCCAACTAAAGAAATGCGAATCGCTCCAGTCTGAAACAGTTCAACAAATGACAGAATTTAAAGACAGCATAAACAAGGATATTGCAACCGTTTCAGAAAAGCAATTAATTTGGGACATTGGGCTCGTGATAAATTTAAAGACAATGAATCCGAAATTTCCAACTTGAAAGGCGAGGTGACTAAGAAACTAAAAGGGGTTGACAATAAGATGAAGGACTTTCACGACACCCTGAACAATAAAATTGAAACAGCAAATTAGTTATCCAGGCACAGGCGGAAATGGAACGGAAAGAAATCGAAGTCAAAATAGACGAACTAGAAATTAAAGTAGCGGAAAAGACTATTTCAGCTTTCCCGGTTAATGCTATGCCACTGTCAATTCCTCCAAATTTAAAATTCTCTGGTAATCGCGGTGAACAGCCCATTACGTTCTTACGTAATGTTGAAAATTATTTTGCTTTAGCGAGACACATTCCTGAATCTTCTAAACCGAAGGTTATAGCCCAAATGTTGGTTGACCATGCCCAAGAATGGTTTCCAAACATTGTTACCAGTTCCGGCTGATTTTCAGGATTTTCGTTCCAAATTTATTAATCGTTTTTGGGATAGAAACACCCAATACTTTTAAAATGGATTTGGCTAAAGGTAGATGGGACCAGAATGGTAACATGTCTATGCGGGATTATGCAGTGTCTCGCATTGCCCTACTTAAACAATGCGAACCTACTCCCCCTGACGACGAAATTATGTGGCTATTAACTCGTCATTATCCATATGTCATTCAAACCTCCTTAAAACTAGTTTTGTAAAAGATCTTGAGCAATTCAGATCTTATTGGGCGATTTCGACCAAACGAATGTGCAATTCGCTTCTTATCAAAATCAGAGTCAAAACTCTTCACGCCCACGTAATGGCAATAATAATATCAAATCGAGGATTTCCCCCACGCCATTCGCAAGGTCAAGAGCGTCCTTTTAACCACGGCCCTTCGCCGCACTTTCCCCCCGCCCCCTCCCCCCCGGCGCCGACCAGTTTTCCGCCTCCCTTTAATGTCGGTCAAGGCCAAACCGCGCTCCGTCTCGCGCCGCCTTCGACAGCCCCAGGTCGTACCAGGGACCTTTGACTACTATATTGCCAGACGGACCCAGAGACCTATGCGCAGTAGACCTTTACGGACCATTACCTAGAGGACGATGTGGATTCCGCTATATCTTCGTAGTAATAGATGTGTTTACTAAATATGTTAAGTGTTTTCCTATTGTTAACCTACTGCAAAGTCCTGTTTAAAACACCTAGTGCAAGGTTTCTTCAAAGATGTGGGACGTATCAGCGTGTCCTCAGTGACAATGGCACGCAGTTCACGAGTGACCTTTGGCAGCAATCGCTAAATGATTTAGGTGTCCAAACAATCTTCTGTTCTATTAGGTCACCGAGATCAAACCCAAGCGAAAGAGTCATGAAAGAATTATCACGTTTGTTTCGGGTTTATGTGTCTCACAAGCATACCGCTTGGCCCGATTTACTACCGAAGATTAATACGTGGCTTAACCACATCCCCCATGAATCTTCCAGATTTACACCTTTCGAGGCTCAATTCAATAAGAAGGCCGAACCATTGTTTCCTATTTTAGCAAAAATGGCCACTCAAATTCCAATTTCCCCTGAGGATCGGTGTCAAATTATTCTCTCAAATTTAAAGAAAGCTGGTGATACGAGAAAACAACACCAGAAGAGTAAAACCCATTTATTTAAAGTCGGCGGTTTATTTAATGTTTTAATCAAAGCTCTCAGAGTATCTAATCAGCCCTGATGGCCTTATTAGTAAATTCTTTCCTTTATTTGTAGGTCCTTACCAAATTATGAGGCTTGTAGCCCCCAACGCTTGCACTTTACGTGGCACAGATGGTTCCGAGGTTGGTCCTCACAATTTTATAACCTTGTTTCTTTCAGAGATTAGACTAGATTAATTGGCTGAAAGAATAAAGCCCTCATTTATGTCGCTCTGATTAGGTAACCTTATTTTAATTATATTCTTGTGGATCCAGCCCGGTTGCCCTGGCACGTCTTATTATTAATTAATTTCGTGGGTTCGCTACTACTTCAATGCTTTGGTTAAGCTGATTGTTATAAGTGAACGTCGTTGTTGATTAAAAAGAGAGAGAAATAATTCAGATATCCCTTAGATATACTTTGTCGAGAGTTGACGAGAGTTATAGCCATTGACTTTAATTAATGAAAACGAGCTCCATTCTGATATTATGAATTTAATGTTTTTGCAACCCAAGTCCTTTGTTTAATTCATTGGTTGTTTTCTCACGTCTACCATTCTATTTTCAATTCTCCATCCTGTTGATATTTTGTTTCCTCCTCTTGTGTTTTAAATAATTTGGCCACTGTTGACTATTATGCTTATCTATTATTTTGCAAATGTCGCATTTATTCCACTTGTTTTTATACCTCTAAATCGTATTAAAAGAGCGTCAAATATAATAATGATTAACAGGGTTCCCACTTTTGGCTCTTCACTTTGCACAATTATTCAATTTGCAGTAGCGTTTAACTAGTTTTAGGTACCCCATTGTTTCATTTTGCCAGTCTTTCTAAGTTTTGTTTCCAATTATCCCTCTCTGTTATCTTCTTAATTACTTATTTAGTGCTTAGTTTGCTCTTAGTTTGAGTAGGTGTTGCTAATGGCCCACCACCATTTCTTATTTTTGAAAAATGATAAAAATTATTTTCATTCAATTTTCTTATCATTAATGTGTTTGTATTACTTCTTAAAGATTTTGTGTCCTAAATTTATTGGTCATCTAGTTTTTTAGAGATAGCTTTAGTGTTGTTCCTCTTCATTAATTTTATCCTTTTGCTTAATTAACTAGTATTGTCTTATCATGTTAGAGTTGTCATTGAAACCCCTAATTTTCGTTCTGGACATGCCAGGTTTTTGTGTTTTCACCGCTTCATCTGTCGGCACATGCTCCCCAAATTTATTATCATCTATTTTTGTAAATCTCTTTTTTTTGTTCTTAGATTAAAAAAAAACATGTCCCATGCGTTTTTTTTAATCTCATTGTACGGGGGGGTAATGCGATGTGTCGGGGACCATCGCAGTCCTCCACCCTTGCGTCACGCCAAATTACCGGACGGCAGGAAAGAACTACGCGCCCTCGAATTAGATACGCCCAGCCGCTCAAGCCCCCCATAAACTTTCAACTATCAATTATACCCTTTTTCTGACAATACCGCGATGCGTCGGGTGACCATCGCACCCTCTCACCCCCGCGTCACGCCAAATTACCGGAAGTTGGAAAGGGCCACGCGTCCACCGCGACCCGATTTAGTTCCGCCCAACGGCCCAAGTTCTCCAGAAGCCCCTAACAATAAATCTTACCCTTTGTCCAACAATACTGGATGATCGACAGCCGGAACAACCATTTTAGCGACTTGGCGATCGCACCCGGCTCAATAATCCTCTAAAAGCCTATAAAATCATCACATGCCAAAGCAGAAGGGACACGTGCGCGCTCCTCCGGCCTAACAATGCCGGCCAATGAACAACCAGAAGGCACCGTTGATGAAATAGAAGGTTCGAGAAGTTCAAATCCGACCAATAAAATCACTAGGCAGGAAGCACGTGAGCACTTTGAGATTTTTTCGAAAAAACGAAAGGGACAGACGGGCGAGCGAGGCGAGAGAGGGGAGGACGGGCGACAGACGCTGGAGAGGACGGTCGTGCAGGGGAAGTCGTATGGAGATAGAAACCAACAAGTAAAGTTTTGAGTAGATTAACAGTGGTAGTTAAGAAAACCACCGAATATTAGTCAGTTAATGAAACCTGCGGTAGAAAGGGAACAGCAGCAGTGGGTAAGGCACACACTGAGCCGACCACTGCGAAACTTGCTCGGTCTTCACGGAATTAATTCCGAATAGCCAAAGTTTGGCTTCGAGCGTCATACGCGGTTCCAGGTGTCGTGTGACGGCCTGAGACGCGCGCGAGCATCACGTCGCCACCGCCCGGTCATCCACCGCCGACGTCCCGTGCGCCGGAGTCATCACCCCGGAGGCAATCGGAGGCCAACCTTGCAACGTTCCGGCGTCGCCTCCTGAGGGTCCGACTACACTTCTCCGTCGCTCGGCGAGCAATCCAGTCGCGGTGACATTACCATCTAACATCACAGATTGTAAGTTGTCATCACCATCATTCATTAATCGGCTACTAAAGTGACAATAACCCAGCATCAACCTGAACAGTTTCTCTTCGTTTAATTTTTTGAATAAATTAGTCCCCGCCATTTGGTCGGGTGAACCAATTAATACCATAGCAAAGTGTTATTATTCTAAATCTTAAGAAACCACCAAATGCAACCCTTCGACCCAGGGCGCTCACCCCTGAGACGCTCAACGCCGGCGACATTAAGCAGGTAAGTGGGCATGCGCTTGGCGCCCTTATTAAATAAATTCAGCGCGTGTCCCCTCCTGCGACTTGGGACGACTGTCACACCATAAGTGTGTCGGCGCCTCCATTTTGTGAGCAGTTCCATCACAATATATGTATATATATGTATATGTATATATATATATATGTATATATATGTTGCTGCTTCGTTCCGAGATTCTTGCTCTTCGTGAATTCACCCACCGCGTTGCGCTATTATCACTCTCTGCATGCACAGGGGTGGGAAACGGCCACAATGTTATTGTAGTAGCATACCTGCAACTATTTTCCGCGCTCTGATACCTCAGTCCATCCGCCTAGTGTTAGCACATTTTCTCGGCGCGGATAAAGTTCCACTGACTTTCGCCCAGCTGAGCACTCTTTGTGGTCTTCCCGCCAAATTATGAAAGTTCCATGCTGCACCAGTGTGTTATGGGGGAGCGAACACAAAATTCGCGCGTCCCACTCAAAACTAGTGGTGCTTCCAACGCACATACTTTCTCGCTCTGTTCTATAGATCCTTTTTGCTATTCCACTACTTCATAAACCAAAAAAAGTGTATTATACCAGCAAACCTTTTCGGTACCAAAGCCCGATAACCGAAACTCAAATTCAACGAACCGGCACTTATACCACTACGCAACACCAACACCGTCACTGTCGAACAGAACCATGAAAGAATAGAACCGACCTATAAAATGGTAAATGCATGATTACGAAACAATTGATACGATGGCAAAACGCTTTACAAATACAAGAGAAGTAAAAAATTGTTAAAAGTTAATTATTTGAACAAATCTATACAGACATTTCTAGGACATTTATCGCAATTACTTATATTTTAGTCAATACGTAATTCTATCGCTTTTATCATTTTGAACCAGTAATTTTCAACATGCGAAAAACGTGTCTTTCAAACATGACCAAGCAAGGCTGCGATAAACCGCATTACGAAGTATTCGTAAGGCTAGAAAATAATCATTATTTCGAAACCGTTAGGAATTGTAAGTTTATCGCATGCCTTCTGGTTATATTGTATTACAATTTAACGTTAAAATGCTCATAATTTTATTTAAATTGGTTCATACAGATATATACTAGACAACGGTTGATTTGACATGTCATACGCTTCAGAAATCGAATAACAGAGTTGAAAATTGTTTAAAGGACGCAGTTAGGGAAAACACAGACAAGTCCTGTCTATTTATCTATATTGAATCTATTCGTGAGTAGAAGTACTTCAAATGATTTTCAATAAAGTATCTACACACTTCAGTGTTTTTTCCTGCAACATCACATTCGTCAAATTAAAATTCCCCACGGGGGATCGAGCTCGGTACCTTCCTTACTGAATGTCTCAACCCGTAGGTGCATTAACCAACCGCGCTACGAGAACGACTTGGGAACATCTGCTAATATTGCAGTCATAACGATCTTGTATCAGTTCTCTTATTAAGAAGCTGGTAATTGTCAACATGCGAAAAACATGTCTTTCAAAAAACATGACCAAGAAAGGCAGCATTCAACGGTTTACTCCACATAATTTATCGGATGATCGGCATTTGGAAATAACTACTGCGAGAAAGTATGTGCCATTCTATAGCACCACTAGTTTACTTATATATTTACCTTCCCTTTTTACACACGTGCAGAAAATTTAAAGAAAAAATTTGGAGCGGTTTTTGAGAAAATTTTTTTTGTCAATTTGAATCGCAATTTACGGAAAAACTATTCGTTTTTCCAAAAAATGGTACATGACCTTATTTGAAGTGCTAATTTTGTACAACCGACTTTGTCTGAAGCGAAAAACTTTATCTTTAATTTTCCAGTTTTTAAACAGTTTTTTGCAATTTTCGAAAAAAAAGGGCCTATAAAAGAAAATTCCCTTCAACGTTGTTCGCACTATTCAACAACAAAATATAATCAAAAAATTTGGGGCCATTTTTCTTTAATTTACAAAGTCTCAAAATGGGCTTCATGTAAAGTATCCTCAAATACTAAGATATCGGTTTCAAATTCAAGAGGCCGTGAGACGAGTAAAAACCATCGGTGAATATCAGTTTTGAAGAAAATCGACCGAACGGTTTAGGCGCTAGCGTTGACCACACACGGACAGACGGACGGACGGACGGACGGACGGACAGACGGACAGACGGACAGACGGACAGACGGACGGAATGCCGTCAATCGATTTTGAAGTATGAAGAAGCAACAAAGCATGGATTTTGACTACACCACGAGATAGAGGATTTTTTTTTCCAAATTTAGCAACAGGTTTTATCCACTTTTTTGTCACCAGACCCCTGCTATAAGAGATTTTCTGGCGAAAATTCCCCGTTTTCCGGCGCACGATTACATAACTTTCTCTTCTTACGAAGTATTCGTAAGGCGAGAAAGTAAAAAATTAATTACTTAATTAAAGTATTAAATAATCATAGTACCCATGCGCCTCTACGCATGGAGCATCCTCGTCCGTTGCGCGGCTTCTGCCACGCCGCCGCCACCAACGACGACGTCGAAGACGCTGTCGCCGGCGCGGTTCCGCCGCCACCACCAGCACCAACACCACCACCGTCACCGCTCCTCTCTCCCCACCACCCGCCCGCCCGGCTGGCCCCCCTCGCCCGGAAAAAACCGCAGAGCACCGTGGACAGTGAGGCGTGGCCGGTGAGGAGAGCATGGGCGAGGAGGCGGTGGAGTGACAGACAGGCAACCTATCGCTGAACACGGGAGTGCTCAAAAAAGCCCGTGAAGTTTTCCCGTCAGCGAAGGGCATTTTTGTGTGTGCATTAGACCCCCTATTAGACAGATGTGTAAAGAGGAGCAGTTGTAATGTGAGCCTAGTCTGGTTTAAAAAATCTAGACATGTGTGACTCGTAGGCTTTAATACATTCTGTATTGTTTATACTAATTACATTTTCTTACTGTATCAGTCATGCAGTCTTGCTAAGTTAGTGTGCTTTTCATTTTGCGTTATAGCCGCATTGCAAGAGTTTTGAGAATTTGTTAAAGATTTTTCTATTCTTCGACACGTAGGGACCGCCGATTTTTATTCCATGTCGCCATGTCGTATTTCCACATGCCCTACACTTGTATTAATTTCGGTGTCCCGGTGCGCACTAATCACAGTTTTCTTATCCTCACTGTTCACTTGGGTCTTCATTTCAACCCCTCCATCACTCACACTCCCGTTTTCGTCCCAGATGCAACTCGATTTCCGATTTCTTTTGCCCGCACCGCGCATACCGTGCACTCCGCAACCAAGATTCCGCCAGTACTTCCCGCCAGCCACGTAACTCACTCCCGGCTCGCCGTTCCTGACCCGTTCGCAATGGTTCTCGACCCGGTTCTCTGGTCGCTCGCGCCACCGCGCGCGATTCGAAAGTCTGTTGTCGCCGATATGCTCCTTATCAGTACTATATATATATATACATATATATATATACATATATATATATTGTGACGTCGACGATCGCGCGCTTGGTCGCCATTTCTGACTTCCACTCTCACTTCGGTGTCGAATTACTTCTCCTGCCTTTCCTGACAGAGGTGAGGGCCAGCTCATGGGTAGTCAGCAATGAAGAATCTGAAATTTGGACTCAGGATGGTCGTAGCTCGATACCCAAATAAAAACACAATTCAGATCTACGTTTAATAAATATAATAATAATAATGAGAAAGTATTGAAAATTGCACCCAAATGTACTCTCAAAGAACATATTTTTTTTCAATTTACACTTGTCGCGTGAGCTCAGCGATCGATCCTCACACTTTTGCGTCTCATTCTGACACAAAATAATACACAATTGTCACAATGAATTTTAAAACTAATAATAATTCTTATTCTAATACAAGACAAAGGGAAATGAAATACATTAGGAAGTTGGCCAGGCGTGGCCATTCATTCCTACCAAAAAATTAATGCAAAGCAAAAGGCTCTGACGCAGTTTAGAGCGCCTGATGGGCGGGAACGACAATGGGCCGAAGCTTGGCCGTGACACTGATTCACCGAGATGGGCGTCGACCGCTGGGGTTGAACGTCCGGGACGATCCTTTCCACAGACTGCAGACGGAGCATTTGAGGGAAGCTTCCCCGTTCGGACAGAAGGGCGCTGCTCTCGGCGGCCCGGTTTGAGCGACAGATTGGCGTCCAGGCGATGAGACTGGTCGAGCTAATACCCCGAGCTTGCCGGGATGTGACCGAATGATCGATCACGGGCCACTCGTATAATTGACGCGGACGATCGCGTTGCCGAATTAACTGCTCAGCAGCCTTGCACGTTACGTGTGGGCATTTGCCCGTCAACAAACAAAACTCAATACTAACACTTTGCGAGATTCTTCACGACATCTCCACGGATGGCCACTCGCCACATCAAAAAAACAAAAGAAAACGAAATGTCCCCTTCAGGCCCCTCTCAGAGGCTCTCCTCCAAGTCTCAACCGACCTCCTAGAGAGGAATCCCTTTCTCTCTAGGCGGAAAACTAGAGCAAGCCCCCACTTCTCCTTCCCATTTCCGAAGAGCTCGAGAACATTCTACATAATTTTGAAAAGACGGAGTGTCATTGGATAGTAGCTATTCATTTTCTTAAAGCCCCAAAAGTTACGTGCGTCTTACGCCCGTATGCAGCGCAAATTTCCACTGAGAGCTCTCACTCTGGCAATGTAATAAACACTTGATGAGTGGTCGCTGGGCCAAATAGAACTGCGTGCCGAAATATTCTCAGGGGAGGGTGCCTGTCTGTAGAACGACGTAAATTAGTTCTTCGCCGCGCTGACGCCGGTTCGTCGCGGGGGCAGCTCGCACGTGCGCCTTAACGAATCAGCCTCTCGTGGGGCCTAGAGGCAACGCCGGTCATGGCTCTCCAGCCTGACCTACTACGTAGAAAGCGAACACAAAGAGAGTAATCTACGTATGTCATATTCGGTATCGTCACAATATATGTACAGGAAGAGTCATGTAACTTTAGCACCACCTGTAACTTTTGAACGGTTGAACTTATTGCAATGTAGTTTTCACGGAAGTGCTTGTGAGAAGGCGGCTAATTGATACGTGTATTCAATTCTATTTTATCACTAGTATTTTACGAGGTATTTGTGTAACATTTTAAAAATGGAAATATACATATTTTTTCAGTCTATGATGAAATACATAAAAAAACGAATCCAATGATTTACATATTGTCATATGTTAGAGAAAGAATTTTGGAGTAAAGTTTACTTTTTCTACTAGTGTTTAATGGGTATTTTCAATGTAACAGTCCGCCTCACACAAGGTCACGCAGTGCTCCACCAGCAAACGCGCGCTCGGGGAAGGGAAGAAATTTTAGTACTTGAAGGTACGAAACATATTCGCAATATTCACAAAATTTTATCAATTATCCAACCTCATCACCCACCTGCGGCTATAAAGAAAGAGGTGCGTAAGTGAATAATGGTGGTCCAGGATATATATTTTGAAAATATCTTTTACATTTACTTTAATTTTCATGTGTTTTTCTCAAAATATCTCAATTTTTTATGATTTTTAACCAATTTAATTTTTGTCAAAAAATGTTTGAAAATGCATTTATTAAAACTGTAAATGTGTTACATTCAATCCAAGATAAAGATATTATTGCTACAATATTTATTGCGCAACGAAAGGTAGCAAACATACCTAAAATTGTCGAAAAAACGTAACCCAATTAAGAGATAAACAAAACTCAGTTTCAAACTACTTTGTAATGTCTCTATTCATCCCTACCTTTAAATGAGGAAAGGAAGAAAAAAATCGAGCTGCATTATTTGTTAACTTCCTTGCATTTAAAAGTACAATTTCTATAAATTTTAAACAATATCTTCTCGACTTTATCATTAACACGAACACTATTCCATGTGTCAGTAATAAAATTTAAAAAATTGATTCTGAGGGAATAATGAGAATCTAATTTAAAACAAAGATCCTAAAGGTTTACGGTTTTCTTTTTCTTGATTCTGTTTGGCGTCGCCTGGCGACCAATGGAGCCGGAGGTGGACGCAGTGGGAGAGACGGGACGAATGTTCTCATAGCTGTAGTCCACCCACTCTACGTGAAACACATCCTGCGCCCTCAACATGGCGGCCGCGCGAATGCGGTTGTACAGTCTCGGCAGCGGACGCACCAGCCGCTCGAAGTCACTCCGCTCCAGCAAGAAGACCTGCGCAAACGCCACCGTCAACTGCAAGGATTCATCAAGCAGCGCTCTTCGTAACGTATGCAGTTATAATGTAGTGGTGGAGGGACCACACACTGGGACACTCTCGGCTCAAGATGTAAGATCTGCACAAACGTCTCCCTTATTACGTGATGGATCGTGAAGGAATTAAATTGATTGTCGTAGACGTATTTATATTTTCATTTTCATTTTTTAACTCTTGATATATGCTGTATTGTTATTGGCACCAAAAGCCTCCCTGGGGAACGCCTGGCAACCTTACCTCGCACACCTCGAGCGCCACGACGCTCTCCAGGTGGCGGCGGCGGTGCTCCCGCAGCATGAGGCCCATCTCGCCGAAGGAGGCGCTGTCGGTGAGGTGGCCCACCTCCTCGCCCGTGGGCAGGAACACGGCCACTGTGCCCTGCGCCAGGAAGTAGAGGTAGCGCGCCGGCTCCCCGCTGGCGTACACCACGTCGTGCGGCAGGAACAGCTCCTCGCGCAGCGCCGCCACGATGTTGTTCACCTGCGCACCAACGCACTCGCTCCGCCATTGGCCCAGCCGGGGAGTCAGCTTCACTGCGAGTCTGTGGCTGACGGTTCTACTTACGAGCGACTTGGGGACGTTGCGGAAGAGCGTGGAGCTTCTGATGAGGTGGCGGCAGGAGAAGAGCCGTACGGCGTTGCGAATGGTGTAGGGGAGGTGTGCGATGATAGCTCTCTCTTTAAAGAAGCGGCCCTCGAATCTGTGGTTGTAGAACATGATCATCTTGTCGCGCACGTGCACTGGCAGGTGCTGGTCACGCAGGTAATTGTTCATTTGGCTCCGCACCTGCACACACACAACGATTTGGGTTAACGGATTGACTAGGAATTAAAGGTTTAATTGTTTATTAGTACGAATTTATTCAAACTTGGGCGGACAGTAAATTTTCCCACGGTTCTTTTTGAACACCCTCCTTTTCTGTAAAGATTGACTACCTAACGTCAGAGTGCCTACGGACCATGTAAATGCGCAATATAAGAAGTTTATATATGAGAATATACTATAAGAAGCTTATATGGTATTTGCTTGTAATTTATTCAAGCTGTTTAATTCTAAATTTTTAGAGCTTATTTGGTCGTTGACACATTCCTTTGTGTTTTTTAATGTCACAAAAACAATAAAATGAAATAAATTTTTTTCTACTCCCATTGTTAAACGCTGTTTTTCGATGGCTGCAACCAGTTGCATAATGATGGTCATTTCGATACAGATTTCATTATGATACAGGTTTTTGGCCAATCACAGAGACGCTTACAAATCAAGTAGTGTCACTTCATTAATCGTTGAGAATTGTTGCAGTAAATGTTTCGTTCGAGTGTATATTAAAATTGCATTTAATATTATATTAAGCTTCTCAGTTTTTAATTTGATTTTATTAGTAGTAATATTTACGTCAAATATTATTAAAAATAAATTGGATCGTCATTTCACTTTTATCCTATTTGACTAGCGCAGTGGTAGTCATTGAAGGGAACTTTCAGTGAGGTTAAGATCTGAACGCAAGTAATTTTGTGCAAGTTATTTGCTGCTTCTGTGTGGCTGTCCTTAAAAAAACGGCCAATTCTTTAGTTTAAAATATTTAGTGAATGGTGGTTCTTTCTGATGGTGTTGACGTTTCCAGAAATGAGAGGAAATGCGAAAATACGTAAGTTGGAATATTATTGCCGCAACTTTTGTAGTCCCTCGCCGGCGCTCTGGTAAAGCACAGCCACCTGCGGGTGTAGGGTAGTGATGTGTCCGCTAGGTGGCCTTGGCTGAATCTTACATGTCGAATGCCAGGAAACGATTCAGCGGGGAAGTTTAACTTATAAAAGTTACCATAAGTCGTAGAAAAAGTACCGTATGAAACTCGATATAATGGGTATTAATACACTCGTGTGAAGTTTACGACACACGCTCGTACCTCGCTCGTATCGTAATATCACACTCGTGTATTAATACCCATCATTACATCATCGTTTCATAATGTACTATTGTAGGAAGTAAGTTTGGTAATGCAGTAGTATCTTTATAGTTACGAAACCGTAAAAACATAAAAAAATAATTGTTTAAAATCTCCGAATAACGCATGTTTATAAAAAACTGCTCCTTTTGCGCAAAACCCATTACATCTCCATTATTTATTGAAACAATTTAATTTAATAGTTAATGTAAAATATGGAGTCTGAAGGTAATATTATATGTTACCACATTTATAAATGCGGGTTTTCATTATATCTGGAACCAAACATTCTCAGTTCAACGTGTTCACGTGGCAATATTCTCTCGCGCTTTCAATTTGTCCTTGGCAGAGGTATGTTGTTCAACTAACCTTTTCTAATTCCACTTCTGTAGAGTTCTCGGTTTCCACATACTCCAAAATAAGCCCAAAAAGAACAATCTGCAAAGAAGATAATCATGTCATTGCGTTTGTCACTTTCGTTTATGAGTGTGCACTGACATTATTTCCAATTGATTTGGATCATAAGCATTTGTTCGTGCCAATAATTAACTTGTCCTAAAAACAGTATTCTTCATTACTAGAGTTTGCCTTAAGTTTTCTTTTTACAGCACGCCACGTAACTTAACCTAATTCCACTTATCCTCAGTTGATGCTTCGCCACCCGGCGCACACCGACTCTTCCTAACTTTAACCACATTTCGAACTTCAATCGAAACATACAACTTCAGTGGTATATACTTCCTGCTGATTGCTATACCTATTGTCATTATGTCATGTTTAGACCGCTGATGGATCATAATATTTGGCTGTTCGGGAGACGCCGCGCTCTATGTACAGGTGCCAAAGTTTTTGCCGTCATTCTGTGACCTTCCTCAGGGCGAAATGCGCGGAGATGGACTGCGCACGAGTTAATAATTATAGAGACAGGTTCCCCTCACGGCATTTCGCCTGATGAAGGTCGCAGAATTGTTGACACCTGTGCCTAGGTCTCTTTGACAGCCAAGTAATTACTCAATTCGACAGCGGGAGGGTACACTCTCAGTAGTTGTCTCAGGTTTCTGTTGGTAGAAAAATCTTAATTTTGGAATTCTGTTAGTGCAACTAAATTATTCCTTTAATTAATAAAATAAATTTCCCAGTCAAATTTTACAAAAAAATTGTGATCGAAGTCAAAGAATCCCGGAGTTGTAAATCTTGGTGTAATTTTTGGTTATCTACCGCATATCATACTTAATACCCTGAAGTGTCGGGGGTAGCTGGTAGCCATTTAAAGATGTTCAAATATTCAGTAACAGTTTATAGACAATCACGTTTTATTAACTGATACTGTATGTAAATTTTAAGGGCAGTCGGTTAAAAACCAAGAATGGAACTCGGTAGATGGGGAGGGGGATGTTTAAAAATATTTACAGAAAACACATGTTCTTGATAAAACTTGAAAACATTACGTTTCCCAATTTTTGGTCCCTTTTTCGGGTAACTGTGTTTGGAAAAAAAATTATTGTGAAAATATTTGCGAAAATCTTCTAGTTAGATCATCCAACATAAATACAAAGTACAAGTATGCTGATTATTACCTTGGAAAGATTGTTATTCATTAATCATATTAAAAACCACTAAAATTACATTACAATTATATTACAGACCATCTTAGACTAATTGCACATTGACTTGTGCAAGTCGTATTTTCCCTTAAGGAAACCTAACGCCCTTGTCAATAGTCACCGTTATGGGTCATCACAGCTGGACGGTGTAGGAGCGTCTGACAGAGTACCGATTGTATCTGCAGGAACCAAAGAGTTAAGGAAAAATGTGGAGGAAAGGGATTAGGGAAAGAGGAAAGAGAAGGGGAGGACGGGAGAGGTAAGACGGAACCAAGAACACAAGTCCAGAACGAGGGTAGAATAACTAGCCCACGAAGAAGCAGAGAGAAATTAAACATTACTATAATCAATGCTGAAATATCGGCAGTCAACGTACGATAAAACAGGGGGGAGATTTAACTCATGAGAAGAAGAGCCACAGTTAATTTTATAATGTAAACCATCATTGATTAGTCTTACTCAGAATATGATCGTACACTTTAGTGAAAATATTATTTTCCAACACTGAATTAACACTAGAACGCCCAGAGGCGTCATTTCGACTCGTAGGGCTCTTTATATTCTTGTAACTTCTTGTTTTTTGAAGATAGAATGTGGTGATTTCGTGACTTTTTATCAATTTCAATTACTTGCCGTATGTTAAAAATTGAATCCTCTAGTAAACATATTTCATGAAAAATTATTGAATTTACCTCGAACGCCCACGAGGCGTCATTTCGACTCCTAAAATACTGACTGGATCCTGTAGGTTCTCTTCCCTAAATTTCAACGCTGGAAAATGTTTAATGTGTCTCCTAGTATTTCAGATACCTTTTTACGAAATATGGGAGCATTCCTTCCACTTTGCTTTGTTTTCGGGTCGTCTTCTTCAACAATGTAATGTTTTCAATTACAGTTGTTTCGTCACGGTACAGCAAAACCATCATTGTTTTATATATAAAGGGGAAGTATTGAAAACAGAGAGGAGACTCCTGAAAAATATTCGTAAACTATGCATCAGAATTCACTGGAGGTGTTGATCACATGTTTGGATAATATTCTACCAAATGTGATTGAAAACTGTGACCTGTACAAAGCATTAAAATATAATACAACTGGACGCGTCTTGTACTGTAGGCATTGTAGAGTCAGTAACGTAGAAAGTAAATACAACCCGAAAAAGAACTAAGTGCCATTTAGAACATGTGATTAATTTTTTTCGAAAACTCCGTCATGAAACGGTCATCAAGTTTCTATCGGTGTGAAGCAAACACACATTTGGGACATATGTTTGTTTATAATAAATATTATTGAAATAAAATAATTAATATAAATAAAGTTGACAATTCGAATCAGTGTGGGAGGTGCAATGAAAAGGAAACTAATTTTTCTGACACATATGAAACTCGTATTATGGAAAATTAAAAGTTTATAACATTTTTATTGTTGTTGTTGCGAAAGTATTAATAGATAAATGTTTACTTTTTAACAATATTTTGTCAGTTTACTTTCCCATTCCGTCCAAGATGCTTCTTCAACTTTCATTCTGCGCAATAGAAGTGGCAAGAATTGTTTGAAATATATATAAGTTGTGGCATAATATTTCGATTCTATACTAAATATTTATTATTAATGTTTTTATACTAACGTAGATAAATATTTTTGCAATATTTTATTTAAAGAAGTATCATTGAAGGCTCGGAGTCGAAACGACTCCGCTGTCCGTTCTAGGGGGTAGAAGAAAGCCGGGCGTTCTAGTGTTAATAGTATTTTTAACGCGATATACAGTGTTTCCGAAATTAAACGCGCGTGGTATTGCTTCTCTGTCTAGTATTCGGGGATTATCAAAATCAAATTTGTGTGACTAATCTATATTTATTTATTTATTTATTTAATTACCCACAACAGGGCAAAGCCCCAATTACAGTAGGCATTACTAGGAAAAATATACAAAAAATACACAATAATAAAAAAAGTTTCAAATGAAATAACAAAACTAAATTACAGAAGTCCAATTACAAGAATACATCTTTTTGCAAAATTGATATAACATAACACACCAGTAAGATAAACAAAAATGGAAACATATCTTCAAAACAGCCATTACAAAAAGAAACAGAAATGAGTATAAAAAATGACAATAATACAAAAATGGAAAACGCATCTACAGAATAATAGGAACATAATAGCGAGCAATACTTAACACAATAAATCCACAATTAGTGATCATTCAATATTTTATTTAAATTCTGTTTATATTTTAGCAAAGAAAAACTAAAGTCTAAATCCCACACTCTATTGAATTCATTGAATTTTGAAGACATTCTCAAGAGTGGTGAATATTTGTGAGATGTTGTATTTGGTTTATTAAAATATAATAATTCTCGTCCTCTTAAATCTGATACTCGTTCATTAAATGACAATTGTGACAGCAATTCACTGCTATCTGATAAACCATTAACTATTTTAAATAAGAACAATTGTTCAGCAAAGACTCTTCTATTGGCAAGAGTAGTTAGACTGAATTGCCTAAAATCAAAACTAAAATAGTATAAGCAACTTCATAAGCAGATTGATTGAACTTTTTGTAGTATAAATACCTCGAGAATCGTTTTTGAATATTTTCAATTTGGTTACTTAGTGATATGCAATGAGGAGACCAAATAACTGAAGAGTATTCCAATCTGGCGCGCACAAGACAATTAAAGAGGAGTATTAAACTTGAGGTGTTATTGAAATTTTTGGAATTTCGAATAATAAAGCCAAGATTTTTTAATGCATCATTAGTTATATTAAATATGTGTTTATGGTAAGTCAAATTGTGTTGAATAGTAACACCTAAATCCTTTACAAAATAACACGTTCTAATGATTCATTATTCATTGAGTAACTTGTTCTTAGATATGCTTTATTTCGTGTATAAGTAATGAAACAACATTTTTTAATATTAAAGTACAAATCATTCTCTACGCTCCATCTGTAGACGTTATTAATATCAGCTTGCAATTTGTTTGAATCATTTTCATTTTCAATTGATTTATAAATTTTCAAATCATCAGCAAAAAGTAAACATTTTGAATTTTGAATTACATTAGGCAAATCATTGATATAAATTAGAAATAATAGAGGTCCGAGATTTGAACCTTGAGGCACTCCAGAATCAGTTTTATAAAGGTAAGATTTGTGTAGATGAAATTTAACATATTGCTCTCTATTTGTTAAATACGAATTCATTAAGTTCAACATTTGTTTTGAAAATCCGAAAAAAGAAAGTTTAGATAAAAGTTTTTTGTGATTAATCTTGTCAAAAGCTTTCGAAAAATCTGTGTAAATTGTATCAACCTGAACTCTACAGTCTAAATTGCTTGAAACATACTGAACAAAATTTACAAGATTTGTGGAAGTGGATCTACCAGTAATAAAACCAAAGTTGGTAATCAGATAAGTAGAATTTAACATGGTTAAAAATTTTGACATACATTATTTGTTCAAATACTTTAGCGGGAGAGGAATTTATGGAAATAGGTCTATATTTTTCAATTTTTATATTAGTACCAGACTTAAGTATTGGACATACACTCGTAAGTTTCCATTTCTTTGGAAATTTTCCAATTTTTAAAATAAGATTGTAAATAATGTGTAAGGGATATGATAACGCATCATAGCAGCCTTTCAATATAAACGGTGGTAAACCATCAGGACCGCTACACATTTTAGGTTTCAGTTTTTTTGTAGCAATTCGAATTTCATCAAATGTGATGTTGTTGATGTTAAATGTGTTAGCAGTGACCAAAAGAGAAGAATCAAGAATAAGGTCGTTGATTGCATCATGGGAAACATAAACTGATTTGAAAAAAAGTGGCAAAGCTATTAGCAATATCGTCATCACTATTTAACGGAATATTTTTAAAAGTCATAACATGAGATCTGCAAGAATTTTTAACATTTTTGGATTTAATATAGTTCCAAAATAACTTAGGATTAGGGATTAAACCTTTTTCAAGATTTTTAATATAATTTAGATAAGCGTCATTGATCATTGACTTCGTTATCCTTCTTAATTCTTTATATTTATGTTGATTGTGTGGAGAGAATTTTGATCTCTTGCGATAATACTCTTTAACTTTTAAATTTAGAATGATATCTTTTGTAAACCATGGAGGATAATATTTTTTACTGTTAATTTTTTCTTAGGAACATACTTATCCAAGATACAGTTCAAACTATCGTAGAAGAAATCAATGGCTTCATCAGGGTCTTCAAATTATTTAAGTTCATTCCATTTAACATGTTTAATACTACAAAAAATTTCTTTAAAGTTAGCCCTTTTAAAGTCTGGAACAGTAATAGGAGTAGGTTTTAATGTTATGTTATGTTGGCTGTCTTTCATATATAGTTTTATTTTAATTGATGGATGATACTTATCTTCTTTTAAAAATGGGTTCCGCGCATTTAGTGATCTCTAAACAATTTGATATGTTAGTTAGAATTAAATGAAGGGTTTTGGAATATTCGTTGAGAACATTATTAACTGATAGTAAATCGTTTAACGCTAAAAAGTTAGCGAGAGATCTTTCGCTAGGACTACCATTTAACAAATTATATGCAGAATCAGTTACATTAGACAAATTGAAATCACCAATTATTATAAGTTTAATATCAAACACTTTAGGGAGATTTGAAACAGATTCGTAAAATGACTGATAACATTCCCTTCTAGAATTAGGGGGAAAATACACATTAACAAAGTAAAAATTATTTCTGTGAACAGTTACTTCTTTAGCAATCGCTTCAAAATTGACATTATTTAATTCAAATTCAGTTATGGCAAAATCATTACGTACTGCAATTAGTACTCCTCCTCCTCTTTTGCTATCCCTGTCTTTTCGAAAAACATTGTAATCATTAGTAAATAGTTCACAGCTGTAGATTGATTCAGAAAACCACGTTTCCGTTAGAAATACAAGATCATAATTGTGGCCAAGAACATTAATATGAAAGTCATTTACCTTTGTTCTGAGTCCACGAACATTTTGGTAATAAATTAAAATATTATCCTCTATTATATGCATGTTCTTTTAATTTAGTTATTGCCTCAACACTGTTTAGAATATGAACAGACTGATCACCTTCACGTATTTTGAGTTTGATATTTCCCGCATTATCAACCCACAGGAAGGCTCGTTCATTCTTTAATCTTCTAGCTTGAGATAAAACTAATTTACGAAGAGGAGTAAGACTCTGGTTGATGTAAATGGGATCATTATTCGATCCGCCTAGATGACTCATGTTGAAATTTATTTTCACTTTTCTTCTTTGGAGAAACGTGTCTTTGTCAATTCTTCTAACAAATCTTACAATTATTCCCCCTGAAGTAGAATGTAGTTTTTTCATACGATGGCACGTATCAATCATTTCATTTTTCACTTCAACGTTTAGAGCACGACCAATGTCTTTAACAATTTCAACTGGATTCTCGTTAGTAGTTTCCCGAACTCCATATATTTCTAACGTATTTCTTCTCCCGTATTGGTTTAGTTCATCTAGCTGTCCTACTGCTTCCTGTAACTTGTTTTTCAATAATGAGTTTTCAGTCTTTAAGTGTTTCAATTTCTTCCAGACATTTGTTTAAGCGTTCTGATTGTTGTGAAATCAGAACGCCATTGTCATCCAGCTTTTCATGAATCAAATTCAATGACTTGCCCACATCGTTTTCGGTTTCATGGTCCCATTTTTTCAAATTAGTAAGATCGTCTTTGATGCTTAAAACCAACTTATGTGCATATCGTATGAGTCTGAGTCTGTTATATGTGCATATCGTATTGAGTCTTTTCATTATATTCCCTTATATTGTTTCCTTTATATTCCCTTTACTTTCTCTTATATTGTACTTGTGTTCTCTAATTATATCTCCTACATTCTCTTAGTCTGGCCCACATAAACGAAACAGCATACCACAATTTCAGATTCAAATTGGGGTGCTTTGTCTTTCATTAGCAATTAAATTCTTATAAAATAGTCTAGCAGACATACTTCAGTACTGTATTGCCCAGACGTTTGCAGCGTAGTTGTGACGTGTAGTGAGTCAGACGTAGTCTAATGTAGAAGGCAAAGAGCGGAGTAAAAGAACTAGTATGGTGTGCGTTGTAGTTTGATACTCGTGTAGAAGACGAAGAGTAGTCAATGAGGCGTAATTCATTGAGCAGGAGTAGAATTGGGTACTAGACGTAGTGTAGTGTCCGAGACATAGTCTAATGTAGAAGACGAAGTGCAGGGCAGAGGGGATAGCTTAGGGTATCTCACGTAGTCTAATGTATTAACGTAAGGCGAAATGCAGTGTGAAAGAGGTAGTTTATATTAGCAGCACGTAGTCAAATGCAGAAGACGCAGTGCAGTGTAAAACAGATAGTGTATTGTTGCAAGCATAGTGTAGAGTATTAGACGCAGTGAAATGTACAAGGCGAAGAGCAGTATAAAGGAGTACTGGTACTGGAATTTGAATAGTGTACCAGGCGTAGTTTAACGTAAAAAGGGAAGTTCAATGGAAAAGAGATAGGTTATTTTAGAAGACGTACTCTAACATAGAAGGCGAAGTGCAGTGTGTAAGAGGTAGGTTAGGCTATCACATGTAGTCTAATGTAGAAGGCTAAGTGTAGTGTAGCTGCGGTAGGAAAGTGAAGCAAGAGTCGTTGAGTGTAAGAAAAGTTATAGTTAGGTAATGCGACATCTTCCCCTTCCTTTCGACATTTTGGTGCTGCGCGACATACTGTGAATGAGTCCATTGAAACTCGTGCTGATCCACATGATGAGGAGCAGCAGCACTAGTGTCCTCCATCGCCACTACCTCTCAGTTACTTCATGCGACATTGTCCCCTTCCCTTTGACATTCTGACGTTGAGCATCATAACGTGCTCATCATAATGTGCACTGTGTATGAGTACCTTGAAACCAGTGCTGATCCACATGATGATCAGCAGCACTACTGTGTCCTCCATCGTCATCCGCGGAGTGTCGGAGGAGAAGTTCGGGATGTGTGAGCTAGCCACGCCCATCACGCGGTCCAGGCTGAGCAGCAGCTGGCGCCACAGCAGATGGGGCTGCTCCACGTCGAAAAAGCCCAACTCGGGGTTCATCAGCCACGACTCGCTGCCATTCTCGAACATTTTCAGCCCCGCGAATAATCGTAGGGATCTGGATGCTGTATGTCGTGGCCCAAATGATAAACGCGAAGAAAAGGATCGCATACAGGATGGCTGCAGATCAAAAAACACAAAGTTGTTTCTTTTAATCGGGTTCTCTCACTATCATTTGAGACTTATTTACACAGTCATGAACTTACTTTTTGCTCACATGTTCCATAAATAATTACAATCTATTTGAAATGAAACAACACACTGACGTACAGTCTCACTATATCTTTTCACAATACGAGCGCCATCTCCCGCATTTCTTCACAGAATCCATGTATTTCGCACGGCAGTATGTTGCCTCATTTTATGGGACATACGTCCTCTGTACATAAGACGATAAAGGAGTATGAAGGATTACAATTTTTTTTAAGAAAGAGTCGAACCAAAAGCTCTTTTTAGCCTGGATCTTAAGTTACGATTTCTATATTGTAACCATCAAATAAGACTTTTTGCATTTTTTTTGTTTCCGACACCCCTCAACATGTATTGCCAGAATTTAAGAAAATGTGGTTTCATTGTGTTATTTATTTTTACATTTAAATTGCTCTGTTGGAAAATTAATCTCTTTTTGCGAGCTATCTGTGGGCTATTAAATTACGTTTTTGGTGGATTTCTTTTTCTGGGTGTCCTAGCTTTCTGCATCACCATGTAAGGGAGGTGTAGGACTATGTACTATGATGAACAGTTACATTTATAAAAATATTTCTTGGTAATAATCAGTAAAATTTATCTTTTCTCTTTTTAGCTCAATTTCTCGGTTAAAAAGTGCGGGATCAGATGATCTCGGAGAACATTTTGAAATCGTTTATAAGAACTATTGAAGAAATTTTTAAAGGAACATTTTGGGAGGGCATTTGAAGGGATATTTTGGGACATTTGGGTGGGCAATTGAGGGGATATTTGAAAGGATATTTGGTGGAATATTTGAGGGGACATTTAGGTGGACATTCAAGGGGACATTTGGGAGTAAAGTATGGGAAACCTGTGATGTGTTCAAGCAGTTGATCATTCAGAGGAGCGTGGTACGAGAGAAAATACAGAGAAGTATATCGTGGAACATGAAGCGTTTCATGCGAGACTCAGGTACAGTGAAGAATTGAGTGAAGATATGCCCTTCTGGTGTTCCAACTCAGAACACACAGAAACTCGTAATGCAGCTCAATTTAAATTGACATGTTACAACATATAGAATTAGGGTCCTGACATGCCTCAATGTGCAGTTCAGTTTTTAGTTTAAACTGCAGATCAACGATTAAGCTCTCTTCAATTTGAACATTGATTTTCAAAGGGCTAAATGTGAGCATTGCATTAAACTACAATTTGTTAAGCCAACAGGTTACTTACCTCTTCTGACGATTGGTCGCAGATTCCCCATTTGGCACCAAATGCTTGTGTATGTAAACACGTAGTGCAAACGCAATATTCTAAAACAATGCAATAATATCCACACTTTCAAAAGGTAATTCATTTCGCTGCTTGGAAGATTCTCAGATGTCATGTACATCTGAAAGGCATTCGCGTAGATCACAGGAACAAATTGTATGCTCGACACCAAGTCGGGGAAGAACCAGGAGGCGAGATACCGCTTGATAATTCGTGATGGGGCCAACACAACTTCTTTGTTAGATGCGTTGTAGTAGCCGGTGAAGAACATCAGCAGTATATGCACAACGAAGATCGACTCGTTCCATGTAAATAGATTTAGGACAATATCTTTGAGTTTCTCTACATCAGTTCTGTACTCTTTGGTTCCCGGGTGGTTGAAGTCCATGAAAGGATGAACCGAACGGGCATTGTCTTTCCTCATGTGCAAGTAAGAGGTAGAGAGAATTAACCCATATTGGAAGGGGATTAGAAAGGTGGTCATGGAAACATTGACGATCATCACCATCTGCCATACAGCGATGAAGCGGCAGAAGGGGTGCAAGATCCACCAGTACACGTAGTGTGTCTGCCGCGCCTGCTCCGTCTCCAGCGTGTAGGTGCTGGGCCGAATGGCCCTCAACGGCCGCGACCAGCTCCACCCCACCACCTGCGCAGCACAAACGACTCAGCATTACTACAGCTCAGCACACCCACCCATTGCCCACCTCACCATCTGCGCAGCACAAACGCACTCAGCAAAAGCACAGTACAGCACACTTACACATTCTCCATCCCACCATCTGCAACACACCTGCACACACACAATCAGTATTACCACAGTTCATCACACCCGCCCATTTCCCACCCCACCATCTGCGCAGCACAAACGACTCAGCATTACTACAGCTCGGCACACCCACCCATAACCCGTCCCACCACCTGCGCAGCACAACCGCGCTCAGCATTAGCACAGCTCAGCACATCCACTCATTTCCCACCTCACCACCTGCGCAGCACAAACGCACTCAGCATCAGCACAGTTCAGCACATCCACCCATTCCCCGCCCCACCACCTGCGCAGCACAAACGCACTCAGCATTAGCACAGTTCATCACATCCACCCATTGCCTACCCCAGCACATGCGCAGCACAAACGCACTCAGCAAAAGCGCAGTACAGCACACTCGCCCATTCTCCACTCCACAACCTGCGCAACACAAACGCACTCAGCATTAGCACAGCTCAGCACCCCCACCCATTGCCCACCCCACCATCTGCGCAGCCCAAACGCACTCAGCAAAAGCACACTACAGCACACTTACACATTCTCCATCCCACCACCTGTCCAGCACAAACCCAATCAGTATTAGCACAGTTCATCACACACCCCCATTTCCCACCCCACCATCTGCGCAGCACAAACGCACTCAGCAAAGCACAATACAGCGCACTCACTCATTCTCCACCCCACCACCTGCGCAGCACAAATGCAGGCTGCATTAGTAGAGCTGCACTGCTAAGCACTCCTTCTCTAGCTACTACCACTTCTACGCAAAAAGGACGTATCAGAATTCGACATTTTGCTCAATTGTCATTATTTCATAATTACCAGATGACCATCATTAATTTATTCCGCTTACATTTCGGATTTAAAATTTTCATTTTCTTTCCATTTCAAAGACCCTTCAGCCTATTACATTATTCTCCTTAAATGTGTTCGGTTTTCTTCCTTTTTTTGCATTTTCGAGTTCAAATTCCCATCTCATATGCAATATTTTTAGCCTTACCTCCTGTGTCGAGAAAAACGATTCCTTTGTTATATGGATAAAACAAATATTTGTTATATGAATAAACAATATATCTTGCATTAGTTTGTTTTCTAATCTCTTTAGTGTAGACAAATATTTAGATACTGCCCCATCTTCTTCCTAGCTTCTTACCTACCAACGCTTAAAAGATTTTCTCAATTTTTCGACTCCCTTAGGGTAGAAATCATTTAATGATTGTCGCAGAGGAGTAAAATGTTGCCCTTTTTTCAATTTCTCATTACAGCATTTCCATTCGTTCTAGCGAAGATTTCTTTTGAATATGCTCATTTGAAATAGCAGACTTTTCAATGAATTTTTGTAGAAAACATTTGAGATTTCGAGAACCTTTTTTGGAATTCATGTGACAAATTTGTTCTCACAAATGCCGTTGTGTATAAAAATTTTTGAAATGTATAAAATTTGTGAGAATTTGGAAAAATAAATAATACATAAAATACATAAAAATGACGATTTTGGTATGCAATTCAGCGTGTTTAGCCCTATACCTACAAACAAGGTAAAGAAAAAGTTAAGTATTTTTTAGAGAATCTTCTTATTAAATTTGTCCTCTTTCGTGCAAAATTATAGGAAAATACTCATATTTTGAAAAAAATACACATGACAAATGACAAATACACATACATTTAAAGATCCAATATTGAAGAACAGTGTTTATTGATACGATAAATCTCTAACTTCAATATTGGAGTTGTAGGAAACGCTGAAAAAATTTAAACATTTACAATATTCGAGAATTTAGAGAATTCAATTAAACGGACTTGCACCATTTTTATATGCGTGAAAACATTTTGAGCCCAAAACATTAGAAATGTTTTTTCCAGCCCACATTGCACACTGACTTCTCTATATCAAGGCAAGTAAATAAAGTTTCCGTTGCGAAAACGTTGATAGATTTAATGGATAAAATCTTCCTTTCAATTCCAATGCTAATATGAAAAGATAATGGTTGTCGCTGACGAACCTCACACGTAATAAATAGCTGTCAAATGCATCAGCTTCTAGGTTTATTGGTGAAACTGATGGCAAATGAACAAGTCTCATCGAGCATCTTTCTACTTTCTGGTATATTACTCACAAAATATATAAATATTCTCTTAATTGTTTCAAATAACGGAAATTTTCACCAAAAAATCTTTAATGGGGTGCCAATCCCGATAAAAAATAGCCCCAGACGTAGAAATACACCACTATTGCATCGTGCATCTACATTCTGTGAGACCTTGGCATGGAACTGAACAAAATAGCACAGACAATTCCATATTCGTACTCTTGCCAGCTGAAATCTATTGCCACCCAATGTACATTTTTTGATATTTTCTTTATTGTTCAGTTTCCTAATAGTAAAACTGAAATATTATTTTAAGAATATTAAAGAACAGATAAACTTTGTTCTAAATTGCAATTTTTTGAAAAATTTGCAGAAAAAGTTTTTAAAAAATTCGAAATTTAAAGCTCTTTTTCACAGAACATTTTTGAGTTTTTCAAAAAACTTCATTTGAAGTCATTTAAAGTGCTTACACTCACAAATACAATAGTGTTCACAAAGTGCTGGAAATTTGTACATTAACGGAGAGAGATCATTCAAAAACAATTATCTTTGTCTAATTTTTGAAAAAATTAAAAAGTACCCCAAAATGGACTTTACATCATATCGAAGGGTGCAATTCGCAATATGCGTTCGAAAAGTTTGAAGAAAAAATTGGAGTCATTTTTGAATAAAAAGCGTTTAACTTTTCTGAAAATGTGAAATTTTGAGTTAGTATTCTCGAACAATGGTTGAGATTTCCAGAAATTTTATGATATTATTTGAAGCACATATTCGTAAATATAGTAATTTGAAAAATCACCGCTAATGTAAATATTAATATCGTAAGACACAAGTCAAAAAATTTCATTTTTGCAATTTTTGAAAAATCAAGAGAATATAGCAATATGGCGTGTATGTCATCTCATAGTGTATATTTGGGACTATCGCTACCAAATTTTAAAGAAAAAATCTGGGGACGTTCTTGAGAATATCTTGTTTTTGTTATTTTTTAAAATTGCCCATATTGTTCGCAATTTTGCGCGAAAATATTAAAAAGTTCAAAACATTTAGATGTCCTTAATGAAACAACACAATATGGAGAAACAATTGTATTTGAATGAAAATTCTCTATCTTCAATTTTATAGTCGTATGAAAACGCCGAAAACTTTGCAATTTTCAAAAATTCAGAGTTATCAATGAAATTAGAACCAATGCCACCTATTTGCGAACATTTTGGAAATGTCAGGGAAGCTTCATTTAAAGTACCCCCAAATTTTAAAGAATGTTTTTCAAAATCTCGGTGCCTCGAGTGGAACTAGATCGACCAGGAAATATTCATTTTGTGTGAAATCGTACTTACGGTTTAGAGGCGTTAACCTTGTTCACAGCCAGACGGAAGGACCGACGGACAGAAGGACGGACGGAAGTTTTGAAAAGAACCACTTTCTCGGTATCAGGGGACCCTAAAACGTGTGTTCCCGATGAAATCTCGAAATAGATTTTCCTTAGTATTACATAACATTCCCTCTACTACGTTTATTACTCCGTATATACTTCCTATAACCTAATGGTTACCAGACCTTCAAACGCTGAGTAAGGATGTAACATTCAAAAAGGCCGCGCAATAAGCGGCGAGTCTCGCAGAGCGCGGCGCGACTCGTTCCCGGGGGTGAACGAAAGTGGGGGAACGCGGCAGCAGGAGCAGGGAAATGGCGGCGATTGGATGTATGCGCAAACGCTGAAATTTTTGATTAAAGGAAAGTCTGTAAGAAGGTGCGAAATGACTTTAGTGGAGGTGTAGAAACTGAAAATGCGTTTCGGAGCAGGAGAGAGAGTGTCCAGCATCTCGCGAGCGTGCATGTGAGAGCCCGGTATTCCGAAGAGATATGGAAGAGATATGGTGGATGTGAGTTCGGCGAGGGACATCACAGCAGCGACGGGCAATGTTTTCCGGTATTCATAGGTATATACAGAGTAATATACGTGGTATCGGGAAAGTTATATAATGCTACGCGAACAAAATGGCGAATGTTCGGCAAAAACAAATTCATTGCCGGGGCCTGATAATGAAAAACTGGATAAAATCAGTTGCAAAATTAAGAAAAAAGAACTAACACATGGTGTAGCAAAAATCCCGGTTTTGTGGGTCATTGATAACGAAAAACCAATTGTAAACAAAACGTCCGTCCGTCTATCCGGTGTGTGTGAACAACACTAGCGGCTAAACCATGCTTACAATTCTTTACAAATTGCAGAAACCCCTGCCCATCTGGCCTGAGTCACAACTCTGACATTTTGAAAAACTTTCTTCTCAATTTGGTGGTATCTTACATGAAGACCCAACGACATTTTCAAAATTTTCTCAAAAACTGCTACAAGTTTTTTCTTTAAACTTCTTGTAAGAATAAAGTAAAACACATCTATTAAGGTGGCATATGTCCGATATTCACGTGTTACTCTGAATTTTCGAAAATTGCAAAAGTATGAATTTTTTCGGCGTCTTCCCACAACTACAAAATTAAAGGTAGAGATATTTTTCTTCAAATAAAATTTGTTCTCAATAGTACGTTTCTTCTTCAAGATCAGATACATTTTTAAAACTTTTAGCTGTTTTCGCATGCATGCAATACGCTTGCAATACGTGCAATTTTAAAAAATTCAAAAACAAGATTTTCTCAAACACGGCTCCAAGTTTTTTCTTTAAACTTAAGGATAGTGCTTAATGTACTCTATGAGAAGACATAAACGTCATATTGCTCTATTAGTTTGTTTATCAAAGATTACAATAATGTATTTTTTATCTTTTCTCTCACGTCGCGTCGTTAATACGTATTTACATTAGCGGCAATTTGTTCACATGATTATATTTATGAGTACATTTGATTTAAATAATGTCATATAACGTTTCTCGAAAACTCAATCGTTGTCTGTCAAAACTGGCTTAAAATTCCGCCTTTTCAAAAACGCACAACTGAATCGGTCTGTACGTGATCTACTTTTCCTGTAGAGCAAATTCATTTTGAGAAAATTAATGATCACGTAAAGATCCGTTGCAGGACAGTAATTCTAAAATAACTAATTGTAATCTGTATTGCTGCCGTGGGATCCATTGGTTTGAAAACTTCAGATTCAGAGAATCTAGTATGCAAAGCATAATGAAGGGCACATTTGAATTAAAAGACTGTTATAGTTACGTTGTTGGTTTTATAAATGTTTCCGACACGAATGACACCAGCGCAATGACTACGACTACTGTACTTGGGTCAAGTGAGCGAAAGGACGTGAACACTAACAAGAGAATGCCGCGATGTGACATGTCGCACTACCCTTAATATTCTTTTCATTGAATGTACATGCCCTTTTGATCTCATGGTGAAAATTTTGGGTGCCGATACACATTGCAAGTCAATTAAAAAATCATCCTGAATTTGCTTAATTTGCCCTTTGCTTTCGCCGGTGTAAAATGGCCAACCCTGCAAAGCAGGCGTTACCCCGCGCCCTCGCGTGTGACTTAACACCACCGCTTGCCGCAAGTGACGGACTCTTGCTTCCGTGGTCGTTTCCACCGAGGGGCAGGCGGGGAGGCAGCTGCCCCTCCTAGCAGCTAAAACTAATAACACTAATACTAACTATATATGTGGTCTAAATTACTACGAAAAGTTTTTTCCGAAATATAGTTTTATCTGTTATTAATCTTTGTAAGAAATACGTCGTGATAAAACTTGCTTCAATTGCTCATCTTCCATCCAAACTTTCTTACCTCCCCTAGAGCCCCTCCCCCTGGCAGGACATAAATAATATTTTAAACCATATTTACAAGCATAAAGAATATTTTAAAGCACAAAACTGAATGTTTTACATTTCAAAATACGAATTAATTCAATCTATACAAAATTAAATAATTTAAATATATATTCTGTAAACTAGCGAAATAGCTTGTTATATTTTGTATTTTTTCTCGAAGATAGGATATAACGATTCTTGATGTCAATCAACAATTAAATAATGAATGTCCAATTTTCGTGATATAATTTAAAATTAAAACCAGTTGTGATTATTTCTTATGCTTTAGATATCCACAGTCACTGACATTTTTAAAAATGCCAATAATTATGATTTACGTACAACAGTACTCGTGAATAGTATATCCGATACTCTGGGACGCACAAGCACCTCCCCTCATTTTGTCTTCGTGTAGGAAATAGGGGAAGCAAAGTGGTGTGGTTCCAAAAAGATTCTCTGCACAGCATAGTCGTTCCGCTTTCCTGCAAGTGGTTAGGGTGTGTGTGTGTGTTGGAAGGCTGACCTGCTTCTGCAGCCGGCGGCGAACGCGGTCCCAGCGTGACGCGTTGGGCGGCAGCACGGGGTACACGCGGTCCGGGTGATCGGGCAGTTCACACGCGTGCTGGGGGAAGCGCCGCTCCTGCCGCCTTCGGTACGCCTTGTGCTCGTCGCCGCCTCCCATCCGCCTTCCTCTGTCTGCGCTCTGGAATAGGAAACGCAATTCTTCAGTCTCTTTTGCTCCTCACCGCTTTCTTCTGCGCTTTAGAACAGGAAACGCAATTCTTCAGTCTCTCTTGCTCATCGCCGCCTTTAAATCCTATAATTATATTTTGGAATTTTTATTTATATATACATTGGTCGAACGATTTGACGCTGGCGTTGGCACGAGGCGTTGAACCAGACGGACAGAAAGAGGTTTTTTCGTCAAACTATTTGTTGGAAAACAAAATTATTTGAAGAAAAAATCTCTATCTTGAATTTTGTAGTTGTTGGAAGAGGCCAAAAAATTCAATATTTTTCAATTTTCGAAAAGCCAGAGGTAACCGTGAAATTAGGACCTCGGCATCACGTGACATTCGCTCGGCGGTTGACGTGCGAGAGCGAGATAGAAAAGAAGGAGAAAAGCGAAATTATGAGCGCTGACAAGATCAGACGAACCTCCCAATAAAAGCCAAACCAGTGGTGCTACAGAATGGTACACACTTTCCCGTATTAGTTATCAATTCCTTCGGTCTCGGCTAGCATTTTTTTTAAAAAAGGTGCATGACCATAATGAAAGAACTCACTATGGAAAACAAATTTATTTGAAGAAAAATCTCTATCTTGAATTTTGTAGTTGTTGGAAGAGACGAAAAAAATTCAATATTTTTCAAATTTCGAAAATCCAGAGGTAACCGTGAAATTACGACCTATGCCGCGTTTATAAGTGCATTTTACTCTACTCTTACAAGAAACTTAAAGGAAAAATTTGGAGCCGTTTTTGAGAAAATTTTGAAAATGTCCACGGGGCTTCTTGTAAAGTACCCCCAAATTTTGAAGAATCGTTTTCAAAATCTCAAAGCTTCGACTCGAACCAGATCGACCGGGGAATATCCATTTTGGAAAAAATCGTACTTATGGTTGAGGCGCTAGCAGTGTTCACGGGCGGATGGACAGATGGGACGTTTTCCTTTCAATTGGTTTTTCGGTATCAAGGACCTACAAAAGAGCGATTCTGGCTACACCACGTGATAGGCGATTTGTTTCTTAATTTGGCAACTGGATTTATCCAGTTTTTCGTTATCAGGATCCGGCAACGAATTTTTTTCTGGCGAAAAGTGGCCATTTTTTTCGCGTAGCATTACATAACTTCCCCTATACTACGTATATACGTACGTACACGGGAAATTAAAAATTTAGAAAACTTAGAATGAGCGAGTGTAAGAATGTAATTAATCAACGATAAAATGTACATTTTGATGCATACGAGAGTAAACAGTGAACTTACTCGCTTTCTCACTACGTAAACTGATTCACCAAGAAATACATTACGTTGTTGGAATAGGGACACAACGTTTCATTAAATTAAAGCAGTGTAATTTAAGTTGAAAATCTGGGCTCTTTTCCTCCACTATAGGGAAAAATGCTAACTTGAAAAAATATCTCTGAATATGTTGCATTAATTTTCTGTGAAAATGTTTGTTCAACAATTTATTTTAACTTATTCTTTTTGACAATCAAAAATGCGCAATATTTAGTATTTATTCTACTTACCAATATTATAATGATATGAATTGCTTTCTTGGTCTTTTTTTCCTTGAGACTTCAATCAGTTACTCAGTATTGTAACGTCGATATGCAATTCACAAAGTGTTGATTTATATATTTACGATGTCTAAAGACTGTCTCCTTGTCACGAGAATAGTTTTTTTCTCTTACAACTGTATTATTTCGCCATGTCCAAAATATTCAATGAACTGAAAATGCGAAACTTATTTCAAATGACAATCGCATTCTATTGGTAGCAACCACCAAGCAAGGCCGTCTAGAGTAGAAGGCCTGATCTTGCACTGAATGACGTCACGAAGGGTGGCTGGCAGGAAGTGCAAGCTGTCCACGTTTTAAACAGAGATCTATTTCTTAAAATCGTACGGAAACCCATACTTGTTTAAAATAACACGAGGAAACATTAAGCCTTTTTGACCCTCTAGGAATTTATTTTAGAGAGTTATTTGTATTAAGGCATTCCGATATTGTACACTTTTCGTACAAGTAAATTAACGTATTGAGAAGGCTTAAACGTTTGTACATACTACCTTATTTATAATATAAAATTTTGGAGGATTCATAAAACAATTTTCCTGCCACTATTGGTGCTCATAAGAAATTAAGTACCTTCATGATAATTCTATTTATATTTTTCCTGCTCTATTTCTTTCCAGTTGTCTACTTTAATTTGATATGGAAGTTAGTAGTACAGCTAGTAGAATGCATTATCACATATTTCTATGATGGCCACATAAGTAATTATTAATAATATTTGTTAATATTGTAAGGAACAGTAAAATATTCATAGGTAGATTAATAAAATTCAAGCTGCTCAAAAATAAGAGGAGGAAGGATGAAAAGTAATATTTTATTTAGAAGATACTCCAGCAGATTATATAAGACCTTATGAGATGTTTCAAAAGACACAAATCACTTCGGAAATACATTAAAATTGTTTGGACGCTTTAAATTGACTTTAATGTCTTTTTATTTTGCACTCACTTTTGTGATCTTGCGGCTTACATTCTTGAAATCATTATATTTATCACGGAACATTCCTAATGTACAGTGTGTATTTAATAAAATGTTTGACATACACAAAGCACTATGTTCTATTAATGTGAGCAGAAGTTGTCCACAACTCAAAACTGTGTTTTCCATTAATCGGATCTATCTCTCATACAAGACCTTGAATAAGTTGTTTGATTTTCATGCTTCAGGAACTAAATTTCAAAATTTTCAGATATCTATATGTGAAACACTTGGTGAGTATTCGTCAAGTAGTGAGGCTGTTCACTGAGAGTGGTATTCATTTTTTAATTGGTCGGATACGTTCCTTTAGTAATTACTTCGACACCATCTCTTCTTTCTGCCTTGTTCTGGTAGAGAATAATTTTAAAGTGTTTTACACACACACAAGTTCTTTGAGGGGACAACATCTTTGCTATTTATGTTTTCATTCGCTTCTGTCACAGAGCAGGATTGTTTGGAAATTTCAAAGTTGAAACTGTTGTGACCAAAAAAGAAACAGAAAATCCGGTTAGAAGGAGTTTATTGACAAAGGAGCAATTACTCGGTACAATGTTCCAGCGTTCAAATAGCGTTAACCATGTTCGTTGCCCAAATCTTCGATATCCAGGAGATGCACCGGGAAGCGCGTAGTCCGTTGTGAAATCCAGAAGAAGAGCCGTGGGAGACGCCGAGGTCCGAAGTGGTCCGAAGAGAGATGTCCGGGGGCGTAGCGTAGTCGATTCCGATGTCTCAATACTGCAGCGAAGAACTCACGATGCCGGGAAGACGGGAACTGCCTCGCCGCTCCCGGCGGGGGGTATTTATACCCCCTCGGGGCTGAACGCTCGCCGGCCAACCCGCCCGTAGGGTCGGGTGCGAGTGCGGTGGGGCCGACTGGAGCGTAACGGGCCCTGTGGTTCCAAACCGCACGCGCTCTCCCGGGCGCCGAAGGAACCCCGGGGCGAACTTTCCGCCTCGCTGTCCCGTTCCGGTGGCGGTTCTTTCAAAGGAGGCGCGGGCGACCACCACAGAAACACGTTCCGTTGATCCATCATAATTCGATCAATAGCACAGCACACTTCACGTGCTTTACATTTTGTCATGTATCTCGCCTGCCTAATTTTCAAAATGCCTTCCTTTAAGGATAGTTTGCAAGGATTCACTGAAAAAATGCAGGGTATAATGGTATAACCAAACATCCAAGAGCAAGCAACAAACCTTATTACATGTATTACATTCAATAATTGATAATTGCACCACATACTTGTATCGCTCAATACTAGAAGTAGACATACCTTGCTTATTATAAGATAATGAACGAAGGAATTCTTTTTATGCAGAAAACCGAGCATGAAATTATTACTGAATTATTAAAACATCCGTTCGCATCTAAACTTATCCTACAAGGACTAATTAACTAAAATATTCTAGCTCGTTGACAAGGGCATATGCGAAAACGAAAAATGTTCAGCTACGGATTGTGACATCAGATCACGTGACATTCACATTGGCTCAGACCTTCTAATATACTCTTCTAGACGGCCTTGCACGAATGCCATTAAGTGGACTTATCCAATGCCATCTAAATCATATACTAGTGTCTAGGTGGCGTTGACTTAACTCTTGTGGTGGGAGTATGCATGAGAAGCGTTGTTAGTCGGTAGTCATTTGCTTCATTAAAATCACGGGGTAAATCAGCGGAATTTTCCAGAGGGTAAATGTACAAACGTGTTTTCACCTTTTAGGCCTATAAAAACGCGCAAAGACGTACTTGACCAACGTTCTTTATACTTAAATGTGTTTCTGTAAGTGTAGATGGCGGTGAAGTGACAATGAATTTGTTTACTATTAGTCGAAAATACTTTAAAGGTTCTTCTGTTGACCGCATGATGTCGCTGCAGCACATGTGTGTCTGATTAAATGATGACATATTTTCCCCACCATGCTTCCAGGACCGGCGTTGAATCTCATTCTTACAAACATCGTGATAACAACACGTTTATTTTAGCCTAGCGTGTTATTCAACTGTTTTTCAAACGATTCGTAAAAGTATCAAGGTATTGCATTATATATTGCATTAAAAATGTACGGAGCTATGAATGCGATGTATTAGTAGCTCTATGTTTTACATAATTTAGTATTTTCAGTTAAATCGCGGTCCCAAATTAAAAATATGTATAAGGTTGTCACATAAAACGTGAAGATAATTTTGTAACTGTGTATATTATCAGTACTGCTGTATTAGTAGGAATGCTTTCTAGTCTCTTGCAGTTTAAAAATGCTACAGGAAGATCAACGTCACAAATTGAATGTAAACATTTATGTTAGACAAACAGTTTGCAGTAACGTTTTAAGAACTAGTGGTGCGAACACAGCGCATACTTTCCCGCGTTATTGGAAACAGTTACGTCATATTGAAATATTGCATTTGCTGCGCTACTAACAGCTTAGCTATTATTTCAAAACGTCCAATTCAACCAAGAAGCGAGCAACTCACTGTTTCCGTTGCTGTGTTGTCAAAAATATGTGAATTCGCTTGGCTAATAATGTTAATACAGTAGTTAGAATATAAGCAATTGACATCTAAATAATTACGAAAATTCTGGCTGCTCAGTCATGAATTGCCTTTCGTCGTAAGAAAACAGTTCTGACACCGTTTCATCGTTTTTCTTTTATTCATCACGCAGTAAATTTATTCAAAGGTTAATTGATATTAGGTGGTATGTAACTAGACCCTGGAAATTATGCACTAAAGAAATTAAAAATATGCATCCAACCATGCATTAAAAGTTGACAATATATGCACGTAAAATATCCAATATATGAGCTTAAAACTAAGAATATGCATTAAACAAAAAAATTAGCAACAATTAACATCTTTTCATGGCTAATCATTTTATCCTCAGGTACAAAACGTGTGTAATGAAATAGTTATATTCGTATTAAGTGTGAAAAATTTTCGTTTGTTCCACGGTCGACATTAAGATTCTTTTCCAAGACCGAGATTAAGGCATAAAATCTCAATAGAGACTGTGAGGGAAACGGAAACTTCACATAAGAAATATGAACATTTTCTGTACAACTGTATAAATATCTCTCTCTCTCTCTCTCTCTCTCTCTCTCTCTCTCTCTCTCTCTCTTTCTCTTTCTCTCTTTTTCTATATATATATACAGAATGTCCGGAGAGGAAACGTCAACACTTGGAAAATATGCTCTTAAGACAATTCTAAGCATATTTTGTCTAATAAATTACGTGGATATTCCAAATGGTTCAGCTGCAATAAACACTCAAAAGTTGGTTTGAAAAATTGATTTCTGTGCAAAAATTTGCATAATAGAAGCATAGAAACACTCCAGAAACATATAACGTGTTTATTTATTTGCAAAAGAAATGAACTTATTTGTTCAGGAAGAAAAATTAAGCGAGAAATAAAAAGGACCCCAATTTACACAATTCGACTTTTTTTATTTCTCGCTTAATATTTCTGTCTCAGCAAATATATTTATTTACTTTGTAAAGAATTAACACTTTACATGTTTCTGGAGTGTTTCCATGCTTCCATAATGCGTATTTTTGCCTAAAAGCCATTTTTTAAAATCAACTTTTGAGTGCTAATAGCGGCTCAACCATTCGGAATATCCACGTAGTTTATTAGAGAAAATACGCTTACAATCGTCTTAAGAGCTTATTTTCGAAGTTTCGACGTTTCCTCCCCGAACACCTGTATGTATAACAGGATGTTTGTATGTATATAAAAGCAAAACTCCGACACTGTTAGACCGATCTCCATGAAAGTTGGCACTTACACGTGCTTTTTACCCAGAAGGTTTATGTGTTGTTAATTCTGGGGTAACTCCACTACATGGCGCTATATATTCACTACACATCCACTACATATTCACGTCAAATGCAACCCACTCGGGAGCATTTTGAATCTTATCCGTTAAATAACTCCTAAACGAGGAGCTCTAGACCCTTAAAAATTAAATTTTGAGGCCGAGGGCCTCAAAGAAACGTTTATCCCACCGTAATCAACTGAATGGAATCTCCTACATTATATTACACTTTTGCTGGCTCGGCGATTCCCAATATTACCTCACCTGCTCAGAGAAGAGCACAATCTGCAAATAAATGTGAATGAGAGGGACAGAGAGCGGCAGTGACAGAGACACACAGAGACAGACAGGGACAGAGTGAGGGGGGAGGGAGAGACAATGAGAAACGTGATGGGAGGGGTAAGAGGGAGATGAAGGGCAGAAAAACGTCAGCCGGGTTTTCCTAGTATAATACAAAAGTTTTGTAAACTTATATTGGAAAAAGAAGCCTGAAACTCTAGACAATATAGAAATGCATTTCATGGGGCCATGATTAGAGAAGAGTATTCTAAAACCATTCAAACAATATTCTAGTCATTACAAATGGTACAGTATTTGGTGCAAAAACTCAATATTTTTGTGCAAATATCAACATAAATTCGACAATCATAACTCCTTTTCATACAGCTTTATCAAGTCACAACAATGACATGTAATTCACAGAAATTCGTGAGCACGAAACGGAATTCCATTGTTACAATTTCTGGATTGTTGATATTCGTTGAGAGCTAAGGCGTGTGCGACGTTATGGATGAAGTGAGGTCTCTTATGACGACTCTGATGCCAAACGTGCCGCTTTTTTGTTGTACTGTATGAATCGAAAATTACGCGCTCGATGGTGACAATGAATCCCGCAAATGAACGGAGCGCTAGTTTAGCTAGTTAGAAAAAGTCAGCAAACATTTTACCTGAATGGAATGTAAGCTGGATGCCAAGTCGTATCATGATAAATTTTAAAACAAATTTAATATTATTATTTAGGTACAGGTTTATGTATTTGTCATGAACGCAAAATATTACTTTCTTGATCAATTTTTAATTTTAGGCATGAAGCCTTAGCTGTAGAACCCTCAGCGTGACATGGCATTACTACGTCCAATGTTTTTTTGCAACATCAATCCCTTTGGAACCCATTCTTCAAAATTTCACCCCTCTTATAAATATACTTAAATTGATAATATCTACTCGCAGATTTTATATATAAGCCAAATATGCAAATGATGTAAGACAACTAAACAGACTGGTTATTTCAATAGTTACATTGAAAGCTGTTAAATGGATTTACAGCACACAGTGAAACACATTAGAATTCATATACATATGAATTCTACTCTGAATTCTACATATGAAATTCATATACATTAGAATTCATACTCATTATTCACATCACAATACCAAATAGTAATTTTTCACTTATTGAAAAGGCCTACCAGAATATGATTGTCATTGTCCGTGAAGGGTAAGGAAATAGATGGCACCAAGAAAATTTCCTAAAATATGCTTGTGTATGTATTCCTTGCATTGTGTATTATTAATTTTTTAGCATTTACTCTAATGATATAGGGTTGTATGTACCCCAGATTGAAGTCATTATACTTTAATTATTACTAAACAAGGCATTGAGCTAATCGATCTTCAAGTTAGTTTTTTCTGTAAGAGACAGTTCTATATTTCAAAGTTTCTAATCAAGCAGCACTTCCTACATATTAGTTTTGCATAGGTTAAATGAAAACTAGTTTTTGTACTTTTCCAAATATATGCCATATGTGGAAAATTACTTCCTTACCTTTTCCAATTTAGTATTAAAATTCACTCTACCAAATTAAGTAGTAGATGGGGAAATAAAAAAGAAATTACATGAATAACAATTTTATTGAAGTAATGTTTATTGATATGATATAAGTGTATGCATCACTATATGAAGGTTAGTATATCAAGATTACAAGAGTTACTTGTGAAATGATATATCACTGCCTTTGTATATCTGTTCGTACACGCGAATGCAGCACAAGACATCACCATTTTAGATATAGCGAATACACAATGAAAGCACAAACCAAAATTTCCTGTAATATTCAACAAATCTCAGTCGCTCACTCCATGTGTTGCCATACTAATGGCCGACTTCCTTCTCTTAAATTTGCAGCCGCAAACTAGCGCTGTTGCACACTCTAGTGTAGAATAGTAGTACCTCTGTTTTCAACAATTGTGGCAATTTATGAGACATGGCTGGCATAGGCTTCGATCGTTAAAACAACTTTGAAGTGGGTTCCCAGACTCCTTACTCACCTGACCTGCCCCCGGCGATTAGAGGCTGTTCCCAGCGATGAAGCTCTCTGCAGGCGTACTTTCTCTTGCCGTGACACCATTTGCCAATGGCCATTTTCCAGCGGTCGAAACAGTCTGGAAGACTAGAAGCGTTCGCGGCGGCCATCCAATCATGGCAAGATGTTGTGAGAAGTGTGTATGACTGCAAGAAGATAACTTGGGGAAATGACAAATTTCAAATTTTAATTTCACGTATTGTGAGAAAAAAAATTGGGGCCCTTAGAACTTGAACACTGCTCGCAAAACACGAGCCTTTGTTTCAATTTTTTCTTATAAAAGAGAATTTACTTTCGTATTTCCTTTGCGAATCACACACAGAGAAGATATTATTGATTTATATGAAACAACACATTAGCGTACGGAATGGATCGATTTTGTGAAGAAATGCTCGAGATACCGCTTGTATGGCAAACACTTATCTTGAGACCGTTGTGGAAAATTTGTATATAAAGCTGTTATTTAAAAAATTTCTATCTTATCAATGATGGACCAACTTATGATATACATCTAACATTTCCAAACTTTTCTCAAAAACACCAATTTTTTCTTTAAACTTCTTGTAAGAATAGAATAAAATCACCTTATTAAGGTGGTATAGGTCCGTTTTTCACGGATAACTTGGAATTTTCAAAAATTGCGAAAGTTTCAATTTTATTCAGCGTCTTCCCCAACTACAAAATTGCAAATAGAGATTCTTCCTTCAAATAAGATTTGTTCTTAATAGTGAGTTCATTCTTTAAGTTCCGGTAAATTTTTGAAATTTTTAATACTTTTCGCGCAATATTGCGTGCAATATGTCCAATCATAAAAAATACAAAAACAAGTTTTTCTCAAAAACGGCTCCAAATTTTCTCTTTAACCTTTGGTAAGGAAATTGCCTACTGTACTCTATGATATGACAAATGCTAAATTGCTCTATTCGTTTGTTTTTTCAAAAATTGCAAAAATGTAATTTTTTTGATATGCCTCTCGTGTCGTTAATATTTATACTAGCGGCGATTTGTTGACGTCATTGTAATATTTTTTGTTTGCAATATCTTATCTTACTTTGTAGTAAATGATTCATAAATTATTAATAAAATTCTTAATTTGTTGAAAATACGAATTGTTTTAGTCCCATCGTTTAGCAATATCGTATTAAATGTAGCAATACGGCTAATCACATAATATACGCTAACAACACGTATTACTCGCGCAACTTTTCTTGAACGACGATTTGAAGAAATGCGTTTAGAGCGAGGGTATTAGTTACAAAATCAGCCACTAGATTTTATTAAGCAATGCTAATGTCTCCAGAATCAGTCATGCCTTTGCAACTTTCTCAATAATTTGAGTTCTAACTTCTTAAGAAGTTCGAGGTATCTCCTATGACGGATATTCAACTGCTTCAGTAATTTCTTTAGATTTTTTGGAGAAAATCATGGACAAAAGTTCTCGTCATTGACAGAAAATAGTTTCTATTTGAACCAGTTTATTTTTATTTATTCTAGCTTGGACATTGACCTTCTGCAGCCGCATAAGATAAATAAATTAGTAGTAGATATAAACATATTTGAACCAGTGAAGATGTGTTTGGAATGTCGTCAGAGCTCGCAGCGAGTTTTTGACTTCAACAGTATTATGACAAAGAGGTCAAGAAAAGTTATTTAGCGATTAATACTCTCTCGCCCGTACTTTCACGCAAAATTACGCAAAAATACTCACGTTTTCAAAAAATTGTACATGACATTATTTCAAAATTGTCTCTAATGAACAGATTACATTAAGAAAAAATTCTATCTTCAATATTTAAGTTGCTAAACTTTAGCAATTTTCGAAAAATCAGGGTTTTCGACGAACATGAGCTTTGATTCATCCTCTTAAACGTCATTCACACTATCCAACAATAAAATTTAATCCAAAACAATGAAGCCATGTTTTTTGGAAAATGTCCCAGGAGCTTCATGTAAAGTACCTCCCAAAATTAAAAATCGGTTATCAAATTCAAGGGGTCGCGACACCAACCAGATCAATTGTGGAATATCAATTTTGGAGAAAATAGGCTGAACAGTTTAGTCGCTAGCGTTGTTCACAGACGGACGGACGGACAGACAGAGACACGGACAGATGTACGGACGAACAGACGTTTTATCGTCATTCGATGTTTGGGTATCAAGGGTCCACAAAACATGAATTCTGTCTACATCACGTGTTTGAGGATTTGGTTTCTAAATTTAGCAAATGTATTTATCCACTTTTTTTCTTTACCAGGGCTCTGTAATAAGGTTTTCCGCTTAAAATTCGCTGTTTTTTTTGTTCAGCATTACATAATTTTCTCTCTATTCTGTAATAAATTTTATTTAGCCTATTTCAATTGAAGTATTTTAAAACTTTTTTCCGATTGCTGAAACAGATTCCTTATCTTTTTTGGTCTCGCTTTGTTATGGAACATTGCTTCGGCTTTTATTATTATTATTATTATTATTATTATTATTATTCCTCTAAATCACGACTTAAAAATGTTATGTGTCGGCTGAATATAAAATCTACTACAGGTTGCAACCAGCTACCTAAGGAGTAGATCTAGGGATTGTCGGTGCCTCTACAATACTTTGCGCAAAATGTGGGCTGTTCAAAATAAAGCGATTTTTTGCACTTCCCAGTCTTTTGAACTACCTGGGAGTTTAGACAAGTTCTTACACAAATTTTGCAGGAACAAATCCCAGACCTCCGATAACTCTCGGGACGACTTGTGCTTTTACGCCCCACATTCGGCATGAACTCGATTTCCAAACACTTGTTTTTAAGACGTTTCTCTGCCTCCTTGGTTACGACATTTTGATCAAAAGGCACAGCAGCATCTACAAGTAGACACGATTTTTTTCTCGAAATCCCGAATAACAATATCCGGTTTGTTTGCTGCTATCGCTGTGATCCGTTTTAAATTGTTGGTCGTACAATATAATCCGACCGATGTCATCAGTTTTGATTAGCCTTCGTACCACTTGGGGCATGTGTTTGGAACTTCGAGGGCGGTACAGATCTGCCAGTGGAGGTAACTACACACCCTATCGTGTCTTTTTAAGTATACGGTCTTTGCTAGAATTGGACAAGCTGAGACAATATGATCAATGGTTTCTCTTTGTTCCCTGTAAATGCGGCATTTGTCATCTTGGGAAATTTTGAGAACCGCTTTATCATTATGTCGTGTTCTCAAGGTCTAATCTTGGACAGCTATTACGAGTATACTTAGTAATTACCTCTTTTCTAGTATATTTATTTTTAATTTGTATTTTACGACAAAGCAGTTAAAAATTGTGAGCGAGGTGCGTTTTGGGGTTATCTTTAAAGTTATGAATATTGTTTTTTTACTGTATGTAATATGAGAACATGAAATGACTTGCTGTACTTGGTGACCATTTATGACTTCCACTCTGAAGGCGGCGTCGAATAACTTCTCCTGCCTTACCTGAGAGAGGTGCCGGCCAACTCAGGGGTAGTCAGCAATGAAGAATCTGAAATTTGGACTCAGGATGGTCGTAGCTCGACATTTACCCAAATAAAAACACAATTCTGATTTTCGTTTAATAAATAGAATAATAATGAGAAAATATTGAAAACTGCACTTTAAAGTGCTCTCAAAGAATATAATTATTTTTTTAAATTTACCCTCGTCGCGTGAGCTCAGCGATTCGATCCCCACACTTTTGCGTCTTATTTTGACACAATAAAAAATACACAATTGTCACAATCAATCTTAAAACTAACAATAATTCTTATTCTAATACAAGGACAAAGGGAAATGAAATACATTAGGAAGTTGGCAAGGCGTGGCCATTCATTCCTACCAAAAAATTAATGGAAAGCAAAAGACTCTGACACAGTTTAGAGCGCCTGATGGGCGTGAATGACAATGGGCCGAAGCTTGGCCGTGACACTGATTCACCGAGATGGGCGTCGACCGCTGGGGTTGAACGTCCGGGACGATCCTTTCCACAGACTGCAGACGGAGCATTTGAGGGAAGCTTCCCCGTTCGGGCAGAAGGGCGCTGCTCTCGGCGGCCCGGTTTGAGCGACAGATTGGCGTCCAGGCGATGAGACTGGTCGAGCTAATACCCCGAGCTTGCCGGGAAGCAACCGAATGATCGATCACGGGCCACTCGAATAATTGACGCGGATGATCGCGTTGCTGAATTAACTGCTCAGCAGCTTTACATGTTACGTGTGGGCATTTGCCCGTCAACAAAAAAAACTCAATACACATACTTCGCAGAATTTTTCCCAAATTCTCCGAGGGCCACTGGCAACAATAAAAAAATCGTGATCTCCCCTTTAGGCCCCTCTCAGAGGCTCTCCTCCAAGTCTCAACCGACCTCCTAGAGAGGAATCCCTTTCTCTCTAGGCGCAAATCTAGAGCAAGTCCCCTCTTCTCCTTCCCATTTCCGAAGAGCTTGAGAACATTCTACATAATTTTGAAAAGACAGTGTCAATGGTTAGGAGCTATTCATTTTCATGAAGCGCCAATCGCTTCGTGCGTCTTACGCCCTTACGCAGCGGAAATTTCCACTGAGCGCTCTCTCTCTCTCTCTGGCAATAAAAAAAACACTTGCTGGGTGGTCGCTGGGCCCAAAGAACTGCGCGCTGAAATATTCTCAGGGGAGGGTGCCTGTCTGTAGAACGACGTAAGTTAGTTCTTCACCGGGCTAGCGCCGGTTTGTCGCGGGGGCAGCTCGCACGTGCGCCGTAACGAATCAGCTTCTCGCGTGGCCTAGGAGAAACGCCGGGCGCTGCTTTCCAGCCTGACCTACTGCGTAGAAAGCGAACGCAAAGGGAATAATCTACGTATGCCATATTCGGTATCGTCACAATATATGTACAGGTAGCGTCATGTAACTTTAGCACCCCGGGTAACTTTTGAACGGTTGAAGTTATTTCAATGTAGTTTCCACGGAAGTGCATGCCGGAAGGGGGCTAATTGATACGTGTATTCATTTCTGTTTGATCACTTGTAATTTACGAGATATTTGAGTTAACTTTCTTGAAATGTAACTACACATATTTTTTCAGTCTATCATGACATACATAAAAAGACGAATCCAATGATTTATCGTTTTTTATTTTTATTATGAAAATATCGTATACATTTCCTTTAATATTCATGTGTCTCTCTCATGAGGTTTTCTCGAGATATCTCAATTTTTTCTGATGTTTAACCAATTTAATTTTTCTCAAAAAATGTTTTATTAAAACTGTAAATGTGTTACATTCATTCCAAGATAAACATTTTATTGCTACAATATTTATTGCGCAACGAAAGGGAACAAACATTACTAAAATTGTCAAAAAAACAAAACCCCATTAACGGATAAAGAAAACTCAGTTTCAAACTTCTTTGTAATGTCTCTATTCATCCCTACCATTAGATGAGGAAGGGAAGGTAAAATTGAGCTGCATTATTTGTCAACTTCCTTGCATTTAAAAGTACAATTTCTAGAATTTTAAACAATATCTTCTCGACTTTATCATTAACGCAAACACTATTCAATGTGTCAGTAATATAAATTAAAAAATTGATTCTGAGGAAATCATGAGAATCTACTTTAAAACAAAGATTCTAAAGGTTTATGGTTTTCTTTTTTTTGATTCTATTTGGCGTCGCCTGGCGACCAATGGAGCCGGAGGTGGACGCGGTGGGAGAGACGGGACGAATGTTCTCATAGCTGTAGTCCACCCACTCCACGTGAAACACATCCTGCGCCCTCAACATGGCGGCCGCGCGAATGCGGTTGTACAGTCTCGGCAGCGGACGCACCAGCCGCTCGAAGTCACTCCGCTCCAGCAAGAAGACCTGCGCAAACGCCACCGTCATCTGCAAGGATTCATCAAGCAGCGCTCTTCGTAACGTATGCAGTTATAATAAAGTGGTGGAGGGACCACACACTGCGACACTCTCGGCTCAAGACGTAAGATCTGCAAAAACGCCTCCCTTATTACGTGATTAATCGTGAAGCAATTAAATTGATTGTCGTAGACGTATTTATATTTTCATTTTCATTTTTAACTCTTGATATATGCTGTTTTGAATTGGCCCCAAAAGCCTCCCTGGGGAACACCTGGCAACCTTACCTCGCACACCTCGAGCGCCACGACGCTCTCCAGGTGGCGGCGGCGGTGCTCCCGCAGCATGAGGCCCATCTCGCCGAAGGAGGCGCTGTCGGTGAGGTGGCCCACCTCCTCGCCCGTGGACAGGAACACGGCCACTGTGCCCTGCGCCAGGAAGTAGAGGTAGCGCGCCGGCTCCCCGCTGGCGTACACCACGTCGTGCGGCAGGAACAGCTCCTCCCGCAGCGCCGCCACGATGTTGTTCACCTGCGCACCAACGCACTCGCTCCGCGATTGGCCCAGCCGGGGAGTCAGCTTCACTGCGAGTCTGTGGCTGACGGTTCTACTTACGAGCGACTTGGGGACGTTGCGGAAGAGCGTGGAGCTTCTGATGAGGTGGCGGCAGGAGAAGAGCCGTACGGCGTTGCGAATGGTGTAGGGGAGTTGTGCGATGATAGCTCTCTCTTTAAAGAAGCGGCCCTCGAATCTGTGCTTGTAGAACATGATCATCTTGTCGCGCACGTGCACTGGCAGGTGCTGGTCACGCAGGTAATTGTTCATTTGGCTCCGCACCTGCACATAAACAACGATTTGGGTTTATGGATTGACTAGGATATAATGGTTTAATTGTTTATTAGTACGAAATGATTCAAACTTGGGTGGACAGTAAATTTTCCCACGGTTCTTTTTGAACACCCTCCTTTTCTGTAAAGATTGACTACCTAACGTCAGAGTGCCTACGAACCATGTAAATGCGCAATATAAGAAGTTTCATGTTGCTTTTATGGTATTTGCTCGTAATTTGTTCAAGCTGTTTGGTTCTAACTTTTTAGAGCTTATTTGGTCGTTGACACATTCCTTTGTGTTTTTTAATGTCGCAAAAACAATAAAATGTATTAAAAATTTTTGTAGGAAGTAAGTTTGGTAATGCAGTAGTATCTTTATTGTTACGAAACCTTAAAAATTATAAAAAAATAATTGTTTAATATCTCCGAATAACGTATGTTTATAAATAAACTGCTTTTTCCCAAAACCCATTACATCTCCATTATTTATTGAAACAATTTAATTCAATAGTTAATGCAGAATAAAGAGCCTAAAGGTTATATTATATGTTACCACATTAATAAATGCGGGTTTTCATTACATCTGAAACCAAAAATTCTCAGTTCAATGTGTTTACGTGGTAATATTCTCTGGCGCTTTCAATCTGTCCTTGGCAGAGGTATGTTGTTCAACTAACCTTTTCTAATTCCACTTCTGTAGAGTTCTCGCTTTCCACGTACTCCAAAATAAGCCCGAAAAGAACAATCTGCAAAGAAGATAATCATATCATTCCGTTTGTCAGTTTCATTTATAAGTGTCCACTGACATTATTTCGCATTTACTTGTTCAGAAGGATTTGTTCGTGCTAATAATACACTTGTCCTGGAAACAGTGTTCTTCATTACTAGAGTTTGCCTTAAGTTTCTTTTTACAGCATGCCACGTAACTTAACCTAACTCCACTTATCCTCAGTTGATGCTTCGCCAACCGGCGCAATAACCCTTTAATTAATAAAATGATATTTTTAAAAAAAAATTGTGATCGAAGTCAAAAGAATCCCGGAGTTGTAAATCTTGGTGTAATTGTTGGTTATCTACCGCATATCATACTTAATACCCTGTAGTGTCGGGGGTAGCTGGTAGCCATTTAAAGATGTTCGAATATTCAGTAACCTTTTATAGACAATCACTTGCTATTAACTGATTCTGTATGTAAATTTTAAGGACAGTCGGTTAAAAACCGAGAATGGAACTCGGTAGATGGGGAGGGGGATGTTTAAAAATATTTACAGAAAACACATGTTCTTGATAAAACTTGAAAACATTACTTTTCGCAATTTTTGGTCGCTTCTTCGGGGAACTGTGTCGCGAAAAAAAATTATTGTAAAAATATTTTACGAAAATCTTCTAGTTAGATCATGCCATATAAATACAAAGTACAAGTATGCTGATTATTACCTTGGAAAGATTGTTATTCAATAATCATATTAAAAACCACTAAAATTCCATTACAATTATATTACAGAACATCTTAGACTAATTGCACATTGACTTGTGCAAGTCGTATTTTCTCTTAAGGAAACCTAACGCCCTTGTCAATAGTCACCATTACAGGTCATCACAGCTGGACGGTGTAGGAGCGTCTGACAGAGTACCGATTGTATATGCAGGAACCAAGAGTTAAGGAAAAATGGTGGAGGAAAGGGATTACGGAGGGGGAAAGGAGAAGGGGAGGAGGGGAGAGGTAAGACGGAACCAAGAACCCAAGTCCAGAACGAGGGTAGAATAAACTAGCTTGCCAAGAAGCAGAGAGAAATTAAACATTACTGTAATCAATGTTGAAATATCGACAGTCAACTTACGATAAAACAGGGGGGGAGATTTAACTCATGAGAAGGAGAGCCACAGTTAATTTTATAATGTAAACCATCATTGTTTAGTCTTACTCAGAATATGATCGTACACTTTAGTGAAAATATTATTTTCCAACACTGAATTAACACTAGAACGCCCAGGGGCGTCATTTCGCCTCGTAGCGCTCTTTGTACCCTTGTAACTTCTTGTTTTTTGAAGATAGAATGTTGTGATTTGGTGACTTTTCATCAATTTCAATTACTTGCCGTATGTTAAAAACTGAATCCTCTAGTTAACATATTTCATGAAAAATTATCGAATTTACCTCGAACGCCCACGAGGCGACATTTCGACTCCTAAAATACTGACCGGATCTTGTAGGTTCTCTTCCTTAAATTTCAACGCTGAAAAATGTTTAATGTGTCTCCTAGCATTTCAGATACCTTTTTACGAAATATGGGAGCATTCCTTCCGCTTTGCTTTGTTTTCAGGTCGTCTTCTTCAATAATGTAATGTTTTCAATTATCAGTTGTTTCGTCACGGTACAGCAAAACCATCATTGTTTTAAAAATCGTATAATTGTCAGTTAAAAGAAAACGACTGTTATCATGTGAATGTTCAATGACAAAAAATTTCGCTTTATTATTTATATAAAGGGAAATATTTGGGGTTTAGAGGATTTTTTTGGTGTACAGGAGAGGAATTTGGACTCAAGGTGGTGATGTTGTGGTCAGATATACTTGGTTCCTTTATTGACTCTGTTTCATGAATCATGATTTTCGACTTAAGAGAGGTTTCAGGAGAAGTAAAGGATAATATCACTAAATTTATCTAAAAACACAATTTTTCTTTGGTATGAAGTGATAGATTTACATACACTGTAGGCGTATTATGTCACATGAACAGAGGTGATACGCCAGCATTTTCCTTTGAAACTCAATATATTTACTGTTTATGGTATAGAAACCGAATGAAAACCAAAAATTCTGACTTGAGAGGAATGATCACTAAAATGGTGTGTGTCAATTTACTATCCATTCCCTATAAATATAGGGGAAGTATTGAAAACAGAGAGGAGACTCCTGAAAAATATTCGTGAACTATGCATCAGAATTCAGCTGCAGGTGTTGATCACATGTCTGGATAATATTCTAGCAAATGTGCTTGAAAACTGTGACTTGTACAAAGCATTAAAAATATGAATAATACAACTGACGTATCTTGTACTGTAGGCATTGTAGAGTCAGTAACGTAGAAAGTAAATACAACCCGAAAAAGAACTAAGTGGCATTTAGATCATGTGATTAAATTTCTTCGAAATCTCCGTCATGAAACGGTCATCAAGTTTCTATCGGTGTGAAGCAAACACACATTTGTGACATATGTTTGTTTATAAAAAATATTATTTAAATAAAATAATTAATATAAATAAAGTTGACAATTCGAGTCAGTATGGGAGGTTGTAATGAAAAGGAATCTAATTTTTTTGACACATATGGAAACTCGTATGACGGAAAATTAAAAGTTTATAAAAATTTTATTGTTGTTGTTGCGAAAGTATTATTAATAGATACAAGTTTATTTTTCAACAATATTATGTCAGTTTACTTTCCCATTCCGTCCAAGATGTTTCTTCAACTTTCATTCTGCGCAATAGAAGTGGCAAGAATTGTTTGAAATATATATAAGTTGTGGCGTAATAATTCGATTACATACTAAATATTTATCTTTAATGTTTTTATACTAACGTAAATAAATATTTTTGCAATATTTTCTTTAAATAAGTATCGTTGAAGGCTCGGAGTCGAAACGACTCCGCTGTGCGTTCTAGGGGGTAGAAGAAAGCCGGGCGTTCTAGTGTTAATAGTATTTTTAACGCGATATACAGTGTTTTCGAAATTAAACGCGCGTGGTATCGCCCCTCTGTCTAGTATTCGGGGATTATCAAAATCAAATTTGTGTGACTTCTCTAATCTATATGTGCATATCGTATTGAGTCTTTTCTTTATATTCCCTGATATTGTTTACTCTATATTCCCGTTACTTTCCCTTATATTGTACATGTGTTCTCTAATTATATCTCCCACATTTCTCTTAGTCTGGCCCACATAAACTTTTTCATGGTCTTGACACGAAACAGCATACCACATTTTCAGATTCTAATTTGGGTGCTTTGTCTTTCATTTGCAATTAAATTCTTATAAAATAGTCTAGCAGACATACTTCAGTACTGTATTGCCCAGACGTTTGCAGTGTAGTTGTGACATGTAGTGAGTCAGACGTAGTCTAATGTAGAAGGCAAAGAGCGGAGTAAAAGAACTAGTATGGTGTGCGTCGTAGTGTGACATTCGTGTAGAAGACGAAGAGTAGTCAATGAGGCGTAATTCATTGAGCAAGAGTAGTATTGGGTACTAGACGAAGTGTAGTGTCCGAGACGTAGTCTAATGTAGAAGACGAAGTGCAGGGCAGAGGGGATAGCTTAGGGTATCTCACGTAGTCTAATGTATTAACGTAAGGCGAAATGCAGTGTGAAAGAGGTAGTTTATATTAGCAGACGTAGTCAAATGCAGAAGACGCAGTGCAGTGTAAAACAGATAGTGTATTGTTGCAAGCATAGTGTAGAGTATTAGACGCAGTGAAATGTACAAGGCGAAGAGCAGTATAAAGGAGTACTGGTACTGGAATTTGAATAGTGTACCAGGCGTAGTTTAACGTAAAAAGCGAAGTTCAATGGAAAAGGGATAGGTTATTTTAGAAGACGTACTCTAACATAGAAGGCGAAGTGCAGTGTGTAAGAGGTAGGTTAGGGTATTATCACATGTAGTCTAATGTAGAAGGTGAAGTGAAGTGTAGCTGGGATAGGAAAGTGAAGCAGGAGTCGTTGAGTGTAGGAAAAGTTATAGTTAGGTAATGCCAGTGGCGTAGGCTCAATGTATGCGAGTGATGTGTTACATCCCCTAGTTTTCCATGATTTAAAAATATTCGCAGTAAAGTATTTTATTTTTTTGGTTAAGTATCTCCCTCTATTTCTCTATTCCCTCCCGCCATTTACGTGCGCGGTCCAATAGGCGTTAGTCTCCTCTCTGGATGTGTTGGGCCGAGAAACATCCCTGGAACGACCTCGCTTCGTTGGCGAGGTCATTGAACTCACGGCCATGCGCTGTTTGCAAGCTGCCTGGTTTCGGCTGCCGGTGATGTGACATAGATTCTCACATCAAAGGCTTCTCATTGGCGTTCGTGTATCCCCTCCCAATAACCTTCCACACCCCCTCCTCTGATTCCCTTCTCTCTCTAATACTCCGGCAGCACGCCTGGGAATCCCAGAAGTCACGTGCCATTATTGTGACCCGGAAGCGGGGAGCGGGGGTCTGACGGCACAACTGTCTTTCTTCACAAGTCAAGCAAGTCTGCCAACTACGCTTAAGCATATTTCAACCTGATTCAGTACAACTGGGTAACTCGATGTGTGTTAGCAGGCCTGAGAAAACAAGATCATCATGTAAGGAAATGGTATGACAGACAATCCGTGAACTCGAAAAACGGCGCGCGATGTTATTTCGTCCGTCATGTAAGTCTTGCATTCTACCGTAAATGCTGTTTACTACTGAATGGGCGTTAAATAGACTTCTTTGCCTAGTTGGTGATATGTTAAAGAGAATCGTGAATTCGAAATTGTAACGCGAAAGAATAAAACTTGCGTGTATGTGTGCGTGTGCGAGATGGCGAGCCCATCATTTGTGGTAGGGGATGAGTTATTTGTGGCAGGGAACAATAGTGAAACGTTTCATTGTGTCATAGACAGGATTCGTGAAATTCCGTGCAGTTCTTTCTTCTATACGAAAAACTTAAGGTAGATAGTGATGGACAACCAAGACAACGCGAATAGATGTCGAGTTAAAAAAATTAGGTATGTACTTTTTTGTGGTTATTTCTTAGTTTTATTGTTTTATGTACAGTGAAATTATTTTTAGCATGGCCGCTCAAGATCAGACCTCAGAGCTGCCGGGAGATTCCATTTCTTAAAACTATCGCTTTAGGGGGGGAGCGCGTCCCTTCCCAGGACGTGTTGACAGCCATACTCCAGTTCAGTAAACATTGACCCTGACTATTCGTCTCCGCAAGGTGACAGTTATTAGTTGCATTTCTCTAACAGAGTACAGATATATTCATGAAGTTCTGTACAAGTGATTATTATTTGTTGTGATCATTGCAATGCATCCTGTTCAAAGCAACTTTCATATATACATCCTTCACAGTCAGACGCGTGAAGTCGTTGCAAAAGTATATCAATTTATGAAGAGAAGCAAAAGGAGGTATTGAAAATATCAAAACAGTTCTTATGGCAGTAATTCCGGGTTCGGGTGTTTCGAAAAGTTCTATTTGCAGAATTAATAAGAAAATTAATTGTATTCAATCAGGAGAATCGTGTTCATTTTCTACTCCTAATTAAGAAAAGAGAAAGGACGTGGAATCTGTTCTCGACAGTTTCAGTGAGAGTGTGTTTCACCGTACTATGATTTAATGCACCATATCAAGTAATCGTTATTTTGACAGGAAAAGACCCGATAGTAAAGACGGTGAAAATGATACTACTTATGATTGTGAGGAAACGGGTATCAGTGACAGTGGAAAACATATGGATGATAACAGAGCCAGACCATCTCGTGAATTTGGTGTTTTTCCATTAACCGAGCAAAGACACTACAACAAATTGATTTCGAAGGCTGTTCGCTAGCTTGTGCCATAGCAAAGGTAGGCTAATGTTTTGGTTTTGACAGATGAACCAGGCGCGAGCGAGCGCCGCCTTCTGGCTCTCTCCCCATCACTTTCAGCTTCCCCTCTACTCGCCAATCTCAGCAGCCACCCTAGAAAAATTTAGCTGTAAGTTAGTGCATGCAATGAGAAAATGATGATTTTCCAGGAAGATTCAGAATGTGTCTAACATGCAACATACACTTCTAAAATACTTCAGACTAAAGTAGAATGACGCAGACTTTAAATATTTGGAATTATGCGTTCAATCTGTAATATCATGATCGAATCCCCACATCTACAAGCCAGGAGACGCCACTGGGTAATGCGAACTCTTCCCTTTCCTTTCGACATTTTGGTGCTGCGCGTCATTCTGTGAATGCGCATTGCGTATGAGTCCATTGAAACCGGTGCTTATCCACATGATGAGGAGCCGCAACACAGTGTCCTCCATCGCCACTACCTCTCAGTTACTTCATGCGACATCGTCCCCTTCCCTTTGACATTCTGACGTTGGGAATCATACCGTGTTCATCATAATGTGCACTGTGTATGAATACCTTGAAACCAGTGCTGATCCACATGATGAGGAGCAGCACCACAGTGTCCCTCCATCGTCATCCGCGGGGTGTCGGAGGAGAAGTTCGGGATGTGTGAGCTAGCCACGCCCATCACGCGGTCCAAGCTGAGCAGCAGCTGGCGCCACAGCAGATGGGGCTGCTCCACGTCGAAAAAGCCCAACTCGGGGTTCATCAGCCACGACTCGCTGCCATTCTCCAACAGTTTTGCCCCGCGAAAAACATAGGGATCTGGATGCTGTATGTCGTGGCCCAAATGATGAACCCGAAGAAAAGGATCGCATACAGGATGGCTGCAGATCAAAATACACAAAGTTGTTTCTTTTAATCGGGTTCTCTCACTATCATTTGAGACTTATTTACACAGCCATGAACATACTTTTCAGCTCACATGTTCAATAAATAATGACAATCTATTTGAAATGAAACAACACACTGACGTACGGTCTCACTATAGCTTTTCACAACTACGCGCGGCATCTCCGGCATTTCTTCACAGAATCCATGTATTTCGCACGTCAGTATGTTGCCTCATTTTATGCGACATACGTCCTCTGTACATAAAACGATAAAGGAGAATAAAGGATTACAATTTTTTAAAGAAAGAGTCGACACAAAAGCTCTTTTTAGCCTGGATCTTAATTACGATTTCTATATTGTAACCTTCAAAATACGACTCTATGCATTTTTGTGTTTCCGACACCCCCAACATGTATTGCCAGAATTTAAGAAAATTTGTTTTCATTGTGTTTGTTATTTTTACATTTATAATGCTCTGTTGGAAAATTAATCTTTTTGAGAGCTATCTCGAGGGCTGTTAAATTACGTTTTTGGGCGGATTTCGTTTTCTGGGTGTCCTAGCTTTCTGCTTCACCAGGTAGAGGAGGTGTAGGACTATGTATTATGATGAACAGTTACATTTATATAAATATTTCTTGGTAATTAACCACTAAAATTAACTTTTTTTCAACTTAATTTTTTGGTTAAAAAGTGCGGGATCAGACCATCTGGGAGAACATTTTGGGATCGTTTATAAGAACAATTGAGGGAATTTTTAAGGGAACATTTTGGGAGGGCATTTGAAGGGATATTTGGGAGACATTTGGGTGGGCAATTGAGGGGATATTTGAAAGGACATTCGGTGGAATATTTGAAGGGAAATTTAGGTGGAAATTTAAGGGGACATTTGGGAGTAAAGTATGGAAACCTGTGATGTGTTCAAGCTTTTGGGGATCATTCAGAGGAGCGTGTGGGAGCCGTGCGAGAGAAAATACAAGAAGTAATTTGGGGAACATGAAGCGTTTCATGCGAGAGTCAGGTAGAGTAAAGAATTGAGTAAAAATGTGCCCTTCTGGTCTTCCAACTTTCAGAACGAACAGAAACTCGTAATGTAGCTCAATTTAAATTAACAAGTTACAACATATGGAATTAGGGTCCTGATATGCCTGAATGTGCAGTTCAGTTTTAGTTTGAACTGCAGATCAACGATTAAGCTCTCTTCAATTTGAACATTGATTTTTAAATGGCTAAATGTGAGCATTGCTCCAACTAATGTTGAGCTAAAAGGTTACTTACCTCTTCTGACGATTGGTCGCAGATTCCCCATTTGGCACCAAATGCTTGTGTATGTAAACACGTAGTGCAATCGGAATATTCTAAAACAAAACGGTATAATCCACAATTTCACGAGGTAGTTCATTTCGCTGCTTGGAAGATCCTCAGTTGTCATGTACATCTGAAAGGCATTCGCGTAGGTCACAGGAGCAAATTGTATGCTCGACACCAAGTCAGGGAAGAACCAGGACGGCGAGATATCGCTTGATAATTCGTGATGGGGCCAACACAACTTCTTTGTTAGCTGAGTTGTAGTAGCCGGTGATGAACATCAACAGTACATGGACAACGAAGATCGACTCGTTCCATTTAAATAGATTTAGGACAATATTTTTGAGTTTCTCTACATCAGTTCTGTACTCTTTGGTTCCTGGGTGGTTGAAGTCCATGAAAGGATGAACCGAAGGGGCATTGTCTTCCGTCCTGTGCAAGTAAGAGATAGGGCTAAATAACCCATATCGGAAGGGGATTAGAAATGTTGTGATGGAAATACTGACGATCACCACCAACTGCCATATAGCGACGAAGCGGCAGAAGGGGTGCAAGATCCACCAGTACACGTAGTGTGTCTGCCGCGCTTGCTCCGTCTCCAGCATGTAGGTGCTAGGCCGAATGGCCCTCAAAGGCCGCGACCAACTCCACCCCACCACCTGCGCAGCACAAAAGCGCTTCAGCATTAGTACTGCTCAGCACACCTACCCATTCTCCACCCCAGCACCTGCCCAGCACAAACGCACTCAGCATTAGCACAGCTCAGCACATCCACCTATTGCACACCTCACCATCTGCGCAGCATTAACGCACTCAGCATTAGCACAGATAAGCACACTCACCCAATGCCCACCTCACCATCTGTGCAGTATAAACGCACTCAGCATTAACATAGCTCAGCACACCTACCCATTCTCCACCCCACCACCTGCCCAGCACAAACACACTCAGAATTAGCACAACTCAGCACACCCACCCCATTGCCCACCCCACCATCTACGCAGCACAAACGCCCTCGGCAAAAGTACAGGACAGCACACTCACCTATTCTCCTCACCACCACCTGCGCAGCACAAACGCAGGCTACATTAGTAGAGCTGCACTGCTAAGCACTCCTGCTCTTTGCCTACTACCACTTCTACGCAAAATGGACATATTAGAATTCGACATTTTGCTCAATTGTCATTATTTCATAATTACCTGAAGACCATCATTAATTTATTCCGCTTACTTTTCGGATTTAAATTTGCATTTTCTTTCCATTTCAAATACCCTTCAGTCTTTTACATTCTTCTACTTTAATGTGTTCGGTTTTCGTCCTTTTTTTGCATTTTTGAGTTCAAATTTCCATCTCTTATGCAAAATTTTTAGCGTTACATCCGATGTCGAGAATAACGATTCCTTTGTTATATGAATATAACAAATATTTGTTATATGAATAAACAATATATCTTGCATTAGTTTGTTTCCTAATCTCTTTAGTCTAGACAAATGTTTAGATATTGCCCCATCTTCATCCTAGCTGCTTATCTGCCAACGCTTGAAAGATTTTCCCAATTTTTCGACTCCCTTAGGTTGAAATCATTTAATGATTGTCGTAGAGGAGACAAATGTTGCCCTTTTTTCGATTTTTCTTTAAAGCATTTCCATTCGTTTTTGCGAAATTTCTTGTGAATATGCTCATCTGAAATAGCAGACTTTTCAATCAATTTTCGTAGATAACATTTGAGCTTTCGAGAACCTTTTTTGGAATTCATGTGACAAATCTGTTCTCATAAATGCCGTAGTGTATAAAATGCTTGAAATGTATAACATTTGTGAGAATTTGGAAAAATAAATAATACATAAAATATATAAAAATGACGATTTTGCTATGCAATTCAGCGTATTTAGCCCTATCCTTACAAACAATGTAAAGAAAATGTAAAGTATTTTTTAGAGAATCTTCTTATTAAATGTCTTCATTTCATGCAAAATTATGGCAAAAAACTCATATTTTGGAAAAAATACACATGACAAATACACATACACTTAAAGATCCAATATTGAAGAACAGTGTTTATTGATACGATAAATCTCTAACTTCAATATTGGGGTTGTAGGAAACACTAAAATATTTAAACTTTTACAATTTTACCTTATCATTATTAAAGATTTATGTGTGTGTGTAGCTATCCATACCTGACCGATCACTGAAGCAATAAAGTAAAGTTACAGTACGTAAATGGGAAAGTAAACAAATTTTAACGGCAACACATCTGTCCGTGTGTGAACACCAGGAACTAAAACGGCGGTTGCAGGATATTAACCAAAATAGATATTCCTTGAACCTTCTAGCTAATGACGAGACTCTTTGAATTTAAAACGGGTATTTTAGTTTTGAGGAACACATGAAATCTGAACAAATTTTTCAAAATTTGTTTCAGACTTTTTGTTTAAATTTTCTCCCAGGATAAAAGAAAAATATTTGGGGAAAAATTGCGCATGTCTCATTTTCCTTGAATTCTCTAAACGTTTGAAAAGTTCCCAAAAGTTAAATGTTTTAGCTTCTTTCTAAAACTATAATATTAGAAAAATTTAAAATCTTATTTAAGTGTGATTGTGAAATTAAAACATGAACAAATTTTCAATAACCTGAAAATCATGAATCTTCAAAAACTTTATGTAGCTAGCGCACCCGTGCGAGAAATCTCGCATGTAAAACTCCACCCTCTTCTCTATCCTTCAATTATGCTATTAAGGGGGGAGTTGTTAACAAAACGTAGTTATTTGTTTAAATAATTATCAAAGTATCTTCCCATGTACTTATTTCTCTAAGTTCAATGGATGAGTACGTATTTCTGTAAGTTCAATGGAAGAAACATCAGTTACATTTGAAGTTATCAAATAAAAATAACAAATTATAAAGTTTATGTTTGAAACAAATTTTGAATAAAGGATTATTCAGTGTTACTGACTGATTATCTTGGAATAATTCAGAGCAATTCCTTAAAAACAACATTTAAAGTAATCAGACAAACTTGCTTGACAATTAGCTTTTGCTTTCCTTAATAGTCACAACAATTTTAGAAAACCTTTTTATTTTAAGAAAGCTACGTGAAGGTGTCCATGCAAAAATACAGGATCAGGCAAGTACAACCCTAACTTTTACTTTCCCTTATACATAGGTATATACACAGTAATATGCGTGGTTTAGGGAAAGTTAAATTATGCTACGCGAACAAAATGGCAAATGTTCGGCAAAAACAAATTCTTTGCCGGGGCTTGATAATAAAAAAAGTGAATAAAATCAGTTGCTAATTAAGAAAAAAAGCCATAACAAATGGTGTAGCCAAAACCCCTGTTTTGTGGGTCATTGATAACGAAAAACCAATTGAAAGCAAAACGTCCGTCCGTCTATCCGGTGTGTGTGAACAACACTAGCGCCTAAACCAAGCTTACAATTCTTTACAAATTGCAGAAACCTCTGCCCATCTGGCCTGAATCACAACTCTGACATTTTGAAAAACTTTCTTCACAATTTGGTGGTATCTTACACGAAGACCCAACGACATTTTCAAAATTTTCTCAAAAACTGCTGCAAATTTTTTCTTTAAATTTCTTGTGAGAATAAAGTAAAACACATCTTTTAAGGTGGCACATGTCCGATATTCACGTTTAACTCTGAATTTTCCAAAATTGCAAAAGTTTGAATTTTTTTGGCGTCTTCCCACAACTACGAAATTAAAGGTAGACATTTTTTCTTCAAATAAAATTTGTTCTCAATAGTAAGTTTCTTCTTCAAGATCATATATATTTTTAAAACTATTAGCTGTTTTCGCATGCATGCAATACGATTGCAATACGTGCATTGCGTAATAATTTTAAAACATTACAAAAACAAGATTTTCTGAAAAACGGCTCCAATTTTTTTCTGTAAACTTTTGGTAAGGATAGTGCCTAATGAACTCTATGAGAAGACATAAACGTCATATTGCTCTGTTTGTTTGTTTTAACAAAGATTACAATAATGTATTTTTTATCTTTTCTCTCACGTCGTTAATATTTACATTAGCGGCAATTTGTTCACATGATTATATTTACCAGTACTATTTGATTTAAATAATGTCAGAAAATGTTTCTTGAAAACTCAAAACTGGCTCAAAATTTCGCTGTCTGTCAACACTGGCTCAAAATTCCGCCTTTTCAAAAACGCACAAGCGTCATATTCTCAAAAAGAGCTCCATTTTTTCAAACTTTTAAAATGCATGGTGCTAATTGTACTCTATAATAAGTCGCTGTTGATTTTGGGATATTTTTTGTCACATCGATGTGTCACTCTTACATTGTTAATATGCACATTTCAGGCGATTTGTAAACACTATTGTATTTGTGAGTAACTGTGCTTCAAATGACTTAATATGAAGGTTTTCGAAATCAGAAAAGATTTCTGTGAAAATGAGCTTCAATTTTCGCATTTTTAGTAGTGCTTAATCGCCATTTTCTTAAAAACGGCTTCCAAATTTTTCAAAGAAATTTGCCATTTAGGAGAAGGCTTTATTGTTCTTTAATATTCTTAATTTTTTTTACTATTAGAAAACCGAAAAATTAAGAAAATGTTAAAAAACCTAGTGTGATCGGCGATAGATAGCTGCTGGCAAGAGTATGTGTCAAGTCCGATTAGCTAACCGGGACCAAATGAAATAGAAAACTTTTACGAGAGAGTCTTTCTGTAGCACCACTAGTTGGAATATTATTTAACTTTATTACCGAACTGAGAGGTACAGCCGTGCAATTCAATCGCCTCAAATATCAGTAAATAGTTTAATTTCATACACTTTTGCAGATTCAATATGTTTCTTTATACTCTTTGTTTAGTTAGTACAAAATACACTGAATGTAAGGACATAATTGTCACTATGGTGTAATCTTTTGATTTTTCAAACCTTTCACAATTGTAATTGTCTTAAAATAAATTTGTCCTCGCTTCGTTAATACATTTATTACGGGCATTTCTTATATATTATTGCATTTGTTGGTTCAAATGCATCAAATACTTTCTTCTTAAGCTTCTCGAAAACTTGAATGATTTCTATGGAAATAAGTTTAAAATCACGGAGTTTCAAAAACGCTGAAAACATTTTCTGGAAAACCGCTCAAATTTTTTCAACAAAATTGGCATGTAAAAGCAGGTTTTAATCTATTATATATTTAAAGTCATACTTTATTCTTTCTATTAGGGAAATGAAAAAATGAAAAATTATACATGATGTTGAATAAAACTATATTTCAATATAAATATTACATAAAAGTAAAGAAAATCACGCAAGAGTATTAACGTATTCATCTTGTTAACTGAATCGGTCTGTACGTGATCTACTTTTCCTGTAGAGCAAATTCATTTTGAGAAAATTATTGATTACGAAGGGATCCGTTGCAGGACAGTAATTCTAAAATAACTATTGTAATCTGTATTGCGGCCGTGGGAACCATTGGTTTGAAAACTTCGGATTCAGAGAATCTAGAATGCAAAGCATAATGAAGGGCACATTTGAGTTAAAAGACTGTTATAGTTATTTTATTGGTTTTATAAATGTTTACGACACAAAGACACCTGCGCAATGACTACGAGTACTGTACTTGGGTCAAGTGAGGAAAAGGACGTCAACACTAACAAGAGAAAGCCGCTATGTGAGATGTCCTACTGCCCTAATATTTTTTTCATTGAATGTACATGCTCTTTTGATCTCATGGTGAAAATTTTGCTGCAGATACACATTGCAAGTCAATTAAAAAATCATCCTGAATTTGCGAATTTTCCTTTTGCTTTCGCCGGTGTAAAATGGCCAACCCTGCAAAGCAGGCGTTCCCCAGGGCGCTCGCTTGTGACCCAACACCACCGCTCGTCGCAGGCGGCGGATTTTGCTTCCATGGTCGTTTCCAGCGAGGGGCAGGCGGGGAGGCAGCTGCCCCTCCTAGCAGCTAAAACTAATAACACTAATAATAACGACAATATATGTAGCCTAAATTATTTCTAAAAGTTTTTTCCGAATTTCAGTTTTATCTGTCATTCATTTTTGTAAGAAATACGTCTTGATAAAACTTGCTTCAATCGCTCATCTTCCATCCATACTTAGTTACCTCCCCTAGAGCCCCTCCCCCAGGCAGGCATAAATAATATTTTAAAGCATTATTACAAGCATAAAGAAAATTTTAGAGCACAAAATTCAATGTTTTACATTTCAAAATACGAATTAATTTAATCTATATAAAATTAAATAATTTAAATATTTATTCTGTAAACACTACATACATTGTATTTTCTTGCATACGTTCTTTTATTAAAAACAACTCATTATTTGTAGTACATGCGAAATAGCTTGTTATATTTTGTATTTTTCTCGAAGATAGGATATAAGGTTTCTTGATGTCAATCAACAATTAAATAATGAATGTCCAATTTTCGTGATATAATTTAAAATTAAAACCAGCTGTGATTATTTCTTATGCTTTAGATATCTACAAACACTGACATCTTAAAAATGCCAATAATTATGATTTACGTACAACAGTACTCGTGAATAGTATATCCGATACTCTGGGACGCACAAGCACCTCCCCTCATTTTGTCATCGTGTGCAAAATGGGGAAAGCAAAGTGTTGTGGTTCCAAAAAGATTCTCTCCACCGCGTAGTCGTTCCGCTTTCCTGCAAGTGGTTAGGGTGTGTGTGTGTGTTGGAAGGCTGACCTGCTTCTGCAGCAGGCGGCAAACGCGGTCCCAGCGTGAGGCGTTGGGCGGCAGCACGGGGTACACGCGGTCCGGGTGATCGGGCAGTTCACACGCGTGCTGGGGGAAGCGCCGCTCCTGCCGCCTTCGGTACGCCTTGTGCTCGTCGCCGCCTCCCATCCGCCTTCCCCTGTCTGCGCTCTGAAATAGGAAACGCAATTCTTCAGTCTCTTTTGCTCGCCACCGCCTTCCCCTGCGCTTTAGAACAGGAAACGCAATTCTTCAGTCTCTCTTGCTCGTCGCCGCCTTTAAATCCTATAAATATATTTTGGAATTTTTATTTTGTATATACATTGGTCGAACGATTTAGGCTGGCATTGGCACGAGGCGTTGAACCAGACGAACAGAAAGAGTTTTTTTGTCAAACTATTTGTTTAGAATAGGGTGTTGATCGTACGTCGATTATGACTACACAACGTTTCCATATATACTTCCGAGAATATAAAGAATTTTATGAAAAGTAATAGTTCAGGCAAAAATAATGAAAAATAGTCAGGACATTTTGAGCGCTTGTAACAAAACTAAAGCAATGTGGGATATCGTAAAAAATACAACCACATCATCTCGATACCTTGTAGAGAATGTTATTTTAAAGGATAATGAAAGAGAAACGAGTAATCCGGAAAAAGTTGCCAATCTCTTCAACAAACACTTTTCCAGAATTGCGTCTGATCTCACGAAAGGACTAAAATCACAAAATTCAACATTTTACACTTCCCAACAAATTTCAGATACGATGTTTATTCCCGAAACTTCTCCCAACGAAATCCTCAGAATAGTCAGTAAACTAAAAAATAAATATTCATCTGGTTTAGATGAATTTCCGGATTGTTTATTAAAAACTTGTGCACCTGCCTTTATACATCCGTTAACTCACATTTTCAATGCTTCTTTATGTACAGGAATATTTCCAGATATTTTCAAAACAGCAAAAATTAAGCCACTTTTTAAAAAAGGGAACAAAAATGATATTCAAAATTACCGGCCAATTTCTCTTTTGTCCGTTTTCTCAAAAATATTAGAAAGGCTTTTCTACTGACGAATGGAAACATTTCTCAGGAAAAACAGAGCGTTTTCAGACTCACAACACGGTTTTAGAAAATCAAAATCTACGGAAACTGCCATTTTTTCTTTTCTCAAAGATGTTGCTTCATCAATAGATCAAAATGAAGTACCCATTGGAATATTCTTAGATCTCTCGAAAGCTTTTGACGTTATTGACCATAAGATCTTGCTCTCAAAATTACCTTCGTATGGAATCCGTGGTATTGCCCTAGATTGGATAACTTCTTACCTTAAACATCGGACTCAAAGAGTAGAAATACCATACTGGCAGGAAAGGACATTACATACTTATATTTCCAATTCTTTGCCAATTGTGCATGGGGTCCCGCAAGGTTCGATCTTAGGTCCTATTCTCTTTCTGTTATATGTAAACGATATGCCCTCGTCTATTAAAAATGGAAGAACGGTTCTGTTTGCTGATGACACGAATGTTCTTTGCAAAAAAGAAACAGTAAATAGTACAATTTCAGAAGTTTCAAATTGGTTTAATAATAACAAATTAATTGTTAACGAAAGAAAAACTGTTTCAATGCATTTTTGCATCTCAAATCGGAAATCGCATGTTCCATTGAAAATGAACAATATGCAATTAGCTGATGTTGAGGCAACAAAATTTTTAGGTCTTTCAATTCAATCAAATCTCAAATGGAATGTACATATATCAGAATTAAACACTAAATTAAGTTCATTATGCTATGCATTCAGAATTCTTTCAAATTCTGTCAGCCTTCATGCAGCTCGTTGCGTTTATTTTGCAAATGTGCATTCCCGCATGAGATATGGCATAATATTCTGGGGAAGCTCATCCTGTAGTATTCAGACCTTCAGATTGCAAAAGAAAATTATTCGAATAATGAAAAAATGCCTTCCACGTGATTCCTGCAAGCCTCTTTTCATCGAGCTGGGAATCCTACCATTGCCTTGTCTATTTATTTACGAATCTGTACTATTTGTCAAAAATGACCTACTTAACGGAGGGAACATATTTTCATGCAATATTGATATTTATAATTACAACACACGCCGTAGAAATCACGTGCATCAAGTGTCAGTATCAACAGCTCAGTACAAGAAATCAACATACAATACATGTACGTTACTTTAAAACGCATTGCCAGATGACATAAAACAATTAAAGTCGGTACACAAATTTAAGTTAAAAGTAAAATCTTTTCTGCTGCAAAACTGTTTCTATACAATTAGAGACTATACTGATCGTGAAAAGAAAAATAATGTTTAATGTAACAAAACAAAGATATATAATGAATTAGTTTATGTTTGCATTGTATACATTTAAAAAAATATTTAATACGCCTGTAACAAGTAATGTACTTCAGCTTCCGGGTCAATGACCCCCATCTCGATCAGGTTTTTGTCCAGTTTCCCTGATCCATTGAGCAAATGCTGAGATGGCCCCTTGTTTTGCTTCTAGACGTAAATGTGCTTCACTGTGCGCACGTTTTGTTGAGCACTCCTTTTGCTTGTAGTTCATTTACAGTTGAAATTGATTTTCTATAACTCGGGAAAAAACATTTTTCAAATATCTTTATTATTCTAAAATAATTATTTTCTAAATTCATTTTTTCGTTTTTTTTTTTAAATAAAATTTCTGGCCCTCAAGAAAATGTGCGCAGGTAAATTTCTTTCCCCACACGTCATATACAGTTTTTACTGTTTTTTTTTGACAAATAAACAAACAAACGTTCTTCAGGAAGTAATTTACTATAAATAGGAACAAGATTAATCCACTTGTTCGTTTCTAGGACACTGCAATAAGAGTTTTCCTTTCAAAAGTCGCACTTTTCCGTCTCACGATAACAATACTTTTTCCGACAAAGCAAAGACGAGAATATAAACATTATTAGAATTAAGATAAAACTGAAGACTTGATCGTAGTATATTCGTTTGTCAGTACAGGTGTTGTGTAATGTTTTATAGAACTTGTGGTGATGGTCAAATGACACAACTAATGCCCTATGGGTTCGTGCCTTTCAACAAAACCAACTTTTCTGTTTGCCCAATCAGAAAAGCTTTGTTCAGCGTAAAACATTTATCCGCATGTACATTTTATTTATTTTTTTACGTCAAAGGCAGTTAAAAATGTGTGAGGGGAAGTAGAGAATTCTGTACAATTTTTCATAATTCTGAAATTCCTACCCTAACCCACATACTAATTGAATTCTGAACACAGAAAGATATAAACTTTTTTAGCAAGACTTTTTAACAAAATATTCGCTCCCATAAAATAAAATACAAGATGTGATCAATAAAAAACCGGACTCATTTTATAACTTGTTTATTTCGATAGATACAACGATTTCGAATTTGTCGCCCTCAAACTAGTTGCCTTCGCTCACGACACATCTTTCCCAACGTTTGTTCCAGCTCCCGAACCTCGCCTGGGCAGCCGCCATTGGGATTCTCTTCAGGTCCGACGTACAATTGGTTTTGATGCCCAAAATTAGACTCGAATCGGCGCCCTTTCAAGGTTGATTTCAGGGCTGATTTTCGTCATCGGTTTTAATGGTTTTAAGAAAATCTGGTTCGGCGTTGAATCGATCCAGGAGCTTCTGACAAATGTTCACACGTGTTGTCTTTGTTCACCAGTCAGCTCTCGCGGGATGAATTTTGACGCGACGCGCGACATGCCCAAAATTTTTGACAAAATGGTCTGACAGAATCCTAAACTAATGTTCACATCATCGGCTATCTCCCTAATAGTTAAACGGCGATTTCCCCGCATCAGATAACTCACCTAATTTGACGTGGTTGGGGTCTGTTGATGTGTAGAGCGAGCCGTTCGCAATTCGTCCTTCTGTCGAAGTTCTGCCGCTCTGAAGCGACTATATCAATCACAACACTGGCTTCAACTCGTACCTTCATCCCCATAGGCTTGTTGAATCATTTCGAAGGTTTCCGTAGCAGTTTTGTCGACGTTTGAAATAAAATTTCACGCACACACGCTGTTCCTCCTACTCCTTCATTCTTGCCGTTGTACGAGGTGACGAACAGGTTCACGCAAGTACCGCAGTTGCTGCTTAACGGCTCAACCTACACAAACGCGACAGCTGCCGTTTTACTTGTCAAATGTGTCCCTGAATGGCGCAACTTTTCTCGTTTAGATCCGTTGAACGGTTTGCACGCAAGAAAATCAGTCCCGTCTTTTATTGATCACACCTTGTATATTTTAAAGGGTAATTCAGCTATATATTTAGGCTCATACTTTATCATATTCTTTGCGAAAGAATATACTTCCTCCGGGAAAACATGAAGAATGATAACTTGAAAACCTATATTTCCCATTGAATTTAGAAGATGTGATCAGAGTATATTTATGTCCAGAAGAAAAACAAGGTGCCATCTCAGCATTTGCTCAAAGGATCAGGGTAAGTGGACGAAAAACCGGATCGAGTTGGAGTTAGTGACCTACAAGCTGAGGTACAATAATTGTTACAAATTGTTTAGAATTATACACCCCAAAGAGAAAAATACATTGAATATTATTGTTAAAATTAATATTCCATTTCTTTTTGAAGCTCGGTTAATTAATAAATGCAGCAGAAAAGATTTACTTGTGTGGCGTCTCGACATATCATTGTTAATGGTAATATGCAATTGCAAAAGCATTTGCAAAGTTATTTGGATAGATTTGGACAACGATTTACTTATGTTAGATTAATAAATAAACCTTGTGTTTATTATTTCATCATTCACTTTCATTCGTTTTTACATTCATCATTTACTTTCTACTGACATATATCTAAAGATAATACAAGTTTCCTATCTTTCTGTTCATCTTTACTACCAAATAAAAGTTAGAAAAAACACGACATACGTTTCAAAATGTACAGAATTCTGCTAAATCCATAACAGATTAAATTCATTGAGCTTGCTACGTGAATGCAATGAATCGTGTCTGTCATTCACTCGATGACGGCATGTTCCGCCTCGGCATCACGGGACGTACGCTCGGCGGTTGACGTGTGAGAGCGAGGTAGAAAAGAAGGAGAAAGGCGAAATTATGAGCGCAGACAAGATCAGACGAACCTCCCAATAAAAGCCAAACTAGTGGTGCTACAGAATGATACAGACTTTCCCCATATTAGTTATCAATTTCTTTCGGTCTCGGCTAGTTTTTCGGATGTGCCACCTACTCGTGCCTGCTGCCATCTATCACCGCCCAAAGAACTTTTTTTTGACATTTTCTTAATTTTTCGGTTTCCTTATGCTAAGGGTTTGTTTTTGTAATTGTTTTTTGTATTTTTTTTAATTAACATATTGCACGCAATGTTGCGCGAAAACCACTGAATTTTTTTAAAAAAAGGTACATGACCATAATGAAAGTACTTACTAAGAAAAACAACATTTATTTGAAGAAAGAATCTTGAATTTTGTAGTTGTTGGAAGAGGCCAAAAAAATTCAATATTTTTCAATTTTCGAAAATCCAGAGGTAACCGTGAAATTAGGACCTATGGCGCGTTTATAAGTGCATTTTACTCTACTCTTACAAGAAACTTTAAAAAAAAAATGGAGCCGTTTTTGAGAAAATTTTTAAAATGTCCAGGAGGCTTCTTGTAAAGTACTCCCAAATTTTGAAGAATCGTTTTCAAAATCTCAAAGCTTCGACTCGAACCAGATCGACCGGGGAATATCCATTTTGGAAGAAATCGTACTTATGGTTGAGGCGCTAGCAGTGTTCACGGACGGACGGACAGACGGACGGGACGTTTTCCTTTCAATTGGTTTTTCGGTATCAAGGACCTACAAAAGAGGGATTCTGGCTACACCACGTGATAGGCGATTTGTCTCTTAATTTAGCAACTGGATTTATCCAGTTTTTCGTTATCAGGACCCGGCAACAAACTTTTTTCGCGTAGCATTACATAATTTTCCCTCCGTATATACATACGTACGTATACGGGAAAGTAAAAATTTAGGAAACTTAGAATGAGCGAGTGTAAGAATGTAATTAATCAACGATAAAATGTACATTTTGATGCATACGAGAATAAACTGTGAACTTACTCGCTTTCTCACTACGTAAACTGATTCACCAAGAAATACATTACATTGTTGGAATAGGGACACAACGTTTCATTAAATTAAAGCAGTGTAATTTAAGTTGAAAATCTGGGCTCTTTTCCTCCACTATGGGAAAAAATGCTAACGTGAAAAAATATCTCTGAATATGTTGCATTAATTTTCTGTGAAAATGTTTGTTCAACAATTTATTTTTTAACTTATTCTTTCTGACAATCAAATATGCCCAATATTTAGTATTTATTCTACTTACCAATATTACAATGATATGAATTGGCTTTCTTCGTCTTTTTATTTCCTTGAGACTTGAATCAGTTACTCAGTATTGTATGTCGATATGCATTACACAAAGTGTTGATTTATATATTTACGATGTCTAAAGACTGTCTCTTTGTCACGAGAATAGGTTTTTCTCTCACAACTGTATTATTTCACCCTGTCCAAAATATTCAATGAACTGAAAATGCGAAACTTATTTCAAATGACAATCGCATTCTAACTATTTGTAGCAACCACGAAGCAAGGCCGTATAGAATAGAAGGCATGCTCCTGCGCCGAATGACGTCACGAAGGGTGGCTGCCAGGAAGTGCAAGCTGTCCACGTTTTAAACAGAGATCTATTTCTTAAAATCGTGCGGAAACCCATACTTGTTTAAAATAACACGAGGAAACATTAAGCCTTTTTGACCCTCTAGGAATTTATTTTAGAGAGTTATTTGTATTAAGGCATTCCGATATTGTACACTTTTCGTACATGTAAATTAACATATTGAGAAGGCTTAAACGTTTGTACATACTACCTTATTTATAATATTAAATTTTGGAGGATTCATAAAACAATTTTGCTGCCATAATTGATGCTCATAAGAAATTAAGTACCTTCATGATAATTCTATTTATATTTTTCCTGCTCTATTTCTTTCCAGTTGTGTACTTTAATTTGATATGGAAGTTAGTAGTACAGCTAGTAGAATGCATTATCAGATATTTCTATGATGGCCATATAAGTAATTATTAATAATATTTGTTAATATTGTAAGGAACAGTAAAATATTCATAGGTAAATTAATAAAATTCAAGCTGCTCAAAAATAAGAAGAGGAAGGATGAAAAGTAATATTTTATTCAGAAGATACTCCAGCAAATTATGTAAGACCGTATGAGATGTTTGGCACTCCCCAATATCTCGCACGCATCCCGGAGCATTGGCACTCCCCAATATCTCGCACGCATAATAGAAGATTTTCTTAGTGAACGCACTTTTTCAGTGCGACTTCCTGGTGCACCCTCAACACCATACCCCATCAAAGCAGGAGTTCCGCAGGGTTCAAGCCTCTTCCAACCTTATTGAATATCTACATAGCTGACGTACCCACCACACCATCAACATCCATTGCCACTTTTGCAGATGACACAGCAATCTACTCCACAAACCGAGACATAGAAACAGCAATAGAGGATCTGCAAAACCATCTCACTATATTATCCGATTGGGCACAGAAATGGCACATTCTGATAAACGCAAGCAAGAGCCAAGGCAAAATATTCACTCTTCGAAGACCACTTCACCCACCCACACTCACAAATCAAAACCAAATAATACCATGGATTCCTGCGAACGCCACGGCAAAATACCTTGGAGTATTACTCGACAGACGACTCACATGGAGACCCAATATCATGCATAGAATAGCACTAGCCACCAAGCGAACACATCAATTATATCGCCTACTCAAAAAATCATCCCCACTCTAACTACACACATCCATTCATCTTTACCAAACAATGATACGACCTATATTAAGTTATGCATCTCCTGTCTGAGCCGCAGCATCCAAAAAAATATTCAGAAAATCCAAACATTCCAAAATAAATTCCTAAAAATAATCACAAAAGCACCCTGGTTCATTCCAAACTCTCAAAACCGTCAAGAACTCGGTATCACACCTATCACTGTACATTTTCCCTTCTATCCGCAAAATTCTATAACAAAATTTCTCGAATACCTTCAGCTATCCATTTCAAACTTGGCAAACAGAACCCTCATCGTAAACGATTGAAAAGAATATTACCCAGAGAATTTTTTGACCCTCCTTAAGTAGACTGGAAGAGATTAGCCTTTCCGTATAATATACAATGCTTCTGAAAATGTAATAATCACGAAAAAAAAGGAAATATCTTGCAAAAAAATACAAAAACAAGATTTTCTCAAAATTGGCTCCAAATTTTCTCTTTAACCTTTGGTAAGGATATTGCCTACTGTACTCTATGATATGACAAATGCTAAATTGCTCTATTCTTTTGTTTTTTCAAAAATTGCAAAAATGTAATTTTTCGGACTTGCCTCTCCTGTCGTTAATATTTATACTAGCGGCGATTTATTGAAGTTATTGTAATATTGTTTTGTTTGCAATATCTTATGTTACTTTGTAGTAAATGATTCATAAATTATCAATAAAATTCTTAATTTGTTGAAAATATGAATTGTTTTATTCACATCGTTTAGCAATATAGTATTAAATGTAGCAATACGGCTAATCACATAATATACGCAAACAGCACGTATTACTCGCGCAACTTTTCTTGAAAGACGATTTGAAGAAATGCTGTTAGAGCGAGGGTATTAGTTACAAAATCAGCCACTAGATTTTATGAAGCAATGCCAATGTGTGCAGTATCAGTCATGCGTTTGCAACTTTCTCAATAATTTGAGTTCTAACTTCTTTAGAAGTTTGAGGTATCTCCTGTGACGGATCTTCACCTTCTTCAGTAATTTCTTTAGATTTTTTTGGAGAAAATCATGGACAAAAGTTCTCGTCATTAACAGAATATAGTTTCCATTTGAACCAGTTTTTTTATTTATTCAAGCTTGGACATTGGCCCTCTGCCGCCGCATAAGATAAATAAATTAGTAGTAGATATATACATATTTGAACCAGTGAAGATTTGTTTGGAGTGTCGTCAGTGCTCGCTGCCAGTTTTTGACTTCAACAGTATTATGACAAAGAGGTCAAGAAAAGTTATTTAGCGATTAATACTTTCTCGCCCGTACTTTCACGCAAAATTACGCAAAAATACTCACATTTTCGAAAAATTGTACATGACATTATTTCAAAATTGTCACTAACGAACAGATTACATTAGGAAACTAGTGGTGCTACAGAATGGCACAGACTTTCCCGTATTAGTTTTCTATTTTCCTGGGTCTTCGCTAGCTATTCGGAATTGCCACATACTCTTTCTTGCCAGCTACCATCTATCATCGCCAAGATTTTATTTTTTTGTCATTTTCTTAATTTTTCGGCTTCCTACTGGTAGAACAGAAACATTAATTTTACAATATTAAAAAACACAAAGAACTAGCCGTAAATGGCAATTTTCTTTTAAAAATTATGTGCCGTTTAAGAGAAAATGGCGTTTTAGCACTACTAAAAATGCGAAATTTGAAGCTCATTTTCACAGAAAATTTTTGAGTTTTCAAAATACTTTATTTGAAGTTATTTGAAGCACTTACACTCACAAATATAATCATCTTCACAAATTGAAGATAATGTGCATATTAAAGATGTGAGAGATCTTTCAAAAAATTTACATTTATATAATTTTTGAAAAAAACAAAAAAAACTCAAAATATTTTTCACGCTATTGTAATGAAGTAATTAGCACTATCCGTTACAAAAGTTTCAAGAAAAAAAATTGCAGATATATACGAGAAAATGACGTTTGAGCATTTCAGAAAATGCCGAAATTTGAGCTACTTTTCATAGAAAACGGTAGAGTTTTGGAAAAACTTTACTTGACATTATTTAAAGCATATATACTCGTAAATATAATAATGTAAAAAAATCACCGATAATGTAAATATTAACGACGTGAGAGACAAGTAACAAAACTTACATTTTTGTAATTTTTGAAAAAACCAACCGATAGACCAATATGGCTTTTATGTTATCTGATAGAGTATATTTACCACTATCCCTACCAAAAGTTTAAAGAAAAGATTTGGAGCCCTTTTTTAGAAAATCTTGTTTTTGTAATTTTTTAAAATTGTACATATTGCTTGCAATATTGCGGGAAAAATACTAAAATATTTTAAAAAATATAGATGACAAAGAACTCACTATGAAGAAAAAATTTTATATGAAGGAAAAACCTCTATCTTCAATTTTATAGTCGGAGAAAGACGCCGAAAAAATTTCAAACTTTCACAATTTCCGGAAATTCAGAGTTATCCATGAAAATCGGAACTATGCCATATTAATAAGTGTATTTTACTCCATTCAAGAAATTTAAAGAAAAAATTTTGAGCCGTTTTTCAGAAAATTTTGAAAATCCCCGGGGGGCTTCCTATAAAGTACCTCCAAATTTTGAAGAATCTTTTTCAAAATCTCAAAGCTTTGACTACAAGCAGATCGATTGGGGAATATCCATTTTGGAAGAAATTGTACGTATGGTTTAGGCGCTAGCAGTGTTCACAGACGGACACACGGACAGACGGACGGACGGACGGACGGACGGACGGACGGACGGACGGACAAACGGACGTTTTCCTTTCAATTGGTTTTTTGGTATCAAGGACCCACAAAAGAGGGTTTCTGGCTACAGCACGTGTTAGAGGATTTTTTTCTGAATTTAGCAACTGGTTTTATCCACTTTTTTCTTTTCACGGCCCGGCCAATAATTTTTTTCCGCCGAAAATTTGCTATTTTTTCGCGGAGCATTACATAACTTTCCCTATACTATGTATATCACTCCGTGTATACGTACGTATACGGGAAAGTAAAACTGGGTGCCGGAACAGGTCACATGACCTAAACCCTGTTGGAAAGAAGAAGAAGCAAACCAAGAAATACATTTGATTGTTGGAATAGGGACACAACGTTTCATTAAATTAAAGCAGTGTAATTTAAGTTGAAAATCTGGGATCTTTTCGTCCACTGTGGGAAAAAATGCTAACATGAAAAAATATCTCTGAATATGTTGCATTAATTTTCTGTGAAAATGTTTGTTCAACAATTTATTTTTTAACTTATTCTTTCTGACAATCAAATATGCGCAATATTTAGTATTTATTCTACTTACCAATATTACAATGATATGAATTGGCTTTCTTCGTTCTTTTTATTTCCTTGAGACTTCAATCAGTTACTGAGTATTGTAACGTCGATATACAATTCACAAAGTAGTCATTTATGTATTTACGATGTCTAAAGACTGTCTCTTTGTCACGAGAATAGCTTTTTCTCTCACAACTGTATTATTTCACCCTGTCCAAAATATTCAATGAACTGAAAATGCAAAACTTATTTCAAATGACAATCGCATTCTAATTATTTGTAGCAACCACGAAGTCATTAAGTGGACTTAACTCTAGTGGTGGGGGTATGCGTGAAAAGCGTCGTCAGTCGGTAGTCATTCATTCTTCATTAAATTCACGGGATAAATCAGCGGAATTTTTCAGAGGGTAAATGTACAAACGTGTTTTCACTTTTTAGGCCAATAACAACGCGCAAACACGTACTTGACCAACGTTCTTTATACTTAAATGTGTTTCTGTAAGTGTAGATGGCGGTGAAGTGACATACGAATTTGTTTACTATTGGTCGATAATACATTGAAGGTTCTTCTGTTGACCGCATGATGTCGGTGCAGTACATGTGTGTCTGATTAGGTGCTAACATATTTCCCCATCATGCTTCCAGGACCGGCGTTGAATCTCATTCTTACAAACATCGTGATAACAACACGTTTATTTTAGCCTAGCGTGTTAGTCAACTGTGTTTCAAACGATTCGTATCAAGGTATTGCATTAAAAATGTACGGAGCTATGAATGCGATGTATTAGTAGCTCTATGTTTTACATAATTTAGTATTTTCAGTTAAATCGCGGTCCCAAATTTAAAATATGTATAAGGTTGTCACATAAAACGTGAAGATAATTTTGTAACTGTGTATATTATCAGTACTGCTGTATTACTAGGAATGCTTTCTAGTCTCTTGCAGTTTAAAAATCTACAGGAAGATTAACGTCACAAAATAAAAGTAAACATTTATGTTAGACAAACAGTTTGCAGTAACGTTTTAAGAACTAGTGGTGTGACAACAGCGCATACTTTCCCGCGTCATTAGAAACAGTTACGTCATATTGAAATATTGCATTTTCTGCGCTACTAACCGCTTAGCTATTATTTCAAAACGTCCAATTCAACCTAGAAGCGAGCAACTCACTGTTTCCATTGCAGTGTTGTCAAAAATATGTGAATTCGCTTGGCTAATAATGTTAATACAGTAGATAGAATATAAGCAATTGACATCTAAATAATTACGGGCAGATGTACGGACGAACAGACATTTTACCGTCATTCGATGTTTGGGTATCAAGGGTCCACAAAACATGAATTCTGTCTACATCACGTGTTTGAGGATTTGGTTTCTAAATTTAGCAACTGTATTTATCCACCTTTTTCTTTACCAAGGCTCTGTAATATGGGTTTTTCTGCTGAAAATGCGCTGTTTTTTTTTGTTCAGCATTACATAACTTTCTCTCTATTCTGTAGCGAAAAAGTAAAAAGTGTGCAGCCTATTGCAGACAGTGAGTATTCTATTGCAGGTAAGAAACAGAATTTTAAATGGAATAGAAAAACTTTTGGGAGGTTTTCTCCAATCAAATAAGCAAATATAGAATAAATTTTAACTAGCCTATTTAAATTGAAGTATTTTAAAACTTTTTTCTGATTGCTGAAGTTACAGAAGAAACAAATTCTTATCTTTTTTGGTCTCGCTTTGTTATGGAACATTGCTTCGTGCTACAAGTAGACACGACTTTTTCTCAAAATCCCGAATAACAATATCCGGTTTGTTTGCTGCTATCGTGTGATCCGTTTGAATTTTTTGGTCGTACAATACACAATCCAACCGATGTCACCGGTTTTGGTGAGTGTTCGTACCACTTGGGGCATGTGTTTGGAACTTCGAGGGCGGTACAGATCTGCTAGTGGAGGTAACTACACACCTTTCGTGTCTTTTTAAGTATTCGGTCTTTGCTAGAATTAGACAAGCTGAGACAATATGATCAATGATTTCTACTTGTTCCCTGTAAATGCGGCATTTGGTCATCTTGGGAAATTTTGAGAACCGCTTTATCATTATGTCGTGTTCTCAAGGCCTGATCTTGGACAGCTATTACGAGTATACTTAGTAATTACCTCTTTTCTAGTTTTATTTTTAATTTGTATTTTACGACAAAGCAGTTAAAAATTGTGAGTGAGGTGCGTTTTGGGCTTATCTTTGAAGTTATTAATATTGTTTTTTACTGTATGTAATATGAGAACATGAAATGAATTGCTGTACTTGGTGACAATATGGAAACTCTAAATTCTCCGCTAACGCAATCAACTATGTAATTTCGTAAGTGTGGTGTGGCACTGACGTTGTCTTTAAGAGATAACTGATAATAAATGAAACTCAAATCTAATTAAGCGCAAATGGTTTCTTTGTGAGGCTGTTTCATAGAACTGTTTCAAAAATAAAACGTCGTTTATTGGTATTCTGTACATGGAAGTGACTATTTCCATCTGCATAAAGCCCGAATGTGCATATCATTTCCTCATTCTTGTGTACGTAAAAACATACCATCAATGAAACATACAAGAATTCCTTCTGAAACGTGAAGTGTCAAAGACCGTCGAGGTGACCTTGGGAGAAATTCTACATAACATTTTGGGGGTATTTTACATGATGCCCCGGGGTCATTTTCAATTTTTTCAAAAAATGGCCCTATCTTGTTTGATTCATTTTGTTGATGGATAGTGCGAATGCTGATTAAGAGAATAGTGTAGGTCTAATGTTAGTTGAAAACTCTTATTTTTCCAAAATTGCGAAAGTTCAAACTATTTTCGGCGTCTTTCTTCAACTACAATATGAAGATAGAGATTTTTCCCTGAATAAAATCTGTTCCTCAAAGATCGATTTAGAAATAAGGCCATGTACAGTTTTTCAAACATTTTAGTACTTTTGTGTAATTTTGCGTAAAAGTACGGGCGAGAAAGTACGTCCTGTTTTAGAACCACTAGTTACACTGTCAGAAATTACGTTAAATTTAATGTAGTTTAATACACTATTTTACATTAAATTTCATGTACCATGTACATTAAAACGATATTAATGTACAAGTACATTGAATTTAATGTGTAAATTAAAATCAATATAAATTTCATGTATTCCAGTAAATGAAATTTAATGTACCGTGTACGTTAAAACGAAATTAATGTGTCTGTGCATTAAAATTAATGTTAAAATTAAAATCAATGTAGATTTAATGTAGGACCACATTAAACTTAATGTACCTTGAAAATTAAACCGAGATTAATGTGATATTCATTAAATTTTATGTTTAAATTAATAACAATGTAGCTTTAATATACGTCAGTACATACAACAACTGATCATATACAGCAGTACATACCTTTCCCTACATTAAAGAGATATTAATATAATTCGACATTAAATTTAATGTTTAAATTAAAATTCACGGAGATTTGATAAATAATTATGGAATGTATGGAACATAGATACTGTTTAAAAACTTATAAATATTTTCCTCCGCTATTTGAACTTACGCATAATAAATTAAAAATATTTTTCAACATGTATAATAACATAGCAAGGTAATTTTATAGTTAACAATTTCTTCAAATTCACCGGAAAAATTTAAATATTTTCTAAGAATTGTCAATGCAAAAATGTCAAAATTTAGTATTCTTTACGGCTCCGAAACATATTTCCGACAATTATATATAATATAATTCCGTAGACGTAATATATATTAAATATATAACACGTCTAAAGAAATATTTTCCATAGATTTAAAGAATATGTTGTATATCACAGCGGGCAATATATCACGCCTAAGAACCTGTCGAAACAACTGGATGTCGCTATAGCTCAGTGGTTAGAGCAAATGCTCGTCATCCAGCTGTCCCGGGTTCGGACCCCGGTCGGGGTGACTATTCGTTGAACAAATTTAATTTTAAAAATACATTTGTTACTCAGTAACAAGGTCACAGTAAATGGCCGCCGGTTGTGGAACCCTGTTCTAGACCAATCTTTTTCATAGTTCTCAAATTCACTTATCACACCAGGATGAATTCTCTAAAATGTAAAGAAATTACCAATGTCGTAATAAAAAGAATGACTAAGTGAAAGTTGCAGTCTTTTGTACATCATTCTGTGCATTTAGAATTTATAATATTACTCATTATTAGCTTCAAGTGTGCTTTAAAATTTGTGGTCGTATTGTAGGAACCACTTATTGTCTTTGTGGCAGACTTACAAATTTCACATGACACCCTTTTGCACCAAACTCTTCAATAATAGTGAAATATGTTCAATTCGGAATCGGATGTTTTAATTGTTTATCAGTATCCACACTAACTATATCGTAAGATTGGTTGTTTAAACGGCGCAAGCACAAGCTTTTAACCAGTGCGCCCAATTCTCTTCCAGACAGTAATGCATAATGTGATAAAATAATGTAACATTTGTGTGGTGGTCACCAAAATGCTTTAATCGATATCTTGAAATACCTCCAGAAATAAATTGTCTTCATTCAACTTACTAGCTTCAAAATATCAAAAATTCGTGTTATCGACCTTCCTGCTTTCTACATTTGCCTGCATATTGAATTTCAAATTTTCAACGGTGGACGGGTGGTAAAATGTATATTTTTATTTCGAAAATATAAAATAATATCAGAAAGCATTTTCGATACAAATACAAAAAACCTAATCAAATATGTCTTTTCAATGCAAAATACAAATAACAAAAGTATCGAAAATACGTATTTTAAACACATGTATTTTCAGTACTGCCCAACTCGGATTAGAGCAATATAGATATTTAAGACTATGAATCAAAGTAGATTAAGAGGTAGATTTTTGAAATGTTCTTTAATAAAAAACATAAATGTATTCCGAATGACGAGAAAGACTTTTCTATTGTTACCATCAATTACAAAATAATTAACATTTTATAAAGCTATCATTTTATATATTTGCTCATTTTACACGCTTGGTGGTGATTTTTTCATTACGTCATCTTATTTATATTTTAATTTTTTCGTATTTCTTTCTACAATATATTTTTTGTGCTTTTTCACTGTAGGTTTGTAATATATAAATATTTTTCAGTAACACTTACTTTTTGCACACAGACATACACATATTGTAACGTATCGTTAGTATAGTACCTCACAAATCATAAAATAAGAAGGATTGCTAAGGGACAGGAGTCCTTCCCGCAAATGCACTCGGGGTACTAACTAACCGAACGAAAAAAAACACATGTATCTAATTTTAACAAACACAAATCAGCCATGCATTTATTAATCACGAAAATTTACACTGCTATTCACTTCTTATACATGTATTACACTAGTCTTATGCTAAACCTACGATGCACTTGCTATCTTCATCAACTGTTCAACTGCCATTTGCTGGTTGATTCCGTTTAATGTAATGGCGCCTACACCTATTCCATAATCAGTAGCCCCGTTATTGCTCCCTCTGTGCTAATTCCCCTCCCACGAGGATATTCCCCCCTTTTATTTCCCTTCCCACTGCTCCACTCGCTGGTGAGTACTACCTGCAAGTAACCGTCCGCTTTCCATGTTGCTCGCCGCTCGGCCGCAAGGAAGCCATCTAAAGCTAGCAGCGCCCAGAAACCAATCTCAACCAAACTACATCCAAAATTTTAGGCTAATTTTAGGCTAATTAAGTGCTCTATTCCCGAATTTTAGGCTCCTCTGGATTTCCGAAAATCGTGGGCGCTGCTAGCTTTAGTCTAAAGCTAGCAGCGCCCACCCAGAATCTATCTCAAAATCAATTGTAAAATCTGAAACCCCTCCCAAAATTTAAGAATAATTTTAGGCTCTTGGAAAAAAATTATCCCCGCCGTTCAAATTCCAAAAATCAGGGCTGTACAAAACGAAACAATTAACATTGGTTCTTACGGGTGAAATAACACCAAAATCAAAAAACCGTAGGAAAAATCTGAAACCCCTCCCAAAAGTAAGAATAATTTTAGGCTCTTGGAAAAAAATCATCCCCGCCTTCAAATTCCAAAAATCAGGGCTATACAAAGTGAAACAATTAACATTGATTCTTATGGGCGAAATAACACCAAAATCAAAAAACCTTAGGAAAAATCTGAAACCACTCCCAAAAGTTAAGAATAATTTTAGGCTCTTGGAAAAAAAATCAATCCCCGCCTTCAAATTCCAAAAATCAGGGGTGTACAAAACGAAACAATTAACATTGGTTCTTATGGGTGAAATAACACCAAAATCAAAAAACCTTAGGAAAAATCTGAAACCCCTCCCAAAAGTTAAGAATAATTTTAGGCTCTTGGAAAAAAATCAACCCAACCATCAAATTCCAAAAATCAGGGCTGTACAGAGCGAAACAATTTACATTGGTTCTTACGGGTGAAATAACACCAAAATCAAAAAACCTTAGGAAAAATCTGAAACCCCTCCCAAAAGTTAAGAATAATTTTAGGCTCTTGGAAAAAAATTATCCCCGCCTTCATATCCTAAAAATCAGGGCTGTACAAAGGGAAACAACTAACATTGGTTCTTACTGGTGAATAGGGCTATGTTGTATTCCTAACGAGAATTTTCCATTTTGTGGAAAGGGAAGAGAGGAGACCAAAATTATTTGTGGGTATAATAGTATTTCCTATAATGTGTGGAATATGAAGTTCAATTTTCAGAATCTAAGTCGTTGTAGTTCAGGTGTTATAAGAACTCAAATATTGAATATCGGAAAAAAGTGGGTGTGTTTCGATTAATATTGTATTTTTTTTTCAATTAGAACGGTTCTAGCCCAAAATTATTTGAGATTGGCATATTGATATGTAATGTATGAGCAATTGCTAATAACATTACCCATTTGAATTAGTAAAGTAGTTCAGAGATTATTTCGTGAGAAATGAAAAATTAATCGAAAGGTATGTTGTAGTTCTCATGAGAACCTTCCCATTTTTTGGAAAAAGAAAAGAGAAAACCAAAATTATTTGTGGGTATAATACTATTCCCTATATTATGTGGAATATGACGTTCAATTTTCAGAAAACTAAGTCGTTGTAGTTTAGGTGTTATAAGAACTCAAATATTGAATATCGAAAAAAGTGCGGTGTGTTTTGATTAATATTCTATTTTTTTTTCAGTCAGACCGGTTCTAGCCCAAAATTATTTGAGATTGGCATATTGATAGGTAATGCATGAGCAATTGTGAATCAGTTCCTCATTTGAATTATTAAAGTATTTCAGAAACAATTTTGTGAGGAATGAAAAATTAGTTAAAAGTAATACTGTATTTCTCACGAGAATTTTCCACTTTCCGCGCCCTCTCGATGACCTTGGAGAGCGGTTGCGGCCGGCAGTCGTGCAGCCGTCCGCTGCTGCTTCGTTCCGAGATTCTTGCTCTTCGTGATTCACCCACCGCGTTGCGCTATTGTCACTCTCTGCATGCACAGGGGTGGGAAACGGCCACAATGTTATTGAGTAGCATACCTGCAACTATTTTCCGGCGCTCTGATACCCTCAGTCCATCCGCGTAATGTTAGCACATTTCTCGGCGCGGATAAAGTTCCAGTGACTTTCGCCCAGCTGGGCACACTTTGTGGTCTTCCCCCCCCAAATTATGGGAGTTCCATGCTGCACACTGTGTTATGGGGGCGCGAACACTAAATTCGCGCGTCCCACTTTAAAAAATTAATTAATAATTAGAGGACCCATGCGCCTCTACGCAGGGAGCCCCCTCGTCCGTTGCGCGCTTCTGCCACGCCGCCGCCGCCAACGAACGACGTCGACGACGCTGTCGCCGGCGCGCTGCCGCCGCCACCACCACCACCACTAACACCCACACCGTCGCCGCCCCTCTCTCTCCCACCGCCCGCCCACCCGGCTGGCCCTCCTTCCCTCGCCCGGAGAAATCTCGGGGCGCCGTGACAGTTGAGGCGTGCCGGCGGGGAGAGCATGGGCGAGGAGGCGGTGGAAGTGACAGACAGGCAGCCTATCGCTGAAACACGGGAGGTGCTCAAAAAGCCCATGAACTTTTGCCGTCAGCGAAGGGCATTTTTGTGTGTGCATTAGACCCCCTATTAGACAGATGTGTAAAGAGGAGCAGTTGTATATGAGCGTAGTCAGTGCCCTCTGGAATACAAAGCTGGCGACGAACAGCCTCTTGCCAATGACGTCACGATCAGTAGGCCACCAGCCCGCCGCGGGGCCTACGATCTATGCTGAAATTAATAATAGCAAGAGCATTTCACAATATTTCTCCCTGCACTTCATTTTACACCAACAGATTTTGGTAACGAAAATCGATTTACATTTTTAGAAATACGTTGCTTTTATTTCAGGAAAATGTTTCTTTGAAAGAACAAAAATAAAACTTTTCCTACAAATATCAACAAAATTAGAATCGGAAGTTAATAAAAATACACTTTGATAAATTTTAGGAATAGTAATTTATTTTTGCAGAAAATCATATCACATTTACATATATTACTCAATACACATTTTGTGTAACACAAACAAAATATTTGAGTAGTCTTCTCAATGCATATGCATTCTATTTCTACATTAATACACATAAAAATTAGTTTTACAGAATAGACGATTTAAATATTTTGGGAAAGAAAAGATACAGATAGCAGAATCATGCTGCATGCTAGATTTTGAGTTGACATATCCAGAGGCGTATCTACGGTATGGCAGACATGGCACGTGCCATGGCGCCACTCCAAGGGGCGCTAATTCAGAGTATACCCGCTAAAACAAATCGCAACAACCCTAATTTTGAAGCATCGTGGCAGGGCGCAATAATTAGAGCTTACCACGGGCGCCTGAACACCTAGATACGCCTCTGGACATATCACGTAACAATTATGTATATATTAAAACATTATAAGACATCCCACATAACGTAATATTCGAAGCTCTGAACGAAAAACTTGATAAGGAAAAATTCATTTAAAATACCGAATGAGGAGATCCTGCTAGCAATTAGATTAATGTTAAATAACAAATTCTTCATGTTCAATGATTCATGTTACATAACAAAAACAGGGGACTCAAATACTGGGACCCATGAGTGATCTCTTTTCTGAATCGGTCATGCAGCAGACACAGTATCTTAAGTCAACATTAAGTAATATTTTGTGCTAGATATGTGGATGATACGTTATTATTTGTTGATGAGGACAAAGCTTGAAACCATTTTTCAACATTCAATAACTATCACCAAAACTATCACTATCATTATCACCGTTTGCAAGTGTAAAGTATTTTTTAAATACCTACCCCTTGAGTTATTGTTGGGTATGAAAGTTGTCCTCTCTGCAAATAACTCTGATCCAGGCACGCTCTTTGGGAAAGCCGAACACTAAGAGCAGGGGCAATTTCGGAAGTTGCCTTACAATTGGGCACACAACACTTGAAAGTTATTGTGATGAGCTGTAAATGAAACAATGAGGGTTTGAATAGTTCCGAATTTGTTAACATCTGTTAACTGTGTAATCACGTAAGTCCCTAAACACTGTATGATCAATATGCACAATAACCTAAAAGATTCTTAACACCTTTTTACAAATTGAAGCACAATATACCATTTGCTTATATTTGCCTTAATTTTAGATCTAAGACGTAAAGTGAACTTAATCAGAAACTTGTACTTACCAAGTTCGAATTTCCGTAATTAAAAATAATCAAATTGCTTGAAAAAATCACAACATAGCAACACGCATAACACACGGAGTATCCGGCCGCAGAGTCTCTTTGTGGGGCCTACTCGTGCTTACGTCACAAAATCGTCGCCAGGCTTTGTATTCAAGAGGGCACTGGCGTAGTCTGGTTTAACAAATCTAGGCATGTGTGCCTCGTAGGCTTTAATACATTCTGCAATGTTTATACTAATTACATTTTCTTACTGTTATCAGTCATGCAGTCTTGCTCAGTTTAGTGAGCTTTTCATTTTGCGTTATCTCCGCATTGCAAGAGTTTTGAGAAATTGTTAGTTTTTTCTATTCTTTGACAGGTAGGGACCGCCGGATTTTTACCATATCGTATTTCCACGTGCCCTACACTTGTATTAATTTCGGTGTCCCGGTGCGCGCTAATCACAGTTTTCTTATCCTCACTGTTCACTTGGGTCTTCATTTCAACCCCTCCATCACATCACACTCCCGTTTTCGTCCCAGATGCAACTCGATTTCCGATTTCTTTTGCCCGCACCCGCGCATACCGTGCACTCCGCAACCAAGATTCCGCCAGTACTTCCCGCCAGCCACGTAACTCACTCCCGGCTCGCACGCTCCTGACCCGTTCGCAATGGTTCTCGACCCGGTTCTCTGGTCGCTCGCGCCACCGCGCGCGATTCGAAAGTCTGTTGTCGCCGATATGCTCCTTATCGGTACTATATATATATACATATATATACATATACATATATTGTGACGTCGACGATCGCGCGCTTGGTCGCCATTTATGACTTGCACTCTGAAGGCGGTGTCGAATTCCTTCTCCTGCCTTACCTGAGAGAGGTGCCGGCCAACTTAGGGGTAGTCAGCAATGAAGAATCTGAAATTTTGACTCAGGATGGTCGTAGCTCGATATTTTACCCAAATAAAAACACAATTCTGACCTACGTTTAATAAATAGAATAATAATGAGAAAAAATTGAAAATTGCACCCTAAAGTGCTCTCAAAGAACATAATTTTTTTCAATTTACCCCCGTCGCGTGAGCTCAGCGATCGATCCCCACACTTTTGCGTCATATTCTGACACAATAAAAAATACACAATTGTCACAATCTTAAAACTAATAATAATTCTTATTCTAATACAGGAAAAATGGAAATGAAATACATTAGGAAGTTGGCCGGGCGTTACCATTCATTCCTACCAAAACATTAATGGAAAGCAAAAGACTGACACAGTTTAGAGCGCCTGATGGGCGTGAATGACAATGGGCCGAAGCATGGCCGTGACACTGATTCACCGAGATGGGCGTCGACCGCTGAGGTTGAACGTCCGGGACGATCCTTTCCACAGAGCGCAGACGGAGCATTTGAGGGAAGCTTCCCCGTTCGGGCAGAAAGGCGCTGCTCTCGGCGGCCCGGTTTGAGCGACAGATTGGCGTCCAGGCGATGAGACTGGTCGAGCTAATACCCCGAGCTTGCCGCAATGTGACCGAATGATCGATCACGGGCCACTCGTATAATTGACGCGGACGATCGCGTTGCCGAATTAACTGCTCAGCAGCCTTGCACGTTACGTGTGGGCATTTGCCCGTCAACAAACAAAACTCAATACTAATACTTTGCGAGATTCTTCACATCTCCACGGATGGCCACTCGCCACATCAAAAAACAAAGAAAACGAAATCTCCCCTTCAGGCCCCTCTCAGAGGCTCTCCTCCGAGTCTCAACCGACCTCCTAGAAAGGAATCTCTTTCTCTCGAGGCGCAAAACTAGAGCAAGCCCCCTCTCTCCTTCCCATTTCCGAAGAGCTCGAGAACATTCTACATAATTTTGAAAAGACGGAGTGTCATTGGTTAGGAGCTATTCATTTTCATGAAGCGCCAATCCATACGTGCGTCTTACGCCCTTATGCAGCGCTAATTTCCACTGAGCGCTCTCACTCTGGCAATGTAATAAACACTTGATGAGTGGTCGCTGAGCCAAATAGAATTGCGCGCCGAACTCTTCTCAGGGGAGGGTGCCTGTCTGTAGAACGACGTAAGTGAGTTTTTCCACGGGCTGGCGCCGGTTTAATGCTGGGGCTGCTCGCACGTGCGCCGTAACGAATCAGCTCCTCGCGTGGCCTAGGAGAAACGCCGGGCGCTGCTCTCCAGCCTGACCTACTGCGTAGAAAGCGAACGCGAAGGGAGTAATCTACGTATGTCATATTCGGTATCGTCACAATATATATACAGGTAGAGACATGTAACTTTAGCACCCCATGTAACTTTTGAACGGTTAAAGTTATTGCAAAGTTGTTTTCACGGAAGTGAATGAGGGAAGAGGGCTAATTGATACGTGAATTCATTTCTGTTTTGTCACTTATATTTTACGAGGTATTTAAGGTAACTTGTTTTTTCAAACGGAATTATACATATTTTTTCAGTCTATGATGACAAACATAAAAAAACGAATCCAATGATTTACATATTGTCATATGTTAGACAAGGACTTTTAAAGTAAAGTTTACTTTTTCAACTAGTGTTTAATGGGTATTTTCAATGTAACAGTCCGCCTCACACAAGGTCACGCAGTGCTTCACCAGCAAACGCGCGCTCTGGGAAGGGAAAAAAAATTTAGTACTTGAAGATACGAAACATATTCGAAATATATACAAAATTTATCAATTATCCAACTTCATCACCGACCCGCGCTATAAAGAAAGAGGTGCGTAAGTGAATAATGGTGCTCCAGGATATCTATTTTAAAAATATCGCTTACATTTACTTAATTTTCATGTGTTTTTCTCAAAATATCTCAATTTTTTATGATTTTTAACCAATTTTAATTTTGTCAAAAGATGCATTTATTAAAACTGTAAATGTGTTACATTCATTCCAGATAAACACTTATTGCTACAATATTTATTGCGCAACGAAAGGGAACAAACATACCTAAAATTGTCAAAAAAAACTTAACCCCATTAACTGATAAACAAAACTCAGTTTCAAACTTTTTTGTAATGTCTGTATTCACCCTACCATTAAATGAGGAAAGGAAGAAAAAATCGAGTTGCATTATTTGTCAACTTCCTTGCATTTTAAAGTACAATTTCTATAAATTTTAAACAATACCTTCTCGACTTTATCATTAACAAGAACACTATTCCATGTGTCAGTAATGTAAATTAAAAAAAATGATTCCGAGGGAATAATGAAAATCTACTTCAAAACAAAGATTCTAAAGGTTTACGGTTTTCTTTTTCTTGATTCTGATTGGCGTCGCCTGGCGACCAATGGAGCCGGAGGTGGACGCATTGGGAGAGACGGACGAATGTTCTCATAGCTGTAGATCCACACCCACTCCAATGTGAAACACATCCTGCGCCCTCAACATGGCGGCCGCGCGAATGCGGTTGTACAGTCTCGGCAGCGGACGCACCAGCCGCTCGAAGTCACTCCGCTCCAGCAAGAAGAACCTGCGCCAACGCCACCGTCAACTGCAAGGATTCATCAAGCAGCGCTCTTCGTAACGTATGCAGTTATAATGTAGTGGTGGAGGGGACCACGCACTGGGACACTCTCGGCTCAAGATGTAAGATCTGCCCAAAACGCCTCCCTTTCTACGGGATGGGTCGTGAAGCAATTAAATTGATTGTCATAGACGTATTTATGTTTTCATTTTCATTTTTTAACTCTTGATCTATGCTCTATTGTTATTGGCAGCAAACGCCTCCCTGGGGAACACCTGGTAACCTTACCTCGCACACCTCGAGCGCCACGACGCTCTCCAGGTGGCGGCGGCGGTGCTCCCGCAGCATGAGGCCCATCTCGCCGAAGGAGGCGCTGTCGGTGAGGTGGCCCACCTCCTCGCCCGTGGACAGGAACACGGCCACTGTGCCCTGCGCCAGGAAGTAGAGGTAGCGCGCCGGCTCCCCGCTGGCGTACACCACGTCGTGCGGCAGGAACAGCTCCTCCCGCAGCGCCGCCACGATGTTGTTCACCTGCGCACCAACGCACTCGCTCCGCCATTGGCCCAGCCGGGGAGTCAGCTTCACTGCGAGTCTGTGGCTGACGGTTCTACTTACGAGCGACTTGGGGACGTTGCGGAAGAGCGTGGAGCTTCTGATGAGGTGGCGGCAGGAGAAGAGCCGTACGGCGTTGCGAATGGTGTAGGGGAGGTGTGCGATGATAGCTCTCTCTTTAAAGAAGCGGCCCTCGAAATCTGTGGTTGTAGAACATGATCATCTTGTCACGCACAGTTGCACTGGCAGGTGCTGGTCACGCAGGTAATTGTGCACCTGGCTCCGCACCCTGCACACACACAACGATTTGTGGTTAACGGATTGACTAGGAAGTAAAGTTTTAATTGTTTATTAGTACGAATTTATTCAAACTAGTTGGGCTGATAGTAAATTTTCCCACGGTTCTTTTGGACCACCCTCCTTTTCTGTAAATATTGACTACCTAACGTCAGAGTGCCTATGGACCATGTAAATGGGCAATATAATAAGTTTCATGTTGCTTTTATGGTATTTGCTCGTAATTTATTCAAGCTGTTTAATTCATAAATTTTTAGAGCTTATTTGGTCGTTGACACATTCCTTTGTGTTTTTTAATGTCACAAAAACAATAAAGTAATTTTTTTCTACTCCCATTGTATAACGCTGTCTTTCGATGGCTGCAACCAGTTGCATAATGATGGTCATTTCGGATACAGATTTCATTATGATACAGGTTCTTGGCCAATCAACAGAGACGCTTACGAATCAAGTATTGTCACTTCATTAATCGTTGAGAATTGTTGCAGTAAATGTTTTCGTTCGAGTGTATATTAAAATTGCATTTAATATTATATTAAGATTTTCAGTTTTAATTTTATTTTATTAGTAGTAATATTTACGTCAATATTATTAAAAATAAATTGGATCGTCATTTCACTTTTATCCTATTTGACTAGCGCAGTGATAGTCATTGAAGAGAACTTTCAGTGAGGTTAAGATCTGAACGCAAGTCATTTTGTACATGTTATTTGCTGCTTCTGTGTGGCTGTCCTTAAAAAAACGGCCAATTCTTTAGTTAAAATATTTAGTGATGGTGGTTCTTTCTAATGGTGTTGACGTTTCCAAAAATGAGAGGAAAGGCGAAAATACGTAAGTCGGAATATTATTGCCGCAACTTTGTAGTCCCTCGCCGGCGCTCTGGTAAAGCACATGCCACCTTCGGGTGTAGGGTAGTGATGTGTCCGCTAGGTGGCCTTGGGCTGAATCTTGCATGTCGAATGCCAGGAACGATTCAGTGGGGAAGTTTAACTTGTAAAAGTTACCATAAGTCGTAGAAAAAGTACCGTATGAAACTCGAAATAATGGGTATTAATACACGAGTGTGATATTACGATACGAGCGAGGTACGAGCGAGTATCGTAAACTTAGTACGAGCAAGTATCGTAAACTTACTCGAGTATTACTTCCGCTTTGCTTTGTTTTCAGGTCGTCTTCTTCAATAACGTAATGTTTTCAATTATCAGTTGTTTCATCACGGTACAGCAAACCATCATTTTTTTTAAAATCATATCATTGTCAGTTCAAACAAAAGGACTGTTATTATGTGTATGTTCAATGACAAAAAAATGTCTTTTTATTATTTTAATAAAGGAAATATTTGGGATTTAGAGGATATTTTTGGTGTTCAGGAGAACAATTTGGACTCAAGATTGGGATATTGTGGTCAGATATACTTGGTTCCTTTATTGACTGTTTCATGAATCATGATTATTGACTTAAGAGTGTTTTCAGAAGAAATACAGAATAATATCACTAATTTTATCTAAAAATCAATTTTTCTTTGCTATGAAGTGATACTTTTACAAACTGTAGGCGTATTATGTCTTATGAACAGATGTAAACGCCAGCATTTTTGAAAACTCAATATATTTACTGTTTATGGAATAGAACCGAATGAAAACCAAAAATTGGTGACTTGTGGGGAATGATCAATAAATGGTGTGTGTCAATTTGCTTTCCATTCCCTATAAATATACGGGAAAACAGAGAGGAGACTGAAAAAATGTACGTGAACTACGCATTAGAATTCACTTCAGGTGTTGATCACATGTCTTAATAATATTCTAACCAAATGTGCTTGAAAACTGTGTCCTGTTCTCTTCCCTAAAATTTCAAACGCTGAAAAATGTTTAATGTGTCTCCTAGTATTTCAGATACCTTTTTACGAAATATGGGAGCATTCCTTCCGCTTTGCTTTGTTTTCGGGTCTGTCTTCTTCAACAATGTAATGTTTTCAATTATCAGTTGTTTCGTCACGGTACAGCAAAACCATCATTGTTTTATAAATAAAGGGGAAGTATTGAAAACAGAGAGGAGACTCTTGAAAAATATATGTGAACTATGCATCAGAATTCAACTGCAGGTGTTGATACACATGTTTGGATAATATTCTACCAAATGTGCTTGAAAACTGTGATCTGTACAAAGCATTAAAAGTATGAATAATACAACTGGACGTGTCTTGTAGCTGTAGGCATTGTAGTCAGTAACGTAGAAAGTAAATACAACCCGAAAAAGAAGTAAGGGCCATTTAGAACAAGTGATTAAATTTCTTCGAAAACTCCGTCATTATTTAAATACAATAATTAATATAAATAAAGTTGAAAAATTCGAGTCAGTATGGGAAGTGCAATGAAAAGGAAATCTATTTTTCTGACACATATTACACTCGTATTACGAAAAATTGAAAGTTTATAAAAATTTTATTGTTATTGTTGCGAAAGTACTATTAATAGATAAAAGTTTACTTTTCAACAATATTTTGTCAGTTTACTTTTCCATTCCTTCTAAGATGCTTCTTCAACTTTCATTCTGCGCAATAGAATTGGCAGAATTGTTTGAAATATATTCAAGTTGTGGCGTTATAATTCGATTAAATACTTAATAATTATCTATAATGTTGTTATACTAACGTAAAAAATATTTTTGGCAGATATTTTCTTTAAAGAAGTATCGTTGAAGGCTCGGAGTCGAAACGACTCCGCTGGGCGTTCTAGGGGGTAGAAGAAAGCCGGGCGTTCTAGTATTAATAGTATTTTTAAACGCGATATACAGTGTTTCCGAAATTCAACGCGCATGGTATCGCTCCTCCGTCTAGTATTCGGGGATTATCAAAATCAAATTTGTGTGACGTCCCTAATATATGTGGAAACCGTATTGAGTCTTTTCTTTATATTCCTTTATATTGTTTCCTTTATATTTCCTTTACTTTCCCTTACATTGTTCTTGTGTTTTCTAATTATATCTCCTACTTTTCTCTTAGTCTGGCCCACAAACTTTTCATGGTCTTGACACGAAACGGCATACCACATTTTCAGATTCTTATTTGGATGCTTCGTCTTTCATTAGCAATTAAATTCTTATAAAATAGTCTAGCAGACGTAGTTCAGTACTGTATTGCCCAGACGTTTGCAGTGTAGTTGTGACGTGTAGTGAGTCAGACGTAGTCTAATGTAGAAGGCAAAGAGGCGGAGTAAGAGAACTAGTATGGTTTGTGTCGTAGTGTGTTACTCGTGTAGAAGACGAAGAGTAGTCAAGGAGGAGTATTCATTGAGCAGGAGTAGTATTGGGTAGCTAGACGTAGTGTAGTGTCCGAGACGTTGTCTAAAAAATGTAGAAGACGATTTGCAGGGTAGAGGGGATAGCCTAGTGTACCTCACGTAGTCTCAATGTATTAACGTAAGGCGAAATGCAGTGTGAAAGAGGTAGTTTATATTAGCAGACATAGTAAAATGCAGAAGAGCGCAGTGCATTGTAAAACAGATGGTGTATTGTTGCAAGCGGAGTGTAGAGTATTAGACGCAGTAAAATGTTACAAGGCGAAGAGCAGTATAAAAAGAGCACTGGTACTAGGGAATTTGAATAGTGTACAAGCGTAGTTTAACGTAAAAAGCGAAGTTCAATGAAAAAGAGATAGGTTATTTTAGAAGACGTACTCTAACATAGAAGGCGCTGTGTGTAAGAGGTAGGTTAGGGTATCACAATGTAGTCTAATGTAGAAGGGCGAAGTGTAGTGTAGCTGGGGTAGGAAAGTGAAGCAGAGTCGTTGAGTGTCGGAAAATTTATAGTTATGGTAATGCGACATCTTCCCCTTCCTTTCGACATTTTAGCGCAGCGCGTCATACTGTGGAATGCGCACTGGCGTATAGAGTCCCATTGAAACCAGTGCTGATCCACATGAGGAGCAGCAGCACAGTGTCCTTCATCGCCACTACCTCTCAGTTACTTCATGCGACATCGTCCCCTTCCCTTTGACATTCTGACGTTGAGCATTATGCAGTGCTCATCATAATGTGCACTGTGTATGAGTACCTTGAAACCAGTGCTGATCCACATGATAAGAGGAGCAGCACCACTGGGTCCTCCATCGTCATCCGCGGGGTGTCGGAGGAGAAGTTCGGGAGGTGTGAGCTAGCCACGCCCATCACACGGTCCAAGCTGAGGCAGCAGCTGGCGCCACAGCAGATGGGGCTGCTCCACGTCGAAAAAGCCCAACTCGGGGTTCATCAGCCACGACTCGCTGGCCATTCTCGAACAGTTTCGCCCCGCGAATAATCGTAGGGATCTGGATGCTGTATGTCGTGGCCCAAATGATGAACCCGAAGAAAAGGAATCGCATACAGGATGGCTGCAGATCAAAAAAACCAAAGTTGTTTCTTTTAAATCGTGTTCTCTCACTATCATTTGAGACTTAGTTACACAGCCATGAACTTACTTTTCGGCTCACATGTTCCATAAATAATTACAATCTATTTGAAATGAAACAACACACTGACGTACGGTCTCACTATAGCTTTTCACAATACGAGCGGTATCTCCAGCATTTCTTCACAGAATTCATGTATTTCGCAACGTCAGTAAGTTGCCTCATTTTATGCGATATACGTCTCCCTGTACATCAGACGATAAAGGAATATGAGGGATTACAATTTTTTTAAAGAAAGAGTCACACAATAGCTCTTTTTAGCCTGGATCTTAAGTTACGAGTGCTATAATTGTAACCTTCAAAATAAGACTTTTTGCATTTTTCCTGTTTCGGCAACCCCTACACACCCCTTAACATGTATGGCCAAAATTTAAGGAAAATTTGGTTCCATTGTGTTAGTTATTTTTACATTTATAATGCTCTGTTGGAAAATAATCTTTTTGCGACCTAACTGAGGGCTGTTAAATTATGTTTGTGGTGGATTTCGTTTTCTGGGTGTTCTAGGTTTCTGCTTACTAAGAAGGAGAGGTGTAGGACTATGTACTGTGATTAACAGTTACATTTTAAAAAATATTTTTAGTAATTAATCACTATAATTAACCTTTTCTGTTTTTAGCTCAATTTCTCGGTTAAAAAGCGCGGGATCAGATGATTCCGTGAGATCATTTTGGGATAGTTTATAAGAACAATTGAGGGAAATTTAGTGGAATATTTTGGGATGACATTTAAAGGTATATTTGTGGGACATTTGGGTAGGCAATTTAGGGGATATTTGAAAGGACATTTGATGGAATATTTGAGGGGACATTTAAGGGGACATTTGGGAGTAAAGTATGGAAACATGTGATGTGTTCAAGCATTTGGGGATCATACAGAGGAGCGTGTGGGAGCCGTGCGAGAGAAAATATAAGAAGTATATCGGGGAACATGAAGCGTTTAATGCGAGAGTCAGGTAGAGTGACGAATTGAGTGAAGATGTGCCCTTCTGGTGTTCCAACTTTCAGAACGAACAGAAACTCGTAATGAAGCTCAATTTAAATTGACAAGTTACAACATATGGAATTAGGGGCCTGACATGCCTCAATATGCAGTTCAGTTTTCAGTTTGAACTGCAGATCAACGATTAAGCTCTCTTCAATTTGTTCATTGATTTTCAAAGTGCTAAATGTGGCATTGCTCCAACTAGTATTTGTTAAGTCAACAGGTTACTTACCTCTTCTGACGATTGGTCGCAGATTCCCCATTTGGTACCAAATGCTTGTGTATGTAAACACGTAGTGCAATCGGAATATTCTAAAAACCATACGGTAACATCCACACTTTCAAAAGGTAATTCATTGCGCTGCTTGGAAGATCCCTAGTTTTAATGTACATCTGAAAGGCATTCGCGTAGGTTACATCAGAAAATCGTATGCTCGACACCAAGTCGGGGAAGAACCAGAGGCGAGATATCGCTTGATAATTCGTGATGGGGCCAACACAACTTCTTTGTTAGCTGAGTTGTAGTAGCCGGTGAAGAACATCAGCAGTATGTGCACAACAGAAGATCGACTCGTTTCCATTTAAATAAATTTCGGGCAATATTTCTGATTTTCATTACATCAGTTCTGTACTCTTTGGTTCCGGGGTGGTTGAAGTCCATGAAAGGTTGAACGGAAGGGGCATGGTCTTCCCTCATGCGCATGTAATAGTTAGTGCTAGTTAAACCCATATTGGAAGGGGATTAGAAAGGTGGTCATGGAAACATTGACGATCACCACCAACTGCCACACAGCGACGAAGCGGCAGAAGGGGTGCAAGATCCACCAGTACACGTAGTGTGTCTGCCGCGACTTGCTCCGTCTCCAGCTTGTAGGTGCTAGGGTCGAATGGCCCTCAATGGCCGCGACCAGCTCCACCCCACCACCTGCGCAGCACAAACGACTCAGCATTACTACAGCTCAGCACACCCACACATTCCCCGCCCCACCACCTGCGCAGCACAAACGCACCCAGCATTAGCACAGTTCAGCATACCCACCCATTGCCCACCCCACCATTTGCGCAGCACAAACTCACTCAGAAATAGCACAGTACAGCACACTTACACATTCTCCACCCGTTCGAAAAGTTTGAAGAAAAAATTGGAGTCATTTTTGAAAAAAAAAAAAGCGTTTACTTTTCTGAAAATGCGAAATTTTGAGTTAGTATTCTCCAAAAATGGTTGAGATTTCCAGAAATTTTATGATATTATTTGAAGGCACATATTCGTAAATATAGTAATTTGAAAAATCACCGCTAATGTAAATACTAATATTGTAAGACACAAGTCAAAAAAATGTCATTTTTGCAATTTTTGAAAAAATTCAAGAGAATATAGCAATATGGCGTTTTATGTCATCTCATAGTGTAATATTTTGGGACTATCGCTACCAATTTAAAAAAAAAAAATCTGGGGACGTTCTTGAGAATATCTTGTTTTCGTTATTTTTAAAATTGCCCATATTGCTCACAGATTTGCGCGAAAAATATTAAAAAGTTCAAAAAAAATTTACATGTCCTTAATGAAACAACACAATATGGAGAAAAAATGTATTTGAAGGAAAATTCTCTATCTCAATTTTGTAGTCCGTATGAATACGCCGAAAATTTGCAATTTTCGAAAATTCAGAGTTAACAATGAAATTAGAACCTATGCCACCTATTGAGAACATTTTGGAAATGGTCAGGGAAGCTTCATTTAAAGTTTCCGCAATTTTGAAGAATGTTTTCAAAATCTCCGTGCCTCGAGTGGAACTAGATCGACCAGGAAATATTTATTTTGTAAGAAATCGTACGTACGGTTTAGAGGCGTTAACCTTGTTCACAGCCAGACGGAAGGACAGACGGTACAGAAGGAGACTGAGTTTTGAAAGAACCACTTTTCTCGGTACAGGACCCCAAACGTGTGCTGCTGATGAAATCTCCGAATAGATTTTCCTTAGTAATACTATCATTTCCCTCTAACTACGTTTATAACTCTGTATATACTTACTATAACTAATGGTTACCAAAGACATTCAACGCTGAGTAGATGTCACATTCAAAAAGGCGCGCGCAATAAGCGCGAGTCCTCGCAGAGCGCGGCGCGACACTCGTTTCCCGGGGGGTGACGAGAGTGGGGGGAACGCGGCAGGAGGAGTTCAGGGAATGGCGGCGATTGGATGTATCGGAAACGCTTGAGTTTTTGATTAAAGGAAAGTCGTAAGAATTGCGAAAATGACTTTAGTTGGAGGGTAGCAACTGAAAATGTGTTTCGAAAGTGTCGTTTGTTAATGGATAGATTGGTAACGGAGATACCGTGATGGAAACGGATACTGTGCATTAACACAGGTAAGCCGTGTGATATATGAGGCGAGAACGCGAACGTGAGTGATGGATGGTGTGGTGGCTGAAGCACACGAATGCGAGTGCGGATCAGATTGTCACAGTAACTAACAGAATGTTAATATTCGGCGAGAACTCGCATGAGCAGGAGGGAGAGTGTCCACCATCTCGCGAGCGTGCATGTGATAGCCGCGTATTCCGAATTGCGGTTGCCTGGCGCATGTGATGGGCCCGTGAGGAATGAACTTGTACCCTCGCGGAAGAGATATGGAGATGTGAGTTCGGCGAGGGACATCACAGCAGCGACGGGCAATGTTATTCCGGTATACATAGGGTATATACAAGAGTAATATACGGTGGTATAGGGAAAGTTATATAAAGCTACGCGAACAAAAATGGCGAATGTTCGGACAAAAAAGAAATTCATTGCCGGGGCCTGATAATGGAAAAAGTAAATAAAATCCAGTTGCAAAATTAAGAAAAAAGAACTATTACAATGTAGCAAAAAATCCCTATTTTGTGGGTCCATTGATAACGAAAACCCAAATTGAAAGCAAAACGTCCGTCCGTCTATCCGGTGTGTGTGAACAACACTAGCGCCTAAACTACGCTTACAATTCTTTACAAAACTGCAGAAAACCCTGCCCATCTGGCCAGAGTCACACTCTGACATTTTGAAAAACTTTCTTCTCAATTTGGTGTATCTTACAAGAAGACCCAACGACATTTTCAAAATTTTCTCAAAAAACTGCTTGCAAATTTTTTCTTTAAACTTCTTGTGAGAATAGAAGTACAACACATCTATTAAGGCCGCATATGTCCGATATTCACGTGTTACTCTGAATTTTCGAAAATTGCAAAAGTTTGAATTTTTTCGGTGTCCTTCCCACAACTACAAAATTAAAGGTAGATATTTTTTCTTCAAATAAAATTTGTTCTCAATAGTAAGTTTCTTCTTCAAGATCAGATATATTTTTAAAAACTTTTAGCTGTTTTTCGCATGCATGCAATACGCTTGCAATACGGGCAATTTTAAAAAAATTCAAAAACAAGATTTCTCAAAAACGGCTCCAATTTTTTTGTTTAAAACTTAAGGATAGTGCCTAATGTACTCTATGAGAAGACATAAACGTCATATTGCTCTATTAGTTTGTTTTATCAAAGATTACAATAATGTATTTTTTATCTTTCTCTCACGATCGCGTCCTTTAATACGTATTTACATTAGCGGCAATTTGTTCACATGATTATATTTATGAGTACATTTGATTTAAATATGTCATATAATTTTTCTTGAAAACTCAAATCGTTGTCTGTCAAAACTGGCTTAAAATTACGCCTTTTCAAGAACGCACAACTGTATCAGTCTGTACGTGATCTACTTTTTCTGTAGAGCAAATTCATTTTGAGAAAATTATTGATTACGAAGGGATCCGTTGCAGGACAGTAATTCTAAAATAACTATTGTAATCTGCATGGCTGCCGTTTGGAACCATTGGTTTGAAAACTTCAGATTCAGAGAATCTAGTATGCAAAGCTTAATGGAGGCCACATTCGAATTAAAAGACTGTTATAGTTTATTTTATTGGTTTTTATAAATGTTTATGACACAAAGACACCTGCGCAATGACTACGACTACTGTACTTGGGTCAAGTGAGGGAAAGGACGTCAACACTAACAAGAGAAAGCCGCGATGTGTCATGTCCCTACTGCCCTAAATATTTTTTCATTGAATGTACATGCTCTTTTGATCTCATGGTGAAAATTTTGGGTGCCGATACACATTGCAAGTCAGTTAAAAAAATCATCCTGAATTTGCGAATTTTCCTTTTGCTTTCGCCGGTGTAAAATGGCCAACCCTGCAAAGCAGGCGTTCCCCAGGGCGCTCGCTTGTGACTCAACACCACCGCTCGATCGCAGGCGGCAGATTTTGCTTCCATTGTCGTTTCCAGCGAGGGCAGGCGGGAGGCAGCTGCCCCTCCTAGCAGCTAAAACTAATGACACTAATAATAACTATATATGTAGTCTAAATTACTTCTAAAAGTTTTTTCCGAATTTTAGTTTTATCCTGTTATTAATTTTTGTAAGAGAACACGTCGTGATAAACTTGCTTCAATCGCTCATCTTCCATACTATACTTAGTTACCTCCCTAGAGCCCCTCCCCCAGGCAGGCATAAATAATATTTTAAAGCATATTACAAGCATAAAGAATATTTTAAAGCACAAAATTTTTTTTACATTTCAAAATACGAATTAAATTTAATCTATATAAAATTAAATAAATTTAAATATTTATTTTGTAAACACTAAATAAATTGTAGTTTCTTGCATACGGTTTTTATTAAAAACAACTCATTATTTGCAGTACATGGGAAAAAAGCTTATTATATTTTGTATTTTTCCTCGAAGATAGGATATAACGTTTCTTGATGTCATTCAACAATTAAATAATGAATGTCCAATTTTCGTGATATAATTTTAAATTAAAACCAGTTTGTGATTATTTGTTATGCTTAGATATCTACAGTCACTGACATCTTAAAAAAATGCCAATTAATTATGATTTACGTACAACAGTACTCGTGAATAGTATATCCGATACTCTGCGTCGCACAACTACTTCCCCTCATTTTGTCTTCGTGTGGGAAATAGGGGAAGCAAAGTGGTGTGGTTCCGAAAAGATTCTCTGCACCGCACAGTCGTTCCGCTTTCCTGCAAGTGGTTAGGGTGTGTGTGGTGTGTTGGAAGGCTGCACCTGCTTCTGCAGCAGGCGGCGAACGCGGTCCCAGCGTGACGCGTTGGGCGGCAGCACGGGTACACGCGGTCCGGGTGATCGGGCAGTTCACACGCGTGCTGGGGGAATGCGCCGCTCCTGCCGCCTTCGGTACGCCTTGTGCTCGTCGCCGCCTCCCATCCGCCTTCCCCTGTCTGCGCTCTGGAATAGGAAACGCAATTCTTCAGTCTCTTTTGCTCATCGCTGCCTTTAAATCTATAAATATATTTTGGAATGTTCATTTTGTATATACAGTGGTCCGAACGATTTAACGCTTGTCGTTGGCACGAGGCATTGAACCAGACGGGCAGAAAGAGGTTTTTTCGTCAAACTATTTGTTTAGAATAGGGTGTCGATCGACGTCTGACTACACAACGAGCTTCAGGAAGTAATTTACTATATATAGGAACAGAATTAATCCTCTTGTTCGTTTCTTGGGCACTGCAATAAGAGTTTCCTTTCAAATTCGCACTTTTCCGTCTCACGATAACAATACTTTTGTCCGACAAAGCAAAGACGAGAATTCAAAAATTCTTAGAATTAAGATAAAACTGAAGACTTGATCGTAGTATATTTGTTTGTCAGTACAGGTGTTGTGTAATGTTTTATATAGAACTTGTGGTGATGGTCAAATGACACAAATAATGCCCTATGGGTTCGGTGCCTTTCAACAAAA
>JAHLJT010002630.1:41400274-41450034 GCA_031308135.1 Acheta domesticus
GATGGAAGTCTGTTCATTGGCATTCTTGATACATGATTGGTACCACTTTAACTTGTTTTTCGAGATTATTCTCGTACAGTTCTTTGACTTTACGAGAATAATCTCTCTTAGAGTTCCGTTTCCTATCGAGTAGCGAGCACCCTAGTGTGTTTCGCAGAAAATTTCATTTCCGCCCTTTGTATTTTATTTTTGATCTTTTTCGTGTTCACCCGTGTTTCGCTGGCATACATGAGTGTGGGGACTGCAATTGTCTTATAAAACTTAAGCCGTTGTCTCCTTTGTGTTCGGTTTCTCAGATACTTGTGTACAGTTCCACATACATTTCGGAATTTTTCTAGCTTGTTTTCCACGTTCACGTCATGCATTTCTTGGTGAGTCAGTTACATAGTGAGGAAAGCGAGTAAGTTCACCGTTTACCCTCGTATGCATCAAAATGTACATTTTATCGTGATTAAGTACATTCTTACACTCGCTCATTCTAAATTTTCTAAATTTTTACTTTCCGTATACGTACGTATATACGGAGTAATATACGTAATATAGGGAAAGTTATGTAATGCTGCGCGAAAAAATGGCCACTCTTCGCCAGGAAAAAAATTTGTTGCCGGGCCCTGATAACGAAAACAGGATAAATCCAGTTGCTAAATTAAGAAAAATAATCGCCTATCACGTTGTGTAGCCAGAATCCCTCTTTTGTAGGTACTTAAAACCGAAAACCCAATTGAAAGCAAACGTCAGTCCGTCCGTCCGTCTGTGAATACTGCTAGCGCCTCAACCATACGTACGGTTTTCTTCCAAAATGGATATCCCCGGTCGATCTGGTTCGAGTCAAAGCTTTGAAATTTTGTAAAAGATTCTATACAATTTGGGGGTACTTTACAAGAAGCCCCCTCGACATTTTCAAAATTTTCATCAAAACGGCCTTCAAATGTTTTCCTTACGTTTCTTGTAAGAGTAGAGTAAAATACATTTATAAACGCGGCATAGGTCCTAATTTCACGGTTACCTCCGGGATTTTCGAAAACTGAAAAATATTGAATTTTTTGGCCTCTTCCAACAACTACAAAATTCAAGAGAGAAATTTTTCTTCAAATAAAAATTTTGTTTTTCCATAGTGAGTTCTTTCGTTATGGTCATTAACCTTTTTTAAAAAAAAATCAGCGGTTTACGCGCAACATTGCGTGCAATATGTACAATTTAAAAAAATACAAAAACAATTACAAAAACAAAACACTAGCATTAGGAAACAGAAAATTTAAGAAAATGTCAAAAAAATGTACTTTGGACGGTGATGGATGGCAAGCTAACACGAGTATGTGGCAATTCCGAAAAGCTAGCCGAGACAGAAAGGAAAGTGATAACTAATACGGGAAAGTGTGTACCATCTGTAGCACCACTAGTATGGATTTTATTGGGAGGTTCGTCTGATATTGTCTGCGCTCATAATTTCGCCTTTCTACCTCCTTTTCTACCTCGCTCTCGCACGGCACCGTTGAGCGAACGTCTCACGTGATGCCGAGGCGGAACATGCCGTCATCGAGCGAATGACAGCCACGATTCATTTCATTCACGTAAGCAAGCTCAAATGAATTTAATCTGTTATGGATTTTGCAGAATTCTGTACATTTTGAAACGTATGTCTTGTTTATTCTAACTTTTATTTGGTAGTAAAGATGGGCAGAAGATAGGGAACTTGCATTATCTTTAGATATATGCCAGTTAAAATAAATGCAATGCAAACGAATGCAAAAAACGATAAATGCAAAAACGAAGAATGAATAAACACAAGGTTTATTAATCTAACACAAGTAACTCGTTGCCCAATCTTATCCACTTAACTTTGTATTTGCAAAGGTATGCTTAAGTTAAGGTTTTGCAATTCAATATTACGTTTCACAATGATATGCGGAGACGCTACACAAGTAAAATCTTTTCTGCTCTATTTATTAATTAACCGAGCTTCAAAATATTAGTAATATTAATTTTAACAATAATATTTAATGTATTATTTACACTTTGGATGTATAATTCTTAACAATTTGTAACAATTATTGTACCTCAGCTTGTGGGTCACTAACTCCAACTCGATCGGTTTTTTCGTCTTGTTTTTCTTCTAGACATAAATATAATCCGATCACATCTTCTAAATTCAGTGGGAAATATAGTTATCAAGTTATCATTCTCCATGTTGTCCCGGAGAAAGTATATTCTTTCGCAAAGAACATGATAAAATAAGAGCCTAAATCTACAGCTGAATTACCCTTTAAAATATATTTTATTTTATGGGAGCGAATATTCTGTTAACAATTCTTGCTAAAAAAGTTTATATCTTTCTGTGTTCAGAATTCAATTAGTATGTGGTTTAGGGTAGGAATTACAGAATTATGAAAAATTGTACTGAATTCTCTACTTCCCCTCACATATTTTTTAACTGCCTTTGACGTAAAAAGATAAATAAAATGTACATGCGGATAAATGATTTACGCTGAACCAGAGCTTTTCTTATTGGCCAAACAGAAAAGATGGTTTTGTTGAAAGGCACGAACCCATAGGGCATTATTTGTGTCATTTGACCATCACCACAAGTACTATAAAACATTACTCAACACCTGTACTAAAAAACAAATATACTACGATCACGTCTTCAGTTTTATCTTAATTCTAAGAATTTTTAAATTCTCGTCTTTGCATTGTCAGAAAAAGTATTGTTATCGTGAGACGGAAAAGTGCGAATTTTGAAAGGAAACCTCTTATTGCAGTGCCCTAGAAACGAAGAAGTGGATTAATCTTGTTCCTATTTATAGTAAATTACTTCCTGAAGCACGTTGTGTAGTCTGAATCTACGTACGATCAACACCCTATTCTAAACAAATCATTTCACAAAAAAACGTCCTTCTATCCGTCAGGTTCAATGCCTCGTGCCAGCGTCAAATTGTTGGACCAATTTATAAACAAAATGAACATTCCAAAATATATTTATAGGATTTAAAGGCGGCGACGAGCAAGAGAGACTGAAGAATTGCGTTTCCTGTTCTAGAGCAGAGGGGAAGGCGGATGGAAGGCGGCGACGAGCAAGAGAGACTGAAGAATTGCGTTTCCTGTTCTAAAGCGCATGGGAAGGCGGTGACGAGCAAAAGAGACTGAAGAATTGCGTTTCCTATTCCAGAGCGCAGACAGGGGAAGGCGGATGGGAGGCGTCGACGAGCACAAGGCGTACCGAAGGCGGCAGGAGCGGCGCTTCCCCCAGCACGCGTGTGAGCTACCCGATCACCCGGACCGCGTGTACCCCCTGCTGCCGCCCAACGCGTCACGCTGGGACCGCGTTCGCCGCCTGCTGCAGAAGCAGGTCAGCCTTCCAACACACACACACACACACACACACACACACACACACACACACACACACCCTAACCACTTGGAGGAAAGCGGAACGACTACGCGGTGCAGAGAATCTTTTTGGAACCACACCACTTTGCTTTCCCCATTTTCCACACGAAGGCAAAATGAGGGGAGGTGCTTGTGCGTCGCAGAGTATCGGATATACTACTATTCATGGGTACTGTTGTACGTAAATCATAATTATTGGCATTTTTTAAGATGCAAGTGACTGTAGATATCTAAAGCATAAGAAATAATCACAACTGGTTTTAAATTTAAATTATATCACGATAACTGGACATTCATTATTTAGTTGTTGATTGACGTCAAGGAACGTTATATCCTATGTTCAAGAAAAATACAAAATATAACAAGCTATTTCGCATGTACTACAAATAATGAGTTGTTTTTAATAAAAGAACGTATGCAACAAACTGCAATTTATTTAGTGTTTACAGAATAAATATTTAAATTATTTAATTTTATATAGATTAAATTAATTCGTATTTTGAAATGTAAAACATTCAATTTTGTGCTTTAAAATATTCTTTGTGCTTGTAAATATGCTTTAAAATATTATTTATGCCTGTCTGTGGGAGGGGCTCTAGGGGAGGTAACTAAGTTTGGATGGAAGATGAGCGATTGAAGCAAGTTTTAGCACGACGTGTTTCTTACAAAAATTAATAACAGATAAATCTAAAATTCGGAAAAACTTTTAGAAGTAATTTAGACTACATATATAGTCGTTATTGTTAGTGTTATTAGTGTAGAATCCAAGCAAAGACGAGAGCTTCAAAATAAACAAATTTCTTTATTAACAAACTGGTTACAGTATTGAGGTATCCGAGTACAAAGCCTTGTCGCTGTATGTCCAGGAGAGAGAAACAGAGAATCGTAGCCGGGTCGCCGATAGCCAGTAGAGGTGCCGAAATGCCAGGGGTCGCCGAAAATCCAGAAGAGTAGTCCGTAGTCGAAAGCCAAAGTTGTTGCCACCAGAACGCTGTACACCTCGCTGCAGACCCGTACTCCAAGCTCGCTCTCCTGCATCTGCCGCTCCGGGGCTGGGCCAGCGCCGCTTTATAGCCCGCCCGCTGCGGTCGCTCGCTGACTAGCCCTGCCATAGGGACAGCGGCGAGTCTTGACGCGCCTATCGAACCGAGACGGGCGCACGCGCCCGGCCCTGGCCGGCCCGTTGCCGCTGTCCGCCGCTTCGCTTGGTGGCGCCTCCGCTGCTGTGACGCGGCACGGCAGCGGGACATTTGACTGCCCGCGGGCGGTCACAGCAATTAGTTTTAGCTGCTAGGGGGGGCAGCTGCTTTCTCGCCTGCCCCTCGCTGGAAACGACCATGGGAGTAAAATCTACCGCCTGCGACGAGCGGTGGTGTTGAGTCACAAGCGAGCGCTCTGGGTAACGCCCGCTTTACAGGGTTGGCCATTTTACACTGGCGAAAGCAAAGGGCAAATTAACAAATTCAGGATGTTTTTTAATTGACTTGCAATGTGTATCGGCACCCAAAATTTTCACCATGAGATCAAAAGGGCATGTACATTCAATGAAAAGAATATTAATGTAGTGGGACATGTCACATCGCGGCATTCTCTTGTTAGTGTTCACGTCCTTTCCCTCACTTGACCCAAGTACAGTAGTCGTAGTCATTGCGCTGGTGTCTTCGTGTCGGAAACATTTATAAAACCAATAACGTAACTATAACAGTCTTTTAATTCAAATGTGGCCTTCATTGTGCTTTGCATACTAGATTCTCTGAATCTGAAGTTTTCAAACCAATGGTTCCCACGGCAGCCATGCAGATTACAGTAGTTATTTTAGAATTAATGTCCTGCAACGGATCCATTCGTAATCAATAATTTTCTCAAAATGAATTTGCTCTACAGGAAAAGTAGATCACGTACAGACCGATTCAGTTAACAAGATGAATACGTTAATACTCTTGCGTGATCTTGTTTACTTTCATTTAATATTTATATTGAAATAGAGTTTTATTCAACATCATGTATATTTTTTCAATTTTTCATTTCCGTAATAGAAAGAATAAAGTATGCCTTTAAATATATAATAGATTAAAACCTGCTTCTACAGGCCAATTTATTTGATAAAATATGAGCGCTTTTTCAGAAAATATTCTTTTCAGCGTTTTTGAAACTGCGTGATTTTGAACTTATTTCCATAGAAATCATTCAAGTTTTTGAGAAACTTAAGAAGAAAGTATTTGATGCATTTGAACCAACAAATGCAATAATATATAAGAAATGCCCGTAATAAATGTATTAACGAAGCGAGGACAAATTTATTTTAAGACAATTACAATTGTGAAAGGTTTGAAAAATCAAAAGATTACACCATAGTGACAATTATGTCCTTACATTCAGTGCATTTTGTACTATCTGAACAAAGAGTATAAAGAAAAATATTGAATCCGCTTTCTCAAAAAATTCGAGAAAATCAGATTTTTAAAATCACCTTTGTATTACGTAAAATCGTTTCCTATATATTTTCAGAAGTATACATACCTTTTGAGACTCTCACAGGCAACCAGTCTTTATAAATGAGGTCGATAAAGAAAGAGAATTTCACGGAGACGTGACATATTGCATTTTAACTTTGAAAATATGAAGGATTTGTTGAAAAAAGTGTATAAATATTCACATCAAATCAAACCCGAAACGCACGATAGCATTGTCTATATATACAGGGTGAGTCACGTAACTTTAGCACCTCCTGTAACTTTTGAACGGTTGAAGATATTGCAATGTAGTTTTCACGGAAGTGAATGAGGAAATGGGGCTAATTGATATGTGTATTGATTTTTCTTTTATCACATTTATTTTACAAGATATTTGAGGCAACTTTGTTTTTTCAAATGGAACTATACATATTTTTTCAGTCTATCATGACAAGCGTAAAAAGACAAATCCAAAGATATAAATATTGTCATATGTTAGATAAGCATTTTTTTTAGTAATTGTGATTTTTTTGCGACTAGTGTTTATCGGATATTTTCATTGTAATTGTCAGCCCCACAAGGTCACGCAGCGCTCCCCCAGCAAACGCGGGGTCTGGGAAAGGAAGGGATCTAAGTACTTGAGGATACGAAAAATATTCACAAAACTGTTGCATTTTTTCCTGAACTCTCCTTTTCATCTTAATCCATTTTCAGTAATTTGGGTTTCTTAGGGATTGAAAATACGGATTGGTCTTAAGTAGTATTTATTGAAATAAGATTATTTCTATCCCTAAGTTATTATTATATTCGTATTAACATTGAAATTGTTTGCTCAAAATATACAATATATTTTTGTACAGTTTTAATTATTTATTCTTATTGTGCTTTGTTTCAAGATCCCATTACTACGTATCTTATGAAATCCCATTAAATGGAGTTGAAGTTATAAACAATTTTATTACAATACAAACTTATGACAAATCCTTATTTTCCATCCTTTAATTCTTTCAATCAAAGAAAGACGAAAATCTGAAAATGCGGAAGGATGGAAAGCACAGTTCAGGAAAAAACTGCAATGGTTTTGTGAATATTTGGAATACTATGTTTCGTATTTTCAAATAAGATCCCTCCCCTTCCCTTCCCTTCGCCGGGCGCACGTGTGCTGGTGGAGCGCTGCCGTGGCCTTGTGTGGTGGACTATTCAAAACGTCCGTTAAACCCCGGTCGCAAAAATCAAAATTAATCAAAAAAATGCTTATCTAACATATGTCAATATGTACATCATTGGATTTGTCTTTTTACGCTCGTCATGGTGGACTGAAAAAATATGTATAGTTCCATTTGAAAAAACAAAGTTACCTAAACAATCTCGTAAAATAGTAGTGATAAAATAGAAATTAATGCACGTATCAATTAGCCCCTTTCCCTCATGCACTTCCATGAAAACTGCATTGGAATAACTTCAACCGTTTCAAAAGTTACAGGAGGTGCTAAAGTTACGTGACTCACCCTGTATATATATTATATATATATATATATATATATATATATATTGTGACGATACTCCGCCAACACAATCCTAATTTATTTTTTTTTGGACCTGAAAAGGCACAGGGGTCTTGCCAGGGAGGAGCCGTGAATCTGCATTACATGTGAGGGTGAATTTGAGCAACACCTTTTTTTGTAACAATGTTGGATTTATTGCGGATAACGAGACTTTCACGTCCAACCAATACAAGTCACAACAAATTAAAAGCCTGATCTTTCCAAATACCAAGAACTCAAACTATTAGGCCTTTTAACGACGGGATCCCTCGTCCATTGAAGTTAAATGCATTACTTTACAAAAGATATAACCCTTTATCATCTCCCCTTCCAAAAAGCTTAGAATTATTTTACAGAAACTAAATCAATTCTTTTCTTTCTTCTTCTCTCTTGAAAACTACCTTACATAACATAGAAATTTTGGATTCTCACTGAACAGTCTTTTTAATCTTCGACTTGGAAACATAAAAGCTCTAACCTCTCGCTACCCTCCTCGTCTCAAATAATCAGTTCTCGTTACTTACAGATCTTCACTCCTTTCCATTCCCTTTTACACTCCCACTAGGTGACGTCTGGAATACGTTACTTGCGCCGCCTCCTCGCGCCGCCCGACGGGTCTGCCGTGAAGGTCGCGCGCCCCCAGCGCGCCGCCGCCTCGAGAGCCCAGCCGCCACGCGCTGCCAAGGGCGAACTCCAGCCGGCCCCGAGTCCTCACGTTGCCTCCGCGGCACGTCCAACCACCTTCTTTCTTCCCCGCTTCTCGTCCGCTTCTCAGGTTCTTACGCTATTCGTGCCCTTAAGCGCGGCAGTATACGCGAGCCTAATGTTCTATCGTCCTCCGTTTGTACAATCTGCCGTGATAAACACTTAATTCAGTTTCAGCAACTCACTCCTAAACAAACTTAGCTTGTCCATGAATACTATTCCAACACAGTTCATTATCTACTCCAGCCACGCGTAATATCAACTTTCACTTCGAACTTTGACCGTCTTTTCTCCTAGCTAATATCAGACTCCTACATGCCGCCGCTCAAAATACTCCTTTGGCACGTCCGTCCACTGACGCTCTTCGGACCAGAAGACCGAGGTTCTTGCGGTCCACCGCCCTTCCCCTCTTTTCCCCCTGTTGCTAGCTGATCTCAGTGGGGGTCACTCCTCTCGGCCCCGCCGGTATCCCTTCTTGCCGGCGAACGCTGGCACCGAACGCGCCCACCTTTTGCGCGGTCTTTTAAACTCTCATTCTTCCTTGCCCACCTCTTCCTAGTCTCTCATCTGCACCCTCATTCAACTATCACAATATATATATATATATATATATATATATATATATATATATATATATATGTTTAAATAACTCCTCAACGAAGCGTTGTAGAACCTTAAAAAACTAAATTTTGAGGACTGAAAGAAACGTTTCTCACGCCGGAATCTACAGGATGTGATATTTTTGAACAATCTGTTAGATTGCCGGTTCGTTAATTATCGATACTATCAACGCCGCCAGTATATAAGTCCTTGGTGCTGGTGGCCATCTTCGTGACGTCATGCTTCGAAGGTTTTGATTACATCCATCTAATATTTACGCTTTCTGTATACAACGTGTTTACGCAGACTGACAAGATATATTCGCATCATCATGTATGTTCTACGTCAAAAAGAAGGCAGAAACAATATTGGCAAAAAATGGATGATTGTGTACAGTTAAGAGAGAAGACTGTGTCTGGTTAGGTTTGGTTTGTGTTTGAACTGTGCCAGTATTTTCGTTATCAGTAATGATTCGGTCAAATGTTGAAGCCGGCGTGCTCAGTCATGATATTGCATTGAAAATGCTGGAAAATAATTCTTTCTCCAGAGTGATTAATTTCAACAAGTTAATTTATATCTTGGAAAAGTTTATGCATTCGCAAGAAAACTAAGAGGACTATTATCGTAGTACATTCAGTACAGTAAATGCTATATTGAGTTGGTAAACTAGATATGTGCAAACAAGTTAAATTCATTATTAAACAGACACATTTATTAATCACAGATAGAGTGCTGATTTGTCTGCTTTCTGCGTTATTTTGTTTTCTATTACTGCTCATACATAAACATTTTTGAGGATATGTATCTCTTCGTAACTTCCAACAGTAAGAGCATGAAGATGAACAAGTTAAATTCATTATTAAACAGACACATTTATTAATCACAGATAGAGTGCTGATTTGTCTGCTTTCTGCGTTATTTGTTTTCTATTACTGCTCATACATAAACATTTTTGAGGATATGTATCTCTTCGTAACTTCCAACAGTAAGAGCATGAAGATGAGAATATTTTGAATTGTGCTAAGGAGAAATTCATAACATTGCAAGAATCAGATTGCATAGTTTCTTTAATGTTAGATGGAATTTACATAAAATCTTTCTTAAACAACAAAGGTGGAAATAGAGTTGGCCCAGCATTCTATAGTTCAGATTCTGCTATTTCAACTAACGTTTTATTGTTTCAATTATACAAATTCCTCTCATCTACTATTTTAGCAGTATATATGAGTTACATCTTACAACCAAATTAAGAAAGAGGATATCACGGAGAAGTGCCGAAGTGCACTTTGGCTTTAAAATAAGAGGGATTTCTTTAAAAAAAACGCATCTACATATTCACTTCAAATGCAATCCGTAACATTTGAGCTGCATTGTTAAAAGCGTTCTAGCGCTTTTACTTCTGGAATTTTGAGGCCGATGGCCTCAAAGACACGTTCCTCGCACGTTAATCAATTGGACGAGAGATTCTTCGACATTCTATTACGGTCCGGCGCTTCTAAAGGGTTGGTCCAGAATCTACAAAAGTGTATGAAATTAAAACTATTTACTGATATTTGAGGCGATTGAATTGCACGGCTGTACCTCTCAGTTCGGTAATAAAGTTAAATAATATTCCAACTAGTGGTGCTACAGAAAGACTCTCTCGTATAAGTTTTCTATTTCATTTGGTCCCGGCTAGCTAATCGGACTTGACACATACTCTTGCCAGCAGCTATCTATCGCCGATCACACTAAATTTTTTAACATTTTCTTAATTTTTCGGTTTCCTAAAAGTAAAAAAATTAAGAATATTAAAGAACAATAAAGCCTTCTCCTAAATGGCAATTTTCTTTGAAAAATTTGGTGCCGTTTTTAAGAAAAATGGCGTTTAAGCACTACTAAAAATGCGAAAATTGGAGCTCATTTTCACAGAAATCTTTTGTGATTTCGAAAACCTTTATTTGAAGTCATTTGAAGCCCATTTACTCACAAATACAATAGTGTTTACAAAGCGCCGTAAATGTGCGTATTAACGATGTGAGTGACACACCGATGTGACAAAAAATATCCCAAAATTATCTTAGCGTCTTATTAAAGAGTACAATTAGCACCATGCATTCTAAAAGTTTGAAAAAAATGGAGCTCTTTTTGAGAAAATGACGCTTGTGCGTTTTGAAAAGGGCGGAATTTTGAACCAGTTTTGACAGACAACGGTTGAGTTTTTTGAGAAACTTTTTTTGACATTATTTAAAGCAAATGTACTTATAAATATAATCATGTGAACAAATTGCCGCTAATGTAAATATTAACGACGCGACGTGAGAGAAAAATATAAAAAATACATTATTGTAATCTTTGATAAAACAAACAAATAGAGAAATATGACGTTTATGTCTTCTCATAGAGTACATTAGGCACTATCCTTACCAAAGTTAATAGAAAAAAATTGGAGCCGTTTTTGAGAAAATCTTGTTTTTGTAATTTTTTAAAATTGCACGTATTGCACGCATATTGGAAGCATGGGAAAACAGCTAAAAGTTTAAAAATGTATATGATCTTGAAGAAGAAACTTACTATTGAGAACAAATTTTATTTGAAAAAAAAAATTTCTACCTATAATTTTGTAGTTGTGGGAAGACGCCGAAAAGATTCAAACTTTTGCAATTTTCGAAAATTCAGAGTTAAACGTGAATATCAGAACTATGCCACCTTAATAGATGTGTTTTATTTTATTCTCACCAGAAATTTAAAGAAAAAATTTGCAGCAGTTTTTGAGAAAATTTTGAAAATGTTCTTGGGTCTTCATGTAAGATACCACCAAATTGTGAAGAAAGCTTTTCAAAATCTCAGAGTTGCAATTCAGCCCACATGGGCAGGTGTTTCTGCAATTTGTAAAGAATTGTAATCATGGTTTAGGCGCTAGTGTTGTTCACACACACCGGAGTCAAGCCAATTGTCAAGCAAGGTTAAATGATTACTTCAAATGTTGTTTTTAAGGAATTGCTCTGAATTATTCCAAGATGATCTGTCAATAACACTGAATAATCATTTATTCAAAATTTGTTTCAAACATAAACTTTAAAATTTGTTATTTTTATTTCATATTTCAAATGTAATTGATGTTTTCTTCCAATGAACGTACAGAATACGTATCCTTCCAATGAACTTACAGAAGACGTACATGTGAAGATACTTTGATAATTATTTAAACAAATAACTACGTTTTGTTAACAACTCCCCCCTTAATATGAAAATTGAAGGATAGAGAAGAGGGTGGAGTTTTACATGCGAGAGTTCTCGCACGGGTGCGCTAGCTACATGAAGTTTTTGAAGATTCATGATTCTCAGGTTATTGAAAATTTGTTTATGTTTTAATTTCACCATCACACTTTAAATAAGATTTTAAATTTTTCTAATATTGTAGTTCTAGAAAGATGCTAAAACATTTAACTTTTGGGAACTTTCTAAATCTTTCGAGAATTCAAGGAAAATGAGACATGCGCAATTTTTTCCCCAAGTATTTTTCTTTTATCCTGGAAGAAAATTTAAACAAAAATTGTGAAACACATTTTGAGAAAATTTTGAAAAAATTTTTTCATGTTTCACGTGTTTATCCAAACTAAAATATCCGTTTTAAATTCAGAGTCTGGACATTAGCTAGATGGTTCAAGGAATATCAATTTTGGTTAATATCCTGCAACGGCCGTTTTAGTTCCTGGTGTTCACACACGGACAGATGTGTTGCCGTTAAAGAATTTTTACTTTCCCGTATACGTACTGTAACTGTTCTTTACTGCTTCCGTGATCGGTCAGGTATGGATAGCTACACACACATAAATCTTTAACAATGATAAGGTGAACAGGGTGTGTTCTTGGGGGATCGCCTTGATATGGTACGTGCCTCACGTTCTCAATTGAAACCACTTGACACTTCTCAGATTGAACATTATTATCATTATGCATTAACCAAGTTTTTCATAAACAAAATATACTATCAGAATTCTTGTTAACAATTCTCATAAGATTTTAATTAACCATACCTCCTAAACACAACTTACTATTAACTAACTTAATGGAACAACTTACTTATCTAAATTCAGTAACATTTGACCTTGCATTGTGCTTCTGAATAGTCTTGCACCGTTTCCCTGCCTTTACACCCACTACAATTGGTTCCTCCCGTTATAAAGAATGTTTTAATACTTAAGTCGTCCATTTGCATTGCCTGCACCCTTCGTCCGCTTTTGGTTTGGTCGTGTTCCACTCGGTTCTACCGGCGAGCGGCGTGCCCTCGTGTCGCGCCGCCGACGTCGCCACCTGCCTCGAGCCGCGCCGCCACCGGAAAACATTGCCCGTCGCTGTTGTGATGACCCTCGCCGAACTCACATCCACCGTATCTCTTCCGCGAGGGTACAAGTTCATTCCATACGGCGCCGCATCACATGCGCAACGCAACTGGATTTCGAAATGCCGGGCTCTCACATGCACGCGCGCGAGATACTGGACACACTCCCTCCTGCTCATCCGAGTTCTCGCCGAATATTAACACTCTGTTAGTTACTGTGACAATCTGATTCCGCTCTCGTATTCGTGTGCCTCAGCCACCACACCACCCATCACTCGCATTCACGTTCTCACTTCGTCTATCACACGTGCTCACCTGTTGTCAACGCAGTATCCGTGATGGACGGTATCTTCCGTACCAACTATCCATTAACAAACGATCACTTTTCCGAAACACATTCTCCGTTTCTACACTTCCACTAAAGTCATTTCGCGCCTTCTTACCGACTTTCCATTTATCAAAAACTTCAGCGTTCGCGCATACATCCATTCGCCGCCATTTCCCTGCTCCTTCTGCTGCCGCGTTCCCCCACTCTCGTTCATCCCCGAGAACGAGTAGCGCCGCGCTCTGCGAGACTCGCCGCTTATTGCGCGGCCTTTTTGAATGTTACATCCTTACTCAGCGTTTGAAGGTCTGGTAACCATTAGGTTATAGTACGTATATACGGAGTAATAAAAGTAGTAAAGGGATGTTATGTAATACTGCGGAAAATCTATTTCGAGATTTCATCAGCAACTCACGTTTTGGGGTCCCCTGATACCGAGAAATTGGTTCTTTTCAAAACTTCCGTCCGTCCTTCCCTCCGTCTGTCCTTCCATCTGGCTGTGAACAAGATTAGCGCCTCTAAACCATAAGTACGATTTCTTACAAAACGAATATTCCCCGGTCGATCTAGTTCCGCTCGAGGCACCGAGATTTTGAAAAACATTTTTCAAAATTTGGGGGGACTTTAAATGAAGCTTCCCTGACATTTCCAAAATTTTCTCAAAAACGGCTCCAAATTTTTTCTTTAAATTTATTGTAAGAATAGAGTAAAATACATTTATTAAGGTGGCGTAGGTCCTAATTTCATGGTAAACTCTGAATTTTCGAAAATTGCAAAACTTTTCGGTGCGTTCATACGACTATAAAATTGAAGATAGAGAATTTTTCTTGGAATACAATTTTTTCTCCATAACGAGTTTATTCATTAAGGTCATGAACATATTTTGAACTTTTTAATATTTTTCGCGCAAAATTGCGAGCAATATGGGCAATTTAAAAAAATAACAAAACAAATTTTCTGAAAAACGTCTCCAGTTGTTTTCTTTAAACTTTTGGTAGGGATAGTCCTAAATATACTTAATGAGATGACATAAACGCCATATTGCTATTGTTCACGCAAGCAATAATGTAGCCATAACCAATATGTCTGATACATATGACAGCCTGAGTAGCAGCTGTACAAACTATGTCTGTGTTATGTATTTAAAAGCGATCCTGGTGGCTGAGATCCACACTATGTGAGCTCAGCCTTACATCTGCGAGATACCACAATCCACTTTGGCCTCCCTCTTGGAGAGGAGACGCTGTCGCGTCCACTTTTACATTGGTGTGGATCGTTGGCGGCCATGCTGGTGCATTGCTCTTAGCAGTGGCGAGATGGCGAGATGTTTGCTGAGCGCTGCCATGTGGCCATGTGATGTGATGCAACTTGGTCCTTTTACACCACTGTGAATTCTCTGTGTGCACTTAAGGCTGGCTTGAGGGGATTGTTCCCTCTTTACAGCTGACGACTGTGGGCAGGCTACGCGTGACTGCGGGATCTTTGCAAAACCCCGCCAATGGTGTGATGGCCTCCTGCAGCATATTTTATGATAATTTGAAACTTGTATGAAGAATAATTCTCGCACTGGTACTCTGGAGGTATTAGTAATCAATGTTTTGTACTGGAGAAAACCTTTCCTGTGATGTAAAGATTTATTCAATTATTTGAGTTCTTTGCCATCAAGCATGATAATTTGTTTATTATATTATATATGTTTATTAATTGTGATAAAGTTAAGTATGAATGTAACCAAGTCACACATGTGTTCCAGAGATTTGTTCAATCATATGCGCTAGTTGACATCAAGCATGACATTTTGTATGTTTATTAATTGAGGAGGAAATTGTTTGTACACTATATGCTATCGCCACATCATGAAAGATATTCATACATTTGCTTCAAAGGTATACAACACAGTCTAGATAAGCCTGTTGTCTCATCTGGGCCCAATATGCATCGTCTGTGTGCACTTAAGGCTGGTGTTTCCTAAATTGTTGCAAAATTGCTTACTGGTACTTCATTTATGTTTGTTTTTTCTTCCTTTCTTAATAGCTTATTTAATTAAAACTTAATGTTCTTTCAAAGGATAATTTTAGGAGACTGTTTTATTGAAAATTCTATATGATCTGTTTTATTGAAAGGTTTATTGAAAATTGTAATTGTAAGCTTATGATAATACAATGTTAAATATTTACTCAACAATGTGTTTGAGCATTCTTTTATATTCCTTTGTTTTCCTGGCATAAGAGCTCCTAGTAGTTTAGTGTCCTGAGTGTCGTAGGGTTGTTGAGGGTTCACTACTTTAATTTTGTCCACTAGCTCATTAGTGGCCCCTAAAAGCTATATTCTTTTGATTTTGCAAAAATTGCAAAAATGTCATTTTTTGACTTGTGTCTTACGATGTTAATATTAACATTAGGGGTAATTTTCAAATTATTATATTTATGAGTATGTGCTTTAAATAATATCATAAAATGTCTGGAAAACTCAACCGTTGTTCTTGAATACTAACTCGAAATTTCGCATTTCCAGAAATGTTCAATGCGTTTTTCTCAAAAATGACTCCAATTTTTTCTTCAAACTTTTTGAACGGATATTGCTAATTGCACTCTTCAATATGTTGTGAAGTCCATTTTGGGGTAGTTTTTTATTTTTTCAAAAATTACACAAAGATCTCTCTCTCTCTCTCTCTCCGTAAAAATGCACATTTCCAGAACTTTGTGAACACTATTGTATTTGTGAGTGTAAGCGTTTTAAATGAATTCAAGTGAATGTTTTTTTTTAAATCTCAAAAATTTTCTGTGAAATAGAGCTTCAAATTTCGAATTTACAGTAGCATCTCAACGCCATTTTCTTAAAAAACGGCTGCAAATTTTAAAAAAATTACAATTTAGAACAAAGTTTATCTGTTCTTTAATATTCTTAAAACAATATTTCAGTTTTACTATTAGGAAACTGAACAATTAAGAAAATATCAAAAAATGTACTTTGGGCGGCAATAGATTTCAGCTGGCAAGAGAATGTGGCAAGTCCGAATAACTACACGAGACCAAAGGAAATAGAAAACGAATACGGGAATGTCTATGCTATTCTGTAGCACCACTAGTTCAATGTCAAGGATTCACAGAACGTAGATGCACAATATGTTAGTGGTGTATTTCTACGTCTGGGGCTATAATTGTACGGGATCGGCAACCCATTAAAAAATTTTTTGGCGAAAATTTCCGTTATTTGAAACCGAATTACAATTTTGTGAGTAATACATCAGAAAGTAGAAAGATGCACGATGAGACTTGTTCATTTGCCATCAGTTTCACCAATAAACCTAGATGCTGAGGCATTTTACAGCTATTTATTACATGTGAGGTTCGTCAGCGAGAACCATTATCTTGTCGTGTTAGCATTGGAATTGAAAGGAAGATTTTATCCATTGAATCTATCAACGTTTTCCCATTCGAAACCTCATTTACTTGTCTTGAGATAGAGAAGTCAGTGAGCAATGTGGGCTGGATGAAAAATTTCGAATGTTTGGGCTCTAAAATGTTTTCACGCATATAAAATTGGTGCCAGTCCGTTTAATTGAATTCTCTAAATTCTCGAATATTGTAAAAGTTTAAATTTTTTCTGCGTTTCCTACAACTCCAATAGTGAAGATAGAGATTTATCGTATCAATAAACACTGTTCTGTAAATTTGGATCTTTAAATGGTCATGTGTATTTTTTTCAAAATATGAGTATTGGGACCGGCTGCATTCTCTATCTATCTAACTATTATCTAACATCCCTACCTTTCCTATCTTGTATTTATTAAATTAATTTATCAATAATCTTGGATGCGGCCGTTTGCAAAAAAAATTATGTGTTAGGTCCGGCACAAATTTCCAACACTGGATGAAAACCTGATTTCCTTTATGTAATCATATCCGGTATCTGCTAAGCTAAATAAAAAATCCAAATTCAATGCAACCGTGTTTGTTATTCTTTATTCGGCTAACATTGACATCAACACTGTTCCACCATAACATAAACAAAATTCAGAACAACAAAAAATGCAAAAAATCAACATTCACACAATATTTACAAATCATTCACACCACGAGACATGCGCATTCTCCCTGTATGATCTTCTTTGTGAATAAAAATTTTACTTTAAAAAAACGATGACATGCTTGGACTTAGACAAATCTTCACTTCTCGTCGTATTTATCAAAGTACATAAATAGCTACTTCTCTTTTCGTTGCGATATCGTAACAGCGCCCAACTTCCTTCATGTACACGACGGCTAAACTAAGTTCCAGTTACCTTTTACCATATCATCAACGTAACTCACAAAAAAATCGACTGTCACTATAAAAAGAAAAGCTCGTAACATTCTTTTTTTCACGTCCGAAAAACCATTTCTCGCATAGCAAGACATGAGGTCCTCTCACCTCTGAGACTAGAATTCATCTACCAAAAGGAATGGTTGCAATTCATTAGCAAAACTTTTCCTCAACAAAACACGCTCTCTCAGTCTTTTGTCCTTCTTTATTGCCATCAAATTATTCTGATTTACGCTTCCCCTTGCTTAACGGTATCTGCCAAAAATTCCCTAAATTCCCGTTTTCCATGTTTATTTGTCCGAACTACCCCTATCTCCCGTTATTCACTTCGAATTTCGTACTTTTCTGTACTTACACCAGCAATTCTGCGTCACTTATCTTTTGACAACGGTCACTCTGTTAAATAGAAAACCACACACTTGCCGCCCTATAAACTATATGCGATGACAGAAAGTTATTCTTAAATTTCCCTTAAGCTAATAATTTTTTTGAACTAATGTTTATTCACCGCGACATTTCGAAAACAATATTATTTCCACACGCCATTCTGCTGTCATTTGTTGAATCTATAGTTGGCTTCCTCTGTGACGGTTCTTTTATTGTAAAAAATACAAATCATTACAGTATTTTTCCATAATTTTGCGTGAAATGAAGACAAATTTAATAAGAAGATTCTCTAAAAACTACTTGACTTTTTCTTTACCTTGTTTGCAGGGATAGGTAGTGGTACGCTGAATTGCATACCAAAATCGTCATTTTTATGTATTATTTATTTTTCCAAATTCTCACAAATTTTATACAACTCAAGCATTTTTATACACTACGGCATTTGTGAGAACAAATTTGTCACATGATTTCCAAAGAAGTTTCTCGTATGCTCAAATGTTTTTTACGAAAATTTGTTGAAAAGTCTGCTATGTCAGAAGAAAAATCTTCGCAAGAACGAATCGAAATGCTTTAATGAAAAATGAAAAAAAGGGCAACATTTTACTCCTCTACGACAATCATTAAATGGTTTCTAACCTAAGGGAGTCGAAAAATTGAGAAAATATTTTAAGCGTTGGTAAGTAAGCAGCTAGGAAGAAGATGAAGCAATATCTAATCATTTGTCTAGACACAAGAGATTAGAAAACAAACTAATGCAAGATATATTGTTTATTCACATAACAAATATTTGTTATATTCATATAACAAAGGAATCGTTATTCTCGACATCGGAAGTAACGCTAAAAATTTTGCATAAGAGATGGAAATTTGAACTCGAAAATGCAAAAATAGGAAGAAAACTGAACACATTAAAGGAGAAGAATGTAAAAGACTGAAGGGTATTTGAAATGGAAAGAAAATGCAAATTTTAAATCCGCAAAGTAAGCGGAATAAATTAACGATGGTCATCAGGTAATTATGAAATAATGACAATTGATAAAATGTCGAATTCTAATATGTCCATTTGCGTAGAAGTGGTAGTAGGCAAAGAGCAGGAATGCTTAGCAGTGCAGCTCTACTAATGTAGCCTGCGTTTGTGCTGCGCAGGTGGTGGTGTGGAGAATGGGTGAGTGTGCTGTCCTGTGCTTTTGCTGAGTGCGTTTGTGCTGCGTAGATGGTAGGGTGGGCAATGAGGTGGGTTTGCTGAGCTGTGCTAATGCTGAGTGCGTTTGTGCTGGGCAGGTGGTGGGGTGGAGAATGGGTGAGTGTGCTGTCCTGTGCTTTTGCTGAGTGCGTTTGTGCTGCGTAGATGGTAGGGTGGGCAATGGGGTGGGTTTGCTGAGCTGTGCTAATGCTGAATGCGTTTGTGCTGGGCAGGTGGTGGGGTGGAGAATGGGTGAGTGTGCTGTCCTGTGCTTTTGCTGAGTGCGTTTGTGCTGCGTAGATGGTGGGGAGGGCAATGGGGTGGGTGTGCTGAGCTGTGCTAATTCTGAGTGCGTTTGTTCTGCGCAGGTGGTGGGTTGGAGTTGGTCGCGGCCTTTGAGGGCCATTCGGCCCAGCACCTACCTGCTGGAGACGGAGCAGGCGCGGCAGACACACTACGTGTACTGGTGGATCTTGCACCCGTTCTGCCGCTTCGTCGCTATATGGCAGTTGGTGGTGATCATCAGTATTTCCATGGCCACCTTTCTAACCCCCTTACGATATGGGTTAATTACCTCTATCACTTACTTGCACAAGAGGGAAGACAATGCCCCTTCCGTTCATCCTTTCATGGACTTCAACCACCCCGGAACCAAAGAGTATAGAACTGATCTAGAGAAACTCGAAGAAATTGTAAGAAATCTATTTACATTGAACGAGTCGATCTTCGTTGTTCATATACTGCTGATGTTCTTCACCGGCTACTACAACTCATCTAACAAAGAAGTTGTGTTGGCCCCATTACGAATTATCAAGCGATATCTCGCTTCCTGGTTCATCCCCGACTTGGTGTCCAGTATACAATTTGCTGATGTAACCTACGCGAATGCCTTTCAGATGTACATGACAACTGAGGATCTTCCAAGCAGCGAAATAAACTACCTCGCGAAATTGTGGTTTATACCGTTTTCTTTTAGGATATTCCGATTGCACTACGTGTTTACATACACAAGCATTTGGTGCCGAATGGGGAATCTGCGACCAATCGTCAGAAGAGGTAAGTAACCTGTTGGCTCAACAAATAGTAGTTGGAGCAATGCTCACATTTAGCCCTTTGAAAATCAATGTTCAAATTGAAGAGAGCTTAATCGTTGATCTACAGTTTAAACTTTAAACTGAACTGCACATTGAGGCATGTCAGAACCCTAATTCCACATGTTGTAACTTGTCAATTTAAATTGAGCTACATTACGAGTTTCTGTTTGTTCTGAAAGTTGGAACACCAGAAGGGCACATCTTTACTCAATTCTTTACTCTAACTGACTCTCGCATGAAACGCTTCATGTTTCCCGATATACTTCTTGTATTTTCTCTCGCACGGCTCCCACACGCTCCTCTGAATGATCCCCAAATGCTTGAACACATCACAGGTTTCAATACTTTACTTCCAAATGTCCCCTTAAATGTCCACCTAAATGTCCCGTCAAATATTACGCCAAATGTCCTTTTAAATGTCCCTTCAATTGCTTACCCAAATGTCCCCAAAATACCCCTTCAAATGCTCTCCCAAAATGTTTCCTTAAAAATTCCGTCATTTGTTCTTATAAACGTTCCCGAAATGTTCTCCCAGATCATCTGATCCCGCACATTTTAACCGAGAAATTAAGCTGAAAAAAGAAAAAGTTAATTTTAGTGTTTAATTACTAAGAAATATTTTTATAAATGTAACTGATCATAATAGTCCTACACCTCCCCTACCTGGTGAAGCAGAAAGCTAGGACACCCAGAAAACGACATCCGCCAAAAACGTAAATTAACAGCCCTCAGATAGCTCTCAAAAAGATTAATTTCCCAACAGAGCATTATAAATGCAATAACTAACACAATGAAACCACATTTTCTTAAATCTGGCAATTCATGTTGAGGGGTGTCGAAAACAAAAAAAATTCAAAAAGTCTTATTTTGAAGGTTACACTATAGAAATCGTAAATTAAGATCCAGGCCAAAAGGAGCTTTTGTGTCGGCACTTTCTTTAAAAAAATTGTAATCCTTCATACTCGTTTATCGTCTTATGTACAGAGGACGTATGTCCCATAAAATGAGGCAACATACTGACGTGCGAAATACATGGATTCTGTGAAGAAATGCCGGAGATACCGCTCGTATTGTGAAAAGCTATAGTGAGACCATACGTCTGTGTGTTGTTTCATTTCAAATAGATTGTCATTATTTATTGAACATGTGATCCGCAAAGTAAGTACATGGCTGTGTAAATAAGTCTCAAATGATAGTGAGAGAACGCGATTAAAAGAAACAACTTTGTGTTTTTTGATCTGCAGCCATCCTGTATGCGATCCTTTTCTTCGGGTTCATCATTTGGGCCACGACATACAGCATCCAGATCCCTACGATTATTCGCGGTGCGAAACTGTTCGAGAATGGCAGCGAGTCGTGGCTGATGAACCCCGAGTTGGGCTTTTTCGACGTGGAGCAGCCCCAATCTGCTGTGGCGCCAGCTGCTGCTTAGCCTGGACCGCGTGATGGGCGTGGCTAGCTCACACATCCCGAACTTCTCCTCCGACACTCCGCGGATGACGATGGAGGACACAGTGGTGCTGCTCCTTATCATGTGGATCAGCACTGGTTTCAAGGTACTCATACACAGTGCACATTATGATGAGCACGGTATGATGCTCAACGTCAGAATGTCAAAGGGAAGGGGACGATATCGCATGAAGTAACTGAGAGGAAGTGGCGATGGAGGACACTGTGCTGCTGCTCCTCATCATGTGGATCAGCACTGGTTTCAATGGACTCATACGCAGTGCGCATTCAGATTATGACGCGCAGCACCAAAATGTCGAAAGGAAAGGGAAGATGTCGCATTACCTAACTATAAATTTTCCTACCCCACTCAACGACTCCTGCTTCACTTTCCTACCCCAGCTACACTACACTTCGCCTCCTACATTAAACTACATGTGATACCCTAACGTATCTCTTACACACTGCACTTCGCCTGATATGTTAGAGTACGTCTTCTAAAATAACCTATCCCTTTTCCATTGAACTTCCCTTTTTACGTTAAACTACGCCTGGTACACTATTCAGATTCCAGTACCAGTACTCCTTTATACTGCTCTTCGCCTTCTACATTTCACAGCGTCTAATACTCTACACTACGCTTGCAACAATACACTATCTCTTTTACACTGCACTGCGTCTTCTGCATTTGACTACGTGTGCTAATATAAACTACCTCTTTTACACTGCATTTCGCCTTACGTTAATACATTAGACTACGTGAGATACTCTAGGCTATCCCCTCTGCCCTGCACTTCGCTTCGGACACTACACTTCGTCTAGTACCCAATACTACTCCTGCTCAATGAATTACGCCTCATTGACTACTCTTCGTCTTCTACACGAGTATCACACCACGAACAAAACCATCTCTTACTCCGCTCTTTGCCTTCTACATTTGTTAAGGCGGCGATATAGCTCCTATTTCAGAGGTCAGATTTCAGATTTCAGATTTAGGTTATTGTTCGGGAGAGCGCATCGGTTGATTTTGGCGAGACGAACGGGTATGCTCGCTCGTTCGATCCCTGAAAAGACACATTGTACCTCTTTTATTAGAAGATAATATTAAGAAATAAGCAATCAGAGAATAAATCGTTCAACTTTTTACCTCAGTCTCACATGAAAAGCAATGCCTTCTTTTAATCTGTATTCCACAAATTTACTCATGCATTCACAGGGCTTCCCGCGAAAAAATGGTTGCTCTTTGGAAGGCTTTCTAAAAGGCGACAGGTATGCCAACCTTGCTAAGTTAAACCGCTCTCATGGAACATTAATGCGAGTGCACTGAAGCTCGTTCACTGGGCGGAGCGACTACTTTGGAAAACTTGTTTTGCCGTTTGAATTTGTGTTTCAATGCTGTCATTGTTTAAAAAAAACAAAAGGAAATCTGGTGTGTCTATGTAATATGCTCTGCACTAGTGCTTTGGAGTGCAGTCCGGACGGTGCTGCGACCTTGCGACGAAAGATGAAACTGTTACGAAACAGCTTTTGGGTCAAATACAATTATGACTACCAAAGAAATCGTATATTTCCGCGCTTTTTCGCCACCAGCACGCGGATTTGGAGGGAATTTTTTATAAGTCCGACGCGGTACGTTCAAAATGCAAATTCTGAGCTAGCAATAAAGGGCCAAAGATTGTTATTAAAAAGGAATCTCCCGCCACGGCGCCAAATATGAATCCATTTCGATTATATGTGCCAACATAACTCCCTCCCGCGCACGACGCCGAACCGGGATCTGCGGGACCAGAGAATTTTCAAGCTTTGGGTAGCACAGTATCCTCGTTCTTATGCGGGACAGCGAAAGAGAGAAAAGCAAAACCAAAGAACATCAATCTCCCCCCCCAAAAAAATGCACGACAATCAATATTATAAGAAAAGGAAAACAAACAAAAAACAATCTAATTGGTTTCATAAAGAAATTAAAACCAACTCAGAAAAGCTCTGCCCACGCGAGACGTGTCGGCCGTTCGCATGCAGCAGCAAAACTCGAAGTCCGGACCCACAGAAACGCCCCTTGCAGTCACAGCTGGGCGCCGAACGCCAACTTTCTTGCTTTGTCAGAATCGCCACTTGAACAGGAGCCACAACGCGAGAACCTATTAGGTAAAATAAAGAACAAATAACGCAGCTGATCATTTCGTCGGCACGACGTGATAAGAAAGGCAAATGGATTTGGTGTACTGTCAGATAAGAGTGGTAGTACAATTTTCTAGAATTTGTTAGCACGATACACGTGCAGATACACTGTTTCGTTTTTGTCTTATTCGATGTTCGGTCTTCACCACTCCAGCTCCTGCACGCTGGGGCGCCTAGAACATGTTATTTTTCTAAGGTTACCCTTTTTGACGTCTCTAGGCCGGGTATTTAGGAACCCTTACCTGCAGAGAACGCTAAGCCTAAATTTTCATTAAAATGAGAGGGTACTTCATCTTAACTCCATAAAAGAAGAGTTCGTAGACGCCCTGTGCAGGAGGTGTGGTGACAAGCATATCGACATTGTAACTAATAGCATTTTCAAATCAGGTCTCGTTTCTGACGCCCAAGCAACTGTATATTAGAAATTTTAAAAATGTGTGTGTGTGTGGGGGGGGGAGAGTGGCTCGGGTAGGTTGATCCCCGGGAGCGCCAGGTCCCGTGGCGATATCTGGAGATATGCCCCCTGAGGGAAGTCTAGATTAAATATTAATACTCCTTTGGCAAGATACACAGCTTCTGCACTGGCCGAGTGGTCATCCCAGATGCAGTTCTGAGTTGCACGGATCGAACCCTGCCCGTGGCATCGGGGAGAGGGTGAATGACCACGCCTATTTTCCACAGAGATGGATGAGCCTTCAACGAAACTTATTTAAATAAAATATTTCAATAATATATTTATACGTTAGTATAAAAAACATTAAAGATAATTATTTAGTATGGAATCGAATTATTACGCCACAACTTAAATATATTTCAAACAATTCTTGCCAATTCTATTGCGCAGAATGAAAGTTGAAGAAGCATCTTGGACGGAATGGGGAAAGTAAACTCACAAAATATTGTTGAAAAGTAAACTTTTATCTATTAATAATACTTTCGCAATAACAACAATAAAATGTTATAAACTTTTAATTTTCCGTAATACGAGTTTCATATGTGTCACAAAAATAGGTTTCCTTTTCATTGCACCTCCCATACTGACTCGAATTGTCAACTTTATTTATATTAATTATTTTATTTAAATAATATTTATTATAAACAAACATATGTCCCAAAAGTGTGTTTGCTTCACACCGATAGAAACTTGATCGTTTCATGACGGAGTTTTCGAAGAAATTTAATCACATGTTCTAAATGCCATTTAGTTCTTTTTCGGGTTGTATTTACTTTCTACGCTACTGACTCTACAATGCCTACAGTACAAGATACGTCCAGTTGTATTATTCATATTTTTAATGCTTTGTATAGGTCACAGTTTTCAAGCACATTTGGTAGAATATTATCTTGAAATGTGATCAACACCTGCAGTGAATTCTGATGCATAGTTCACGAATATTTTTCAGGAGTCTCCTCTCGGTTTTCAATACTTCCCCTATATTTATAGGGAATGCAGAGTAAATTGACACACACCATTTTAGTGATTATTCCCCTCAAGTCACAATTTTTGAATTTCATTCGGTTTCTATACCATAAACAGTAAATATATTGAGTTTCAAAGGAAAATGCTGGCGAATCACCTCTCTTCATGTGACATTATACCCCTACAGTTTGTAAATGTATCACTTCATAACAAAGAAAAATTGTCTTTTATATAAAATAAGTGATATTATCCTTTACTACTCCTGAAACCTCTCTTAGGTCGAAAATTATGATTCATGAAACAGTCAATAAAGAAACCAAGTATATCTGACCACAACATCACCATCTTGAGTCCAAATTGCCCTCCTGTGCACCAAAAATGTCCTCTAAACCCCAAATATTCCCCTTTATATAAATAATAAAGCGACATTTTTTGTCATTGAACATTCACATGATAACAGTCGTTTTCTTTTAACTGACAATAATATGATTTTTAAAACAATGATGGTTTTGCTGTACCGTGACGAAACAATTGATAATTGCAAACATTACATTATTGAAGAAGACCACCTGAAAACAAAGCAAAGCGGAAGGAATGCTCCCATATTTCGTAAAAAGGTATCTGAAATCCTAGGAGACACATTAAACATTTTTCAGCGTTGAAATTTAGAGAAGAGAACCTACAAGATCCGGTCAGTATTTTAGGAGTCGAAATGTCGCCTCGTTGGCGTTCGAGGTAAATTCAATAATTTTTCATGAAATATGTTTACTAGAGGATTCAGTTTTTAACATACGGCAAGTAATTGAAATTGATGAAAAGTCACGAAATCACAACATTCTATCTTCAAAAACAAGAAGTTACAGTGATATAAAGAGCGCTACGAGTCGAAATGACTCCTCTGGGCGTTCTAGTGTTAATTCAGTGTTGGAAAATAATATTTTCACTAAAGTGTACGATCATATTCTGAGTAAGACTAAACAATGATGGTTTACATTATATAAATAACTGTGGGTCTCCTTCTCATGAGTTACATCTTCCCCCTGTTTTATCGTAAGTTGACTACCGATATTTCAACATTGATTACAGTAATGTTTAATTTCTCTCTGCTTCTTGGCAAGCTTATTCTACCCTCGTTCTGGACTTGGGTTCTTGGTTCCGTCTTACCTCTCCCCACCTCCCCTTCTCATTTCCCCCTCCCTAATCCCTTTCCTCCACCTTTTTCCTTAACTCTTTGGTTCCTGCAGATACAATCGGTACTCTGTCAGACGCTCCTACACCGTCCAGCTGTGATGACCTGTAATGGTGACTATTGACAAGGGCGTTAGGTTTCCTTAAGGGGAAATACGACTTGCACAAGTCAATGTGCAATTAGTCTAAGATGGTCTGTAATATAATTGTAATGTAATTTTAGTGGTTTTTAATATGATTAATGAATAACAATCTTTCCAAGGGGTAATAATCAGCATACTTGTACTTTGTATTTATGTTGCATGTTCTAACTAGAAGATTTTCGCAAATATTTTCACAATAATTGTTTTTCCAGACACAGTTACCCGAAAAGGGACCAAAAATTGGGAAAAGTAATGTTTTCAAGTTTATCAAGAACATGTGTTTTCTGTAAATATTTGTAAACATCCCCCTCCCCATCTACCGAGTTCCATTCTTGGTTTTTAACCGACTGCCCTTAAAATTTACATACAGTATCAGTTAATAAAAAGTGATGTCTATAAAATGTTACTGAATATTTAAACATCTTTAAATGGCTACCAGATACCCCCGACACTACAGGGTATTAAGTATGATATGCGGAAGATAACCAACAATTACGCCAAGATTTACAACTCCGGGATTCTTTTGACTTCGATCACAATTTTTTTTGTAAAATTTGACTGGGATTTTTTTAATTAAAGAGTTAATTTAGATCCACTTCCAGAATTCCAATAATTAAGATTTTCCTACCAACAGAAACCTGAGACAACTACTGAGGGTGTACCCTCACGCGGTCGAATTGAGTAATTATTTGTCAGTCAAAGAGGCCTACGCACAGGTGAGAACAAATCTGCGACCTTCATCAGGCAAAATACCGTGAGGGGAACCTGTCTCTTTAATTATTAACTCGTGCGTAGTCCATCTCCGCGCATTTCGCCCTGAGGAAGGTCACAGAATGACGGCAAAAACTTTGGCACCTGTACATAGAACGCGGCGTCTCCCAAACAGCCAAATAAATGTGATCCATCTGCGGTCTAAACATGACATAATGACAATATGTATAGCAAGCAGCAGGAAGTATATACCACTGAAGTAGTATGTTACGATTGAAGTTCGAAATATGATTAAAGTTTCGAATAGTCGGTGTGCGCCGGGTAACGAAGCATCAACTGAGAATAAGTGGAGTTAGGTTAAGTTACGTGGCATGCTGTAAAAAGAAACTTAAAGCAAACTCTAGTAATCAAGAATACTTTTTCCAGAACATGTTAATTATTAACACGAACAAATCCTTATGACCCAATCAATGGGAAATAATGTCAGTGGACACTCAAAAACGAAACTGACAAACGCAATGACATGTTTATCTTCTTTGCAGATTGTTCTTTTTGGGCTTATTTTGGAGTATGTGGAAAGCGAGAACTCTACAGAAGTGGAATTAGAAAAGGTTAGTTGAACAACATACCTCTGCCAAGGACAGATTGAAAGCGCGAGCGAATATTACCACGTAAACACGTTGAACTGAGAATTTTTGGTTCCAGATATAATTAAAACCCGCATTTATAAATGTGGTAACATATAATATAACCTTCAGGCTCTTTATTCTGCATTAACTATTGAATTAAATTGTTTCAATAAATAATGGAGATGTAATGGGTTTTGCGCAAAAGGAGCAGTTTATTTATAAACATACTTTATTCGGAGATATTAAACAATTTTTTTATAATATTTTTTAGATTTCGTAACCATAAAGATACTACTGCATTTGCAAACTCACATCCTACAAAAATTTTTATTTCATTTTATTGTTTTTGTGACATTAAAAAACACAAAGGAATGTGTCAACGACCAAATAAGCTCTAAAAAATTAGAATCAAACCGCTTGAATAAATTACGAGCAAATACCATACCTTCTTATATTGCGCATTTCCATGGTCCGTACGCACTCTGACGTTAGGTAGTCAATCTTTACAGAAAAGGAGGGTGTTCAAAAAGAACCGTGGGAAAATTTACTGTCCGCCCAAGTTTGAATAAATTCCTAAAAATAAACAATTAAACCCTTATATCCTAGTCAGTTCGTAAACCCAAATCGTTGTTTATGTGCAGGTGCGGAGCCAAATGCAAAATTACATGCGTGACCAGCACCTGCCAGTGCACGTGCGCGACAAGATGATCATGTTCTACAACCACAGATTCGAGGGCCGCTTCTTTAAAGAGAGAGCTATCATCGCACACCTCCCCTACACCATTCGCAACGCCGTACGGCTCTTCTCCTGCCGCCACCTCATCAGAAGCTCCACGCTCTTCCGCAACGTCCCCAAGTCGCTCGTAAGTAGAACCGTCAGCCACAGACTCGCAGTGAAGCCTACTCCCCGGCTGGGCCAATCGCGGAGCGAGTGCGTTGGTGCGCAGGTGAACAACATCGTGGCGGCGCTGCGGGAGGAGCTGTTCCTGCCGCACGACGTGGTGTACGCCAGCGGGGAGCCGGCGCGCTACCTCTATTTCCTGGCGCAGGGCACAGTGGCCGTGTTCCTGCCCACGGGCGAGGAGGTGGGCCACCTCACCGACAGCGCCTCCTTCGGCGAGATGGGCCTCATGCTGCGGGAGCACCGCCGCCGCCACCTGGAGAGCGTCGTGGCGCTCGAAGTGTGCGAGGTAAGGTTACCAGGTGTTCCCCAGGGAGGCTTTTGCTGCCAATAACAATACAGCATAGATCAAGAGTTGAAAAATGAAAATGAAAACATAAATAGGTCTGTGACAATCAATTTCATTGCTTCACGATCCATCACGTAATAAGGGAGACGTTTGTGCAAATCTTACATCTTGAGACGAGAGTATCCCTGTGTGTGGTCCCTCCACCACTACCACATTATAACTGCATCCTTTAGCAATAGCGCAGCTTGATGAATCCTTGCAGTTGACGGTGGCGTTTGCGCAGGTCTTCTTGCTGGAGCGAAGTGACTTCGAGCGGCTGGTGCGTCCGCTGCCGAGACTGTACAACCGCATTCGCGCGGCCGCCATGTTGAGGGCGCAGGATGTGTTTCACATTGAGTGGGTGGACTACAGCTATGAGAACATTCGTCCCGTCTCTCCCACTGCGTCCACCTCCGGCTCCATTGGTCGCCAGGCGACGCCAAACAGTATCAAGAAAAAAAAACCGTAAACCTTTAGAATCTTTGTTTTGAAGTATATTTTCATTATTCCCTCGGAATCATTTTTTTAATTTACATTACTGACACATGGAATAGTGTTCGTGTTAATGATAAAGTCGAGAAGGTATTGTTTAAAATTTATAGAAATTGTACTTTAAAATGCAAGGAAGTTGACAAATAATGCAGCTCGATTTTTTCTTCCTTTCCTCATTTAATGGTAGGGATGAATACATACATTACAAAAAAGTTTAAAACTGAGTTTTGTTTATCAGTTAATGGGGTTAAGTTTTTTTGACAATTTTAGGTATGTTTGTTCCCTTTCGTTGCGCAATAAATATTGTAGCAATAAAGTGTTTATCTTGGAATGAATGTAACACATTTACAGTTTTAATAAATGCATCTTTTGACAAAAATTAAATTGGTTAAAAATCATAAAAATTGAGATATTTTGAGAAAAACACATGAAAATTAAAGTAAATGTAAACGATATTTTTAAAACAGATGTCCTGGAGCACCATTATTCACTTACGCACCTCTTTCTTTATAGCCGCGGGTCGGTGATGAAGTTGGATAATTGATAAAATTTTGTATATATTTCGAATATGTTTCGTATCTTCAAGTACTAAAATTTTTTTCCCTTCCCAGAGCGCGCGTTTGCTGGTGGAGCACTGCGTGACCTTGTGTGAGGCGGACTGTTACATTGAAAATACCCATTAAACACTAGTTGAAAAAGTAAACATTACTTTAAAAGTCCTTGTCTAACATATGACAATATGTAAATCATTGGATTCGTTTTTTTTATGTTTGTCATCATAGACTGAAAAAATATGTATAATTCCGTTTGAAAAACAAAGTTACCTTAAATACCTCGTAAAATATAAGTGACAAAACAGAAATGAATTCACGTATCAATTTGCCCTCTTCCCTCATTCACTTCCGTGAAAACAACATTGCAATAACTTCAACCGTTCAAAAGTTACATGGGGTGCTAAAGTTACATGACTCTACCTGTACATATATTGTGACGATACCGAATATGACATACGTAGATTACTCCCTTCGCGTTCGCTTTCTACGCAGTAGGTCAGGCTGGAAAGCAGCGCCCGGCGTTTCTCCTAGGCCACGCGAAAAGCTGATTCGTTACGGCGCACGTGCGAGCAGCCCCCGCGACCAACCGGCGACAGCCCGGGGAAGAACTATCTTACGTCGTTCTACAGACAGGCACCCTCCCCTGAGAATATTTCGGCGCGCAGTTCTATTTGGCTCAGCGACCACTCATCAAGTGTTTATTACATTGCCAGAGTGAGAGCGCTCAGTGGAAATTAGCGCTGCATAAGGGCGTAAGACGCACGTATCGATTGGCGCTTCATGAAAATGAATAGCTCCTAACCAATGACACTCCGTCTTTTCAAAATAATGTAGAATGTTCTCGAGCTCTTCGGAAATGGGAAGGAGAAGAGGGGGCTTGCTCTAGTTTTGCGCCTCGAGAGAAAGAGATTCCTCTCTAGGAGGTCGGTTGAGACTCGGAGGAGAGCCTCTGAGAGAGGCCTGAAGGGGAGATTTCGTTTTTCTTTTGTTTTTTTGATGCGGCGAGTGGCCATCCGTGGAGATATCGTGAAGAATCTCGCAAAGTATTAGTATTGAGTTTTGTTTGTTGACGGGCAAGTGCCCACACGTAACGTGCAAGGCTGCTGAGCAGTTAACCTTTTAGCGACCGAGTTTTTTTCCTTCTGCACTCCGTGCGGTACCGACTTTTTTAAATAGACAAATTTGCTTGACCCCAGTGGAGGTTTAACTGCGGCGAGCGATGACAGCTATCCTGAAGTGTTGAAAGTCTTTGTTGATAGAGATTTAAAGGTCTTAACTGAGTAAGACAGTATCCACTTTTCCTCTGCAAAATTAAGTAATATTTTGAGCAAAGATCCTATTAATTTTTTCTACTAATTTTCATTCTTTACTCCACCCACCGAGCCTGAGCAACGAAGTTTTCAGCATTTGATGTTTAAATTGCTTTTATATTTAGCATGTTTCAAATTTTTAAAAAATATTTCCCACTTGCAAAGAGGTAACCTACATAATACTTTATGAAAATCAATTACAAAGTTGGAATTTGAAGAATCTATATTTCAAATTAAAAAAAAAAATTTTTAAATATTCTAAGTAGCCGTTTAGGATATTGAATCTATATAAAACTATGAAAAGTATGATTTTTTCAAAATTTTCAAAGTAGTTTGGGAAAGTAAAAAAATAAAAATTATTTCTAAAAATGTAAAAGTATTTTATTTTCCTTAATATTATTTTAAATGCGTAAGTAATGTATTTCGTCATGGATCATCATGATAAAGCTAAATCGTAGTGATTTAGTATCTTGAACGGAATCAATGCACAAAGATGGACAGCTTGATCGGAGCTGAAAATGTTTAATTATATTGGCATGGATCATATAATTCTAATGATGATTGGCATGGCGCATCATCGTCCAGACTGGACACAGACGCACAGTCACTGTCACTGTCGAAAAGTAACTCAATTTTGCAAGTTGTTAGCGATTGTTCTCGACAAACCATTTTTACTTCAAAAAGCAAACGACTCAAGCGCATGCAGCAACTCTTAGCAGAATAAGACTGCGATCGCCCAAGTGAGAAGCGTAGGCCGAGGCGGGTTTGATATGACTGGGGTTTGTGACAGGAGATAGTAAACAGTGAAGCGGTACATATAAGTACAAGGGACTAAAGAAGAAGGCGCCCTAACAAAAGAAAAGCTTTGATAAGCTGAAGATATATCTACGTCGTTGGTTTATGCCAATACAATAAAATATCAAGACATTGCAAATAATACAATACATAACAAAATATGAAAACAAATTTATTTCACTGACGTAAACTTGATTTTACCCTATTGTTATCTGCTACTGTAGAAAAAAATCTTTCTAGTACAATTTAATTATTATATACGAAGTTAAAATAACAAATTTATGAACATTATATGTAAATGCCATACGAACAAATTATGGAACAAATTTATGAACATTATATGTAAATGCCATACGAAACCCAAATTCCGTTATAAATTGCAAACAGAACTCTTCTATTCTTGCTGTGGTATGTGATCTTACTGTGATTTTATTGCCGTTAGAGCGGCGTCTCCAGGCCAATGTTTGACTGGCGATTAATATTCTCCTATGTTTCTCACGCTGCGGCGCACTGTAGAAGCATGAAATGTCAGGGCAGATCACGTTTCCTCTTCGCGCCTCAAGACCGTACTCCGTCAACACATCCCTGCCGGATGGCGTAGGCCGGAGCGCCGAACGTGAGAATCGCCGCGCCGCTGCTTGTCACCCGTCAGCAAGCGATAGATAAGAGCCGTCGCACGCCTCCGGAGGTCAAGCGAAAAAGATCCCATTGGTACCGCTGGGTTGAAATGCTCTGGGAAACCTCTTTCCCATTAGTCTTTTAAAGGTTAATTCGGCAACGCGATCGTCCGCGTTAATTATACGAGTGGCCCGTGATCGATCATTCGGTCACATCCCGGCAAGCTCGGGGTATTAGCTCGACCAGTCTCATCGCCTGGACGCCAATCTGTCGCTCAAACCGGGCCGCCGAGAGCAGCGCCTTTCTGCCCGAATGGGGAAGCTTCCCTCAAATGCTCCGTCTGCAGTCTGTGGAAAGGATCGTCCCGGACGTTCAACCCCAGCGGTCGACGCCCATCTCGGTGAATCTGTGCCACGGCCAAGCTTCGGCCCATTGTCATTCACGCCCCTCAGGCGCTCTAAACTGTGTCAGAGTCTTTTGCTTTGCATTAATGTTTTGGTAGGAATGAATGGCCACACCTGGCCAACTTCCTAATGTATTACATTTCCCTTTTTCCTGTATTAGAATAAGAATTATTATTAGTTTTAAGATTGTGACAATTGTGTATTTTTTATTGTGTCAGAATATGACGCAAAAGTGTGGGGATCGATCGCTGAGCTCACGCGACGGGGGTAAATTGAAAAAAATTATGTTCTTTGAGAGCACTTCAGGGTGCAATTTTCAATATTTTCTCATTATTATTCTATTTATTAAACGTAGGTCAGAATTGTGTTTTTATTTGGGTAAAATATCGAGCTACGACCATCCTGAGTCCAAATTTCAGATTCTTCATTGCTGACTACCCCTAAGTTGGCCGGCACCTCTCTCAGGTAAGGCAGGAGAAAGAATTCGACGCCGCCTTCAGAGTGCAAGTCATAAATGGCGACCAAGCGCGCGATCGTCGACGTCACAATATATGTATATGTATATATATGTATATATATATAGTACCGATAAGGAGCATATCGGCGACAACAGACTTTCGAATCGCGCGCGGTGGCGCGAGCGACCAGAGAACCGGGTCGAGAACCATTGCGAACGGGTCAGGAGCGGCGAGCCGGGAGTGAGTTACGTGGCTGGCGAGAAGTACTGGCGGAATCTTGGTTGCGGAGTGCACGGTATGCGCGGTGCGGGCAAAAGAAATCGGAAATCGAGTTGCATCTGGGACGAAAACGGGAGTGTGAGTGATGGAGGGGTTGAAATGAAGACCCAAGTGAACAGTGAGGATAAGAAAACTGTGATTAGCGCGCACCGGGACACCGAAATTAATACAAGTGTAGGGCACGTGGAAATACGATATGGTAAAAATCGGCGGTCCCTACCTGTCAAAGAATAGAAAAAACTAACAATTTCTCAAAACTCTTGCAATGCGGCGATAACGCAAAATGAAAAGCACACTAACTGAGCAAGACTGCATGACTGATACAGTAAGAAAATGTAATTAGTATAAACATTGCAGAATGTATTAAAGCCTACGAGGCACACATGCCTAGATTTGTTAAACCAGACCACGCCAGTGCCCTCTGGAATACAAAGCCTGGCGACGATTTTGTGACGTAAGCACGAGTAGGCCCACAAAGAGACTCTGCGGCCGGATACTCCGTGTGTTATGCGTGTTGCTATGTTGTGATTTTTCAGCAATTTGATTATTTTTAATTACGGAAATTCGAACTTGGTAAGTACAAGTTTCTGATTAAGTTCACTTTACGTCTTAGATCTAAAATTAAGGCAAATATAAGCAAATGGTATATTTGTGCTTCAATTTGTAAAAAGGTGTTAAGAATCTTTTAGGTTATTGTGCATATTGATCATACAGTGTTTAGGACTTACGTGATTACACAGTTAACAGATGTTAACAAATTCGGAACTATTCAAACCCTCATTGTTTCATTTACAGCTCATCACAATAACTTTCAAGTGTTGTGTGCCCAATTGTAAAGGCAACTTCCGAAACTGCCCTGCTCTTAGTGTTCGGCTTTCCCAAAGAGAGTGCGTGGATCAGAGTTATTTGCAGAGAGACAACTTTCATACCCAACAATAACTCAAGGGTAGGTATTTAAAAAATACTTTAAACTTGCAAACGGTGATAATGATAGTGATAGTTTTGGTGATAGTTATTGAAATGTTGAAAAATGGTTTCAAGCTTTGCCTCATCAACAAATAATAACGTATCATCCACATATCTAGCACAAAATATTACTTAATGTTGACTTAAGATTACTGTGTCTGCTGCATAACCGATTCAGAAAAGAGATCACTCATGGGTCCACCTATTGGAGTCCACTGTTTTTGTTTGTAACATGAATCATTGAACATGAAGAATTTGTTATTTAACATTAATCTAATTGCTAGCAGGATCTCCTCATTCGGTATTTTAAATGAATTTTCCTTATCAAGTTTTTCGTTCAGAGCTTCGAATATTACGTTATGTGGGATGTCTTATATGTTTTAATATATACATAATTGTTACGTGATATGTCCAGAGGCGTATCTAGGTGTTCAGGCGCCCGTGGTAAGCATCTAATTTGCGCCCCTGCCACGATGCTTCAAATTAGGGTTGTTGCGATTTGTTTTAGCGGGTATACTCTAATTAGCGCCCCTTGTGAGTGGCGCCCATGGCACGTGCCATGTCTGCCATACCGTAGATACGCCTCTGGATATGTCAACTCAAAATCTAGCATGCAGCATGATTCTGCTTCTGTACTTTTCTTTCCCAAAATATTTTAAATCGTCTATTCTCTAAAAATTTTTATGTGTATTAATGTAGAAATATGAATGCATATGCATTGAGAAACTACTCAAATATTTTGTTGTGTTACACAAAATGTGTATTGAGTAATATATGTAAATTGTGATATGATTTTCTGCCAAATAAATTACTATTCCTAAAATTAATCAAAGTGTATTTTTATTAACTTCCGATTCTAATTTTGTTGATAGTTGTAGGAAAAGTTTTATTTTTTTTCTTTCAAAGAAACATTTTCCTGAAATAAAAGCAACGTATTTCTAAAAAAGTAAATCGATTTTCGTTACCAAAATCTGTTGGTGTAAAATGAAGTGCCAGGGAGAAATATATTGTGAAATGCTCTTGCTATTAATTTCAGCATAGATCGTAGGCCCGCGGCGGGGCTGGTGGGCCTACTGATCGTGACGTCATTGGCAAGATGGCTGTTCGTCGCCAGGCTTTGTATTCCAGAGGGCACTGACTACGCTCATATTACAACTGCTCCTCTTTACACATCTGTCTAATAGGGGGTCTAATGCACACACAAAAATGCCCTTCGCTGACGGCAAAAGTTCACGGGCTTTTTTGAGCACTCCCGTGTTCAGCGATAGGCTGCCTGTCTGTCACTGCACCGCCTCCTCGCTCATGCTCTCCCCGCCGGCCACGCCTCACTGTCCACGGCGCCCCGAGATTTCTCCGGGCGAGTGGAAGGGGGGCCAGCCGGGCGGGCGGGCGGTGGGGAGAGAGGGGCGGCGACGGTGGTGGTGTTAGTGGTGGTGGTGGTGGCGGCGGCAGCGCGCCGGCGACAGCGTCGTCGACGTCGTCGTTGGCGGCGGCGGCGTGGCAGAAGCCGCGCAACGGACGAGGGTGCTCCATGCGTAGAGGCGCATGAGTACTATGATTATTTAATTAATTTTTTAAAGTGGGACGCGCGAATTTAGTGTTCGCGCCCCCATAACACAGTGGTGCAGCATGGAACTCCCATAATTTGGGGGGAAGACCACAAAGTGTGCCCAGCTGGGCGAAAGTCACTGGAACTTTATCCGCGCCGAGAAATTGTGCTAACATTACGCGGATGGACTGAGGTATCAGAGCGCGGAAAATAGTTGCAGGTATTCTACTACAATAACATTGTGGCCGTTTCCCACCCCTGTGCATGCAGAGAGTGACAATAGCGCAACGCTGTGCGTGAATTCACAAAGATCAAGAATCTCGGAACGAAGCAGCAGCGGACGGCGCACGACTGCCGGCCGCACCGCTCTCCAAGGTCATCGGAGGGCGCGGCGCGCGGGGCCCCATCCTTGCGGAGCCATCTAAAGCTAGCAGCGCCCAGACACCAATCTCAACCAAACTACATCCAAAATTTTAGGCTAATTTTAGGCTAATTAAATGCTCTATTCCCGAATTTTAGGCTCCTCTGGATTTCCGAAAATCGTGGGCGCTGCTAGCTTTAGTCTAAAGCTAGCAGCGCCCACCCAGAATCTATCTCAAAATCAATTGTAAAATCTGAAACCCCTCCCAAAATTTAAGAATAATTTTAGGCTCTTGGAAAAAAATTATCCCCGCCTTCAAATTCCAAAAATCAGGGCTGTACAGAGCGAAACAATTAACATTGGTTCTTACGGGTGAAATAACACCAAAATCAAAAAACCTTAGGAAAAATCTGAAACCCCTCCCAAAAGTTAAGAATAATTTTAGGCTCTTGGAAAAAAATCAACCCAGCCTTCAAATTCCAAAAATCAGGGGTGTACAAAACGAAACAATTAACATTGGTTCTTATGGGTGAAATAACACCAAAATCAAAAAACCTTAGGAAAAATCTGAAACCCCTCCCAAAAGTTAAGAATAATTTTAGGCTCTTGGAAAAAAATCAACCCAACCATCAAATTCCAAAAATCAGGGCTGTACAGAGCGAAACAATTAACATTGGTTCTTACGGGTGAAATAACACCAAAATCAAAAAACCTTAGGAAAAATCTGAAACCCCTCCCAAAAGTTAAGAATAATTTTAGGCTCTTGGAAAAAAATCAACCCAGCCTTCAAATTCCAAAAATCAGGGGTGTACAAAACGAAACAATTAACATTGGTTCTTATGGGTGAAATAACACCAAAATCAAAAAAACTTAGGAAAAATCTGAAACCCCTCCCAAAAGTTAAGAATAATTTTAGGCTCTTGGAAAAAAATCAACCCAACCATCAAATTCCAAAAATCAGGGCTGTACAGAGCGAAACAATTAACATTGGTTCTTACGGGTGAAATAACACCAAAATCAAAAAACCTTAGGAAAAATCTGAAACCCCTCCCAAAAGTTAAGAATAATTTTAGGCTCTTGGAAAAAAATTATCCCCGTCTTCATATTCCAAAAATCAGGGCTGTACAAAGGGAAACAACTAACATTGGTTCTTACTGGTGAATAGGGTATGTTGTATTCCTAACGAGAATTTTCCATTTTGTGGAAAGGGAAGAGAGGAGACCGAAATTATTTGTGGGTATAATAGTATTTCCTATAATGTGTGGAATATGAAGTTCAATTTTCAGAATCTAAGTCGTTGTAGTTCAGGTGTTATAAGAACTCAAATATTGAATATCGGAAAAAAGTGGGTGTGTTTCGATTAATATTGTATTTTTTTTTCAATTAGAACGGTGCTAGCCCAGAATTATTTGAGATTGGCATATTGATATGTAATGTATGAGCAATTGCTAATAAATTACCCATTTGAATTAGTAAAGTAGTTCAGAGATTATTTCGTGAGAAATGAAAAATTAATCGAAAGGTATGTTGTAGTTCTCATGAGAACTTCCCATTTTTTGGAAAAGAAAAAGAGAAAACCAAAATTATTTGTGGGTATAATACTATTCCCTATATTATGTGGAATATGACGTTCAATTTTCAGAAACTAAGTCGTTGTAGTTTAGGTGTTATAAGAACTCAAATATTGAATATCGAAAAAAGTGGGTGTGTTTTGATTAATATTCTATTTTTTTTCAGTCAGACCGGTTCTAGCCCAAAATTATTTGAGATTGGCATATTGATAGGTAATGCATGAGCAATTTTGAATCAGTTCCTCATTTGAATTATTAAAGTATTTCAGAAATAATTTTGTGAGGAATGAAAAATTAGTTAAAAGTTATACTGTATTTCTCACGAGAATTTTCCACTTTTTGGAAAAGAAGAGAATCCCAAAAAGTATTTGTGGGTATAATCGTATTCCTTAATATGTATTGTATGTCACACGCCAATGCCATGAGCCATATCCTAGTACTTCTGGTTTTATAAGAACGGAAATGTCGAATATCGAAAAATAAATATGGACTGGTTTTGACTAATATCCCTTTTTAATACGAACTAATATAGCCCAAAATTATTTGAGATTTGAATATTATTAGCTAATTTATGTGCAATAGTTAATAAATTGTTTATTTGAATTGGTACAGAATTTTGGGGTTTACTTTTTCAGAAGTGGAAACGTGGTGAAATGTATATCGTAGTTCTCACGCGAATTTTTCTTTTCTTGGAGAAGAAACCGCGAAGTTCAAAATGATTCATGAGTATAGCCGTATTCTCTATCATGTGTTGTATATGGCACTTTATTGCCAGGAACGAAATCCTTGTAGTTCAGGTTTTATAAGATCGCAAATATTGGATAGCAAAAACAAAAGTTATTCTATTGATTATTATTCCTTTATTTTTCTCGAGAAATTCCTCTAGTCCGAAATTATTTGAGATTAGCACATTGAGAAGCAATGTATGTGCAAATGTAAATAAATTCTCTTTTTGAATTAGTTAAGTATTTTGGAGTTTATTTTGTGAGGAATGAGAAATTGGTCAAGAAGTATATTGTAGTTTTCACGAGAATTTTCCATTTTTTGGTAAACAAAGAGAGGAGCCTAAAATTTTTTCTGAGTACAGCCGTATTCCTTATCATGTATTTGAAAATGACATTATCAAACGCGAAATACCTGTAGTTACGGTAACGCAAATATTGAATATCGGAAAAAAGTTGGGATTGTTTTGATTAATATTCCTTTCATTTTCAATAAGAACGAGTCTAGTCCAAAATTATTTGAAGTGGACATATTGATGGCCAATGTATGAGCAATTCTAAATAAATTCCTCTTTTGAATTAGTACAGTATTTTGGAGTTTATTTAGTGATAAACCAAAATATGATCAAAATTTATATATAGTTTTCACACTAATTTTCCAATCTTTTTAAAACAAAGTGAGTAGTCCAAAATTATTAGAGACTACAGCCGTATTCCCAATTATGTGTTGTATATGACATTAAATTGCCCGGAACGAAATCCTTGTAGTTTAGGTTTTATAACAACACAAATATTGAATTTTGCAGGAAAATAGGGTGTTTTGATTAATATTCAATTCTTTTCAAAAAGAATGCATCTACCCCAAAATGATATGCGTGTCGCGATTTTTTGCCATAATGTGCATGTTATTTGTAGAACATTGGATTGCTTGAAGCGAAATACCTGTAGTTTAGTTTGAAAAAAACCCAATAAATATTTGAGATCGGTAAGTATTTCGGACAGTATTTTTACTTTGCTTTTCTTTTTCATGAAAAACATGACAATGCCCAAATTATTTCAAGATCGCATCTTATTTGTTGGTATGTGTTCAATTGTTAGTAAATTCCATATTTACATTTGTTATGTTAAGTTTTCTTTTCTTTTCTTTTTTTTTTTTTTGACGAATGAAAGATTGAGAAAAAATGTAGTTTGCCTTTTATACTATTCATTATTCTTTTCCCATTTTTGGATTTCTCTATTATTGATTGTGATTTTAGAATTGTAGATGTATAGTTAAATAACTATTTTATCTTTTAATTCGTCGCTGCTTTTTGGAGAGAATTTTTCTTGTATGAAATATTTAATAAGTCCATATTGGATATTTACATAGGAATGAATTAAAGTAATTATTTTAAGGCTTGATATTGATATTGATATTGGTCCTGTCCGAATAAATGGTAAAACTCTCAAATACATTTTTTTCTTTTTTAATGTTGGAAATACACGTGTACGGTATAATTCTCTCAGAATATGTGTGAAGTTTCTCCGGATTACCTAGTTTTGCGATAGTGAGATTCTAGCTTCTCCATCCTGGTTTTTGCTAAGTTGATTTTGGGGTGTTTTTTGATGACACTAAAGAACCCAAAATTATGCCCCAAGATTTTTTGAGTTGAATTGCTATTGGGGTGGTTTTAAATATTTATTATCGTACGTAGGGGTGAGTTTCGAAATTTTGAAAAGGAACTAAAATTTCGCACGTTTACGACCACACAAATATTTTCGAATTTTCAGTACGGGTGGGTGTTAAATTAACAACCCACATTTTTAACCTTAATTTCGGAGATTGTAGGGTACCAAAATAATGTTTCTGGTGTCACTGAAGAGCCCAAAAATATCTCAAACTTATGGTGGGAGAAATTTTGAAATTTGAGAATTAGGAGTGGTTTTGATTTTTTGTTTTCGTATTTAGGGGTGTGTTTCGAAATTTTGAAAAGTGGTCCCCAGAAACCCAAAATTCACTTGTTTTGACAGTGCAAAAAAAATTTAAATTTTAAGTAAGTGGGGGTGCTAGCTTTACCGGCCAAAATTTGAAATCGTAATTTCAAGGTATTGGGAGGTAGCCCAACATTTTTGGAAGGGGGCTGAAATTAGCCCGAAATTAGCCCAAAATTATGACGCAAGCATTTTTGAGTTTTGAGAAAGTGGGGGTGCTAGCTTTACCGACGTAGTGGCGCCTGCTATTACAAGCACACCGTCAAGACCTGGTCCCTGCCGAATACCGCCGTGTGTGTAAATAAATAAAACCTGTGCCCGGCGGGGGCCGCCTCGGCCGCGGGCATCGTCTGGCGTAGGCCAATCCGCACCTAAAAACTCCCGCGCCACCACCCGGAGCCCCTCGATGCCCCTACACCCTGTCAAAGAAGATGGTGCAGTGATGGAGCAGTTAAAATGTAAATAGTGTAAATAGTAATCAGTGCACAACAAGGACGTGACAGTAACACCTGTGCTTAGTGTCAAGTCATTTCAGAATAAGAGAATTTCGAAGATAAAAGCAATAAGGACGCGACAGAGTCGCTTATGAAGTAATTGTAATTAGATGTAGGTTGTTTAAGTAATGATAGAGTAAATTAAACAAAAGAGGTGCCTCAGTTACACAAGAGAGGAAAATCCTCAGACTATTATAAATAACGCAAGAAAGGTCAAAGCAATCTTGAACTCTCCAACCATCCAATATACGAGTAGTGCGAAACTACCACCATGTATAAAAATTGTTCTGTCGACAGTAAACGCTACTTAAGTACAGGGTAATATACGTAGTATAGGGAAAGTTATATAATGCTGCGGGGAAAATGGCGAATTTTCGCCTGCAAAAAATTAGTTGTCTGGTCGTGATGACGAAAAAAGTGGATAAATCCAGATGCTAAATTAAGAAAAAAAATCTCTTAACACGTGGTGTAGCCAGAACCCGTTTTTTTGTTGGTCCTTGATTCCCAAAAACCAACTGAAAGGAAAACGTCCATCTGTCCGTCCCCCGTCCGTCCGTCAACACTGCTAGCACCTAAACCATACGTACGATTTCTTCCAAAATGGATATTCCCCGCATGATCTGGTTTGAGTGAAAGCTTTGAGATTTGGAAAAAGATTCTATAAAATTTTGGGGTACTTTACATGAAGCTCCCTGGACGTTTTTAAACTTTCTCAAAAACTGCTCCAAATTTTTCTTTAAATGTCTTGTAAGAACAGAGTAAAATGCACTTACGAAATGGTGACAGAGGTACGATGTTCACGGTAAACTCTAAATTTTCAAAAGTTGCAAAATTTTGAATTTTATTTAACGTCTTCCTTCAACTACAAAATTGCAGATGGAGATTTTTCCTTCAAATATATTTTTTTCTTCATAGTGAGTTCTTTCATAGTGAGTGGTGTTTATTCGCCCGTAAGAACCAATGTTAATTGTTTCGCTTTGCACAGCTCTGAATTTTGGAATTTGAAGGCGGGGTTAATTTTTTTCCAAGAGCCTAAAATTATTCTTAACATTTGGGAGGGCTTTCAGATTTTTCCTAATGTTTTTTGATTTTGGTGTTATTTCACCCGTAAGAACCAATGTTAATTGTTTCGCTTTGTTCAGCCCTGATTTTTGGAATTTGAAGGCTGGGTTGATTTTTTTCCAAGAGCCTAAAATTATTCTTAACTTTTGGGAGTGGTTTCAGATTTTTCCTAAGGTTTTTTTGATTTTGGTGTTATTTCGCCCATAAGAATCAATGTTAATTGTTTCACTTTGTATAGCCCTGATTTTTGGAATTTGAAGGCGGGGATGATTTTTTCCAAGAGCCTAAAATTATTCTTAACTTTTGGGAGGGGTTTCAGATTTTTCCTAAGGTTTTTTGATTTTGGTGTTATTTCGCCCATAAGAATCAATGTTAATTGTTTCACTTTGTATAGCCCTGATTTTTGGAATTTGAAGGCGAGGATGATTTTTTTCCAAGAGCCTAAAATTATTCTTAACTTTTGGGAGGGGTTTCAGATTTTTCCTAAAGTTTTTTGATTTTGGTGTTATTTCACCCGTAAGAACCAATGTTAATTGTTTCGCTCTGTACAGCCCTGATTTTTGGAATTTGAAGGCGGGGATAATTTTTTTCCAAGAGCCTAAAATTATTCTTAAATTTTGGGAGGGGTTTCAGATTTTACAATTGATTTTGAGATAGATTCTGGGTGGGCGCTGCTAGCTTTAGACTAAAGCTAGCAGCGCCCACGATTTTCGGAAATCCAGAGGAGCCTAAAATTCGGGAATAGAGCATTTAATTAGCCTAAAATTAGCCTAAAATTTTGGATGTAGTTTGGTTGAGATTGGTTTCTGGGCGCTGCTAGCTTTAGATGGCTTCCTTGCGGCCGAGCGGCGAGCAACATGGAAAGCGGACGGTTACTTGCAGGTAGTACTCACCAGCGAGTGGAGCAGTGGGAAGGGAAATAAAAGGGGGGAATATCCTCGTGGGAGGGGAATTAGCACAGAGGGAGCAATAACGGGGCTACTGATTATGGAATAGGTGTAGGCGCCATTACATTAAACGGAATCAACCAGCAAATGGCAGTTGAACAGTTGATGAAGATAGCAAGTGCATCGTAGGTTTAGCATAAGACTAGTGTAATACATGTATAAGAAGTGAATAGCAGTGTAAATTTTCGTGATTAATAAATGCATGGCTGATTTGTGTTTGTTAAAATTAGATACATGTGTTTTTTTCGTTCGGTTAGTTAGTACCCCGAGTGCATTTGCGGGAAGGACTCCTGTCCCTTAGCAATCCTTCTTATTTTATGATTTGTGAGGTACTATACTAACGATACGTTACAATATGTGTATGTCTGTGTGCAAAAAGTAAGTGTTACTGAAAAATATTTATATATTACAAACCTACAGTGAAAAAGCACAAAAATATATTGTAGAAAGAAATACGAAAAATTAAAATATAAATAAGATGACGTAATGAAAAAATCACCACCAAGCGTGTAAAATGAGCAAATATATAAAATGATAGCTTTATAAAATGTTAATTATTTTGTAATTGATGGTAACAATAGAAAAGTCTTTCTCGTCATTCGGAATACATTTATGTTTTTTTATTAAAGAACATTTCAAAAATCTACCTCTTAATCTACTTTGATTCATAGTCTTAAATATCTATATTGCTCTAATCTGAGTTGGGCAGTACTGAAAATACATGTGTTTAAAATACGTATTTTCGATACTTTTGTTATTTGTATTTTGCATTGAAAAGACATATTTGATTAGGTTTTTTGTATTTGTATCGAAAATGCTTTCTGATATTATTTTATATTTTCGAAATAAAAATATACATTTTACCACCCGTCCACCGTTGAAAATTTGAAATTCAATATGCAGGCAAATGTAGAAAGCAGGAAGGTCGATAACACGAATTTTTGATATTTTGAAGCTAGTAAGTTGAATGAAGACAATTTATTTCTGGAGGTATTTCAAGATATCGATTAAAGCATTTTGGAGACCACCACACAAATGTTACATTATTTTATCACATTATGCATTACTGTCTGGAAGAGAATTGGGCGCACTGGTTAAAAGCTTGTGCTTGCGCCGTTTAAACAACCAATCTTACGATATAGTTAGTGTGGATACTGATAAAACAATTAAAACATCCGATTCCGAATTGAACATATTTCACTATTATTGAAGAGTTTGGTGCAAAAGGGTGTCATGTGAAATTTGTAAGTCTGCCACAAAGACAATAAGTGGTTCCTACAATACGACCACAAATTTTAAAGCACACTTGAAGCTAATAATGAGTAATATTATAAATTCTAAATGCACAGAATGATGTACAAAAGACTGCAACTTTCACTTATTATTCTTTTTATTACGACATTGGTAATTTCTTTACATTTTAGAGAATTCATCCTGGTGTGATAAGTGAATTTGAGAACTATGAAAAAGATTGGTCTAGAACAGGGTTCCACAAACCGGCGGCCATTTACTGTGACCTTGTTACTGAGTAACAAATGTATTTTTAAAATTAAATTTGTTCAACGAATAGTCACCCCGACCGGGGTCCGAACCCGGGACAGCTGGATGACGAGCATTTGCTCTAACCACTGAGCTATAGCGACATTCCAGTTGTTTTCGACAGGTTCTTAGGCGTGATATATTGCACCGCTGTGATATACAACATATTCTTTAAATCTATGGAAAATATTTCTTTAGACGTGTTATATATTTAATATATATTACGTCTACGGAATTATATTATATATAATTGTCGGAAATATGTTTCGGAGCCGTAAAGAATACTAAATTTTGACATTTTTGCATTGACAATTCTTAGAAAATATTTAAATTTTTCCGGTGAATTTGAAGAAATTGTTAACTATAAAATTACCTTGCTATGTTATTATACATGTTGAAAAATATTTTTAATTTATTATGCGTAAGTTCAAATAGCGGAGGAAAATATTTATAAGTTTTTAAACAGTATCTATGTTCCATACATTCCATAATTATTTATCAAATCTCCGTGAATTTTAATTTAAACATTAAATTTAATGTCGAATTATATTAATATCTCTTTAATGTAGGGAAAGGTATGTACTGCTGTATATGATCAGTTGTTGTATGTACTGACGTATATTAAAGCTACATTGTTATTAATTTAAACATAAAATTTAATGAATATCACATTAATCTCGGTTTAATTTTTCAAGGTACATTAAGTTTAATGTGGTCCTACATTAAATCTACATTGATTTTAATTTTAACATTAATTTTAATGCACAGACACATTAATTTCGTTTTAACGTACACGGTACATTAAATTTCATTTACTGGAATACATGAAATTTATATTGATTTTAATTTACACATTAAATTCAATGTACTTGTACATTAATATCGTTTTAATGTACATGGTACATGAAATTTAATGTAAAATAGTGTATTAAACTACATTAAATTTAACGTAATTTCTGACAGTGTAACTAGTGGTTCTAAAACAGGACGTACTTTCTCGCCCGTACTTTTACGCAAAATTACACAAAAGTACTAAAATGTTTGAAAAACTGTACATGGCCTTATTTCTAAATCGATCTTTGAGGAACAGATTTTATTCAGGGAAAAATCTCTATCTTCATATTGTAGTTGAAGAAAGACGCCGAAAATAGTTTGAACTTCGCAATTTTGGAAAAATAAGAGTTTTCAACTAACATTAGACCTACACTATTCTCTTAATCAGCATTCGCACTATCCATCAACAAAATGAATCAAACAAGATAGGGCCATTTTTTGAAAAAATTGAAAATGACCCCGGGGCATCATGTAAAATACCCCCAAAATGTTATGTAGAATTTCTCGCCAAGGTCACCTCGACGGTCTTTGACACTTCACGTTTCAGAAGGAATTCTTGTATGTTTCATTGATGGTATGTTTTTACGTACACAAGAATGAGGAAATGATATGCACATTCGGGCTTTATGCAGATGGAAATAGTCACTTCCATGTACAGAATACCAATAAACGACGTTTTATTTTTGAAACAGTTCTATGAAACAGCCTCACAAAGAAACCATTTGCGCTTAATTAGATTTGAGTTTCATTTATTATCAGTTATCTCTTAAAGACAACGTCAGTGCCACACCACACTTACGAAATTACATAGTTGATTGCGTTAGCGGAGAATTTAGAGTTTCCATATTGTCACCAAGTACAGCAATTCATTTCATGTTCTCATATTACATACAGTAAAAAACAATATTAATAACTTCAAAGATAAGCCCAAAACGCACCTCACTCACAATTTTTAACTGCTTTGTCGTAAAATACAAATTAAAAATAAACTAGAAAAGAGGTAATTACTAAGTATACGCGTAATAGCTGTCCAAGATCAGGCCTTGAGAACACGACATAATGATAAAGCGGTTCTCAAAATTTCCCAAGATGACAAATGCCGCATTTACAGGGAACAAGTAGAAATCATTGATCATATTGTCTCAGCTTGTCTAATTCTAGCAAAGACCGAATACTTAAAAAGACACGAAAGGTGTGTAGTTACCTCCACTAGCAGATCTGTACCGCCCTCGAAGTTCCAAACACATGCCCCAAGTGGTAACGAACACTCACCAAAACCGGTGACATCGGTTGGATTGTGTATTGTACGACCAAAAAATTCAAACGGATCACACGATAGCAGCAAACAAACCGATATTGTTATTCGGGATTTTGAGAAAAAAGTCGTGTCTACTTGTAGCACGAAGCAATGTTCCATAACAAAGCGAGACCAAAAAAGATAAGAATTTGTTTCTTCTGTAACTTCAGCAATCAGAAAAAAGTTTAAAATACTTCAATTTAAAATAGGCTAGTTAAAATTTATTCTATATTTGCTTATTTGATTGGAGAAAACCTCCCAAAAGTTTTTCTATTCCATTTAAAATTCTGTTTCTTACCTGCAATAGAATACTCACTGTCTGCAATAGGCTGCACACTTTTTACTTTTTCGCTACAGAATAGAGAGAAAGTTATGTAATGCTGAACAAAAAAAAAACAGCGCATTTTCAGCAGAAAAAACCCATATTACAGAGCCTTGGTAAAGAAAAAGGTGGATAAATACAGTGCTAAATTTAGAAACCAAATCCTCAAACACGTGATGTAGACAGAATTCATGTTTGTGGACCCTTGATACCCAAACATCGAAATGACGGTAAAATGTCTGTTCGTCCGTACATCTGCCCGTAATTATTTAGATGTCAATTGCTTATATTCTATCTACTGTATTAACATTATTAGCCAAGCGAGTCACATATTTTTGACAACACTGCAATGGAAACAGTGAGTTGCTCGCTTCTAGGTTGAATTGGACGTTTTGAAATAATAGCTAAGCGGTTAGTAGCGCAGAAAATGCAATATTTCAATATGACGTAACTGTTTCTAATGACGCGGGAAAGTATGCGCTGTTGTCACACCACTAGTTTCTTAAAACGTTACTGCAAACTGTTTGTCTAACATAAATGTTTACTTTTATTTTGTGACGTTAATCTTCCTGTAGATTTTTAACTGCAAGAGGACTAGAAAGCATTCCTAGTAATACAGCAGTACTGATAATATACACAGTTACAAAATTATCTTCACGTTTTATGTGACAAACCTTATACATATTTTAAATTTGGGACCGCGATTTAACTGAAAATACTAAATTATGTAAAACATAGAGCTACTAATACATCGCATTCATAGCTCCGTACATTTTTAATGCAATACCTTGATACGAATCGTTTGAAACACAGTTGACTAACACGCTAGGCTAAATAAACGTGTTGTTATCACGATGTTGTAGATGAGATTCAACGCCGGTCCTGGAAGCTGAATGTGGAAATATGTTGCACCTAATCAGACACACATGTACTGCACCGACATCATGCGGTCAACAGAAGAACCTTCAATGTTTACCGACCAATAGTAAACAACTTCGTATGTCACTTCAACCCCGCCATCTACACTTACAGAAACACATTTAGTATAAGAACGTGGTCAAGTACGTGTTTGCGCGTTGTAATTGGCCTAAAGGTGAAAACACACGTTTGTAACTTTTACCCTCTGAAAAATTCCCGCTGATTTTATCCGTGAATTTAATGAGAATGAATGACTACCGACTGGACGACGCTTTTCACGCATACCCCACTCACTAGAGTTAAGTCCACTTAATGACTTCGTGGTTGCTACAAAATATAGAATGCGATTTTCATTTGAAATAAGTTTTGCATTTCAGTTCATTGAATATTTTGGACAGGGTGAAATAATACAGTTGTGAGAGAAAAAGCTATTCTCGTGACAAAGAGACAGTCTTTAGACATCGTAAATACATAAATGACTACTTTGTGAATTGTATATCGACGTTACAATACTCAGTAACTGATTCAAGTCTCAAGGAAATAAAAAGACGAAGAAAGCCATTCATATCATTGTAATATTGGTAAGTAGAATAAATACTAAATATTGCGCATATTTGATTGTCAGAAAGAATAAGTTAAAAAATAAATTGTTGAACAACCATTTTTTCACAGAAAATTAATGCAACATATTCAGAGATATTTTTTCATGTTAGCATTTTTTTTTCCCACAGTGGACGAAAAATCCCAGATTTTCAACTTAAATTACACTGCTTTAATTTAATGAAACGTTGTGTCCCTATTCCAACAATCAAATGTATTTCTTGGTTTGCTTCTTCTTCTTTCCAACAGGGTTTAGGTCATGTGACCTGTTCCGGCGCCCAGTTTTTACTTTCCGCGTATACTACTATACACGGATGAATATACATAGTATAGGGAAAGTTATGTAATGCTCCCGCGAAAAAATAGCACATTTTTCGGCGGAAAAAATTATTGGCCGGGGGCCGGAAAAGAAAAACGTGGATAAAACCAGTTGCTAAATTCAG
>JAHLJT010002630.1:41450134-41557882 GCA_031308135.1 Acheta domesticus
TTAGATTAGATTTATTATTAATTCTGCAATGAAGTATCATTACTTGGTGGCAGAATATTTTAAATTACAAGAGAGTACTTGATTTAGGAAAAAAAACAATAATTAAGAATAATGGTACATAATTTCACAGCGCAAACCTTACTCTAATTCATTTTACTCCACTTCACTTCAGTTCACTTCACTGCACTGCACTTCACAACACTTAACTGATATGCATCTCTTTCGCATTTCTTTCCCTCCACTACACAACACTGCACTGCACTGCACTACACGAATATATATAATAATAATAATAATAATAATAATAATGACAATACTACTACAACTACTACTAATAATAACAATTAGACAAATTATTTAATAGGAAATTCTACTTATTTAACAGTAGAAACTTAACAATAATACAATGACATAAATATAGATGAATAGCTAGGAAACTAATTTATTTTTAAATTTTCTCAGGTTTTGAGGAAAGGGTTCAAAGATTGTCGCAGGCAAACTGTTCCAGTCTCTAATAGTTCTGTTTGTGAATGAAAATTTCCCAACATCAGTTTTCTGCACTCTTGTCTTAATTTTGTGCTTGTGATCCGCTCTACCGAAGTAAGTAGGTTTTCCTAGACGACGATTAATTTCACCCCAAGCAGGATAACCTTTGTATGCTTTGTACATAGCACAGAGTCGCAACTTAATCCGCCTTTTTTCGAGTGACTCCCATGCACCTTTATTTTTTGTACCCCTGAAAGTGAATTTTAATGCTCTGCGCTGGAGCCTTTCTAGATTACCTTGCTGCGATATTCTGTACGGGTCCCAGCATACCGCGCCGTATTCTAACACGGGTCGCACTAGTGACATATAAGCTAATTCTTTACTTTTCACCGTACTCCTCTTTAGAATCCGCATAACGAAATGTAAAGATCTCCAGGCTTTCCCTACAACGAAATTTACTTGATTTTCCCAACTCAATTTACTGTCTAACTGTATTCCTAAATATTTGCAAGATGTAACTGTAGGAATGACATTGTTATTCAATTTGTACACTGTTTCACCATAACATCGACCCCTACCAAACGTGATGGCTGTGCTCTTCGAACTGTTTATTTCCATGCCGTTTGTTTCTGCCCAGGAGTGTAATTTGTCTGTGTCTCGCTGCAAAATATCTACATCCTCCTCTGATTTGATAACCCGATAGATGATACAGTCATCGGCGAAGAGTCTTACATTTGAAGCTAAATGTTTTGGCAAGTCATTCACAAAGGCGAGAAACATGAGAGGTCCAATGACACTTCCTTGTGGAATCCCTGACGTAACACTAGCGGAGGTTGATAAAAAGCTTCCTATTCGAACCTTTTGTTTCCTATTACGTAGTAGTTCGTTTATCCAAGCCACCACCCTTGTGTCTATACCCGAATCTATTAATTTGTTTACAAGACGATCGTGTGGAACAACATCAAAAGCTTTAGCAAAATCTATTACTATCGCGTCTACCTTTCCCCCATTATCAATTTCATCGGCTAGGTCCTGTAGAAGGGAAACAAGCTGACTTTCGCATGAGAAACCGTTCCTGAAACCGTGTTGACCTTGATACAGCCATTCCTTGTCCTCCCATTCTTTCCGGATGTAGTTAGTAATTAATTGTTCCATGAGTTTGCATACGACTGATGTGAGACTTATCGGTCTGTAGTTAATAAGGACTGTTTTATCACCGCTTTTAAAAACAGGTACTACGAGTGCTAACTTCCAATCTTCCGGTACTTGAGGGGAATAATCACTAAAATGGTGTGTGTGTATTTGCTATCCATTCCCTATAAATATACGGGAAAACAGAGAGGAAACTGAAAAATGTACGTGAACTACGCATCAGAATTCACTTCAGGTGTTGATCACCTGTACAAAGCATTAAAAATATGAATAATACAACTGGACGTATCTTGTACTGTAGGCATTGTAGAGTCAGTAACGTAGAAAGTAAATACAACCCGAAAAAGAACTAAGTGCCATTTAGAACAAGTGATTAAATTTCTTCGAAAACTCCGTCATTAAACGGTCATCAAATTTCTATCGGTGTGAAGCAAACACTCATTTGGGACATGTTTGTTTATAATATATATTATTTAAAAATAATAATTAATATAAATAAAGTTGAAAATTCAAGTCGGTATGGGAAGTGCAATGAAAAGGAAATCTATTTTTCTGACACATACGAAACTCGTATTACGAAAAATTAAAAGTTTATAACATGTTTATTGTTATTGTTGCGAAAGAATTATTAATAGATAAAAGTTTACTTTTCAACAATATTTTGTCAGTTTACTTTTCCATTCCTTCTAAGATGCTTCTTCAACTTTCATTCTGCGCAATAGAATTGGCAAGAATTGTTTGAAATATATTTAAGTTGTGGCGTGATAATTCGATTAAATACTTAATAATTATCTATAATGTTGTTATACTAACGTAAAAAATATTTTTGCAATATTTTCTTTAAAGAAGTATCGTTGAAGGCTCGGAGTCGAAACGACTCCGCTGGCGTTCTAGGGGGTAGAAGAAAGCCGGGCGTTCTAGTATTAATAGTATTTTTAACGCAATATACAGTGTTTCCGAAATTAAACGCGCATGGTATCGCTCCTCAGTCTAGTATTCGGGGATTATCAAAATCAAATTTGTGTGACGTCTCTAATATATGTGGATACCGTATTGAGTCTTTTCTTTATATTCCTTTATATTGTTTCCATACTTTCCCTTTACTTTCCCTTATATTGTTCTTGTGTTTTCTTATTATATCTCCTACTTTTCTCTTAGTCTGGCCCACAAACTTTTTCATGGTCTTGACACGAAACGCCATACCACATTTTCAGATTCTAATTTGGGTGCTTTGTCTTTCATTAGCAATTAAATTCTTATAAAATAGTCTAGCAGACATACTGTACATTCAGTACTGTATTGCCCAGACGTTTGCAGTGTAGTTGTGACGTGCAGTGAGTCAGACGTAGTTTAATGTAGAAGGCAAAAAAGCGGAGTAAAAGAACTAGTATGGTGTGCGTCGTGGTGTGATACTCGTGTAGAAGACGAAGAGTAGTCAAGGAGGCGTAATTCATTGAGCAGGAGTAGTATTGGGTACTTAACGTAGTGTAGTGTCCGAGACGTTGTCTAAAAAAATGTAGAAGACGATTTGCAGGGTAGGGGGGATAGCCTAGTGTATCTCACGTAGTCTAATGTATTAACGTAAGGCGAAATGCAGTGTGAAAGAGGTAGCTTATATTAGCAGACGTAGTCAAATGCAGAAGACGAGATGCAGTGTCAAACAGATAGTGTATTCTTGCACGCCTAGTGTAGAGTATTAGACGTAGGGTAATGTACAAGGCGAAGAGCAGTATAAAAGAGTACTGGTACTGGAATTGGAATAGTGTACCAGGCGTAGTTTAACGTAAAAAGCGAAGTTCAATGGAAAAGAGATAGGTTATTTTAGAAGACGTACTCTAACATAGAAAGCGAAGTGCAGTGTGTAAGAGGTAGTTTAGGGTATCACATGTAGTCTAATGTAGAAGGCTAAGTGTAGTGTAGCTGGGGTAGGAAAGTGAAGCAGGAGTCGTTGAGTGTAGGAAAAGTTATAGTTAGGTAATGCGTCATCTTCCCCTTCCTTTCGACATTTTAGCGCAGCGCGTGTGAATGCGCATTGCGTATGAGTCCATTGAAACCAGTGCTGATCCACATGATGAGGAACAGCAGCACAGTGTCCTCCATCGCCACTACCTCTCAGTTACTTCATGCGACATCGTCCCCTTCCCTTTGACATTCTGACGTTGAGCATCATACCGGGCTCATCATAATGTGCACTGTGTATGAGTACCTTGAAACCAGTGCTGATCCACATGATGAGGAGCAGCACCACAGTGTCCTCCATCCGCGGGGTGTCGGAGGAGAAGTTCGGGATGTGTGAGCTAGCCACGCCCATCACGCGGTCCAGGCTGAGCAGCAGCTGGCGCCACAGCAGATGGGGCTGCTCCACGTCGAAAAAGCCCAACTCGGGGTTCATCAGCCACGACTCGCTGCCATTCTCGAACAGTTTCGCCCCGCGAATAATCGTAGGGATCTGGATGCTGTATGCCGTGGCCCAAATGATGAACCCGAAGAAAAGGATCGCATACAGGATGGCTGCAGATCAAAATACACAAAGTTGTTTCTTTTAATCGGGTTCTCTCACTATCATTTGAGACTTATTTACACAGCCATGAACTTACTTTTCAGCTCACATGTTCAATAAATAATGACAATCTATTTGAAATGAAACAACACACTGACGTACGGTCTCACTATAGCTTTTCACAATACGAGCGGCATCTCCGGCATTTCTTCACAGAATCCATGTATTTCGCACGTCAGTATGTTGCCTCATTTTATGGTACATACGTCCTCTGTACATAAAACGATAAAGGAGTATAAAGGATTACAATTTTTTTTAAAAAAAGAGTCGACACAAAAGCTCTTTTTAGCCTGGATCTTAATTTACGATTTCTATATTGTAACCTTCAAAATAAGACTTTTTGCATTTTTCCTGTTTCTGACACCCCTTAACATGTACGGTCAGAATTTAAGAAAATTTGGTTTCATTGTGTTAGTTATTTTTACATTTATAATGCTCTGTTGGAAAATAATCTTTTTGCGAGCTAACTGAGGGCTGTTAAATTACGTTTGTGGTGGATTTCGTTTCTGGGTGTCCTAGGTTTCAGCTTCACCAAGTAGGGGAGGTGTAGGACTATGTACTATGATGAACAGCTACATTTATAAAAATATTTCTTAGTAATTAATCACTAAAATTAACCTTTTCTGTTTTTAGCTCAGTTTCTCGGTTAAAAAGCGCGGGATCAAATGATCTGTGAGAACATTTTGGGATAGTTTATAAGAACAATTGAGGGAAATTTAGTGCAACATTTTGGGACGACATTTGAAGGGATATATGGGGGACATTTGGGTAGGCAATTTAGGGGATATTTGAAAGGACATTTGATGGAATATTTGAGGGGACATTTAAGGAGACATTTGGGAGTAAAGTATGGAAACATGTGATGTTTTCAAGCATTTGGGGATCATTTAGAGGAGCGTGTGGGAGCCGTGCCAGAGAAAATACAGATGAGAAGTATATCGGGGAACATGAAGCGTTTCATGCGAGAGTCAGGTAGAGTGACGAATTGAGTGAAGATGTGCCCTTCTGGTGTTCCAACTTTCAGAACGAACAGAAACTCGTAATGTAGCTCAATTTAAATTGACAAGTTACAACATATGGAATTAGGGTCCTGACATGCCTCAATATGCAGTTCAGTTTTCAGTTTGAACTGCAGATCAACGATTAAGCTCTCTTCAATTAGTACATTGATTTTCAAAGGGCTAAATGTGGACATTTCTCCAACTAGTATTTGTTAAGTCAACAGGTTACTTACCTCTTCTGACGATTGGTCGCAGATTCCCCATTTGGCACCAAATGCTTGTGTATGTAAACACGTAGTGCAATCGGAATATTCTAAAACAATACGGTAATATCCACACTTTCAAAAGGTAATTCATTTCGCTGCTTGGAAGATCCCTAGTTTTCATGTACTTCTGAAAGGCATTCGTGTAGGTTACATCAGCAAATTGTATGCTCGACACCAAGTCGGGGAAGAACCAGGAGGCGAGATATCGCTTGATAATTAGTGATGGGGCCAACACAACTTCTTTGTTAGATGAGTTGTAGTAGCCGGTGAAGAACATCAGCAGTATATGCACAACGAAGATCGACTCGTTCCATTTAAATAAATTTCGGGCAATATGTTTGATTTTCTCTACATCAGTTGTGTACTCTTTGGTTCCGGGGTGGTTGAAGTCCATGAAAGGATGAACAGAAGGAGCATTGTCTTCCCTCATGGGCATGTAATAGTTAGTGCTAGTTAACCCATATTGGAAGGGGATTAGAAAGGTGGTCATGGAAACATTGACGATCACCACCAACTGCCACACAGCGACCGAAGCGGCAGAAGGGGTGCAAGATCCACCAGTGCACATAGTGTGTCTGCCGCGACTGCTCCGTCTCCAGCAGGTAGGTGCTAGGTCGAATGGCCCTCAAAGGCCGCGACCAGCTCCACCCCACCACCTGCGCAGCACAACCGCGCTCAGCATTAGCACAGCTCAGCACATCCACTCATTTCCCACCCCACCACCTGCGCAGCAGAAACGCACTCAGCATCAGCACAGTTTAGCACATCCACACATTCCCCGCCCCACCACCTGTGCAGCACAAACGCACTCAGCATTAGCACAGTTCAGCACATCCACCCATTGCCTACCCCAGCACATGTGCAGCACAAACGCACTCAGCATCAGCACAGTACAGCACACTTACACATTCTCCATCCCACCACCTGCCCAGCACAACCCAATCAGTATTAGCACAGTTCATCACACCCGCCCATTTCCCACCCCACCATCCGCGCAGCACAAACGCACTCAGCAAAGCACAATACAGCACACTCACTCATTCTCCACCCCACCACCTGCGCAGCACAAATACAGGCTGCATTAGTAGATCTGCACTGCTAAGCACTCCTGCTCTTTACCTACTACCACTTCCACGCGAAATGGACATATCAGAATTCGACATTTTGCTCAATTGTCATTAGTTTATAATTACCTGATGACCATCATTAATTTATTCCGCTTACTTTTCGGATTTAAAAATTTTCATTTTCTTTCCATTTCAAACACCCTTCAGTCTTTTACATTCTTCTCCTTAAATGTGTTCGGTTTTCTTCCTTTTTTTCCATTTTCGAGTTCAAATTTCCATCTCTTATGCAATATTTTTAGCCTTACCTCCTGTGTCGAGAAAAACGATTCCTTTGTTATATGAATATAACAAATATTTTTTACATCAATAAACAATATATCTTGCATTAGTTTGTTTTCTAATCTCTTTAGTGTAGACAAATATTTAGATATTGCCCATCTTCTTCCTAGCTTCTTACCTACCAACGCTTAAAAGATTTTCTCAATTTTTCGACTCCCTTAGGGTAGAAATCATTTAATGATTGTCGCAGAGGAGTAAAATGTTGCCCTTGTTTCAATTTCTCATTACAGCATTTCCATTCGTTCTTGCGAAGATTTCTTGTGAATATGCTCATCTGAAATAGCAGACTTTTCAATGAATTTTCGTAGAAAACATTTGAGCTTTCGAGAACATTTTTGGAATTCATGTGACAAATTTGTACTCACAAATGCCGTAGTGTATAAAAATGCTTGAAATGTATAAAATTTGTGAGAATTTGGAAAAAAAAATACATAAAATACATAAAAATGACGATTTTGGTATGCAATTCAGCGTATTTAGCCCTATCACTACAAACAAGGTAAAGAAATAGTCAAGTAATTTTTAGAGAATCTTCTTATTAAATTTGTCCTCTTTCATGCAAAATTATAGGAAAATACTCATATTTTGAAAAAAAAATACACATGACAAATGACAAATACACATACATTTAAAGATCCAATATTGAAAAACAGTGTTTATTGATACGATAAATCTCTAACTTCAATATTGGAGTTGTAGGAAACGCTGAAAAAATTTAAACTTTTACAATATTCGAGAATTCAAGGCAAGTAAATGAAGTTTCCGATGGGAAAACGTTGATAGATTTATTGGATAAAATCTTCCATTCAATTCCAATGCTAACATGACAAGATAATGGTTTTCGCTGACGAACCTCACACGTAATAAATATCTGTCAAATGCATCAGCATCTAGGTTTATTGATGCAACTGATGGCAAATGAACAAGCCCCATCGAGCCTCTTTCTGCTTTCTGGTGAATTAATCACAAAATATAGAAATATTCTCTTAATTGTTTCAAATAACGGAAATTTTCGCCAAAAAATCTTTAATGGGGTGCCAATCCCGATAAAAAATAGCCCCAGACGTAGAAATACACCACTATCGCATCGTGCATCTACATTCTGTGAGTCCTTGGCATGGAACTGAACAAAATAGCACAGACAATTCCATATTCGTACTCTTGCCAGTTGAAATCTATTGCCACCCAAAGTACATTTTTTGATATTTTCTTTATTGTTCAGTTTCCTAATAGTAAAACTATAATATTATTTTAAGAATATTAAAGAACAGATAAACTTTCTTCTAAATTGCAATTTTTTGAAAAATTTGCACAAAAAGTTTTTGAAAAATTCGAAATTTAAAGCTCTTTTTCACAGAACATTTTTGAGTTTTACAAAAAACTTCATTTGGAGTCATTTAAAGTGCTTACACTCACAAATACAATAGTGTTCACAAAATGATGGAAATTTGTATATTAACGGAGAAAGATCTTTCAAAAACAATTACCTTTGTCTAATTTTTGAAAAAATAAAAAAGTACCCCAAAATGGACTTCACATCATATCGAAGAGTGCAATTCGCAATATCCGTTCGAAAAGTTTTAAGAAAAAATTGGTGTCATTTTTGAAAAAAAAAAAAAAGCGTTTAACTATTCTGAAAATGCGAAATTTTGAGTTAGTATTCTCGAACAATGATTGAGATTTCCAGAAATTTTATGATATTATTTGAAGCACATATTCGTAAATATAGTAATTTGAAAAATCACCGCTAATGTAAATATTAATATCGTAAGACACAAGTCAAAAAGTTGCAATTTTTGAAAAATCAAGAGAATATAGCAATATGGCGTGTATGTCATCTCATAGTGTATATTTGGGACTATCGCTACCAAATTTTAAAGAAAAAATCTGGGGACGTTCTTGAGAATATCTTGTTTTTGTTATTTTTTAAAATTGCCCATATTGTTCGCAATTTTGCGCGAAAAATATTAAAAAGTTCAAAACATTTACATGTCCTTAATGAAACAACACAATATGGAGAAACAATTGTATTTGAATGAAAATTCTCTATCTTCAATTTTATAGTCGTATGAAAACGCCGAAAACTTTGCAATTTTCAAAAATTCAGAGTTATCAATGAAATTAGAACCAATGCCACCTATTTGCGAACATTTTGGAAATGTCAGGGAAGCTTCATTTAAAGTCCCCCCAAATTTTGAAGAAAGTTTTTCAAAATCTCGGTGCCTCGAGTGGAACTAGATCGACCAGGAAATATTCATTTTGTAAGAAATCGTACTTACGGTTTAGAGGCGTTAACCTTGTTCACAGCCAGACGGAAGGACAGACAGACAGAAGGACGGACGGAAGTTTTGAAAAGAACCACTTTCTCGGTATCAGGGGACCCTAAAACGTGTGTTCCCGATGAAATCTCGAAATAGATTTTCCTTAGTATTACATATCATTCCCTCTACTACTTTTATTACTCCGTATACGTACTATAACCTAATGGTTACCAGACCTTCAAACGCTGAGTAAGGATGTAACATTCAAAAAGGTCGCGCAATAAGCGGCGAGTCTCGCAGAGCGCGGCGCGACTCGTTCCCGGGGGTGAACGAGAGTGGGGGAACGCGGCAGCAGAAGGAGCAGGGAAATGGCGGCGAATGGATGTATGCGCGAACGCTTAAGTTTTTGATGAATGGAAAGACGGTAAGATGGTGCGAAATGACTTTAGTGGAGGTGTAGAAACTGAAAATGTGTTTCGGAAAAGTGATCGTTTGTTAATGGATAGTTCGTACGGAAGATACCGTGATGGAAACGGATACTGCATTGACAACAGGGGGACACGTGTGATAGACGAAGTGAGAACGTGAATGCGAGTGATGGGTGGTGTGGTGGCTGAGGCACACGAATGCGAGTGCGGAATCAGATTGTCACAGTAACTAACAGAATGTTAATATTCGGCGAGAACTCGCATGAGCAGGAGGGAGAGTGTCCAGCATCTCGCGAGCGTGCATGTGAGAGTCCGGTATTCCGAATTGCGGTTGCCTGGCGCATGTGACGGGGCGCCGTGAGGAATGAACTTGTACCCTCGCGGAAGAGATATGGAGGATGTGAGTTCGGCGAGGAACATCACAGCAGCGACGGGCAATGTTTTCCGGTATACATAGGTATATACAGAGTAATATACGCGGTAAAGGGAAAGTTATATAATACTACGCGAACAAAATGGCGAATGTTCGGAAAAAACAAATTCATTGCCGGGGCCTGATAATGAAAAACTGGATAAAATCAGTTGCAAAATTAAGAAAAAAGAACTAACACATGGTGTAGCTAAAATCCCGGTTTTGTGGGTCATTGATAACGAAAAACCAATTGAAAGCAAAACGTCCGTCCGTCTATCCGGTGTGTGTGAACAACACTAGCGCCTAAACCATGCTTACAATTCTTTACAAATTGCAGTAAACCCTGCCCATCTGACCTGAGTCACAACTCGGAGATTTTGAAAACTTTCTTCTCAATTTGGTATCTTACATGAAGACCCAACGACATTTTCAAAATTTTCTCAAAAACTACTGCAAATTTTTACTTTAAACTTCTTGTGAGAATAAAGTACAACACATCTATTAAGGCCGCATATGTCCGATATTCACGTGTTACTCTGAATTTTCGAAAATTGCAAAAGTTTGAATTTTTTCGGTGTCTTCCCACAACTACAAAATTAAAGGTAGAGATTTTTTCTTTAAATAAAATTTGTTTTCAATAGTAAGTTTCTTCTTCAAGATCAGATACATTTTTAAAACTTTTAGCTGTTTTCGCATGCATGCAATACGCTTGCAATACGTGCAATTTTAAAAAAATTCAAAAACAAGATTTTCTCAAAAACGGCTCCAATTTTTTTCTTTAAACTTAAGGATAGTGCCTAATGTACTCTATGAGAAGACATAAACGTCATATTGCTCTATTTGTTTGGTTTATCAACGTTTACAATAATGTATTTTTTACCTTTTCTCTCACGTCGCGTCGTTAATACGTATTTACATTAGGGGCAATTTGTTCACATGATTATTTTTATAAGTACATTTGATTTAAATAATGTCATATAACGTTTCTCGAAAACTCAATCGTTGTCTGTCAAAACTGGCTTAAAATTCCGCCTTTTAAAAAACGCACAACTGAATCGGTCTGTGCCTGATCTACTTTTCCTGTAGAGCAAATTCATTTTCAGAAAATTATTGATTACGAAGGGATCCGTTGCAGGACAGTAATTCTAAAATAACTACTGTAATCTGCACGGCTGACGTGGGAACCTTTGGTTTGAAAACTTCAGATTCAGAGAATCTAGTATGCAAAGCACAATGAAGGGCACTTTTGAATTAAAAGACTGTTATAGTTTTTTATTGGTTTTATAAATGTTTCCGACACGAAGACACCAGCGCAATGACTACGACTACTGTACTTGGGTCAAGTGAGCGAAAGGACGTGAACACTAACAAGAGAATGCTGTGATGTGACATGTCCTACTACCCTAATATTTTTTTCATTGAATGTACATGCTCTTTTGATCTCATGGTGAAAATTTTGGGTGTCGATACACATTGCAAGTCAATTAAAAAACATCATGAATTTGCAAATTTGTCCTTTGCTTTCGCCCGTGTAAAAACGGCCAACCCTGCAGCGCTCGCTTGTGACTCAACACCACCGCTCGTCGCAGGTTTGCTTCCATGGTCGTTTCCAGCGAGAGGCAGGCGAAGTGGCAGCTGACCCTCCTAGCAGCTAAAATTAATGACACTAATAATAACTATATATGTAGTCGAAATTACTACTAAAACTTTTTTCCGAATTTCAGTTTTATCTGTTATTAATTTTTGTAAGAAATACGCCGTGATAAAACTTGCTTCAATCGGACATCTTCCATCCAAACTTAGTTACCTCCCCTAGAGCCCTCCCCCAGGCAAGCATAAAAATTATTGTAAAGCATATTTACAAGTATAAAGAATATTTTAAAGCACAAAATTGAATGTTTTACATTTGAAAATACGAATTAATTTAATCTATATAAAATTAAATAATTTAAATATTTATTCTGTAAACACTAAATAATTTGTAGTTTCTTGCATACGTTCTTTTATTAAAAACAACTCATTATTTCTAGTTCATGCGAAATAGCTTGTTATATTTCGTATTTTACTAGAACATAGGATATAACGTTTCTTGACGTCAATCAACAATTAAATAATGAATGTCCAATTATCGTGATATAATTTAAAATTAAAACCAGTTATGATTATTTCTTATGCTTTAGATATCTACAGTCACTGACATTTTAAAAAATGCCAATAATTATGATTTACGTACAACAATACTCGTGAACAATATATCCGATACTCCGCGACGCACAAGCACCTCCCCTCATTTTGTCTTCGTGCGGAAAATGGGGAAAGCAAAGTGGTGTGGTTCGAAAAAGATTCTCTGCATCGTATAGTCGTTCCGCTTTCCTGCAAGTGGTTAGGGTGTGTGTGGGTGTTGGAAGGCTGACCTGCTTCTGCAGCAGGCGGCGAACGCGGTCCCAGCGTGACGCGTTGGGCGGCAGCACGGGGTACACGCGGTCCGGGTGATCGGGTAGCTCACACGCGTGCTGGGGGAAGCGCCGCTCCTGCCGCCTTCGGTACGCCTTGTGCTCGTCGACGCCTCCCATCCGCCTTCCCCTGTCTGCGCTCTGGAATAGGAAACGCAATTCTTCAGTCTCTTTTGCTCCTCACCGCTTTCTTCTGCGCTTTAGAACAGGAAACGCAATTCTTCAGTCTCTTTCGCTCGTCGCCTCCTTTAAATCCTATAAATATATTTTGGAATGTTCATTTTGTATATAAATTGGTCGAACGATTTGACGCTGGCGTTGGCACGAGGCGTTGAAACAGACGGACAGAAAGAGGTTTTTTCGTCAAACGATTTTTTTAGAATAGAGTGTTGATCGTACGTCGATTCTGACTACACAACGTGCTTCAGGAAGTAATTTACTATAAATAGGAACAAGATTAATCCACTTGTTCGTTTCTAGGGCACTGCAATAAGAGTTTTCCTTTCAAAATTCGCACTTTTCCGTCTCACGATAACAATACTTTTTCCGACAAAGCCAAGACGAGAATATAAAATTTCTTAGAATTAAGATAAAACTGAAGACTTGATCGTAGTATATTTGTTTTTAGTACAGGTGTTGAGTAATGTTTTATAGAACTTGTGGTGACGGTCAAATGACACAAATAATGCCCTATAGGTTCGTGCCTTTCACAAAAACCATATTTTCTGTTTGGCCAATAAGAAAAGCTCTGGTTCAGCGTAAAACATTTATCCGCATGTACATTTTATTTTTTTTACGTCAAAGGCAGTTAAAAAATATGTGAGGGGAAGTAGAGAATTCTGTACAATTTTTCATAATTCTGTATTTCCTACCCCAACCCACATACTAATTGAATTCTGAACACAGAAAGATATAAACGTTTTTAGCAAGAATTGTAAACAAAATAAAATATAATATAAAGGGTAATTCAGCTATAGATTTAGGCTCTTATTTTATCATGTTCTTTGCGAAAGAATATACTTCCTCCGGGAAAACATGGAGAATGATAACTTGAATAACTATATTTCCCACTGAATTTAGAAGATGTGATCAGATTCTATTTATGTCCAGAAGCAAAACAAGGTACCTCAGCATTTGCTCAAAGGATCAGGGTAAGTGGACGAAAAACCGGATAGAGTTGGAGTTATGACACATAAGCTGAGGTACAATAATTGTTACAAATTGTTTCGAATTATACACCCCAAAGTGTAAATAATACATTAAATATTATTGTTAAAATTTTTATTACTTTTCTTTTTGAAGCTCGGTTAATTAATAATTAGAGCAGAAAAAATTTACTTGTGTGGCGTCTCGGCATATCATTGTTAAAGGTAATATTGAATTGCAAAACCATTTGCAAAGTTAAGTTGGATAGATTTGGGCAGCGATTTACTTGTGTTAGATTAATAAACCTAGTGGTGCTACAGAATGGTACAGACTTTCCCGTATTAGTTATCAGTTTCTTTCTGTCTCGTTTAGTATTTCGGAATTGCCACATACTCGTGCCATCTGTCATATATCACTACCCAAAGTACATTTTTTTGACATTTTCTTAATTTTTCGGTTTCCTAATGCTAGTGGGTTTTTTTAAAAAATTGTTTTTGTATTTTTTTAAAATTGTACATATTGCACACACTGTTGCGCGAAAACCACTGATTTTTTTTTAAAAAGGTACATAACCATAATGAAAGTACTCACTATGGAAAACAAAATTTATTTGAAGAAAAAATCTCTATCTTGAATTTTGTAGTTGTTGGAAGAGGCCCAAAAAATTCAATATTTTTCAATTTTCGAAAAGCCAGAGGTAACCGTGAAATTAGGACCTATGCCACGTTTATAAGTGCATTTTACTCTACTCTTACAAGAAACTTAAAGGAAAAATTTGGAGTCGTTCTAGAGAAAATTTTGCAAATGTTCAGGGGGCTTCTTGTAAAGTACCCCAAATTTTGAAGAATCGTTTTCAAAATCCCAAAGCTTCGACTCGAACCAGATCGACCGGGGAATATCCATTTTGGAAGAAATCGTACTTATGGTTGAGGCGCTAGCAGTGTTCACGGACGGACGGACAGACCGGACGTTTTCCTTTCAATTGTTTTTGCGGTATCAAGGACCTACAAAAGAGGGATTCTGGCTACACCACGTGATAGGCGATTTTTTTCTTAATTTAGCAACTGGATTTATCCAGTTTTTAGTTATCAGGGCCCGGCAACGAATTTTTTCTGGCGAAAAATGGCACTTTTTTTGCGTAGCATTACATAACTTTCCCTATACTACGTATATTATTCCGTATATACGTACGTATACGGGAAAGTAAAAATTTAGAAAACTTAGAATGAGCGAGTGTAACAATGTACTTAATCAACGATAAAATGTACATTTTGATGCATACGAGGGTAAACGGTGAACTTACTCGCTTTCTCTCTACGTAATCTGATTCACCAAGAAATACATTACATTGTTGGAATAGGGACACAACGTTTCATTAAATTAAAGCAGTGTAATTTAAGTCAAAAATCTAGGCTCTTTTCCTTCACTATTGGGAAAAATGCTAACTTGAAAAAATATCTCTGAATATGTTGCATTAATTTTCTGTGAAAATGTTTGTTCAACAATTTATTTTTTAACTTATTCTTTCTGACAATCAAATATGCGCAATATTTAGTATTTATTCTACTTACCAATATTACAATGATATGAATTGGCTTTCTTGGTCTTTTTATTTCCTTGAGACTTCAATCAGTTACTCAGTATTGTAACGTCGATATGCAATTCACAAAGTGTTGATTTATATATTTACGATGTCTAAAGACTGTCTCTTTGTCACGAGAATAAGTTTTTCTCTCACAACTGTATTATTTCACCCTGTCCAAAATATTCAGTGAACTGAAAATGCGAAACTTATTTCAAATGACAATCGCATTCTATTTGTAGCAACCACGAAGCAAGGCCGTCTAGAGTAGATGGCCTGATCTTGCACCGAATGACGTCACGAAGGGTGCTGGCAGGAAGTGCAAGCTGTCCACGTTTTAAACAGAGATCTATTTCTTAAAATCGTACGGAAACCCATACTTGTTTAAAATAACACGAGGAAACATTAAGCCTTTTTGACCCTCTAGGAATTTATTTTAGAGAGTTATTTGTATTAAGGCATTCCGATATTGTACACTTTTCGTACATGTAAATTAACATCTTGAGAAGGCTTAAATGTTTGTACATACTATCTTATTTATAATATAAAATTTTGGAGTATTCATAAAACAATTTTGCTGCCATAATTGATGCTCATAAGAAATTAAGTACCTTCATAATAATTCTATTTATATTTTTCCTGCTCTATTTCTTTCCAGTTGTGTACTTTAATTTGATATGGAAGTTAGTAGTACAGCTAGTAGAATGCATTATCAGATATTTCTATGATGGCCATATAAGTAATTATTAATAATATCTGTTAATAATTTAAGGAACAGTAAAATATTCATAGGTAGATTAATAACATTCAAACTGCTCAAAAATAAGAAGAGGAAGGATGAAAAGTAATATTTTATTCAAAAGATACTCCAGCAAATTATGTAAGACCGTATGAGATGTTTCAAAAGACACAAATCACTTCGGAAGTACATTAAAATTGTTTGGACGCTTTAAATTGACTTTAATGTCTTTTTATTTTGCACTCACTTTTGTGATCTTGCGTCTTACATTCTTGAAACCATTATATTTATCACGGAACATTCCTAATGTACAGTGTGTATTTAATAAAATGTTTGACATACACAAAGCACTATGTTCTATTAATGTGAGCAGAATTTGTCCACAACTCGAAACTGTTTTCAATTAATCGAATCTATCTCTCATACAAAGACCTTCAATAAAGTTCTTTGATTTTCATGCTTCAGAAACTAAATTTCAAAATTTTCAGATATCTATATGTGAAACACTTGGTGAGTATTCGTCAAGTAGTGAAGCTGTTCACTGAGATAGAGTGGTATTCATTTTTCACTATGGTTGGATACGTTCCTTTAGTAAATACTTCGACACCATCTCTTCTTACTGCCTTGTTCTGGTAGAGAATAATTTTAAAGTGTTTTACACACACACACAAGTTCTTTGAGGGGACAACATCTTTGCTATTTATGTTTTCATCCGCTTCTGTCACAGAGCAGGATTGATTGGAAATTTTAACGTTGAAACGCGTTCCGTTGATCCATAATAATTCGATTGATAGCACAGTACACTTCACTTGCTTTACATTTTGTCATGTATCTCGCCTGCCTAATTTTCAAAATGCCTTCCTTTAAGAATAGTTTGCAAGGATTCACTGAAAAAATGCAGGGTATAATGGTATAACCAAACATCCAAGAGCAAGCAACAAAACTTATTACATGTATTACATACAATAATTGATAATTGCACCACATACTTGTATCGCTCATTACTAGAAGTGACATACCTTGCTTATTAGAAGATAATGAACGAAGGAATTCTTTTTATGCAAAAACCGAGCATGAAATTATTACTGAATTATTAAAACATCCGTTCGCATCTAAACTTATCCTACAAGGGCTAATTAGCTAAAATATTCTAGCTCGTTGACAAGGGCATATGCGAAAACGAAAAATGTTCAGCCACCGATTGTGACGTCAGATCACGTGACATTCACATTGGCTCAGACCTTCTAATATACTCTTCTAGACGGCCTGGCACGAAGCCATTAAGTGGACACCCTACAATATCCAACAAATAATTTCATGAATCTCAGCACTCCCACTGCAACACCCCCACCTCCCCCCCACGGCCCCTCCTCTCGGACCCCACAACCGCGTATACTGCACTCCAACCGATCAGCTACACCAAATCCGTACCAGCCCAGTTCACGCCCATTATACTCAGATTTTTTAAAACCTACTTATCACCGAACTTATCCTTATCCACCACAAATCATGCAATTGATCTCTCAGCAAATACAACATTTCTTTACTAACCTAATAAATCAAACTCTCCCAGCCCTCACACACTCAATTCTTCAATCTTTGACATCGTACTATCCACAAAGTAATGTCTAATAATAGTTCCCAACACCATCTACTCCGCATAATATCGTCGAATGCAAATGGATTACGACCTAACATCCACTCACTAGCTTACTTTCTACATAGCAATAAAATTCATGTAGGTTGCAATCAAGAAACACACCTGAGTCCCTCGATGAGGATTTACATTCCAGGATATGAATTACATCTCTATGACCGCCCAAGAAAAAGACGCAGTGGAGGAGTCGCGATATTTGTTAAAAATAATATATTACACCACGTTCAATCAATAAACCACACCAATACTTTCGAAAATATAAGAGTAGTCATACACCAGAACACACAATCTACACTCAATATAATAGCCATTTACAAACCACCAAATATCCCATATAAGCCAGGTGATATTGACATACTACTTACTCCAAACGAACCCGCCCTCATTGTGGGTGACTGGAACGCGAAACATATAGTTTGGGGCAGCAGATTGAATACTCCGACTGGAATATCTCTTCTCAACGATATACGAAGACTTAAGTTGACAATTCTTGCACCAGAAACTCCGACGTATTACACTTATTGTCCAACAATTCAGGCCGACGTTCTCGATTTCGGTGTCTCAAAACACATCAATTATAATATTCATGTTGAAACTCACATAGCTCTTCAATCAGATCATCGCCCACTCATATTCACTCTCGATACTTCACCCCGCGAAATCCGACCCACCCACCCTTATAATCTCCAAAAGGTGAACTGGCCATATTATCAACTCCTTGTCACACAACTCCTACCTCCACTACCAACACTAAAAACCACACAAGAAATATACCAAGCAATCAATGTACTTACACCATATTAGATACATTAGATTTAACTGCCCCATCAACAAGACCCAACTCTCCACTCGCACCCATACCACCCATACTACAAAAATTGATTCATCACAAACGATACATACGAAATCACTGGCAGAAACACAGATCTCCGTTCCTAAAATCGTACCTGAACCTACTCACCAAAATTGTGAGAAAACTTTTAGCGATCACTAATGCTCAGAAGTTACACTTCCAAACACAAACGGCAAAATCTACAGACCACTCGTTATGGAACATAGCATGGCGTATCCTGAATAAGCCTATCAAAATACCTCCCCTCACCACTTTATCGGGTACAGTATCTTCACCATCTGAAAAATGCGAAGTGTTGAGAAAATACTTTGCTACTTCATTCACACCTCACCCCACCAACAATCCTGAACATGACAATTTCATCTCAGTAGAAAACTTAAGGTCAACAATCACAGTACCAGAATGTCCAAAATTCATTTCTCCGTTAGAAATCATTAAATATATTTCTTTGTCAGCCCCCAGAGTATCAAACGGTTTCGACCAAATCTCAGCGTACTTACTCAAACGTCTTCCTCTAAAAGTCATTGTACACATCACAGCAATATTTAATGCAACCCTGAGAATGTCGTACTTCCCCCACACATGGAAATACGCACATATCATCCCCATTCCCAAACCAGGAAAACCAAATGATAACCCAGGAAGCTACCGCCCAATTAGTCTGCTATCCTCCATGGGAAAATTACTTGAAAAATGCATCCTCACCAGACTAAACGATCATCTCACCACATTAAATATAATACCACCTCATCAGTTTGGGTTTCAACCTCAGCTTTCAACATACCACCAAATATTGCGATTGACAGAGAACATTATCGAAGGTTTTCATGATCATAAGCATACAGTTGCAGTATTCCTTGACATCGCAAAAGCTTTTGATACAGTATGGCACCCAGGACTGATATTCAAACTCCGGAGCATTGGCACTCCCCCATATCTCGCACGCATAATAGAAGATTTTCTTAGTGAACGCACTTTTTCAGTGCGACTTCCTGGTGCACTCTCAACACCATACCCCATCAAAGCAGGAGTTCCGCAGGTTTCAAGCCTCTCTCCAACCTTATTCAATATCTACATAGCCTGACGTACCCACCACACCATCAACATCCATTGTCACTTTTGCAGATGACACAGCAATCTACTCCACAAACCGAGACATAGAAACAGCAATAGAGGATCTGCAAAACCATCTCACTATATTTTCCGATTGGGCACAGAAATGGCACATTCTGATAAACGCAAGCAAGAGCCAAGGCTAAATATTCACTCTTCGAAGACCACTTGACCCACCGACACTCACCTATCAAAACCATAACATATCATGGATTCCTGCGAACGCCACGGCAAAATACCTTGGAGTATTACTCGACAGACGACTCACATGGAGACCCAATATCATGCATAGAATAGCACTAGCCACCAAGCGAACACATCAATTATATCGCCTACTCAAAAAATCATCCCCACTCTAACTACACACATTCCATTCATCTTTATCCAAACAATGATACGACCTATATTAAGTTATGCATCTCCTGTCTGGGCCGCAGCATACAAAACAAATATTCATAAAATCCAAACTTTCCAAACTAAATTCCTAAGAATAATCACAAAGGCACCCTGGTTCATTCCAAACTCTCAAATCCATCAAGAACTCGGTATCACACCTATCACTGTACATTTTTCCCTTCTATCCGCAAAATTCTATAACAAAATTTCTCGAATACCTTCAGCTATCCATTTCAAACTTGGCAAACAGAACCCTCATCGTAAACGATTGTAAAGGATATTACCCAGAGAATTTTTTCGACCCTCCTTAAGCAGACTGGAAGAGATTAGCCTTTCCGTATAATATACAATGCTGCTGAAAATGTAATATTCACGAAAAAAGGAAATATCTTGCAAAAATATACAAAAACAAGATTTTCTCAAAATTGGCTCCAAATTTTCTCTTTAACCTTTGGTAAGGTAATTGCCTACTGTACTCTATGATATGACAAATGCTAAATTGCTCTATTCTTTTGTTTTTTCAAAAATTGCAAAAATGTAATTTTTCTGACTTGCCTCTCGTGTCGTTAATATTTATACTAGCGGCGATTTGTTGACGTTATTGTAATATTGTTTTGTTTGCAATATCTTATGTTACTTTGTAGTAAATGATTCATAAATTATCAATAAAATTCTTAATTTGTTGAAAATATTAATTGTTTTATTCACATCGTTTAGCAATATAGTATTAAATGTAGCAATACGGCTGATCACATAATATATGCAAACAGCACGTATTACTAGCGCAACTTTTCTTGAAAGACGATCTGAAGAAATGCGGTTAGAGCGAGGGTATTAGTTACAAAATCAGCCACTAGATTTTATTAAGCAATGCTAATGTCTCCAGAATCAGTCATGCCTTTGCAACTTTCTCAATAATTTGAGTTCTAACTTCTTTAGAAGTTCGAGGTATCTCCTGTGACGGATCTTCACCTTCTTCAGTAATTTCTTTAGATTTTTTTGGAGAAAATCATGGACAAAAGTTCTCGTCATTAACAGAATATAGTTTCCATTTAAACCAGTTTTTTATTTATTCTAGCTTGGACATTGGCCCTCTGCAGCCGCATAAGATAAATAAATTAGTAGTAGATATATACATATTTGAACCAGTGAAGATGTGTTTGGAGTGTCGTCAGTGCTCGCTGCGAGTTTTTGACTTCAACAGTATTATGACAAAGAAAACAAGAAAAATTATTTAGCGATTAATACTTTCTCACCTGTACTTTCACGCAAAATTACGCAAAAATACTCACATTTTCGAAAAATTGTACATGACATTATTTCAAAATTGTCACTAATGAACAGATTACATTAAGAAAAAATTCTATCTGTAATATTTAAGTTGCTAAACTTTAGCAATTTTCGAAAAATCAGGGTTTTCGACGAACAAGAGTTCTGATCCATTCTCTTAAACGTCATTCACACTATCCAACAACAAAATTTAATCCAAAACAATGAAGCCATGTTTTTTGAAAAATGTCCCAGGGGCTTCATGTAAAGTACCTCCCAAAATTAAAAATCGGTTTCAAATTCAAGGGGTCGCGACACCAACCAGATCAATTGTGGAATATCAATTTTCGAGAAAATAGGCTGAACAGTTTAGTCGCTAGCATTGTTCACAGACGGACAGATCAACAGACGAACAGACGTTTTACCGTCATTCGATGTTTCGGTATCAAGGGTCCACAAAACATGAATTCTGTCTACATCACGTGTTCGAGGACTTGGTTTCTAAATTTAGTAACTGTATTTATCCAACTTTTTCTTTACCAGGGCTCTGTAATAAGGGTTTCTGCTGAAAATTCGCTGTTTTTTTGTTCAGCATTACATAACTTTATCTCTACTCTGTAGCGAAAAAGTAAAAATGTGCAGCCCATTGAAGACAGTGAGTATTCCATTGCAGGTAAGAAACAGAATTTTAAATGGAATAACAAACTATTTTTGAGAGGTTTTCTCCAGTCCAATAAGCACATATAGAATAAATTTTATTTAGCCTATATAATTGAAGTATTTTAAAACTTTCTTCCGATTGCTGAAGTTACAGAAGAAACAGATCCTTATCTTTTTTAGTCTCGCTTTGTTATGGAACATTGCTTCGGCTTTTATTATTATTATTATTATTCCTCTAAATCACGAATAATGATGTTATGTGTCGGCTGAATATAAAATCTACTACAGGTTGCTACCAGCTACCGAAGGAGTAGATCTAGGGATTGTCGGTGCCTCTACGATACATTGCGCAAAATGTGGGCTGTTCAAAATAAAGCGATTTCTTGCACTTCCCAGTCTTTTGAATTGCCTGGGAGTTTAGACAAGTTCTTACACAAATTTTGCGGAACAAATCCCAGAGCTCCAATAACTATCGGTACGACCTGTGCTTTTACGCCCCACATTCGGCTGATCTCGATTTCCAAACTTGTATTTAAGACGTTTCTCTGCCTCCTTGGTAACGACGTTTTGATCAAAAGGCACAGCAACATCTACAAGTAGGCACGATTTTTTTCTCAAAATCCCGAATAACAATATTCGGTTTGTTTGCTGCTATCGTATGATCCGTTTGAATTTGTTGGTCGTACAATACACAATCCAACCGATGTCACCGGTCTTGATGAGTGTTCGTACCACTTGGGGCATGTGTTTGGAACTTCGAGGGCGGTACAGATCTGCCAGTGGAGGTAGCTACACACCCTGTCATGTCTTTTCAGGTATTCGGTCTTTGCTAGGATTGGACAAGCTGAGACAATATGATCAATGGTTTCTACTTGCTCCTGGCAAATGCGGCATTTGTCATCTTGGGAAATTTTGAGAACCGCTTTATCATTATGTCGTGTTCTCAAGGCCTGATCTTGGATAGCTATAACGAGTATACTTAGTAATTACCTCTTTTCTAGTATATTTATTTTTAATTTGTATTTTAAGACAAAACAGTTAAAAATTGTGAGCGAGGTGCGTTTTGGTGTTATCTTTAAAGTTATGAATATTGTTTATTACTGTATGTCATATGAGAACAATTTATGACTTGCACTCTGAAGGCGGCGTCGAATTACTTCTCCTGCCTTACCTGAGAGATGTGCCGAACAACTCAGGGGTAGTCAGCAATGAAGAATCTGAAATTTGGACTCAGGATGGTCGTAGCTCGATATTGTACCCAAATAAAAACACAATTCTGATCTTCGTTTAATAAATAGAATAATAATGAGAAAATATTGAAAACTGCACTTTAAAGTGCTCTCAAAGAATATAATTATTTTTTTTAAATTTACCCTCGTCGCGTGAGCTCGGCGATCGATCCCCACACTTTTGCGTCTTATTTTGACACAATAAAAAATACACAATTGTCACAATCAATCTCAAAACTAATAATAATTCTTATTCTAATACAAGACAAAGGAAAATGAAATACATTAGGAAGTTGGCCAGGCGCGGCCATTCATTCCTACCAAAAAATTAATGCAAAGCAAAAGATTCTGACACAGTTTAGAGCGCCTGATGGGCGTGAATGACAATGGGCCGAAGCTGGCCGTGGCACTGATTCTCCGAGATGGGCGTCGACCGCTAGGGTTGAACGTCCGGGACGATCCTTTCCACAGACTGCAGACGGAGCATTTGAGGGAAGCTTCCCCGTTCGGGCAGAAAGGCGCTGCTCTCGGCGGCCCGGTTTGAGCGACAGATTGGCGTCCAGGCGATGAGACTGGTCGAGCTAATACCCCCAGCTTGCCGCAATGTGACCGAATGATCGATCACGGGCCACTCGTATAATTGACGCGGACGATCGCGTTGCCGAATTAACTGCTCAGCAGCCTTGCACGTTACGTGTGGGCATTTGCCCGTCAACAAACAAAACTCAATACTAATGCTTTGCGAGATTCTTCACGAAATCTCCACGGATGGCCACTCGCCGCATCAAAAAAACAAAAGAAAAACGAAATCCCCCCTTCAGGCCCCTCTCAGAGGCTCTCCTCCGAGTCTCAACCGACCTCCTAGAGAGGAATCTCTTTCTCTCTAGGCGCAAAACTAGAGCAAGCCCCCTCTTCTCCTTCCCATTTCCGAAGAGCTTGAGAACATTCTACATAATTTTGAAAAGACGGAGTGTCATTGGTTAGGAGCTATTCACTTTCTTGAAGCTCCAATCGTTACGTGCGTCTTACGCCCTTATGCAGCGCAAATTTCCACTGAGCGCTCTCACTCTGGCAATGTAATAAACACTTGCTGGGTGGTCGCTGAGCCAAATAGAATTGCGCGCCGAACTCTTCTCAGGGGAGGGTGCCTGTCTGTAGAACGACGTCATGTGAGTTTTTCCACGGGCTGGCGCCAGTTTGTCGCGGGGGCTGCTCGCACGTTCGCCGCAACGAATCGACTCCTCGCGTGGCCTAGGGGAAAAACCGGTCGCGGCTCTCCAGCCTGACCTACTGCGTAGAAAGCCAACGCAAAGGGAGTAATCTACAAATGTCATATTCGGTATCGTCTCAATATATGTACAGGAAGAGTCATGTAACTTTAGCACCACCTGTAACTTTTGAACGGTTGAAGTTATTGCAATGTAGTTTTCACGGAAGTGCATAAAGGAAGAGGGCTAATCGACACGTGTATTCATTTCTATTTTATCACTTGTATTTTACGAGATATGAGTTAATTTTCTTCAAATGGAACTATACATATTTTTTCAGTCCATCATGACATGCATAAAAAGACGAATCCAATGATTTACATATTGTCATATGTTAGACAAGGATTTTTGGAGAAATGTTTACTTTTTTCTTCTAGTGTTTAATGGATATTTTGAATGTAACAGTCCGCCTCACACAAGGTCACTCAGCGCTCCACCAGCAAACGCGCGCTCGGGGAGAGGAAGGAATTTTAGTACTTGAAAATACGAAACATATTCCAAATATTCAGAAAACTTTATCAATTATCCAACCCCATCACCCACCCGCGGCTATAAAGGATGAGGTGCGTAAGAGAATAATGGTGCTCCAGGATATCTATTTTGAAAATATCGTTTACATTTACTTTAATTTTCATGTGTCTCTCTCATGAGGTTTTCTCGAAATATCTCAATTTTTTATGATTTTTAACCATTTTAATTTTTCACAAAAAATGTTTCAAAATGCATATATTAAAACTGTAAATGTGTTACATTCGTTTCAAGATGAACATTTTATTGCTACAATATTTATTGCGCAACGAAAGGGAACAAACATAACTAAAATTGTCAAACAAACAAAATCCCATTAACGGATAAAGAAAACTCAGTTTTAAACTTCTTCGTAATGTCTCTATTCATCCCTAATATTAGATGAGGAAGGGAAGGTAAAATCGAGCTGCATTATTTGTTAACTTCCTTGTATATTAAAAGTACAATTTCTATAATTTTAAACAATATCTTCTCGACTTTATCATTAACGCGAAACACTATTCAATGTGTCAGTAATATAAATTAAAAAATTGATTCTGAGGGAATAATGAGAATCTAGTTTAAAACAAAGATTCTAAAGGTTTATGGTTTTCTTTTTCTTGATTCTGTTTGGCGTCGCCTGGCGACCAATGGAGCCGGAGGTGGACGCAGTCGGAGAGACGGGACGAATGTTCTCATAGCTGTAGTCCATCCACTCTACGTGAAACACATCCTGCGCCCTCAACATGGCGGCCGCGCGAATGCGGTTGTACAGTCTCGGCAGCGGACGCACCAGCCGCTCGAAGTCACTCCGCTCAAGCAAGAAGACCTGCGCAAACGCCACCCTCAACTGCAAGGATTCATCAAGCAGCGCTCTTCGTAACGTATGCAGTTATAATGTAGTGGTGGAGGGACCACGCACTGGGACACTCTCGGCTCAAGATGTAAGATCTGCACAAACGTCTCCCTTATTACGTGCTGGATCGTGAAGCAATTAAATTGATTGTCGTAGACGTATTTATGTTTTCATTTTCATTTTTCAACTCTTGATCTAGGCTGTATTGTTATTGGCACCAAAAGCCTCCCTGGGGAACGCCTGGCAACCTTACCTCGCACACCTCGAGAGCCACGACGCTCTCCAGGTGGCGGCGGCGATGCTCCCGCAGCATGAGGCCCATCTCGCCGAAGGAGGCTGCTGTCGGTGAGGTGGCCCACCTCCTCGCCCGTGGGCAGGAACACGGCCACTGTGCCCTGCGCCAGGAAGTAGAGGTAGCGCGCCGGCTCCCCGCTGGCGTACACCACGTCGTGCGGCAGGAACAGCTCCTCCCGCAGCGCCGCCACGATGTTGTTCACCTGCGCACCAATGCACTCGCTCCGCCATTGGCCCAAGCGGGGAAGTCAGCTTCCATGCGAGTCTGTGGCTGACGGTTCTACTTACGAGCGACTTGGGGACGTTGCGGAAGAGCGTGGAGCTTCTGATGAGGTGGCGGCAGGAGAAGAGCCGTACGGCGTTGCGAATGGTGTAGGGGAGGTGTGCGATGATAGCTCTCTCTTTAAAGAAGCGGCCCTCGAATCTGTGGTTGTAGAACATGATCATCTTGTCGCGCACGTGCACTGGCAGGTGCTGGTCACGCAGGTAATTGTTCATTTGGCTCCGCACCTGCACATAAACAACGATTTGGGTTAACGGATTGACTAGGAATTAAGGTTTAATTGTTTATTAGTACGAATTTATTCAAACTTGGACGGACAGTAAATTTTCCCACGGTTCTTTTTCAATACTTTCCTTTTCTGTAAAGATTGACTACCTAACATCAGAGTGCCTACGGACCATGTAAATGCGCAATATAAGAACGTTCGTGTTGCTTTTCTGGTATTTGCTCGTAATTTATTTAAGCTGTTTAATTGTACCTTTTTAGAGCTTATTTGGTCGTTGACACATTCCTTTGTGTTTTTTAATGTCACAAAAACAATAAAATGAAAGAAAAAATTTTGAAGAATGTAAGTTTGGTATTGCAGTAGTATCTTTATTGTTACGAAACCTTAAAAATTATTTTAAAAAATTGTTTAATATCTCCGAATAACGTATGTTTATAAATAAACTGCTCCTTTTTCGCAAAACCCATTACATCTCCATTATTTATTGAAACAATTTAATTTAATAGTTAATGCAGAATAAAGAGCCTGAAGGTTATATTATATGTTACCACATTTATAAATGCGGGATTTTCATTATATCTGGAACCAAAAATTCTCAGTTCAACGTGTTCACGTGGCAATATTCTCTCGCGCTTTCAATCTGTCCTTGGCAGAGGTATGTTGTTCAACTAACCTTTTCTAATTCCACTTCTGTAGAGTTCTCGCTTTCCACGTACTCCAAAATAAGCCCAAAAAGAACAATCTGCAAAGAAGATAATCATATCATTCCGTTTGTCAGTTTCGTTTATAAGTGTGCACTGACATTATTTCGCATTTATTTGTTCAGAAGGATTTGTTCGTGCTAATAATACACTTGTCCTGGAAACAGTATTCTTCATTACTAGAGTTTGCCTTAAGTTTCTGTTTACAGCATGCCATGTAACGTAACCTAACTCCACTTATCCTCAGTTGATGCTTCGTCACCCGGCGCAATAACCCTTAATTTAAAATGAATTTTTTAAAAAAAAATTGTGATCGAAGTCAAAAGAATCCCGGAGTTGTAAATCTTGGCGTAATTGTTGGTTATCTACCGCATATCATACTTAATACCCTGAAGTGTCGGGGGTAGCTGGTAGCCCATTTAAAGATGTTCGAATATTCAGCAATCTTTTATAGACAATAACTTGCTATTAACTGATTCTGTATGTAAATTTTAAGGACAGTCGGTTAAAAACCAAGAATGGAAGTCGGTAAATGGAGAGGGGGATGTTTCAAAATATTTACAGAAAACACATGTTCTTGATAAAACTTCAAAACATTACTTTTCGGAATTTTTGGTCGCTTCTTCGGGGAACTGTGTCTGGAAAAAAAATTATTGTGAAAATATTTGCGAAAATCTTCTAGTTAGATCATGCAACATAAATAAAAAGTACAAGTATGCTGATTATTACCTTGGAAAGATTGTTATTCAATAATCATATTAAAAACCATCTAAAATTCCATTACAATTATATTACAGAACATCTTAGACTAATTGCACATTGACTTGTGCAAATCGTATTTTCCCTTAAGGAAGCCTAACACCCTTGTCAATAGTACCGTTACGAGTCATCACAGCTGGACGGTGTAGGAGCGTCTGACAGAGTACCGATTGTATCTGCAGGAACCAAAGAGTTAACGAAAAAGGTGGAGGAAAGGGATTAGGGAGGGGGAAATGAGAAGGGGAGGTGGGGAGAGGTAAGACGGAACCAAGAACCCAAGTCCAGAACGAGGGTAGAATAAGTAGCTTGCCAAGAAGCAGAGAGAAATTAAACATTACTATTATCAATGTTGAAATATCGGCAGTCCAACTTTACGATAAAACAGGGGGGGAGATTTAACTCATGAGAAGGAGAGCCACAGTTAATTTTATAATGTAAACCATCATTGTTTAGTCTTACTCAGAATATGATCGTACACTTTAGTGAAAATATTATTTTCTAACACTGACTTAACACTAGAACGCCCAGAGGAGTCATTTCGACTCCTAGCGCACTTTATATCCTCGTAACTTCTTGATTTTTAAAGATAGAATGTTATGATTTCCTGACTTTTCCTCAATTTCAATTACTTGCCGTTAAAAACTGAATCCTCTAGTAAACATATTTCATGACAAATTATTGAATTTACCTCGAACGCCCACGAGGCGACATTTCGACTCCTAAAATACTGACCGGATCTTGTAGGTTCTCTTCCCTAAATTTCAACGCTGAAAAATGTTTAATGTGTCTCCTAGCATTTCAGATACCTTTTTACGAAATATGGAAGCATTCATTCGCTTTGCTTTGTTTTCAGGTCGTCTTCTTCAATAATGTAATGTTTTCAATTATCAGTTGTTTCGTCACGGTACAGCAACATCATCATTGTTTTAAAAATCATATTATTGTCAGTTAAAAGAAAACGACTGTTATCATGTGAATGTTCAATGACAAAAAATGTCGCTTTATTATTTATATAAAGGGAAATATTTGGGGTTTAGAGGATATTTTTGGTTTACAGGAGAGCAATTTGGACTCAAGATGGTGATGTTGTGGTCAGATATACTTTGTTCCTTTATTGACTCTTTGTTTCATGAATCATGAATTTCGACTTAAGAGAGGTTTCAGGAGAAGTAAAGGAAAATATCACTAATTTTATCTAAAAAACAATTTTTCTTTGGTATGAAGTGGTACATTTACATACTGTAGACGTATTATGTCACATGAACAGAGGTGATACGCCAGCATTTTCCTTTGAAACTCAATATATTTACTATTTATGGTATAGAAACCGAATGAAAACCAAAAATTGTGACTTGAGGGGAATGATCACTAAAATGGTGTGTGTCAATTTGCTATCCATTCCCTATAAATATAGGGGAAGTGTTGAAAACAGAGAGGAGACGCCTGAAAAATATTCGTGAACTATGCATTAGAATTCACTGCAGGTGTTGATCACATGTCTGGATAATATTCTACCAAATGTGCTTGAAAATTGTGACCCTGTACAAAGCATTAAAAATATGAATAATACAACTGGACGTATCTTGTACTGTAGACATTGTAGAGTCAGTAACGTAGAAAGTAAATACAACCCGAAAAAGAACTATGTGCCATTTAGAACATGTGATTAAATTTCTTCGAAAACTCCGTCATAAAATGGTCATCAAGTTTATATCGGTGTGAAGCAAACACACATTTGTGACATGTTTGTTGATAATAAATATTATTTAAATAAAATAATTAATATAAAAAAAGTTGACAATTCGAGTCAGTATGGGAGGTTGCAATGAAAAGGAAACTAATTTTTCTGACGCATATGGAACTCGTATTACGGAAAATTAAAGGTTTATAACATTTTTATTGTTGTTGTTGCGAAACTAGTATTAATAGATAAAAGTTTACTTTTCAACAATATGTTGTCAGTTTACTTTCCCATTCCGTCGAAGATGCTTCTTCAACTTTCATTCTGCGCTATAGAAGTGGCAAGAATTGTTTGAAATATATATAAGTTGTGGCGTAATAATTCGATTACATACTAAATAATTATCTTTAATGTTTTTATACTAACGTAGATAATGATATTTGCAATGTTTTATTTAACGAAGTATCGTTGAAGGCTCGGAGTCGAAACGACTCCGCTGTGCGTTCTAGGGGTTAGAAGAAAGCCGGGCGTTCTAGTGTTAATAGTATTTTTAACGCGATATACAGTGATTCCGAAATTAAACGCGCGTGGTATCGCCCCTCTGTCTAATATTCGGGGATTATCAAAATCAAATTTGTGTGACTTCTCTAATCTATATGTGCATATCGTATTGAGACTTTTCTTTATATTCCCTTATATTGTTTACTTTATATTTCCATAACTTTCCCTTATATGGTCCTTTTTTTCTCTAATTACATCTCATACATTTCTCTTAGTCTGGCGCGCATAAACTTTTTCATGGTCTTGACACGAAACGGCATACCACATTTTCAGATTCTTATTTGGGTGCTTTGTCTTTCATTAGCAATTAAATTCTTATAAAATAGTCTAGCAGACGTAGTCTAGCTGCGTCTAGCAGACGCAGTTCAGTACTGTATTGCCCAGACGTTTGCAGTGTAGTTGTGACGTGTAGTGAGTCAGACGTAGTCTAATGTAGAAGGCAAAGAGCGGAGTAAGAGAACTAGTATGGTGTGCGTCGTAGTGTGATACTCGTGTAGAAGACGTAGAGTAGTCAAGGAGGTCAAGTAGTCAAGGAGTCAAACAAGTATTGTACCACAGTTTCTGGGTTGATGGCCCACATCCCTATCAGGTTTTTCGTCCAGTTTCCCTGATCCTTGAGCAAATGCTGAGATGGTCCCTTGTTTTGCTTCTAGACATAAATGTAACTTCATTATTTGTGCACGTCTTCTGAATTTCAGTGAGAAATATAGTTATTCAAACTATCGTTTTTCATATTATCGCGGCAAAAAGTATTATTCTTTCATGAAGAACATGAGGGTTCAGCGCAGGAATTTATAGCGAATTTACCTTTGAAAATATATTTTATTATATAGGAGTGAATATTTTGTCAACAAAACTCGAAAAAAAACCTCTTTTCTGTATTCAAAATTCGACTAGAATATGGTTTAGGATAGAGACCACAGAAATATGAAAAGTGCACAAAATTCACTTCTCCCCATAGCTCGTCACACGCAGTTTTTAACTGTTTTTGACGTAAATAAATAAAAAAAGAGGCGTAATTCATTGAGCAGGAGTAGTATTGGGTAGTAGACGTAGTGTAGTGTCCGAGACGTAGTCTAATGTAGAAGACGAAGTGCAGTGTAGAGGGGACAGCCTAGTGTATCTCACGTAGTCTAATGTATTAACGTAAGGCGAAATGCAGTGTGAAAGAGGTAGTTTATATTAGCAGACGTAGTCAAATGCAGAAGACGAAGTGCAGTGTCAAACAGATAGTGTATTGTTGCAAGCGTAGTGTAGAGTATTAGACGCAGTGTAATGAACAAGGCGAAGAGCAGTATAAAGGACTACTGGTACTGGAATTTGAATAGTGTACCAGGCGTAGTTTAAAGTAAAAAGCGAAGTTCAATGGAAAAGAGATAGGTACGTCTTCTAGAAGACTACTCTAACATAGAAGGCGAAGTGCAGTCTGTAAGAGGTAGTTTAAGGTATCACATGTAGTCTAACGTAGAAGGCGAAGTGTAGTGTAGCTGTGGTAGGAAAGTGAAGCAGGAGTTGTTGAGTGTAGGAAAAGTTATAGTTAGGTAATGCGACATCTTCCCCTTCTTTTTGACATTTTGGCGCTGCGCGTCATACTGTGAATGCGCACTGCGTATGAGTCCATTGAAACCGGTGCTGATCCACATGATGAGGAGCAGCAGCACAGTGTCCTCCATCGCCACTACCTCTCTGTTAATTCATGCGACATCGTCCCCTTCCCTTTGACATTCTGACGTTGAGCATCATACCGGGCTCATCATAATGTGCACTGTGTATGAGTACCTTGAAACCAGTGCTGATCCACATGATAAGGAGCAGCAGCACTACTGTGTCCTCCATCGTCATCCGCGGAGTGTCGGAGGAGAAGTTCGGGATGTGTGAGCTAGCCACGCCCATCACGCGGTCCAAGGCTGAGCAGCAGCTGGCGCCACAGCAGATGGGGCTGCTCCACGTCGAAAAAGCCCAACTCGGGATTCATCAGCCACGACTCGCTGCCATTCTCGAACAGTTTCGCCCCGCGAATAATCGTAGGGGATCTGGATGCTGTATGACGTGGCACAACTGATGAACCCGAAGAAAAGGATCGCATACAGGATGGCTGCAGATAAAAAAACACAAAGTTGTTTCTTTTAATCGGGTTATCTCACTATTATTTGAGACTTATTTACACAGCCATGAACTTCCTTTTGCTCACATGTTCAATAAATAATTACAATCTATTTGAAATGAAACAACACACTGACGTACGGTCTTACTATAGCTTTTCACAATACGAGCGGCATCTCCGGCATTTCTTCACAGAATCCATGTATTTCGCACGTCAGTATGTTGCCTCATTTTATGGGACATACTTCCTCTGTACATAAGACGATAAACGAGTGTGAAGGATTACAATTTTCTTAAAGAAACAGTCGACACAAAAGCTCTTTTTAGCTTCGATCTTAAGTTACGATTTCTATATTGTAACCTTCAAAATAAGACATTTTGCATTTTTTTCGTTTTCGACCCCCCTTACCATGTATTGCAAGAATTTAAGAAAATTTGGTTTCATTGTGTTAGTTAGTTTTACATTTATAATGTTCTGTTCGAAAATTAATCTTTTTGCGAGCTTATCTGAGGGCTGTTAAATTACGTTTTTGGTGGATTTCGTTTTCTGGGTGTCTTAGCTTTCTTCTTCACCAGGTATGGGAGGTGTAGGACTATGTACTATGATGAACAGTTACATTTATAAAATAATTTCTTACTAATTAACCACCAAAATTAACTTTTTCTGTTTTCAGCTTACTTTCTCGGTTAAAACGTGCGGGCTCAGATGATCTGGGAGAACATTCTGGGATCGTTTATAAGAACAATTGAGGGAATTTTTAAAGAAACATTTTGGGAGGGCATTTGAAGGAATATTTTGGGACATTTGGATGGGCAATTGAGGGGATATTTGAAATGGACATTTGGTGGAATATTTTAAGGGACATTTAGGTAGACATTAATGGGGACATTTGGGAGTAAAGTATGGAAACCTGTGATGTGTTCAAGCATATGGGGATCATTCAGAGGAGCGTGTAGGAGCCGTGCGAGAGAAAATACAAGAAGCATATCGGGGAACATGAAGCGTTTCATGCGAGAGTCAGGTAGAGTGAAGAATTGAGTGAAGATGTGCCCTTCTGGTGTTCCAACGTTCAGAACGAACAGAAACTCGTAATGTAGCTCAATTTAAATTGACAAGTTACAACATATTCAATTAAGGTCCTGACATGCCTGAATGTGCAGTTCAGTTTTTAGTTTAACTGCAGACCAACGATTAAGCTCTCTTCAATTTGAACATTGATTTTCAAAGGGCTAAATGTGATCATTACTCAAACTTAGTATTTGTGGAGCCAACACGTTACTTACCTCTTCTGACGATTGGTCGCAGATTTCCCATTTCGCACCAAATTCTTGTGTATGTAAACACGTAGTGTAACCGGAAAATTTTAAAAGAATACGGTATCAACCACAATTTTACGAGGTAGTACATTTCGCTGCTTGCAAGATCCTTAGTTCTCATGTAATTCTGAAAGACATTCTCGTAGGTCACAGTAGCAAATTGTGTGCTTGACACCAAGTCAGGGAAGAACCAGGAGGCGAGATATCCGCTTGATAATTCGTGATGGGGCCAACACAACTTCTTTGTTAGATGAGTTGTAGTAGCCGGTGAAGAACATCAGCAGTATATGCACCAAGAAGATACACTCGTTCAATGTAAATAGATTTTCGAGAATATCTTTGAGTTTCTGTACATCAGTTCTGTACTCTTTGGTTCCGGGGTGATTGAAGTCCATGAAAGGATAAAAGGAAGGGGCATTGTCTTCCTTCATGTGTAAGTAAGACATAGAGATAAATAAGCCATATCGGAAGGGGATTAGAAAGGTGGCCATGGAAATATTGACGATCACCACCAACCGCCATACAGCGACGAAGCGGCAGAAGGGGTGCAAGATCCACCAGTACACGTAGTGTGTCTGCCGCGCCTGCTCCGTCTCCAGCGCGTAGGTGCTTGGCCGAATAGCCCTCAAAGGCCGCGACCAGCTCCATCCCACCACCTGCGCAGCACAAACGCGCTCAGCATTAGCACAGCTCAGCACACCCACCTATTCCCTGTCCCACAACCTGCGCAGCACAAACGCACTCAGCATTAGCACAGTTCAGCACACCCACCCATTGCCTACCGCACCACCTGCGCAGCACAAATGCGCTCAGCAATAGCACAGCTCAGCACACCTACCTATTCCTCGCCCCACCACCTGCGCAGCACAAACGCACTCAGCATTAGCACAGCTCAGCACACCCACCCATTGCCCACCCTACCATGTGTGCAGCACAAACCCAGTCAGCAAAAGCACAGTACAGCACACTCACCCATTCTCCACCCCACCACCTGCGCAGCACAAACCCGCTCAGCATTACTACTGCTCAGCACAACCACATATTGCTCATCCCACCACCTGCCCAGCACAAACGCGCTCTGCATTAGCACAGCTCAGCACACCCACCCATTCCCCGCCCCACCACCTGCGAAACACAAACGCACTCAGCATTAGCTCAGCTCCGCATAGCCACCCATTGCTCACCCCACCATCTGCACAGCACAACGCACTCAGCAAAAGCACAATAGAGCACACTCACTCATTCTCCACCCCACCACCTGCGCAGCACAAATGCAGGCTGCATTAGTAGAGCTGCACTGCTAAGCACTCCTGCTCTTTGCCTACTACCACTTCTACGCAAAATGGACATATCAGAATTCGACATTTTGCTCAATTGTAATTATTTCATAATTACCTGATGACCATCATTAATTTATTCCGATTACTTTTCGGATTTAAAATTTGCATTATCTTTCCATTTCAAACACCCTTCAGTCTTTTACATTCTTCTCCTTTAATGTGTTCGGTTTTCTGCCTTTTTTTGCAATTTCGAGTTCAAATTCCCATCTCAAATGCAAAATTTTTAGCGTTACCTCCGATGTCGAGAATAACGATTCCTTTGTTATATGAATATAACAAATATTTGTTATATGAATAAACAATATATCTTGCATTAGTTTGTCTTCTAATCTCTTTAGTCTAGACAAATGTTTAGATATTGCCCCATCTTCTTCCTAGCTGCTTACCTACCAACGCTTAAAAGATTTTCTCAATTTTTCGACTCCTTTAGGGTAGAAATCATTTAATGATTGTCGTAGAGGAGACAAATGTTGCCCTTTTTTCAATTTTTCATTAAAGCATTTCCATTCGTTCTTGCGAAGATTTCTTGTGAATATGCTCATCTGAAATAGCAGACTTATCAATGAATTTTCGTAGAATATATTTGAGCTTTCGAGAAACTTTTTTAGAATTCATGTGACAAATTTGTTCTCACAAATGCCGTAGTGTATAAAAATGCTTGGAATGTATAAAATTTGTGAGAATTTGGAAAAATAAATAATACATAAAATGCATAAAAATGACGATTTTGGTATGCAATTCAGCGTAATTAGCCCTATCCCTACAAACAAGGTAAAGAAAAAGTAAAGTATTTTTTAGAGAATCCTCCTATTAAATTTCTCTTCATTTCATGCAAAATTATGGGAAAATACTCATATTTTGAAAAAAAAAACACATGACAAATGACACATGACAAATGAAAAATACACATACATTTAATGATCCAATATTGAAGAACAGGGTTTATTGATACGATAAATCTCTAACTTCAATATTGGTGTTGTAGGAAAAGCTGAACAAATTTAAACTTTTACAATATTCGATAATTTAGAGAATTCAATTAAACGGACTTGCACCATTTTTATAAGCGTGAAAACATTTTGAGCCCAAACATTAGAAATTTTTTATCCAGCCCACATTGCACACTGACTTCTCTATCTCAAGGCAAGTAAATGAAGTTTCCGATGGGAAAACGTTGATAGATTCAATGGATAAAATCTTCCTTTCAATTCCAGTGCTAACATGACAAGATAATGGTTTTCGCTGACGAACCTTACATGTAATAAATATCTGTCAAATGCATCAGCATCTAGGTTTATTGATGCAACTGATGGCAAATGAACAAGCCCCATCGAGCCTCTTTCTACTTTCTGGTGTATTACTCACAAAATATAGAAATATTCTCTTAATTGTTTCAAATAAAGGAAATTTTCGCCAAAATAATTTTAATGTGGTGCCGATCCCGATAAACAATAGCCCCAGACGTAGAAATACACCAACATGGCATCTTGCATCTACGTTCTGTTAGACCTTGGCATTGAACTAGTGGCGCTACAAAATAGCACAGACATTCCCGTATTCGTTTTCTATTTCCTTTGGTCTCGCGTAGTTATTCGGACATGCCACATATTCTTGCCAGCTGAAATTTATTGCCACCCAAAATATATTTTTTATATTTTCTTAATTGTTCAGTTTCCAATATTCAAGTGTTCAATATCCAATTGTTCAATTTCCAGTGTTCAATAGTAAAACTGAAATATTATTTTAAGAATATTAAAGAACAGATAAATTTTGTTCTAAATTGCAATTTTTTGAAAAATTTGCACAAAAGTTTTTGAAAAATTCGAAATTTAAAGCTCTTTTTCACAGAAAATTTTTGAGTTTTTCAAAAAACTTCATTTGAAGTAATTTAAAATGCTTACACTCACAAATACAATAGTGTTCACAAAGTGCTGGAAATTTGTATATTAACGGAGAGAGATCGTTCAAAAACAATTACCTTTGTGTAATTTTTGAAAAAAAAAGGACTCCCAAAATCGACTTCACATCATATCGAAGAGTGCAATTCGCAATATCCGTTCGAAAAGTTTGAAGAAAAAATTGGAGTCATTTTTGAGAAAAACGGGTATAGCTTTTCTGAAAATGCGAAATTTTGGGTTATTATTCACGAACAACGGTAGAGATTTCCAGAAATTTTATAATATTATTTAAAGCACATATTCACAAATATAGTAATTTGAAAAATCACCGCTAATGTAAATATTAACATCGTAAGACGCAAGTCAAAAAATGCCATTTTTGCAATATTTGAAAAATCAAAAGAATCAAGCAATATGGCGTTTATGTCATCTCATAGTGTATATTTGGGACGATCCCTACCAAATTTAAGTAAAAATCTGGAGACATTCTTGAGAAAATCTTGTTTTTGTTATTTTTTAATATTGGCCATATTTCTCGCAATTTTGCGCGAAAAATATTAAAAAGTTCAAAAAATTTACATGACCTTAATGAAAGAACACACTATGGAGGAAAAATTGTATTTGAAGCAATTTTATTGTCGTATGAACGCACAGAAAATTTTGCAATTTTCGAAAATTTAGAGTTAACAATGAAAATAGAATCTATGCCACCTTAATAAATGTATTTTACTCTATTCTTACAATAAATTTAAAGAAAAAATTTGGAGCCGTTTTTGAAGAAATTTTCGAAATGTCAAGAAAGCTTCATTTAAAGTCCCCCCAAATTTTGAAGAATGATTTTCAAAATCTCGGTGCCTCAAGCGGAACTAGATCGACCCGAAAATATTCATTTTTTAAGAAATCGTACTTATGGTTTAGGCGTTAGTGTCGTTCACAGCCAGACGGAAGGACAGACGGACGGAAAGAAAGACGGAAGTTTTGAAAAGAACCAATTTCTCGGTATCAGTGGACCCCAAAACGTGAGTTGCCGATGAAATCTCGAAATAGATTTTCCTTAGTATTACATATCATTTCCTCTACTACGTTTATTTACTCCGTATATACGTACTATAACCTAATGGTTACCAGACCTTCAAACGCTGAGTAAGGATGTAACATTCAAAAAGGCCGCGCAATAAGCGGCGAGTCTCGCAGAGCGCGGCGCGACTCGTTCCCGGGGGGTGACCGAGAGTGGGGGAGTGGGGGTCAATGTTTGTTAATGGGTAGTTGGTACGGAAGATACCGTGATGGAAAAGGATATTGCATTGACAACAGGTGAGAACGTGTGATAGACTAGGTGAGAACGCGAACGCGAGTGAAGGGTGGTGTGGTGGCTAAGGCACAGGAATGAGAGTGCGGAATCAGATTGTCACAGTAACTATACTGCGATTTTTGTAGGAAGAGCTCTCAAGATAACTCAAATCCCATCTTCGCGATGGAATATGTCACGGCATTTGGCGTCTTTTCTCGGTCTTGCCGGTAGAAGTCGCATGATCGCAAGCACAGCTTCATACGGTCGCGATCGTGCGAAATCTAGCGGAAGGACTGTGAATGACACGAAATGCCGTGACATATTCCATCGCGAAGATGGGATTTGAGTGGCCTTGAGAGCTCTTCCTACAAAAATCGCAGTATAACAGAGTGTTAATATTCGGCGAGAACTCGGATGAGCAGGAGGGAGAGTGTATAGCATCTCGCGGGCGTGCATGTGAGAGCCAGGTATTGCAATTCCGGTTGCGTGGGGCATGTGATGGGGCGCCGTGAAGAATGAACTTGTACCCTCGCGGAAGATGATACGGTGGATGTGAGTTCGGGCGAGGGACATCACAGCAGCGACGGGCAGTGTTTTCCGGTGGCGGCGCGGCTCGAGGCAGGTGGCGACGTAGGCGGCGCGACACGAGGGCACGCCGCTCGCCGGTAGAACCAAGTGGAACACGACCAAACCAAAAGCGGACGAAGGTTGCAGGCAATGCAAATGGACGACTTAAGTATTAAACATTCTTTATAACAGGAGGAACCAATTGAAGTGGGTGTAAAAGGAAGGGAAATGGTGCAAGACTATTCAGAAGCACAATGCAATGTCAAATGTTACTGAATTTAGATAAGTAAGTTGTTCCATTAAGTTAGTTAATAGTAAGTTGTGTTCAGGAGGTATGGTTAATTAAAGTCTTATGGGAATTGTTAACAAGTATTTGATTAGATGTAATTTGTTTATGAAAAACTTGGTTAATGCATAATAATAATAATGCTGAATCTGAGAAGGGTCAAGTGGTTTCATTTGAGAACGTGAGGCACGTACCTTATCAAGGCGATCCCCCAAGAACACACCCTGTTCACCTTATCATTGTTAAAGATTTATGTGTGTGTAGCTATCCATACCTGACCGATCACGAAGCAGTAAAGTAAAGTTACAGTACGTAAATGGGAAAGTAAAATTTTTTTAACGGCAACACATCTGTCCGTGTGTGAACACCAGGAACTAAAACGGCCGTTGCAGGATATTAACCAAAATTGATATTCCTTGAACCATCTAGCTAATGTCGAGATTCTGAATTTAAAACGGATATTTTAGTTTTGAGGAACACATGAAATCTGAACAAATTTTTCAAAATTTTCTCAAAATGTGTTTCACACTTTTTGTTTAAATTTTCTTCCAGGATAAAAGAAAAATACTTGGGGAAAAAATTGCGCATGTCTCATTTTCCCTTGAATTCTCTAAATATTTAAAAAGTTCCCAAAAGTTACAAGTTTTAGCATCTTTCTAAAACTACAATATTAGAAAAATTTTTAATCTTATTTAAAGTGTAATTGTAAAATTAGAACATGAACAAATTTTCAATAACCTGAGAATCATGAATCTTCAAAAAATTCATGTAGCTAGCTCACCCGTGCGAGAACTCTCGCATGTAAAACTCCACGCTCTTCTCTATCCTTCAATTTTGCTATTAAGGGGGGAGTTGTTAACAAAACGTAGTTATTTGTTTAAATAATTATCAAAGTATCTTCCCATGTACGTATTTCTCTAAGTTCAATGAAAGAGTACGTATTTCTGTAAGTTCATTGGAAGAAACATCAGTTACATTTGAAGTTATCAAATAAAAATAACAAATTATAAAGTTTATGTTTGAAACAAATTTTGAATAAAGGATTATTCAGTGTTATTGACAGATCATCTTGGAATAATTCAGAGCAATTCCTTAAAAACAACATTTGAAGTAATCAGACAACCTTGCTTGACAATTAGCTTTTCGCTTTCCTTAATAGTTACAAACAATATTAGAAAAACTTTTTATTTTAAGAAAGCTACGTGAATATAGGCATATACAGAGTAATATACGTGGTATAGGGAAAGTTATATTATGCTACGCGAACAAAGTGGCGAATGTTCGGCAAAAACAAATTCATTGCCGGGGTCTGATAATGAAAATGTGGATAAAATCAGTTGTAAAAGTAAGAACAAAAACCTAACACATGGTGTAGCCAAAATCCCTGTTTTGTGGGTCATCGATAACGAAAAACCAATTGAAAGCAAAACGTCCGTCCGTCTATCCGGTGTGTGTGAACAATACTAGCGCCTAAACCATGCTTACAATTCTTTACAAATTGCAGAAACCTCTGCCCATCTGGCCTGAATCACAACTCTGACATTTTGGAAAACTTTCTTCACAATTTGGTGGTATCTTACATGAAGACCCAACGACATTTTCAAAATTTTCTCAAAAACTGCTGCAAATGTTTTCTTTTAATTTCTTGTGAGAATAAAGAAAAACACATCTATTAAGGTGGCATAGGTCCGATATTCACGTTTAACTCTGAATTTTCGAAAATTGCAAAAGTTTGAATTTTTTTGGCGTCTTCCTACAACTACAAAATTAAAAGTAGAGATTTTTTCTTCAAATAAAATTTGTTCCCAATAGTAAGTTTCTTCTTCAAGATCATATACATTTTTAAAACGATTAGCTGTTTTCGTATGCATGCAATACGCGTGCAACACGTGCAATTTTAAAAAAATTACAAAAACAAGATTTTCTCAAAAACGGCTCCAATTTTTTTCTTTTAACTTTTGGTAAGGATAGTGCCTAATGTACTCTATGAGAAGACATAAACGTCATATTTCTCTATTTGTTTGTTTTATCAAAGATTACAATAATGTATTATTTATCTTTTCTCTCACGTCGCGTCGTTAATATTTACATTAGCGGTAATTTGTTCACTTGATTATATTTATAAGTACATTTGCTTTAAATAATGTCAAAAAAGTTTCTCAAAAACTCAACCGTTGTCTGTCAAAACTGGCTCCATATTCCGCCCTTTTCAAAAACGCACAAGCGTCATTTTCTCAAAAAGAGCTCCATTTTTTCAAACTTTTAGAATGCATGGTGCTAATTGTACTCTTTAACAAGACGCTAAGATGATTTTGGGATATTTTTGTCACATCGATGTGTCACACTCAGATCGTTAATACGCACATTTCCATCACTTTGTAAAAAGTATTATATTTGTGAGTAAATGTGCTTCAAATGACTTCAAATAAAGGTTTTCGAAATCACAAAAAATTCTGTGAAAATGAGCTTCAATTTTCGCATTTTTAGTAGCGCTTAAAGGCCGTTTTTTAAAAACGGCTCCAAATTTTTCAAAGAAAATTGCCATTTAGGAGAAGGCTTTATTGTTCTTTAATATTCTTAATTTTTTTTACTATTAGGAAACCGAAAAATTAAGGAAATGTTAAAAAATTTAGTGTGATCGGCGCTAGATAGCTGCTGGCAAGAGTATGTGTCAAGTCCGATTAGCTAGCCGGGACCAAATGAAATAGAAAACGTATACGAGAGAGTCTTTCTGTAACACCACTAGTTAGAATATTATTTAACTTTATTACCGAACTGAGAGGTACAGCCGTGCAATTCAATCGCCTCAAATATCAGTTAATAGTTTAATTTCATACACTTTTGCAGATTCTGGACCAACCATTTAGAAGCGCCGGACCGTAATAGAATGTCGAAGAATCTCTCGTCCAATTGATTACCGTGCGAGGAACGTGTCTTTGAGGCCATCGGCCTCAAAATTCCAGAAGTAAAAGCGCTAGAACGCTTTTAACAATGCAGCTCAAATGTTACGGATTGCATTTGAAGTGAATAAGTAGATGCGTTTTTTAAACATATCCCTCTTATTTTAAACTCAAAGTGCACTTCGTCACTTTTCCGTGATATCCTCTTTCTTAATTTGGTTGTAAGGTGTGACTCATATATACTACTAAAATAGTAGATGAGGAGAATTTGTATAATTTAAACAATAAAACGTTAGTTGATATAGCAGAATCTGGACTATAGAATGCTGGGCCAACTCTATTTCCACCTTTGTTGTTTAAGAAAGATTTTATGTCAATTCCATCTAACATTAATGAAACTATGCAATCTGATTCTTGCAATGTTTTGAATTTGTCCTTAGCACACTTCAAAATATTCTCATTTTCATGCTCTTACTGTTAGTAGTTAGGAAGAGATACATATCCTCATATCCTCAAAAATGTTTATGTATGAGCAGTAATAAAAAACAAAATAATGCAGAAAGCAGACAAATCAGCACTCTATCTGTGATTAATAAATGTGTCTGTTTAATAATGAATTTACCTTGTTTGCACATATCTAGTTTACCTACTCAATATAGCATTTACAGTACTGAATGTATTACGAGAATAGTCCTCTTAGTTTTCTTGCGAATTCATAAACTTTTCCAAGATATAAATTAACTTGTTGAAATTAATCACTCTAAAGAAATAATTATTTTCCAACATTTTCAATGCAATATCATGACTGAGCACGCCGGCTTCAACATTTGACCGAATCATTACTGATAACGAAAATACTGGCACAGTTCAAACACAAACCAAACCTAACCAGACACAGTCTTCTCTCTTAACTGTACACAATCGTCCATTTTTTGCCAGTATTGTTTCTGCCGTCTTTTTGACGTAGAACATACATGATGATGCGAATATATCTTGTCAGTCTGCGTAAACACGCTGTACACAGAAAGCGTAAATATTAAATGGATGTAATCAAAAACCTCCTAAGCATGACGTCACAAAGATGGCCACCAGCACCAAGGACTGAAATACTGGCGGCATTGGTAGTATCGATAATTAACGAACCGGCAATCTAATAGATTGTCTAAAAATATTGCATCCTGTCGATTCCGGCGTGAGAAACGTTTCTTTCAGTCCTCAAAATTTTAGTTTTTAAGGTTCTACAACGCGTCGTTGAGGAGTTATTTAACTATATATATATATATATATATATATATATATATATATATATTGACAATTCTATCGTGGGTTTCGGGTTTGATTTGATGTGAATATTTATACACTTTTTTCAACAAATCCTTCACATTTTCAAAGTTAAAATGCAATTTGTCACGTCTCCGTGAAATTCTCTTTCTTTATCGACCTCATTTATAAAGACTGGTTGCCTGTGAGAGTCTCAAAAGGTATGTATACTTCTGAAAATATATAGGAAACGATTTTACGTAATACATAGGTGATTTTAAAAATCTGATTTTCTCGAATTTTTTTGAGAAAGCGGATTCAATATTTTTCTTTATACTCTTTGTTCAGATAGTACAAAATGCACTGAATGTAAGGACATAATCGTTACTATGGTGAAATCTTTTGATTTTTCAAAACGTTCACAATTGTAATTGTCTTAAAACACACCTCGTGTCGTTAATACATTTATTACGGGCATTTCTTATATATTATTGCATTTGTTGGTTCAAATGCATCAAATACTTTCTTCTTAAGTTTCTCGAAAACTTGAATGATTTCTATGGAAATAAGTTCAAAATCACGCAGTTTCAAAAACGCTGAAAAGAATATTTTCTGAAAAAGCGCTCATATTTTATCAAATAAATTGGCCTGTAGAAGCAGGTTTTAATCTATTATATATTTAAAGGCATACTTCATTCTTTCTATTAGGGAAATGAAAAATTGAAAAAATATACATGATGTTGAATAAAACTATATTTCAATATAAATATTAAATGAAAGTAAACAAGATCACACAAGAGTATTAACGTATTTATCTTGTTAACTGAATCGGTCTGTACGTGATTTACTTTTCCTGTAGAGCAAATTCATTTTGAGAAAATTATTGATTACGAATGGATCCGTTGCAGGACAGTAATTCTAAAATAACTACTGTAATCTGCATGGCTGCCGTGGGAACCATTGGTTTGAAAACTTCAGATTCAGAGAATCTAGTATGCAAAGCACAATGAAGGGCACATTTGAATTAAAAGACTGTTATAGTTATGTTGTTGGTTTTATAAATGTTTCCGACACGAAGACACCAGCGCAATGACTACGACTACTGTACTTGGGTCAAGTGAGCGAAAGGACGTGAACACTAACAAGAGAATGCTGTGATGTGACATTTCCTACTACCCTAATATTTTTTTCATTGAATGTACATGCTCTTTTGATCTATGGTGAAAATTTTGGGTGTCGATACACATTGCAAGTCAATTAAAAAACATCCTGAATTTGCAAATTTGTCCTTTGCTTTCGCCGGTGTAAAAATGGCCAACCCTGCAAAGCAGGCGTTACCCAGCGCGCTCGCTTGTGACTCAACACCACCGCTCGTCGCAGGCGGCAGATTTTGCTCCTATGGTCGTTTCCACCGGGGCAGGCGGGGAGGCAGCTGCCCCTCCTAGCAGCTAAAACTAATAACACTAATAATAACTATATATGTAGTCTAAATTAGTTCTAAAAGTTTTTTCCTAAATATAGTTTTATCTGTTATCAATTTTTGTAAGAAATACGTCGTGATAAAACTTGCTTCAATCGCTCATCTTCCATCCAAACATAGTTACCTCCCCTAGAGCCCCTCCCCCAGGCAGGCATAAATAATATTTTAAAGCACAAAATTGAATGTTTTACATTTCAAAATACGAATTAATTTAATCTATATAAAATTAAATAATTTAAATATTTATTCTGTAAACACTAAATAAATTGCAGTTTGTTGCATACGTTCTTTTATTAAAAACAACTCACTATTTCTCGTACATGCGAAATAGCTTGTTATATTTTGTATTTTTCTCGAACATAGGATATTACGTTTCTTGACATCACTCAACAATTAAATAATGAATGTCCAATTTTCGTGATATAATTTAAAATTAAAACCAGTTGTGATTATTTCTTATGCTCTAGATATCTACAGTCACTGACATATTAAAAAATGCCAATAATTATGATTTACGTACAAAAATACTCGTTAACAATATATCCGATACTCTGGGATGCACAAGCACCTCCCCTCATTTTGTCATCGTGTGGAAAATGGGGAAAGCAAAGTGGTGTGGTTCCAAAAAGATTCTCTGCACCGCATAGTCGTTCCGCTTTCCTGCAAGTGGTTAGGGTGTGTGTGTGTGTGTTGGAAGGCTGACCTGCTTCTGCAGCAGGCGGCGAACGCGGTCCCACCGTGACGCGTTGGGCGGCAGCACGGGGTACACGCGGTCCGGGTGATCGGGTAGCTCACACGCGTGCTGGGGGAAGCGCCGCTCCTGCCGCCTTCGGTACGCCTTGTGCTCGTCGCCGCCTCCCATCCGCCTTCCCCTGTCTGCGCTCTGAAATAGGAAACGCAATTCTTCAGTCTCTTTTGCTCGTCACCGCCTTCCCCTGCGCTTTAGAACAGCAAACGCAATTCTTCAGTCTCTTTTCCTCGTCACTGCCGTCCCCTGCGCTTTAGAACAGGAAACGCAATTCTTCAGTCTCTTTTGCTCGTCGCCGCCTTTAAATCCTATAAATATATTTTGGAATGTTCATTTTGTATATAAATTGGTCGAACGATTTGACGCTGGCGTTGGCACGAGGCGTTGAAACAGACGGACAGAAAGAGGTTTTTTCGTCAAACGATTTTTTTAGAATAGGGTGTTGATCGTACGTCGATTCTGACTACACAACGTGCTTCAGGAAGTAATTTACTATAAATAGGAACAAGATTAATCCACTTCTTCGTTTCTAGGGCACTGCAATAAGAGTATTTCTTTCAAAATTCGCACTTTTCCGTCTCACGATAACAATACTTTTTCTGACAAAGCAAAGACGTGAATTTAAAAATACTTAGAATTAAGATAAAACTGAAGACGTGATCGTAGTATATTTGTTTTTTAGTACAGGTGTTGAGTAATGTTTTATAGCACTTGTGGTGATGGTCAAATGACACAAATAATGCCCTATGGGTTCGTGCCTTTCAACAAAACCATCTTTTCTGTTTGGCCAATAAGCAAAGCTCTGGTTCAGCGTAAAACATTTATCCGCATTTACATTTTATTTATTTTTTTACGTCAAAGGCAGTTAAAAAATGTGTGAGGGGAAGTAGAGAATTCTGTACAATTTTTCATAATTCTGTATTTCCTACCCCAACCCACATACTAATTGAATTCTGAGCACAGAAAGATATAAACTTTTTTAGCAAGAAATGTTAACAGAATATTCGCTCCCATAAAATAAAATATATTTTAAAGGGTAATTCAGCTATAGATTTAGGCTCTTATTTTATCATGTTCTTTGCGAAAGAATATACTTTCTCCGGGACAACATGGAGAATGATAACTTGAATAACTATATTTCCCACTTAATTTAGAAGATGTGATCACATTATACTTATGTCCAGAAACAAAACAAGGTACCATCTCAGCATTTGCTCAAAAGAACAGGGTAAGTGGACGAAAAACCGGATCGAGTTGGAGTTAGTGACCCACAAGCTGAGGTACAATAATTGTTACAAATTGTTTAGAATTATACATCCAAAGTGTAAATAATAAATTAAAAATTATTGTTAAAATTAATATCACTAATATTTTTGAAGCTCGGTTAATTAATAAATAGAGCAGAAAAGATTTTACTTGTGTAACCTCTCGGCATATCATTGTGAAACGTAATATTGAATTGCAAAACTTAACTTAAGCATACCTTTGCAAATACAAAGTTAAGTTGGATAGATTTGAGCAACGATTTACTTGTGTTAGATTAATAAACCTTGTGTTTATTCATTCTTCGTTTTTGCATTTTTCATTTATTTTCAACAGACATATATCTAAAGATAATACAAGTTCCCTATCTTTCTGTCCATTTTTAGTACCAAATAAAAGTTAGAAAAAAGACGACATACGTTTCAAAATGTACAGAATTCTGCTAAATCCATAACAGATTAAATTCATATGAGCTTGCTACGTGAATGTAATGAGTCATGGCTGTCATTCGCTCGATGACGTCATGTTCCGCCTCGGCATCACGTGACATTCGCTCGGCGGTTGACGTGCGAGAGCGAGATAGAAAAGAAGGAGAAAAGCGAAATTATGAGCGCTGACAAGATCAGACGAACCTCCCAATAAAAGCCAAACCAGTGGTGCTACAGAATGGTACACACTTTCCCGTATTAGTTATCAATTCCTTCGGTCTCGGCTAGCATTTTTTTTAAAAAAGGTGCATGACCATAATGAAAGAACTCACTATGGAAAACAAATTTTATTTGAAGAAAAAATCTCTATCTTGAATTTTGTAGTTGTTGGAAGAGACGAAAAAAATTCAATATTTTTCAAATTTCGAAAATCCAGAGGTAACCGTGAAATTACGACCTATGCCACGTTTGTAAGTGTATTTTACTCTACTCTTACAAGAAGCTTAAAAAAAAATTGGAACTGTTTTTGAGAAAATTTTGAAAATGTCCAGGGGGCTTGTTGTAAAGTACACCCAAATTTTGAAGAATCGTTTTCAAAATCTCAAAGCTTCGACTCGAACCAGATCGACCGGGGAATATCCGTTTTGGAAGAAATCGTACTTATGGTTGAGGCGCTAGCAGTGTTCACGGACGGACGGAGGCACGTTTTGCTTTCAATTGGTTTCTCGGTATCAAGGACCTACAAAAGAGGGATTCTGGCTACACCACGTGATAGGCGATTTTTTTCTTAATTTAGCAACTGGATTAATCCAGTTTTTCGTTATCAGGGCCCGGCAACGAATTTTTTTCTGGCGAAAAGTGGCCATTTTTTCGCGCAGCATTACATAACTTTCTCTATATTACGTATATTACTCCGTATATACGTACGTATACGGGAAAGTAAAAATTTAGAAAATTTAGAATGAGCGAGTGTAAGAATGTAAGTAATCAACGATAAAATGTATATTTTGATGCATACGAGGGTAAACGTTGAACTTACTCGCTTTCTCACTACGTAAACTGATTCACCAAGAAGTAAATGACGTGGACGTGGAAAACAAGCTAGTAAAATTCCGAAATGTATGTGGAACTATACACAAGTATCTGAGAAACCGAACACACCGGAGACACGGCTTAAGTTTTATAAGACAATTGCAGTCCCCACACTCATGTATGCCAGCGAAGCATGGGTGAACACGAAAAAGATCAAAAATAAAATACAAACGGCGGAAATGAAATTTCTGCGAAACACACTAGGGTGCTCGCTTCTCGACAAGAAACAGAACTCTGAGATAAGAGTTTTTAAAAGTCAAAGAACTGTACGAGAATATTCTCGATAACAAGCTAAAATGGTACAATCATGTATCAAGAATGCCAATGAACAGACTTCCATTTATAGCTATGAACTATAAAACAGAAGGAAGAAGGGACATTGGTAGACCGAGAACTAGTGGTGCTACAGAATGGCACAGAGTTAGTTTTCTATTTTCTTGGGTCTTCGCTAGCTATTCGGAATTGCCACAAACTCTTTCTTGCCAGCTACCATCTATCACCGCAAAAAGTACATTTTTTTGTCTTTTCTTAATTTTTCGGTTTCCTATTGGTAGAACGGAAATATTAATTTTAGAATATTAAAGAACACAAAAAGCCTAGCCGTATATGCCAATTTTCTTTTAAAAATTGTGTGCCGTTTCAGAGAAAATGGCGTTTTAGCACTACTAAAAATGCGAAATTTGATGCTCATTTTCACAACACTTTAAAAGTATTGTGAAAATGAGTTTTCAAAATACTTTAAATGAAGTTATTTGAAGCACATACACTCACAAATATAATAATGATTACAAATTGCTGGTAATGTGCATATTATAGATATGAGAGATACTTCAAAAAATTTACATTTTTATAATTTTTGAAAAAAACAAAAAATAACTCAAAATAAACTTTACGTCATATTAAAGAGTGTAATTACCACTATCTGTTACAAAAGTTTCAAGAAAAAAATTGCAGCCAGATATGAGGAAATGGAGTTTGAGCATTTCTGAAAATGCCGAAATTTGAGCTACTTTTCATAGAAAACGGTAGAGTTTTGGAAAAACTTTACTTAACATTATTTAAAGCATATATACTCGTAAATATAATAATGTGAGAAAATCGCCGATAATGTAAATGTTAACGACGTGAGAGACAAGTAACAAAACTTACATTTTTGTAATTTTTGAAAAAACCAACCGATAGACCAATATGGCTTTTATGTTATCTGATAGAGTACATTTACCACTATCCCTACCAAAATCTTAAAGAAAAAATTTGGAGCCCTTTTTTAGAAAATCTTGTTTTTGTAATTTTTTTAAATTGTACATATTGCTTGCAATATTGCGGGAAAAATACTAAGATATTTTAAAAAATGTAGATGACAAAAACTCACTATGAAGAAAAAATTTTATATGAAGGAAAAACCTCTATCTTCAATTTTATAGTCGGAGAAAGACGCCGAAAAAAATTCAAATTATCACAATCTCCGGAAATCCAGAGTTATCCATGAAAATCAGAACTATGCCATATTAATAAGTGTATTTTACTCCATTCATTCAAGAAATTTAAAGAAAAAATGTTGAGCCGTTTTTGAGAAAATTTTGAAAATCCCCGGGTGGCTTCATATAAAGTACCCCCAAATTTTGAAGAATCTTTTTCAAAATCTCAAAGCTTTGACTAGAAGCAGATCGATTGGGGAATATCCATTTTGGATGAAATTGTACGTATGGTTTAGGCGCTAGCAGTGTTCACGGACGGACGGACGGACGGACGGACGGACGGACGGACAGACGGACGTTTTCCTTTCAATTGGTTTTTTGGTATCAAGGACCCACAAAAGAGGGTTTCTGGCTACAGCACGTGTTAGAGGATATTTTTCTGAATTTAGCAACTGGTTTTATCCACTTTTTTCTTTTCACGGCCCGGCCAATAATTTTTTTTCGCCGAAAATTGGCTATTTTTTCGCGGAGCATTACATAACTTTCCCTATACTACGTATATCACTCCGTGTATACGTACGTATACGGGAAAGTAAAACTGGGTGCCGGAACATGTCACATGACCTAAACCCTGTTGGAAAGAAGAAGAAGAAGCAAACCAAGAAATACATTTGATTGTTGGAATAGGGACACAACGTTTCATTAAATTAAAGCAGTGTAATTTAAGTTGAAAATCTGGGATCTTTTCGTCCACTGTGGGAAAAAATGCTAACATGAAAAAATATCTCTAAATATGTTGCATTAATTTTTTGTAAAATGTTTGTTCAACAATTTATTTTTTACTTATTTATTCTGACAATCAAATATGCGCAATATTTAGTATTTATTCTACTTACCAGTATTACAATGATATGAATTGGCTTTCTTCGTCTTTTTATTTCCTTGAGACTTCAATCATTTACTGAGTATTGTAACGTCGGTATACAACTCAGAAAGTAGTCATTTATATATTTACGATGTCTAAAGACTGTCTCTTTGTCACGAGAATAGCTTTTTCTCTCACAACTGTATTATTTCACCCTGTCCATAATATTCAATGAACTGAAAATGCAAAACTTATTTCAAATGACAATCGCATTCTAATTATTTGTAGCAACCACGAAGTCATTAAGTGGACTTAACTCTTGTGGTGGGGGTATGCATCAAAAGCGTCGTCAGTCGGTAGTCAGTTCATTCTTCATTAAAATCACGGGATAAATCAGCGGAATTTTTCAGAGGGTAAATGTACAAACGTCTTTTCACCTTTTAGGCCAATAACAACGCGCAAACACGTACTTGACCAACGTTCTTTATACTTAAATGTGTTTCTGTAAGTGTAGATGGCGGTGAAGTGACATACGAATTTGTTTTCTATTGGTCGAAAATACTTTAAAGGTTCTTCTGTTGACCGCATGATGTCGCTGCAGTACATGTGTGTCTGATTAGGTGCTAACATATTTCCCCATCATGCTTCCGGGACCGGCGTTGAATCTCATTCTTACAAACATCGTGATAACAACACGTTTATTTTAGCCTAGCGTGTTAGTCAACTGTGTTTCAAACGATTCGTATAAGTATCAAGGTATTGCATTAAAAATGTACGGAGCTATGAATGCGATGTATTAGTAGCTCTATGTTTTACATAATTTAGTATTTTCAGTTAAATCGCGGTCCCAAATTTTAAATATTTATAAGGTTGTCACATAAAACGTGAAGATAATTTTGTAACTGTATATTATTAGTATTGCTGTATTAGTAGGAATGCTTTCTAGTCTCTTGCAGTTTAAACATCTACAGGAAGATTAACGTCACAAATTGAAAGTAAACATTTATGTTAGACAAACAGTTTGCAGTAACGTTTTAAGAACTAGTGGTGTGACAACAGCGCTTACTTTCCGCGTCATTGGAAACAGTTACGTCATATTGAAATATTGCATTTTCTGCGCTACTAACAGCTTATCTATTATATGAAAACGTCCAATTCAACCAAGAAGCGAGCAACTCACTGTTTCCATTGCAGTGTTGTCAAAAATATGTGAATTCGCTTGGCTAATAATGTTAATATAGTAGTTAGAATATAAGTAATTGACATCTAAATAATTACGAAAATTCTGGCTGCTCACTCATGAACTGCCTTTTGTCGTAAGATAACAGTTGCGACACCGTTTCATCGTTTTTCTCGTTCATCTTTATTCATGACGCAGTAAATTTATTTAAGGGTTAATTGATATTAAATGTTATGTAACTAGACCCCAGAAACTATGCACAAAAGAAATTAAAAATATGCATGCACCATGTATTAAAAATTAACAATATATGCACGTAAAATATCCAATATATGAACTTAAAACTAAGAATATGCATTAAACAAAACTAGTGGTGCTACAGAATGGCACAGACTTTCCCGTATTAGTTTTCAATTTCCTTTTGTCCTCGCTAGCTATTCGGAATTGCCACATACTCTTTCTTGCCATCTACCATCTATCACCGCCAAAAGTACATTTTTTGTCATTTTCTTAATTTTTCGGTTTCCTGTTGGTAGAACGAAAACATTAGAAACTTAGGAAGTATGTGCCGTTTAAGAGAAAATGGCGTTTTAGCGCTACTAAAAATGCGAAATTTGAAATTCATTTTCACAGAAAAGTTTTGAGTTTGCAAAATACTTTATTTGTAGTTATTTAAAGCACTTACACTCACAAATATAATAATGTTTACTAACTGCTGGTAATGTGCATATTAAAGATGTGAGAGACCAGACTCAAAAAACTTACAACTATTTAATTTTTGAAAAAAAACTCAAAATAAACTTTACGCTGTACTAAAGAGAGTAATTAGCACTATCCGTTACAGAAGTTTGAAGAAATAATTTGCAGAAATATATGAGAAAATGGCGTTTGAGCGTTTCTGAAAATGCGAAATTTTGAGCTAGTTTTCTATAGAAAATGATTGTGTTTCTCGAGAAACTTTACTTGACATTATTTAAAGCATATGTACTCCTAAACATAATAATGTGAAAAAATCGTCGCTACTGTAAATATTATCGACGTGAGAAACATGTGAAGAAATTTACATTTTTGTAATTTGTGAAAAAACCAACCTATAGAACAATATGGCTTTTATGTCATATGATAGAGTACATTTACCACTATCCCTACCAAAAGTTTAAAGAAAAAATTTGGAGCCGTCTTTGAGAAAATCTTGCTTTTGTAATTTTTTAAAATTGCAAATTACACGCAAAATTGCTCGAGAACTACTAAAATTTTCAAAAGAATGTACATGATCTTAAACAAAGAACTCACTTTGGAGAATACATTTTATTTGAAGGAAAAATCTTTATCTTCAATTTTCTAGTTGGAGAAAGACGCCGAAAAAAATTCAAACTTTCACAATTTTGGAAAATTCAGAGTTTTCCGTGAAAATCGGACCTATGCCATGTTAATACATGTATTTTGCTCTATTCATACAAGAAATTTAAAGGAAAAAAATTGGTGCCGTTTTTGAGAAAATTTTGAAAATCCCCGGTGGGCTTCATTTAAGGTACCCTCAAATTTGAAGAATCTTTTTCAAAATCTCAAAGCTTTGACTAGAATAAGATCGACCAGGGAATATCCATTTTGGAAGAAATCGTATGGTTTAGGCGCTAGCAGTGTTCACACAGGGAGAGACGGACAGACAGACGAACGTTTTCCTTTCAATTTGGTTTTCGGTATCAAGGACCTAGAAAACAGGGTTTCTGGCAACACCACGTGTTATGGGATTTTTTTTCTTAATTTAGCAACTGGTTTTATCCACTTATTTGCTTTCACGGCCCGGCAATTAATTTTTTCCGCCGAACATTGGCCATTTTTTTCGCGCAGCATTACATAACTTTCCCTATACTACGTATATCACTCCGTGTATACGTACGTATACGGGAAAGAAAAAATATATCCCCAAATGAATTTTACGTCTTATTAAGCAATGCAATTACTTTTCGTTTGAAAAGTTTGAAGAAAAAATTTGGAGCCATTTATGAGAAAATAGCGTTTGACCGTTTCTGAAAATGCGGGTTTTGAGCTACTTTTCACTGAACAGGGTTGATTTCTCGAGAAACTTTATTTGAAATTATATAAAGCACATGCACTCATTAATACAATAACGTCTATTTTTCTTTAAATTTCTGGTAAGAATATAATGAAATACACATATTAATGTTGCATAGGGCCGATTTTCATCTTTAACTCTGAGTTTTCGAAAACTGCGAAAATTTGAATTTTATTTACTGTCTTCCTCCAATTACAAAATTTCAGATCGAGATTTTTCCTTTGTTCTTCATAGTGAGTTTTTTCTTTAAGGTCATGTACTTTTTTTTGAAAATTTTAGTAGTTTTCCCGCAATATTGCATGATATGTGCAATTAGAAAAAATACAAAAACAAGATTTTCTCAAAAGCGGCTCCAAATTTTTTATTCAAACGTCTGGTAAGGATAGTGCTACATAATGTAATATATTTGATTATATAAACGCCATATTGCTCTATTTTTTTGTTTTTTCAAAAATTACAAAAATGTAATGTTTTTGACTTATCTCCCACGTCATTAACATTTACTTTAACGTCGATTTGTTGACATTACGCAGCGCAGGGGAAGGCGGATGGAAGATGGCAACGAGCAAAAACTGAAGAATTGCGTTTCCTTTTCCTGAGAAAGGGAGGAACAATTGCGTTTTTCTGTTCCGCAGGGGAAGGCGGATGGAGGCGGCGACGAGCACAAGGCGTACCGAAGGCGGCAGGAGCGGCGCTTCCCCCAGCACGCGTGTGAGCTACCCGATCACCCGGACCGCGTGTACCCCGTGCTGCCGCCCAACGCGTCACGGTGGGACCGCGTTCGCCGCCTGCTGCAGAAGCAGGTCAGCTGTAACGCGTTTATGCTGCGCAGGTGGAGGGGTGAGCAATATGTTGGTGGGCTGAGCTGTGCAGCTTTGCTAATGCTGAATGCGTTTGTGCTGCGTAGGTTCTGGGGTGGGCAATGGGTGGGTGTGCTGAGCTGTGCTAATGCTGAGCGCGTTTTTGCTGCGCAGGTGGTGGGATGGAGCTGGTCGCGGCCGTTGAGGGACAATCGGTCCAGCACCTACACGCTGGAGACGGAGCAGGCGCGGCAGACACACTACGTGTACTGGTGGATCATGCATCCCTTCTGCCGCTTCGTCGCTATATGGCAGTTGGTGATGATCGTCAATATTTCCATCACCACGTTTCTAAACCCATTTTATTATGATTTCAAATACCCATCCATTTTCCTAGGCTATGGGCAATATCATACACTTCCCGTCCGTCATTTTATGGACATGAACAACCCCTTAACGCCAGATTACATGGCTTTAATCACGATGTTTGATTACATAGTATTTGTAATATTTCAATTGAACGAGTCTGTCTTTATTGTGCACATATTTTTAATGTTTATCACTGGCTACTATAAGTCATGTAACAAGAAAGTGGTCTTAGCACCATCTCGAATTCTCATGCCGTAGCTCACCTCCTGGTTCTTCCCCGACTTGGTATCCATTGTAGATTTTGCTCCTGTGCGCGTGTCTCTGGTCACGCAGGAATGCATGCACCTCGCAGATATTCAAGCCAGTGAATATGATTATATCCTAAAAGTATGGATTGTACCTTACTGTTTCAAAATAATTCGACTGCACTACGTGTTCTCTTACACAAGCACTTGGTGCCAAATGGGAAATTTGCGACCGATCGCTCGAAGAGGTAAGAACCCTGTTTGCAATTGTTGACTTGTTCTAGAATGTTTTTCGTGTTCATTATTTGAAAAACGACAATTAGTGTTTGAGTTGGTAGATGAATTTTGAATAGTGAATTCATGACTGGTTGCAATTTGGCATGCCTATATGTACACTTATTATTTTTTTCTGCAAATTTGATTTGAATATTTTTATAACCTGCAACAAAATTGTAAAAAAATATTATTTTGCTCTCTAATTCTATGACTAATCGAATCAGAAAATTTTGTTGCATCTCAAGATGCCTTTAATTGTATTGATTTTACGATATACTATGTCTGATATTTTTCATACAAATCTTTGTTGCACCATTAGGGGCACAACCCTATTTATCAGCACGAGGCACGTTCAAGTTCTAAGGTCTCCGAATTTTTCTCAGGACTGAATGCAGATACGAAAATGTGATATAGCTTAACATACGCAGGCACTTTTTGTGTTTTTGTGACGGAGTTGGCATTTCTGTACTCTACTAAACTGCCAATTCTTTGTGCTGTAACAGGTCAAAGAATTCTTGCGTCTGCGATTAGAATGAGCATTGATTTTGATACTAGAAATGGCGATAATTTCATTGCACGATTAGCGAGTATTCATTCGTTCCCTTCACTTCTGTGGTGTGACTCTTGAGTGAGACGTGTAGTACATGTCATGAATGCGAATAATGTTAGTTCGTGGGTGCGGTTCGTGGGTGAAAGGTCGAACGTCGTGAGACAATGAACAAAAACAGCTTAACCCCGCACCAGCCTATCTGACAATTTGGCCACGGGAGAGGAGGCAGTTTTGAATAATCGCCGGTTAACTGTGAAAGATATCGCCGCCAAAGTCGACACATCCATGGGACGTGTGCACACAATGCTGCATGATGATGTGAAAATGCGGGCAGTGTCCTCCAGGTGGGTGCCACGAGCGCTCACGGAGGACCTCAAAAGTGTGAACTCGGGAATTTGCTAAGCAATTTTGACACGAGATGGCAATATGAAGGGAACTTCCATTTCAACAATTGTGACAATTTATGAGACATGGATGGCATGGGCTTCCATCGTTAAAACTATTTTGAAGTGGGTTCTCGTGCTCCCTACTCAGTTGACCTGCCCCAAGCGATTAGAGGCTGTTCCCAGCGATGAAGCTCTCTGCAGGATTACTTTCTCTGCCATGACGCCTTTTGCCAATGGCCATTTTCCAGCGGTCGAAACAAGCTGGAAGACAAGAAGGGTTCGCGGCGGCCATCCAATCATGGCAAGACGTTGTGAGATGTGTGTATGACTGCAGGAACATAACTTGAGGAAATGACAAATTTCAAATTTTAATTTCACTTATTGTGGGAAAAATAAAATCGAAGCCCTTAGATCTTGAACGCTCCTCAGCAAAACACGGGTTTTTGTTTGAATTTTTTCTTATAAAAGAGAATTTACTTTCGTATTTCCTTAGCGAATCACACACAGAGAAGATATTATTGATTTATATGAAACAACACATTAGCGTACGGAATGGATCGATTTTGTGAAGAAATGCCCGAGATACCGCTTGTATGGCAAACACTTATCGTGAGACCGTATGTCAGTGAGTTGTTTCATTTCAAATGGATTGTAATTATCTATTAAACATGTGAGCCGAGAAGTAAGTTCATGGCTGTGTAAATAAATGTCTCAATTGATAGTGAGATGAAAAAAAACAACTTAGTGTTTTTTGATCTGCAGCCATCCTGTATGCGATCCTTTTCTTCGGGTTCATCATTTGGGCCACGACATACAGCGTCCAGATCCCTATGATTATTCGCGGGGCGAAATTATTCGAGAATGGCAGCGAATCGTGGCTGATGGACCCTCAGTTGGGCTTCTTCGACGTGGAGCAGCCCCATCTGCTGTGGCGCCAGCTGCTGCTCAGCTTGAACCGCGTAATGGGCGTGGCAAGTTCACATATCCCGAACTTCTCCTCCGACATCCCGCAGATGACGATGGAGGACACAGTGGTGCTGCTCCTCATCATGTGGATCAGCACTGGTTTCAAGGTACTCATTCGGAGTGCACATTCACTGTATGACGCGTAATGTCAAAATGTCAAAGGGAAGGGGAAGATGTTATATTAAGTAACTAGGAGGTGATGACGATTGATGACACTGTGCTGCTACTCCTCATTGTGTGGATCAGCACTTTTTTAAGGTACTAATAAGCAGTGCACATTCACAGTATGACGCTCATTTCAAAATGCCAAAGGGAAGGGGAAGATGTTACATTAAGTAACTAGGATGTAATGACGATGGAGGATAATGTGATCCTCATCTTGTGGATCACCACTGATTTCAAGGTAGGTGAGACTGGGGCTAGTGGTAAAATTTGTTGGGACAATTTTAATTTATTAATTTTTGAAGATGTATGAACCATAATTTAAAACTAATAATAAATGGAACAAATAGAATGACTCTTCGTATAAATTTCTACAAAATTGTATTTAATATACATAATGTCTTAATGATATATAAACAAGTTTATGCAGCGGTGCACTTTTTCCCAACCTGCCTCTCTACGTGGCAAGTTGTGTCTGCACAGGGATACGATGTTGCAAATGTAAAAGAAACTTCCTAATAAATCATATGCACATCCGATATGTTTAAGTTAACTGTACAAACTTTCATTTTTATATTCAACTACGAAAGCACGTTTGCCAACGCCTTCCGATTCTCGGAACGCTGTAACTGCCATGCCGCCCGCGTTGCCCATTTTCAGGAACTGCTCTCTGAAACGTATTCAATCCTACGCAGGTATTTCATTCACTCTAAGTTAACTGCATCAAGCGCACTACAAATTATGACATTAATTAACTTACATTTCTATGTGACTTTTTTAATTAATAATTCGAGTTACAACTTTCCTCACAAACGAATATGCACGCCATTGGCTCCCGCTATCTTTTGGCGCGAAAGACCCCGCCGCTGCAGTCTGCACACTGCACAGTCAGTTGAGAGAGCGTGGTCACAAGCTTCAGACGTACGTGCCCCTGGCTCACAATGCAACATGCTACGCGTGTGCAGAAGTTTAGTCTTGGCTAATAGTTCAATGTCACACGACGAACTATAGTTAAGTATACGCCGTCAGAACCTTCGGACATGTGTCGCTCGCTCGGTCTCTTCATACGTAACATGCAATTCATACACGTGTGCAAGACTCTTTTAGTTTTTTTCTCCATTGTTCGATGTCATGCCACAAACTGGTTAATACCATCAGCCCCGTTGAACGGAGCTCTGTTATTTTAATTGAACTGGTGAATGTGAATCACGAACTTCATCTTAAAGTGTCACTTAATCTACGTTCTCGCATTGTTATTTACAACGGCAAACTACAGATATACTGTGACTAAGCATTCCTATGCAGCACAAACGTTTATTCTCATGTGTTCTGCAATAGTGCTGTATTCGTGCCGTGACAATATGGCACGACACTCCTATCAGCAATTTCGCCTTGTACATTCAACTGAACATTTAATTCCTGGTGTGGTGACATTACTACACCATACTAAGTCCGCTATCCATAACAGCAAAATGCTTATCAGTTCTATCCCGAGTTCCCACATGCAAGATAAGTCATCTTATGTGTCATGTATGACGACATTGCCGAGTGCTGCCAAGCGCCCCCCTCCACTACTAGTCCATGCAGAATGTTCGACTTCTGCCAGCCCAAACAACGGATCTGCTTATAGCAATGTAGCCTCACTGTTCGCGTGAACTAAACTTCTCAATCTTGCTTGTGCCAAGAACTTTTTTGGCATTTTTAGTCACTCAAATTAACTTATAATAATTTCATGTTTACATTTAAGAAGCGTAGTTTTATTCAGTTCTTTGCAAGGTATTATTTTCATTGATATAATTTCTTGTATGGCAATTTTGATACAATTATATGCAATCATTCTACATGTCACTAAATTCATTTGTGGTAATGATAGCACCTGAAAGAATGCTTTCAGAAACACGAGACTGGTGTCTCGCATAACAACAATCAATTCATCACCAGTGATCCTCCATATAAGTAGCAATCAGAAGATGTAAGTGACAGCGCGATTTGTTAATTCACATACACTCTGCTTATCACAACTTCTGACCATACACTTCTATTCCAATCTATCAAACGTCTCTACAATACTGATTCATTTATATGCTAACTTTGATTTAATCTATGTTTTGCAACATCCGAATGGCAGTGAATATAAACATATATTGGAGGTTTTTACATGACCCCTAACATTTCCAAAATTTTCTCAAAAACAACACCAAATTTTTTCTTTAAACTTCTGGTAAGAATAAAGTAAAATAATCTTATTAAGGTGGCATAGGTCCTATTTTCAGGGGATAACTGAATTTTCAAAAATTGCTAAAGTTTGAATTTTATTCGGCGTCTTCCTCCAACTACAAAATTGCAAATAGAGATTTTTCCTTCAAATAAGATTTGTTCTTAATAGTGAGTTCTTTCTTTTAGGTCATGTACATTTTTTTGAAAATTTTAATAGTTTTCGCGCAATATTGCGTGCAATATGTCCAATTCTAAAAAAAATACAAAAACATGATTTTCTCAAAAACGGCTCCAAATTTTTTCTTTAAACTTTTGGTAAGGATAGTGCCTACTGTACTCTATGATATGACAAACGCTAAATTGCTCTATTTTGTTTTTTTCAAAAATTGCAAAATGTAATTTTTTGACTTGCCTCTCGCGTCGTTAATATTAATACTAGCGGCAATTTGTTTACGTTACTGTATTAACGAGTACATGTGCTTTAATTAATTTTAAGTAATGTTTCTCGAGAACTCAACAGTTTTCTGTAAAAACTAGCTCAAAATTCCGCATTTCCAGAAACGCTCAAACGCCATTTTCCCATAAATGCCTCCAAATTGTTTCTTCAAACTTTTGGAAAAAACAGTGCTAATTGCACACTTTAATGTGAAGTAAATTTCATTTTTGGGTATTTTTTGTTTTTTTCAAAAATTACACAAATGTAATTTTTTGAAAGGTTTCTCAAATCTTTAATATGCACATTACCAGCAATTTGTAAACATTATTATATTTATGAGAGCTTCACATGACTTGAAATGAAGTTTGTTGAAAACTCAAACATTTTCTGTGAAAAAGAGCTCTAATTTACACATTTTTAGTGGCACTTAAACGCCATTTTGTTAAAAACGGCTAAAAATTTTTTGAAAGAAAATTGCCATTTAGGGCAAGAGTTTAGTGTTCTTTAATATTCTAAAATTAATATTTCCGTTCTACCATTAGGAAATCAAAAAATTAAGAAAATGTCAAAAAAATGTACTTTCGGTGGCGATAGATGACAGCTGGCTTTCTCAATGAAGTGTATTTATCAAAAATATATCTTCAAATAAGGTCATGCTTAATTTTTTGAAAATACGAGTAGATTTTCTTTAATTTCATGACAAACATAATAGCCCGCTGCAAATTTACCGCGCTACAGACAGCCGGATGCGTCGTGAATTAGAAGTTGCAATTTTGTATTTATTTTTGTTTGCTTTTATATTCGACCTTCTGTTATAAATTTACACAATAATCTTTAAAGAAAGTATTTATTTATCAAATATTTGAATTAAAAATTGCTAGCTCTTTAGAGGGGATCGACAATGCAGGGAATGCAACAATTGTATTCCGTTCTGCTATCGCAAATATCCGTGAATTACGTGTCACTGTTGTGACTTGATATAGCTATGGTATCAGGCTTCTTTTTCCAATACAAGTTTACAAAACTTTTGAATTATATTTTTATGGAGTTGTAGAATTCATATAGTTTTGACAACACTGCGATGGAAACAGTGAGTTGTTCACTTCTTGGTTGAATTGGACGTTTTCAAATAATATCAAATGCATTAATACGGTAGAAAAGGCAATATTTCAATCCTTCATAGCTAGTTTCCAATAATACGGGAGAGTATGTGCTGTTGTAGCACCACTAGTTATACATTCCCGTATACGTACGTATATACGGAGTAATATACCTACTATAGGGAAAGTTATGTAATGCTGGGCGAAAAAATGGCGAATTTTCGGCAGAAAAAAATACGTTGCCGGGCCATGATAGCTAACTGGTGTTGCTACAAAATGGCACAGACTTTCCCATATTAGTTTTCTATTTCCTTGGGTCTGGGCTAGCTATATGGGATTGCCACATACTCTTGCCAGCTGCCATCTATCGCCGCCCACACTACATTTTTTTGACATTTTCTTATTTTTTCTGTTTCCTAATGATAGAACGAAATGTTAATTTTAGAATATTAAAAACACAAAAAAGTCGTCCTAAATGGAAATTTTCTTTGAAAAATTGTAGCTGTTTTGAATAAAATGGCGTTTAAGCGCAACAAAAATGCGAAATTTGATGCTTCTTTTCACAGAAAATTTGTGAGTTTTCAAAAAACTTCATTTGAAGTCATTTGAAGCACACCTGAGAGAGAAGCGAAAAAATTAGATAAATGTAGTGAATACATTTTCGAAGTTTTGAAATTTGGGATGATTGTCCCTTGATATCTCCCACTATTCTGAAATGCGGGAGATAGTATTTTATATATTCAACTTTGTATAGATCATAAATTCCGAAAGTATTGATAGCTATAGAGATGTATAAAAAATTGTATAAACATCTTTAAATGGCCACCCCAGGCACTTCAGGGTATTAGATAACGGGGTGGGTAGGATGCGGTAGATAACATTTTTTGGGGGTTTCGATCACCAGTTTTTTGTAAAATTTGACTGGGCAATTTAATTTATTAAGTAAAGGGTTAATTGAAATGCAGTACCAACCAGAATTCCAAAACTAAGATTTTTCTACCAACAGAAACCTGAGACAACTACTGAGAATGTACCCTCACGCGGTAGAATTGAGTAATTACTTGTCTGTCAAAGAGACCTAGGCACAGGTACCAACAATTCCTGCGACCTTCATCAGGCGAAATGCCGTGAGGGGAACCTGTCTCTATAATTATTAACTCGTGCGCAGTCCATCTCCGCGCATTTCGCCCTGAGGAAGGTCACAGAATGACGGCCAAAACTTTGGCACCTGTACATAGAACGCAGCGTCTTCCGAACAGCCAAATAATTACAATGATTGTGAAGAAGTTAAGTTAGGTTAAGTTATGTGGTATCCTGTAAAAAAAATTTGAGACAAACTCTAGTAATGAAGAATACTGTTTCCAGGACACAGTGTCTAATTAGCACAAACAGCCTTCTCATTAAGGCTAAATGTACCGACACTAGTTCAATTTGTCGCCACCACGTGGCAGCACCAAGTTTAGTGAATTTTACTTTACCGATTACGTCTGAACAAATGGTCCGATTTTTCGATCTGTAAACGGCATTTGACTCCTGTTATAATAGAATTTTACGCTACGAAGCCCTTTTTTCCAAAAAAACTAGCAGAAACTCGATTTTTTAAAATTTTCTCGTACTTCCGGGAACAATTTCAAAAATGTGGGCTTATAGCGCGATGGCGACACGCTTCCAGAATCCAACGCCGTGTCAAACATGCAAATTGGATAAATAGAAGCGACGGTAAGTCAAATTTCGAAAAAACACCTCACCCCACTCCCCATTCCCCTTCCACGCCGCCGGGACATCCCGGCATTCATTGTTGGCCGGCGGCGCGGTCAAGCCGGCACAGGCGAGCCGGGCGGCGGCCGCCGCGGCGCGGCGACGGGCAAGAAGGCTGAACTTTCGGGGGCAGCAAGCCAGACACCCCGTCACTTCGTTGATGCTTCCGTCACTTCGCATCTCAAGATGTTTTTTCCCCACATATGAAACTAGTGATGCTGTAATAGGGGTAAACGGTCTTGTATCATCTTTAATAGTAGTATAAAACTATTACCTTATTCACATATTCCATCTTCCTTCGAATACCATCATAAAAATGTCTGAGGTATCACTGAAAACACCGATCCCGCTTTGGTGCTGATTTCAAAAAGAAAAAATCGAACTAATTGCGTAAATATCACCCATATTCCATCTCCTCACATCGTATTTTAGATATATTTTACTTCTAAGATCTTCCATTACCATTTCACTACCGGAAAAAACAAGCGGAGATAACGCAAGAGCTCTTTATCCTACGATTCGATTTATCATTTCAAAACGGCGTTTGTCACCTGATAGAATTCACCCTGGTTAATCTTTTTCCCAGTAAAATAGCCGAATCGAATTTTTAAAATGTTTTTATATTTGCGGACATATTTGAAAAAGTGGTAAAATAGCGTGCTGGCGAGATGCACCCTGAATCTAACGCCATATCATACACTGAAATCGGATAAATAGACTTCTCTAGTCATGTAAAAAAATGATCTTCAGTAACGTCAAAATTCTGTTTCGCGGTACTGCTTGTCGATCTCATGGCTAAAGTCCGGGTCTAATGTAATTACATATGTTTTGTCTACTGTTCTCATTTTGTAATCTAGGCGAACCTGTTGCAATCCTAACAAAATATTTAAATTTTTCGTTACAAAGTTTGTACTGTATTACGTATTTTACATATTTTGCTGATCATTTAATATCTGCTTAACAGTATATTTATTATTTGCTAATTATTAAGATATTTTCACAAATTACCAAATTTCTTGAAATTATTTCCGGAAATATATTTAATTAATTTTGAAAAATAGTTTTTATTTAAATGTGTTTTATATTTTTGCAATGAGCATATTTTGTCTAATACTAATTCAGAATTGCTGACATTCCTATGTGCTGCACGTAAAGATTTCGAACAGAGTGCTTCAAAGATTCTCTGTTCGTGTCTGCATTTTCTACGTGCATCTCTTTGTTTTCATTGCTGATAGAGAGAAATAAAAAAAACAGTAGGCAGAAAAAGTAGTTACTTTTAAATTCGATATAATTAATATTTTATTAATGGAATTTCAAATTGTGAACATTTATTGTACTTTATCTCTCTTCTCAATCTTCATACGAAGAGAAAGTTATATCGTGCGCAGGAAAACTCTCAAAGCCGAGTCCTGATAATGAAAATGTGGATAAATCGTGTTGTTGTATAGTAAATTACTTCCTGTAACTCGTGGTGTAGCCAGAATCCATGTTTTGTGGGTCCTTAATACCCGAAAAATTGATTGACGGAAAAGCGTCCGTCAGTGTCTCTGGTGTATGTGAACAACACTAGCGTTTACACTGCGTACAAATTTTTCCAAACTGGAAAAAACAACAACAAAAAACAGCTGTCGATCTACTGTCATTCGAAGCTCTGCAATTTTCAAAAACGTGCATTACTTTTTGGAGATACATTACATGAAGCCCCCCCGGATATTTTAAAAATTTGCTCAAATATGGCTCCAAATTTTTTCTTTATATTTCTCGTAAAAATTGAATAAAATACACATGGCTTAGGTCCGATTTCACTGATAACTGAATTTTCGAAAATTGCAAAAGATTGAATTTTTTTCGGCGTTTCCTACAACTACAATATTGACGATAGAGACTCTTCCTTTCTAAGAAATTCGTTGTACATAATTAGTTCTTTCATTAAGATCATGAATTTTTTTAAAACAATTTTTGTAGTTATGGCGCAATCTTGTGTGCAATATATGCAACTTTAAAAGATAACAAAGCAAGATTTTTTCAAAATCGGCTCCATTTTTTTCCTTTAAACTATTGGTAGGGATATTGCGAAATGTACTTTAAGAGATGACATAAACGCTATTTTGCTCTATTCTTTTGTTTTTGCGAAAATAACACAAATGAAACTTTTTGAATAGCCTGTCACGTCGTTTATATTTACATTATCGGCGATTTGTTCACATTATTAGATTTATGAGCACACGTACTTTAAATTATATCATTTAAAGTTTTTCGAAAACTAAAAATTTTTTTTGGAAATGAACTCGAAATTTCGCATTTTCAGAAACGCTCAAACGCCAATTTTTTCTGAAAAGGTTCCAAATTTTTTGTTCAAAGTTTTTGTACGTGTAGTGTGAAATGCACTGTCTAAGGAAACAAAAAAGTTTTGTTTGTATTATTTGTGTTTTTCTTCAAAATTTACACAAATGTATTTTTTAAATATTTCGCATGCCTTGTATGCACATTTGCAGCGATTTGTAAACATTATTGCATTTGTGAATGGAAGAGCTTAAAATATCTTAAAATAAATTTAAAAAAACTCTCAAGATTCCTGTGAAAAAGGGCTTCATATTTCACATTGCCACAGACGCTTTAAACACCCCTTTTCTTAAAAACCTGGTATCAAGTTTATGAATGAAAATTGTCGTAAAGGACAAGGTTTAAGTCTTCTTTAATATTCTAAAAGCAATATTTTGAATCTACCATTAGGAAACCGAATAATTGAGAAAACCTAAAAAATAAGTTGGGTGCATTAAATGGCAGGTGGCAAGATGGGGCAAGGCCATAAATCTAGCCCATGCCAACAAAATAGTAAATTTTACTACGACAAAGTCCGAATAGCTGGCTGAGACTATAGGAAATTGAAAACTAATACGGGAAAGTCTGTGCCATTCTGTAGCACCACCAGTTACTTTCTCGTGTTAGTTACTCAAAGTTATGTAATGCTGCGGAAAAATCTATTTCGAGATATTAACGGAAGTACTCGTTTTGGGGTCCCCGATACCCAGGGCCGTCTTTGGGTTTGAAAGTACCCGAGGCACTCAGATTTCGGGGCCCCTAATTCAAATTTTCGGAAACATGCGTATTTTTGCGATATTCTGTGTCAAACATGTGCAATTTTTATTTCCTTTAAACCATTTTTTCTTAGACACCTCAGAAATTTTGATTAAATTGGGACCTTAGCATAAAGGTAGCTTAAGAGAATGGTGCATGTCTCATGTTCGTTAAAATGCCTGGTTTTGCAAAAATTAAAACAAAAATGTCGGCCACTTCTTACAATACTCCGTATATACGTATGTATAAGGAAAATAAAAATAATTGATTTAAATATAATTTGTTATTGGAAATGCCAATATTAATTCAATTTTTGCTTCCTCACACTTTAACTTATCGACAATACTACAAAGGAATTCCGCTTAGCGCTCGCAACTTAACGACAACGCGCGGTTAGTCACCACGAGTTTGTACATTGTAGGTTCCACGAGTTCGTACATTGCTGTGTGTCTTCTGGGAGCAAATAAAAAAACCTCACTCATGGAAAACATTGCCTTTGATATTAACCAGCCATTCAGCAATACTGAAATTTGATGGATATAATTATTTGTGCGATATGAATGAAAAACTCAATAGCTAAGATGTTAGTAGCGCAGAAAATGCAATATCTTAATATTGCGTAGCTGTTTTTTATAATTCGGTAAAGTACGTGCTGTTCTAACACCACTAGTTCAGTTTTGTTATATATATATATATATATATATATATATATATATATATATGTATATATATATATTATTATCTGTGGGGCCCTTTGATCATAGGTGGCTCAGTGCATCAACTGATGTCACTGCAATGCCTCTGACCGAGAGGTGCTAGGTTCGAGTCCCGACGGTGGCAGGATTTTTCAACACTAGCTTGTCAGTTGGATGTAGAATTCAACCGATGTCTGGAGGAAAATTCTAGCGACCGGCTGCTCTGATTGGAAGTTTTCCATAGTTTCTCCGATCAACATCAAACGAATGCCGGAGAAATACCCTAACAAACGGACCTCCCGCGATATTTCCTTCCTCTTCCTTGTCCTATCTTCACACACACACACACACACACACACACACACACACACACACACACACTAACTTGCAGAACACTACCGTATATGCTGGGAGACCAGTGGGAGGATTGGAACTTGTCCCGGCTGTGGGCCGTGCACTGCTGGTGGGAGATACCTTGTTAAGAAAGAACACGGCAAGCCGACAGGTAAATCGGTCGGTGATTTAGAGCTTGTCCCGGCTGGGGTGGTGCCCCGCTGGTGGCAGATACCTGGTTGGGAAGCCCCGCTAGTGGACGGAAGGTCGGCGCCGGATCTCGCCATCGGCACAGCGGGCAACATCTCTTCCACCTCACGATGAAATAAACATGCATTGCACTTACGGGACTAATGACCAAAGCAGTTGACGCGCCCAAATCACTAACAATCAATCAAAAATTACTCCAAATGCTTTCCTTAAATTAATTGTAAGAATAAAGTAAAATACACTCAAGGTGGCATAGCTCTTATTTTCATTGCTGACTGATTTTGGGAAAATTGCAAAAGTTCGAATTTTTTTTCGGCGTCTTCCTACAACTACAAAATTGAAGATAGAGATTTTCCCTTAAAATTATATTTGTTCTTCATACTTAGTTCTTTCAATAAGGTCATGCACATTTTTTTGAAATTTTTAGTAGTTTTCGCGCAATATTGAGTGCAATTTGTGCAATTTTTAAAAATTACAAGAACAAGATTTTCTCAAAATCGACTTCAACTTTTTTCCTTAAACTTTTGGAAAGGATAGTACCTAATGTACTCTGAGATGACATAAACGCCATATTGCTCTATTCCCTTGTTTTTTCAAAATTACAAAAATGTAATTCTTTGACTAGCCTTCATTTAGTAAATATTTTCTTTAACGGCGATTTGTTCATATTAGGGAACTTTTGCCACCTCGAACGTTAAGTACTATCGATCTTTTGCGCATGCGCAGATGCACCAAAGTGATGCGAAACGTGCACTGCGAATGAGCAGAAGATCGATAGTACGTAACGTTCGAGGGTGCAAAAACTCCCTACTATTACATTTACGAGTACATGTGCTTTACATTATGTCTTAAAAGTTCCTCGACAACTCAGATGTTTTCTGTGAAAATGAACTGAAACTTCCGAATTTCCACAAATGTTCAAACGCCATTTTCTCAAATTGCTTCTTCAAACTTTTCGTACGAATGCTATTTGCATTCTTTAAGTTAACATAAAATTAATTTGGCTGTATTTTTTTGATTTTTCAAAAAATTAATAAATGTATTTTTAAGTGTCTCTCACGCCATTAATATTCACATTTCCAGAAATTTTATACATTATTACATTTGTGAGTAGAAGTGCTTTAAATGTCACCAAATGAAGTTGTTCGAAAACTCGAAAGATTCTTGTGAAAATTCCGAAGCTTCCATTTTCGCATTTACAGTAAAGCTTAAGCGCCATTTTCTTAAGAGCGGCTCCAAATTTATCAATGAAAATTCCTATATAGGACGAAGTTTTACTCTTCTTTAATATCCTAAAAGTAATATTTCGTATCTACCATTAAGAAGCTGAAAAATGAGAAAAGTTCAAAAAATGTGTTTTGGGCGGCGATAGATGTCAGCAAGATGTCAGAAGATGGGGAAAGATGGTAAAATTGGCCCAGACCAAAGATATTAGATTACTATGAGAAAGTATGTGCAATTTGTCCTAAAGTACGAAAACGTTTTAAAAATTCGATTCGGCTGTTTTTACTTGGAAGAGGGGATTAACCAGGTGAATTCTATCAAGGTGACAAACGCCGTTTTGAAATGATGAATCGAGTCGTAGGATAAAAGAGCTCTTGCGTTATCTCCGCTTGTTTTTTTCCGGTAGTGAAATGGTAATGGAAGATCTTAGAAGTAAAATATATCTAAAATACGATGTGAGGAGATGGAATATGGGTGATATTTACGCAATTAGTTCGATTTTTACTTTTTGAAATCAGCACCAAAGCGAGATCGGTGTTTTCAGTGATACCTCAGACATTTTTATGATGGTATTCGAAGGAAGATGGAATATGTGAATAAGGTAATAGTTTTATACTACTATTAAAGATGATACGAGACCGTTTACCCCTATTACAGCATCACTAGTTTCATATGTGGGGAAAAAACATCTTGAGATGCGAAGTGACGGAAGCATCAACGAAGTGACGGGGTGTCTGGCTTGCTGCCCCTGAAAGTTCAGCCTTCTTGCCCGTCGCCGCGCCGCGGCGGCCGCCGCCCGGCTCGCCTGTGCCGGCTTGACCGCGCCGCCGGCCAACAATGAATGCCGGGATGTCCCGGCGGCGTGGAAGGGGAATGGGGAGTGGGGTGAGGTGTTTTTCGAAATTTGACTTACCGTCGCTTCTATTTATCCAATTTGCATGTTTGACACGGCGTTGGATTCTGGAAGCGTGTCGCCATCGCGCTATAAGCCCACATTTTTGAAATTGTTCCCGGAAGTACGAGAAAAATTTTAAAAATCGAGTTTCTGCTAGTTTTTTTGGAAAAAGGGCTTCGTAGCGTAAATTCTATTATAAACAGGAGTCAAATGCCGTTTACAGATCGAAAATCGGACCATTTGTTCAGACGTTATCGGTAAAGTAAATTCCTGCTGATGGTGCTGCGATCTATTGAATTTTCCTACAAGTTTTTTTCGGTACATTTAGCCTTAAAATGAATGCGAAATATGAAGAGTGGGCACTCATACACTAAATTGGCAAATGCAATAATATGGATATCTTATTTGCAGATTGTTCTTTTTGGGCTGATTTTGGAGTACGTGGGAAACGAGAACTCTACAGAAGTGGAATTAGAAAAGGTTATATGAACAACATACATCTGCCAAGGGTAGTTTGAAAGTGCGAGCGAGTATTGCTACGTGAACACGTCGAACTGAGAATTTTTGATACCAGATGTAATTTAAACCCGCATTTATAAATGTGGTTATACAAAATTTTACCTTCAGACGTCCATATATATTAACTATTGAATTTCTTTTCAATAAATAATGGAGGTGTAATGGTTTTTACGCAAAAGGAGCAGTTTATTTATAAACATTCGTTACTCGGAAATATTAAACAATTATGATTCATAATATTAAGGTTTCGTTATTATGAAACTCACATGCTACTTTATTTCATTTTACTGTTTTTGTGACATTAAAAACACAAAATAAATGTGTCAACGACCTAATAAGCTCCAAAAAGTTAGAATCAAACAGCTTGAATAAATTACGAACAAATACCACAAAAGCACCACGAAACTTCTTACATTGCACATTTACATAGGCCGTAGGCACTCTGGTGTTAAGTAGTGAATCTTTACAGAAAAGGAGGGTGTTCAAAAAGAACCGTGGGAAAATTTACTGTCCGCCCAAGTTTGAATAAATTCCTACTAATAAAGAACTAAACCCTTATTTCCTAGTCAATCTGTTAACCCAAATCGTTGGTTATGTGCAGGTGCGGAGCCAAATGCACAATTACCTGCGTGACCAGCACCTGCCAGTTCACGTGCGCGACAAGATGATCATGTTCTACAACCACAGATTCGAGGGCCGCTTCTTTAAAGAGAGAGCTATCATCGCACACCTCCCCTACACCATTCGCAACGCCGTACGGCTCTTCTCCTGCCGCCACCTCATCAGAAGCTCCACACTCTTCCGCAACGTCCCCAAGTCGCTCGTAAGTAGAACCGTCAGCCACAGACTCGCAGTGAAGCTGACTCCCCGGCTGGGCCAATGGCGGAGCGAGTGCGTTGGTGCGCAGGTGAACAACATCGTGGCGGCGCTGCGGGAGGAGCTGTTCCTGCCGCACGACGTGGTGTACGCCAGCGGGGAGCCGGCGCGCTACCTCTACTTCCTGGCGCAGGGCACAGTGGCCGTGTTCCTGTCCACGGGCGAGGAGGTGGGCCACCTCACCGACAGCGCCTCCTTCGGCGAGATGGGCCTCATGCTGCGGGAGCACCGCCGCCGCCACCTGGAGAGCGTCGTGGCGCTCGAGGTGTGCGAGGTAAGGTTGCCAGGTGTTCCCCAGGGAGGCTTTTGGTGCCAATAACAATAGAGCATAGATCAAGAGTTAAAAATGAAAATGAAAACATAAATACGTCTACGACAATCAATTTCATTGCTTCACGATCCATCACGTAATAAGGGAGGCGTTTGGGCAGATCTTACATCTTGAGCCGAGAGTGTCCCAGTGCGTGGTCCCTCCACCACTACATTATAACTGCATACGTTACGAAGAGCGCTGCTTAGATGAATCCTTGCAGTTGACGGTGGCGTTTGCGCAGGTCTTCTTGCTGGAGCGGAGTGACTTCGAGCGGCTGGTGCGTCCGCTGCCGAGACTGTACAACCGCATTCGCGCGGCCGCCATGTTGAGGGCGCAGGATGTGTTTCACGTAGAGTGGGTGGACTACAGCTATGAGAACATTCGTCCCGTCTCTCCCACTGCGTCCACCTCCGGCTCCATTGGACGCCAGGCGACGCCAAACAGAATCAAGAAAAAGAAAACCATAAATCTTTAGAATCTTTGTTTTAAAGTAGATTCACCATATTCTCACAGAATCCACGTTTTATTTTATATTACTGTTACTGATTTATTTTTATGGTTACAATGATGTTATAGTTAATTAAATGTTTAAGGGATGTTAGCGGCATTTCATAGGATAAAAACAACTATAATAATAAAAGGACAGTGGCCTATTCAACTTGAAAGGGTTGTGAGCATTTTATTATTTCAATGAAAGCAATTTAAAACGTGTTATGTATTTTTATTCCCATAATTTTCTCAAAAATGTACCAATTTTTTCTTTAAATTTCGCTTTAGAATAAAGCGTAAACTTTTATAAAGATGGCGTAGGTCAGATTTTCACTTTGGATTTTTGAAAATTCCAACTTTTTATCTTTTTTGCTTCCTACAATTACAGTACAACGATTTTTTCTTTAAATGAAGTTCATAATTTATTAAACTATGTAATTTTTTATTAAATTATAGTAGCTTTCGTGCAATTTGAAAAGAAATATAGATAATAAAATAAACTAGAGGTGCTACTGAATGGCATAGACTTTGTCTTAGAAGTTAATTTCGTTATACTTAGTCTAAACTGCCTTTTCGGTTTTGTTCGAGTTTTCAGCTGTCATCTTTTGGCGTCTAAATGACGGTATTTGACATTTTGCTCCTCAAATGCTTCTTAGTCATCTAATGCTGAAATTGAAATATGACTAAAAAAATTACAGAAGAGTAAAACTTGTCCCGCACATGCTTACGCTGAAACATTTGAAGCCGTTTTTGAGAAAATGCCTTTTGAATGATTCTGAAGCTCTTATGATTAGAAAAATTGAGTTTTCTCGTATCTTCATTAGAAATAATTTGAAGCCCTTCTACTCCGCCAAATATCATGGTAGGCGACCGTCGCATTGCAATATATATATATATATATATATATGTATATGTGTATACATATATACATATATATATATATATATATATATATATATATTGGCAGGGGCACAAAACATTATTTCACCGGCGTTGGAAGTCTGGCCGCTCAACGCGCTTCGACGCTTGATCCGGACCGCTGGGACCGCGCGACGCCTTAGCGCGCACCGAGAAGTCGTCTGTGTTGATCACTGTGTAAGATATATAGGTGTGTTCACTCCCGGTCTAAAACTGAATCTTATGTGAGGCTAGTTCTCGCAGTTCTTGCAAAGCGCTACGATCTTTGCGTCTCATTTGGGCAAGGTCGTGATTGGTCGTCATCCATTCGGACAGTTCTGTGGCCAGCTGATTTCTAATTTCAAGTCAGTGATTTGTCGTTTCGCCGTGGAATTGGTAAATTCTAAAGCGAACAGTTACGAATATGGGTAGGAAATGTTTTGTGAAACTGTGTAATTGCTCCAGTTTTAGATGTCATCTTAAGATGTATATCTTACACCACCACCCGAACCGATCGTGCAAGCGTGGAACTAGCTTCAAACGGGCTTCAGAAAATTCGCCCCAAAGGCAACTAGTTAACTTCCTATATACCTTACACCTTGGTTTTGATGGAGCGCGAGGGCGAGCTTCGGTGCTACGAAATTCAATTATTTTTGGAATTCATTTATTTAAACTCCCAGAAAGAAGCGCCCATATGGAGCCGTGACAATTGCACCTCCCCTGAGAAAAACTAATTTTTGTGGTTGCAATGTCTTGTTCATCTCAGTATTAATTAATATGACTCAGTCGATATTTCCAAACTCAGGCTCTGCGCTCTGCGTATCACAATGTACCCTCTTTCTGTTGCTGAGTTTTGTGTTGGAGTAACCGATCTGTAGCAGACTCTGATTCTTATATAGTAGTTGTCGACCGGAGCGCCGTATGCTGATTGATTCCAGATATCTTTATTTCAATACGCATGGCTGTACCAGTTTTTTTGGCTCTTCAGTGTAAAACGAAAATTGTGTTTTGAGAAAAACGTTCCTAAAGTTTGCACTAGGAATTACTCATCATATTGTATTATGTTATTTGTTGTATTATTCCGTATTTTACCAAAAAGAGTCTGCTCCTTATGGTAAATTATCCCCTTTATTGTTGATAGTTGTTTTCATATCTTTTTCTGGCCTTTTCAGATATTTTCTCAGCTGAGATCTCATCGTAGGGGGAGGGGGTTTGACTTGATCAATTCTGGAGTTAAGATTTTATTACTAAACGTATTTTCTGCATTACACTATTTGTTAACCTCACGATAGAATCTATTTCCTTTGTTCACAAGTTTTTAAAAATACATTTCCGTTTTGTCGTTTTAGTTGAACTAGATTGACATTTCTTTCACACACCAAGCTATCCCACCGCTTACCCAAGAGAGAGAAAATAACTTTCAAAACACAGAACAACACGCCCGTTAAACTGCACAGATAAACAACATAACCAAATATTAACCTTCCGGTGGGCGCGCCTTTGATACATAAGCCTTTGAGACAGAAGTAGGAGCACTGTATGCTGCCTCGAGAAAACAGTGTTTTGCACCCTCAAAACTTCTATTATTTAATTGAAGAAGGAAGAACGAAACATTGCAACTATTCTTCTTTGAATTTTTAATGTTAATACATTTTACAAACAACAGAAATGTAGCTAGATTTAGGTATGAATAATAAATAACAAATTGTTTCAGAAACCGAAAACAAAATATAATATAAAAATGCTGCAGTCAGGACATTTTTCCTTCAAATCTTCTTTACGGCTGATACGGAGCAGGCAACGGAACGGAGATTCCCGCGTTCCGTTTAGAATGTTGCCAAGGAGAATACTGAAGCCCCTGACATGTCAAATAGCCGTACCCCTTTTAAAAACAATAAAATCACGAAGGCAGCACGGAGTGCTGCCGCACGCCCGCCGGACGGTTAAATTGCGAAAACTACAGCCTTCGAGAATCTATGGTTTTAGAACTAATTTTGTATCTGGTTCGAATCATGGAAATTCTGAAACGGATTGATGCACATTCAACACGCCAAAAAATTAAAACAAAATTTTTTTAATAAATAATATATTGACATGTCCAGAAACGTCTACATATTCTTTTAAGGTTAAAACCAAAATTCGGTATTTTTCTCACTGTTCGGATGGAATTTCACCTTAAAATATGGTCATGCACAATTTTTCCAAAATATTAGTAGTTTTCGAGTAGTTTTGTAATATAACTGATTTTTAATTGTTGAAATAATTTTTTTTATCAAAAAACGACTCGATTTCCTTTCTCTGAATGTCCTCTTATGTATCAAACGACGTTGCAAAAGGTGATGCTTGTCTCATTTTCGGCGAACTCTATATTTTCGAAATTGCAAAATTTCATCATTTAAAATTTATAATATTGAAGATAGTGAATTTTGCCTAAAACAAAATTTTCTTTTAAGCTCTTTAAAAAGGCCACATTCAACTTTTTTGAAAAAGGGTAGTTTTTGCCCAATTTCGTCTTGAAATTTATGCCATTAATAAAACGAGTTTCTCAAACACCTCTCCAATTTTTTTCACAGAAAGAACAAGGAACGCTTACAAGAATGGCCCAGGTCTCGCTTTCGTTGAACACTCTGAATTTTCGAAAATTGCAAATTTAGAAATAATGCAAGAAAGTATGTGATATGTTAGTACCACGGGTTTCTTTACAAGAGCCCGGCAATAAGATTTACTGTCGAAAATATGCTCTTTTCCGGTATACGATTACAACACTTCTTCATACAAAATAAGGGCGGGAAAGTAAAAATTTGTGAATTTTATGTCAATATTGTTAATTCAAAAATGGTAATTAACGCCGAATTAATATTTTTATATTAACTGAGAATAGCATTAAATACATCTTAATGTTTTATTACAAAATAGCATTTACAGTGCTGTTGACATGTTTTTCTTATTATTGTTTTATTGCAAAATATGTTCAAAAAGAACTAATTTCATAGAATGTGAGTTGACGAGTTGATTACCATTTATCAATGGTAAGGTGATACCAAACAGAAAACATTTCAGCCACGTAGTACAGACTTCTTCCGTTTTCATCAACTGCAAGCAGATGCAACTAGCGCATGTTCATGTTCACTTTAGCTTCGCCGTATCTTCCATCATCAATTTCACGAAACTTCGAGGAGACCAATACATCATCTATTTTGCAGCATTGTGTGGTGAACTTTCATCGACATTAATTCCACACGTCCAAGAAGTGTAATAGACAACGTCTATTTTGGTGCCATGCAAAGATGTCCATCCAACCATCTCAATTGCAAGACGTTCATGTACATCATTTTCTTTTGCCTCGTACGAAACTCCAGTCTTGCAGTGACGTTCCAAAATTATGTCTTGCAAGCAGATGGGAGGACCGGTTTCCACATTAGTTCGATCATTAAACACCACACTACATCGTACGGCGAGCTCACTCAAAATTACCAGCAGTTTTGAGCTGATCATGAGCCTATTGATTTTCGGGTTCCTTGTTGTAATTATCAATTGCAAGCGTGCACAAAAGTTCACCATATCGACCATTGTAACCACGTCGTACGAGTTCTCTCACCAAGTGGAAGCGGATGCGAGAAGTCTGCGTACCTCATCTATTCTAGCCACGTCACACGACGTCCTCACAAATTGATGAAAGTTCGAAGACATCATCTAATTTACTCAGATCGTACGATCGTACCTGCCAATATTTTTGTTCCGCTCACATCATTCATTTCAGCTACGTCTTCCCTAGTCCTTTCATCAATTGCAATTAGATGTGAGAAGATCGTGGACATCTACTTCACCCACATCGTGCGGTCTTTCAATAATCACCTCTCATCAACAGCCGAGAGAAATCCACACACACAGCATCCATTTTATCCACGACATACCGTGTCTTCTCATGAATTGCAAGCAGACGTGCGAAGTTCGTGAACAGCGTCTAGTTCACCCGGACCGTACGACGGCTTTCCCTGGTTTGCCGGCGGACGCGAGAAGCCCCCGCACGTCGTCCACTTTAGCCACGTCGAACGGCGTCTTCCCGTCGTCGTCTAACGTAGTCCTGTTGGCGCCGGCCACCACGAGGGCGCGCACCGCCATCTTGTTGCCAACTTCGGAGGCGTAGTGCAGTGGCGTCTTCCCCGAGCGGTTCCTGCTGCCGAGGTCGGAGCCCGCGTCGATAAGCCGCGCCAGGCACATGCCCTTGTGGTCGTAGTAGGCGGCGATGTGCAGAGCGGTGAAGTCGTACGTGGTCTTGGCCTCGACGTCCGCCCCCCAGGCCAGAAGCACGCACACCACCTCCTCGTGCCCCATTTTCACCGCCCTGCGCAGATAGCCAAAAGAATTAACTCTCGAGATATAACGGTGTCTTTGAATTAATGCCCACGATAGCTTGGAGATAAATAATTACCACCCCGCACAGTAGCCCAGCCGTTCGAAGTTGCACGTTCGATTTGTAAGCAATGCTAGAGAGAGAGGGTAAGTGGAAATTTCCACTCAGCCCCTAAGAGAATGGCCGTCCACGATTGGACAAGGAATTATTGCTGCGTAGACGGTTTCAACCAATCTTAAATGAGGTTTCCCGATTTCTGGAAAATTCCGGGATCTTTTGGCCAGTTTTGGATGGGGAAACAAGAGTAGTTTTGTAACACCAGCAGTTGGTGAGAGACACTAGCTCGAGTTGGGCTCATTAGCGGGGGTTTGCGAACTTCAGGGTTCTTCCTGAATCGACTTTGTCAGGTGCCGAGTCGAACATTTTATAAGAGAATCTCTTCCGTGGGCATGGGCGCCCGGAAGTTATTTACAAGTTCACGCCTACAGTTGGGGCAGAAGTATTCTTTTTTGAGCCGTACATGACTTTTAACGAAAATACTAAAATTTTCGTATTCAAAACATACTCGGCCGAGGCATCAAGTCGCCGTAATCCGGCGCCGTTGTATCCACGCGTTCATGACGCAGAGCGTCGTCGCCATCCGTTTCGGCGGCGCCGTTCATCAAGAGAACTTCAAGACGTCGCACAGTGGAAAAAATGATCGAAAACCTGGCCATAAGTCTAAATATCGATCAATTCATACCAAATTTGGTATGAATACTTAATGTTTAGAAATCAGGATCTAATGCCAGATGGCAAAAATTCAAAATGGCGGCTTGTTATGAAATTATTTTACATTCATTTAAATTTGTTTACAGAATTGTTCATTCCAATTGACAACTACAACAATTAGCTTATTAAATTCTTAATGCACTATTATAAGTTAACAAATATACGTAAGAATATATTAAAATAATATAAATAAAAATGAAATGCTTGGAATAATTGTTAATATTCACTTTTGTTTCTCACGGAAAATGAACGTGAAGTTCACGGCACACATATATGGAAAGAAAACGTTAGAGATATTAAAAACTAAAAAATTAAAAAACATATATACAAAAATTTTTCAAAAACAATATCTAAGAAGAGGGAACAAACATGTTACTCTTACAGCAAGGGTTACAAAATTACCAAAAGAAATCATCAGTACAATCCATGTGTTCATCATCTCCTAATGATTCAGGCAGAGGACAATCGAGAAGTTTGATAGCATCAGGCGAGAGTCCGCTTGTATGCTTTTGGGGAAGTTTTCTTTGGCTGGTAATCAGGGGATCTGATGATACCATCTGATGTTGGATAACATCTCTGTTTAGCCTTCTGCATATCCACATAGCTAGGATATAGTTTGCATTTGCCTTCTCTCGTTGACTCTCTTATCACATTATATTTTGATTTAGACAGCTTGGCTTGGACCACTTTTGAAAGAGCCTCGTCTCCTGAAATAGTTTCCTCTTTTTCCCTTTCAAATGCCCGTTGATATTTCAATGCCCTTGTTGGAGTGGTTAATGTAACATTTTAACTACTTTCGCAGCATCTGTTTTTCCTACAGATCGTAAACTCATCTGCGTCCCATACGACAGTTCTTCCGGTGAATACACTTCTCTCATTTCTCCAGTTTTCCTACGTTTAGTACGTTCACTGGCAATAGTGAAATCTATTTTTGAACGACCCGTAGTGGCAGTAGTTGACAATCGAGGACCAACACTCTTTTAAGAAGATATATTTACATTAAGCCACTTCGTTTCAGAAGTTGCTCTAACACTGCAGCCATTCATTTTTGATAACTCAGCCTCTATGAATAACATTTTTTCAGAAGAATTAGCTTCACTTCCAACATTTTGAAGCAATAGAAATATTTCCCTGCGCGTATAAAATATAACATCATAATGTGATCCTGGAAAGAGAAAAAAGTTAAAAAGAAATTATTTATAATGGAAAGTTAATAATTCAAAATAACAAAATATTTTCTAAAATAGTTTGCGCCATGTATTGTATTATAATGTAATTCAGTCTGTTGATAATCTAAAAATATTGCTTGGGGTATGAAGTTATCATTGCCCAAACAAAACTTTTGATCGATTTTAAGTTATTTATATTAAGAAATTACTCAATATTTATATTTATGGTTCATAAAATAATCTTGTATAGGCAACTCGTACTTTAAAATTGCATTAAAATAATGTCTACAGGACGCGATCTCACCACCTTCGGAAATACACGATACCGGTTGCGCCACGGTAATAATAGAAAACTTAGCATTCTATAAGGTGTAATATACGCTTTCAACAGTGCTTTCTTATTTTAACGCACGTTATATAATAATAATAATAATAATAATAATAATAATAATAATAATAATAATAATAATAATAATAATGGTAATATGTATCTGTTTCTTCATGGCGAGGCTCAGGCCATAGAGTCTGCTCTTGCGCCTGACCCCAGCGGACAGTCGGAATAATCATGACAACTTTCATTACGAATTAAAATAAAATCTTACAAGTGACGTATAATCTACGCCGTATTTAGACAACAATAGACGAACCTCCACAAAACTCCGATAACATCAGTGAGAAAGTTTGTACAACAATGAGGTTATTGTATTGTGTCAATGAAATATTAGTCGTGTTAAAATTCCCATTCTCATTTTACATTATTTCTCATAAAAACTAAATCCGCAGATATTCGCAGCTAGTTTTTTGCAGCTACCTTTGTGACATATTAAAGTATTATATACAATAAAAAACACGGCGGAATCTCGTGAGAAGTATAACTTTTACTCTAAACGAAGATTAATGTTTTAAAAATTTAACACTAAAAATCCAACACTTTCAGTCTGTCATTGTAAGCAAACAAATTACACATATATAATAATTTTATATGCAAACTTATAGTACATACCTCTAGGAACACTGTCCAACATTGTCTAACACCGTTTTGTTTTTATGCGCGGAAGTTATTGGTGCTGAAACGGAAGCCACGTGGCGGGCTCTCAAGGGCAGCTCGGAAGACACAAAATAAGGGCAGGTTTGTGTTAACAGTGTCATGCACCTAATAGAGTTACAGTATTCATTTTAACGGCATTTAAAGCAGAATTTAATCTATTTTCTATCCCCAGAAAGCAAACGCCGGTTTTCCGAAATTGGAGTTTTCGACTTTTGGCCAGGTTTTGGCGAAAATTTTCCACTGTGCGTCGCCTCCAACCAGGCCTCCAAGTACCTGCTTCCCGGGCGGGGCCTACGCCCGCTCCCTCCGCCCCACGCCCGGCGGGCAACCAAACAGCTGACAAGAAGCCAACGACCTCTGAGGGTGATGTGCATTTCAAGTGCCAACCTGAGCTCGTAATTGTCCTTGTGGCAAGAAAGTAATTCAGAACTTTAAACTTTCAGAATTAGAATTTCAAATTGTTGTGTCATTAAAAGAACGGTTCGTGGCCGCGGTCAGGCGTGCCACAGAGCCCGCGAAGTAATTGTAAAATCATATCTCTAAGATTCATTGTTATTTTATTCATATTGTTTTGGGGGAACTCAAGCTATGAGCTAAAATTAGTGTATTTTTAGTCAATTTATCTTTTTTAATTAAATCTTAATTTTTCCGACCTCATTGAATTTTATTTATTTCAAATGTAACGTCACTCCACCATCCATCTGTTCTCTTTTAACCCACCTATCTGTCATCTGAGCTAGCCCGGCAGGTAAGTTCGCTGAACCACCACGACGGAGGCGGACTGACGTCACAATACGTAACTCAAAGAAAACACCTTTGAATGTACCGCATCAGACAATTACACACCGGTACTAAAGAGCCTCAATACGGCGCCCATCAGTTTTCAGAAGAGTCTGAAAGCGCAGGATTGCATTCTGCACAGATGCCCGAAGCATGTCCATAGGTATTCTTGATACCTCTCTTGCTATGCTCCGCATTCAGATCAGCACACGTGTGAATGTTCCCCTGTTAAACCCTGTCCTTCAGGTAGCCCCACCACCAGAAATCATAAGAGATTCGGAAGAAGATCTCTTTGTTTGATTTTGTCGGTTCCTGAAACCATAATGTCCAGAAAGCAACACGCGAACGGCTGGCGTACCTACCTGTGCAGCGCCGTCCATTTGGTGGCGAACGTGAAGTTGACGTCCGCGCCGTCGTCCAGCAGCTTTCGCACCGCGGGGGCCTTTCCGTCTTGGGCGGCCTTGAGCAGCCTGCGACCCAGTTTGACCTCCGCGCTGCGCGACCGCAGGATCTTCGCGCGAGAGAGCGCCGGCCTCGCCCACTCAGGCACCGCCGCCGCCGCCGCCGCAGTCGTCATCATCGTCCTCGTCGGAAGAGCTCTACGGGCGCAGGACGGCAGGTCCATCACAGACTCCACGGAATGCGGCTTGGACGGGGCCTTGGTGAACGCCCGACGGCCGGGACTAGCACCGCGTAGACTCACGTGAGAGTTGAATTTGACCGATCTGCGAGCGAGTTTGCTGTCGTCGCAAGATACGGTCGGTCGCGCGATTCGTTTGGGACAGTCCACCACAAACGTCGTTTCCGATATCAGCTTGCGCACGCTCGACGGAGAACGTCCGGGGTCTCTTGCGCGAAGAGAGCTGGAATTCGGACGACGGACCGCGCTGGGGGAAACGCACGGGCGATTTGTAGATTTTGGCGAGTCTATGACGAACGTTGTTTCCGATATACCTTTCTCTACTGGATACCCGGAGAGGGGTCTGCTGTCCTCTTTGGTGGATGCACATCCAGAAAATGGTCGGACAATGGGCGAGTGGATATGAGGAATACTTGGGCGAATAATATTCTTTGGTAATATCACAGTTTTTGAAGAGAATTGACGAACGTCAGATGACAAGTGATCGGCAGCCTTATCTGGGAAACATCCGTCCGATGGTGGTTGAGATGTCCTAAATGTCGAGGAACAGGGAGTTTCTGCGTTTGAGTGAATGATGATCGTTGTCCTGGATATCGTTTTGCGTGATATGTGACTCAGTGGGGTAGGAGGGGGTGCAGGAGGAATTTCAGGTGACGAAGGACGTGATAAAACCTGATATTTGATATCCCGACTGTCCAAGGCCGAAGTAATGCGTTCGATAGGACTTAGAGAAACCGAGCTTGAGGAAGCTCGACGAATGGTTATGATACCTGGAGAGCAGGAAGAATGCAAACTAGTCTTTGAAAGACTGACGACCTCATCAAGAGGAGCCATCGCAGATTGATGTAAGGTAACAGGTGTATTGTTTACGTTAGATGAAGGACTATCTGAAGCTGAAGACGTATCGTGTAAAGAAGGAGAGTGTGAGGTGGGTTGCGAAGTAGACAGAGAAACATCTGGAGAACATGTAGATGGTTCGTCGCACGTTGTGTCCTGAATTTTTTTCGTGACACTTTTAGCAGAACTATTGCTGATATTTCCCGACGGCGGCATTACGCCAGCAAGAGAAGTGGATTGCGAACGAGGTGGTTTTGGAGTCCCTGTAGATTCAATTTTTGATTCAGAAGAGTGATTACTACAGCCCAAGTTTGAAGGACAAGACGGAGTTACCTGTGCAGATGGCCCACAGGACGTTGGTCGAGAAGCAGAACAGGACGAGAGCAGACTCCAAGACGACTCAGATTTCCGCAAGCCAGATGGGGTCTCTTGGGGAGGGCCTTCACGAGCAAGAGGTTCGGGGGAAGAAGGCGGTCTTGGAGTTGCAATTAAACAGTCACTTGTCTCATTTACTGACAGAGGTATATCTGAAATCGAAATGGGAAGCGAAACATTCATAGCAGGGGGAGAGGATTTAGGTTCAGAAAATGATATTAGGACATCCGGTGTAATCGTTGATTGTTCGATGTGCGTTGCCTCGGGTATGGATTTCAAAACACAACCAGTACAGTAGTTCGTTACACTTGAAGGAGGCCTTGCTAGGGTCGTTACAGAACGATGTGGGGCGTAGGAGATAGCTCTTGGTCCACAAGAAGACTTGGCTTCTTTCGTAAGTGAAAGAACAGGAGGAGCGACATCACAAAGTTGAAAACATGACTGTGGGTCAGAAACAGACCAGGGAGAATCCGGAGTAACTGTGGGCATATCAGAAGCATCCTCGTTGCAGGAAATTGTACAAAATGAACTGTTGATTAGAGGCACACAGTAATAAAGGGATGGGTTATAAGCAGAAGACATCCACACAACATGCTGGGTTATGCGTTCGCTGAACGGATAAAAAGACGAGCATTGCGACGGCTCGTCGTAAACGGAGATGGACGACGCCTGGGAGTTGTCTTCGCAATCGTAAAATCCAGAGGAAGAGCCGATGTTAGTGTTGGAGAACGTGGCGCAGGACGTCGATCTTGAAACTTTGTCCGCAGTGTAACATCCGGACACGGACTTCCCCGCCGTAGACGGGCAGTGGCACACCAGGGAGGAAGAGCGCCTGCTAAGGGACCCGGACATACGGCAGTCCTCTGCCTCTGGGGCAACGTAACCGGAAGTGGATAGCAAGCCACTGAACAGTGCCTGCAAAGAGTACGCACAGTTCCCCAGAACGTCATCGGTCTGCGTGCAAGCTGACGCCCGCCTGGGACAGCTGAAGATCTCCGGACAAACGGAAGCCGTCGACTTGGAGGCGACGTCGCATGCTGGTGGCGCCACCGTCGAGCCATCAGGTGGGGATTCTTCGCCGGATAGATGAAGCCGATCATTCGCATCAGCTCGGACGTCGGTGCTTGGCGTCAACCGAGGGATCGTTTCCACCGTAGGGAGAAAGGTCTTCCAGCGAGAGCGGCTGCAGAACGCAAGACTTGATACAGACCTCGAGACAGAGAGGTATCGTCAGGAGACATATGCTTGTCAGGAATTTGAGCAGCGACGTTTGACGTCTTCAGTGTTTGGAAAGAAACGGTAGGGATAGATTTGGAACCGATTTTGGAAAGAGGACTGCTGAACTCACAAAAATCAGAACATGGTGGAAGAGGCGCATTTGTCGGAGACGACTGGCACTTGAGCGTTGGGATCCAAACGCGAGACATTCGGAAAAGCAGAAGGGGCAGCAGGAGATGATTCCAACAAATCTGATACATGGCTTTCCGAAACGACGTGTCAAAATATTTCCTTTACGCTTGTCAGAAACCGTAGAAGCAGTTTGAGAGGTGGAATCTAAACGAAGAGCGTCCTGATTTCGTAAAGCAGCATCAGTGGTGACTGGTACTGGTAACGAACCTAATAGACGTTTGCAGAGGCGACGTGGAGAGGGAGGTGCAGGAGACGCGCGTTCATCAGGAACCAAAGGACAAGTTTGGGCGATGGCATCCAAACGAGGAGCCTTTTGACTCGCGAAAGAGGCGCCCACTGTGAACGATGCAGATGAGGAATCCAAGATTGGTCCGCATAGACGTGAGAAAGACGAACGTGCTGAATGCACACGCTTTTCAAAAACACTAGCCACCGGTTTGGACGTTGCAATCCACACGAGACGTCATCTGATTTGGGAACGCGATGGCAGCGTTAGACGATGCAGACGAGGAATGCAAGTTTGGTCCGCAAAGACGTGAGAAAGATGAACGCGCTGAATGCACATGCTTTTCAAAAACACTAGACACGGTTTGGACATTGGAATCTACACGTGACGTCTCCTGATTTGGGAGCACGTTAGACGATGCAGATGAATCGCAGAAAACACCACAAAGACGGCGTGAGAAAGAGGAAGGTGTAGAAGACGTTTGTTTCGTAGAAACATTAGGCGTTGTTTGAGCGGTGGACTCTAAACGAGAAGCCTTCGCCATCGGGGCATCGACGGAAGCTGTGGATGACAAATGTGGCGAATCCAAGCGATTTCCGCAGCGACGACGCTTCAACAAGGAACGTGCCGGCGACACGTTCTCTTCCGGAACCAAAGGCGGGATTTCGGCGACGGGAACTAACAAAGACGCGTCCGGAACCCGGTCTTCGTCGGCAGCAAAGCACGAAGGGCGCGAGGCCCCCGAGAGCACACTAGACGAAGACGACGTCGCGCATCTGGGGCAGGCCGGATACACGTCGCCGCCCGACGAGGCTGCGGACGGCCCCGACGAGTCGTCTTCGGCGTCGCTCTCGCCGTCGAAGCCGGTTGCGCTGCGCAAGCGCGGCTCGACCGCCGCCATCTTGTCATCGTCGCCGCCGAGGACACGTGGAGTTGTGCAGAAGCGCCATCTTGTCGTTGTCACCCTCCCCGTCGAGGCTGGTAGCGTTGTGCAGGAGCCGCTCGACCGCCGCCATCTTGTCGTCGTCGTCGCCCTCGCCATCGACGCCAGTAGCGCTGCGAAGGAGCCGCACGACCGCCGCCATCTTGTCGTCGTCGACGTCGTCGCCCTCGCCATCGAGGCCGGTGGCGCTGCGCAGGAGCCGCTCGACCGCCGCCATCTTGTCGTCTTCGTCGTCGTCGCCGTCGCCCTCGCCGCCGTGGAGGTCGGTGGCGGTGCGCAGGAGACGCCCGATAGCCGCCATCTTGTCGTCGTCGCTCGCGCCGCGGGGGCCGGTAGCGGTGCGCAGGCGCCGCTCCACCGCCGCCATCTTGTCTTCGAGGCGCTCCATGCGCGCCACCTGCCCGCGCAGCGCGGCGGCCGCCGCCGCGGCCTCGCCGTGCGTGCTCTCCATCTTCAGCTCCATGGCGCGCAGGCGGCGGCGCAGCTGCGTCGTCGCGACCGACACGAGCTGTAGCGCCTCCTCCTGCGCATGCGCACGCGCCACAAGGCTTTCGGCGCGCCGCTGCGCTCCGGGCGCGCATCTCGTTGCAGGGGCAGGGGGGAATCGCCATTCCTCGCAGGGGGGACCATTGTGTAAGATATATAGGTGTGCCAACTAGCCGCCTTGGGGCAAATTTTCTGAAGCCAGTTTGAGGCTAGTTCCTCGCTTGTCCGTACAGTGCGCACGATCGGGTTTAGGTTGCGGTGTAAGATATACATCTTAAGATGACATCTTAAACTGTGGCTATTACACAGTTTCACAAAGCATTTCCTACCCATTCTCGTAACTGTTCGCTCTAGACTTTACCAATTCCACCCCCAAATGCCAAATCATTCACTGGAAATTAGAAACAGTGGCGAAGCGTGAGGGTAGGCAGAGTAAGCTGAGCTATCCCTAAGAATCTTGAAGAAGGCGGGAAATATATCTTCACTAAAAAAAGAAAATTGTCAATTTATAATGTTATTTTAGCCAATTTATACCGTAAAGTATGCGCACCAAGTTCATTTTTCTGTTCTTATGCGCATTCAATGCGAAGTGTCTTTGTCGCCGCTCGGTGCAGCGGGCAGGCTGGGGAGTGAGGCTGAGGCCGTTCCGCTTACCACTGGAAGACAGTTTGTGGGCAAGGGACGGGGCGCGGGGAAGTGAGCGCGCATGCGCATTGAGAAGCTGGCCCGGTTATTCGGTCAGAAGGGTAGGCCGGCCTTACAACTGGCTAAGTAATTTAAACTCCTGCCGGCAGGCGCTCTCTTCACCATAAGCGTGGAACTTTCGGAAATGTCCACTAGAGGTCATTGAGCAACTTCAAATATCACTACTAACAAAAGTAAAAACATTTATTTATTCCAAATTTCAGTATTAGTATTCCTCTGTCGCTAATTCATTAAGTACAATATTGAGAATGTTAACTCTTTTCTCCCACATCATTTAGCATTGGTTTAACTTTTAATAAAACAAGATCATTTAAAAAAGCGTTGATTTCAAGCATTTATGGGTTGGTACCGCGGCGTGTGAATCCCCCAGTAGTATTGTATTCTGGAAAGATCAAACAGGATCTGAGATCAGTGTAATTTCATTTCGTAAGTTGACTGAATAGCGTATTCGTGTGTAGGTTACAAGTGAAATGTCATTGACCTGCAATGTCAGTGTGTCTCATTGACAATGAGCACTCTGAAACAATTAAAACTCATTAACGTAATTCTAAGTCAAATAACACTCTTCAACTTGGCTACTATTTTAATAGAAAAGAAAATTTCGTGTACGTGTTCGCAAGATGATATGTTTAAAGAAAGAGTTGAATTTTTTTCTGAAGAAAACCAGGTATTTAGAATTAATTTACAAAAAACTGTACAAACAAGGAGTATACATCTATTATAAATAAGCATAACTATTTACAATTTTTTTTCAATTCTGCAGTAGGCTTATTCTTGATCTGAGTATTGTTGCATGATCGAAATAATAATAATAATAATAATTACTATTATATTATTATTATTATTATTATTATTAATTTGTAGTCTTTTGATCTCTATCTTCTAAATATTCGATATTTCATTAATTAAATATAAATATGTGTTTTTACAATATGTTCGTGATTCAGTTTATCCAAAAATTAACCTCACGCTTCGCCACTGATTAGAAATCAGCTGGCCACAGAGCTGTCGAATGGATCGCGACCAAATACGACGTTGATGAGACCCAAAGATCGCAGAATCGCGAGAACTGTGAGAATTAGCCTCACACACGCTTCAGTTTAAGACGGGGAGTATATTTTACACCGTGGGGGGGACTCACGAACGCGAGGGACGGAGTGCTTTCTGGTGGAGACTTGCAAACAACCTCCGGGACCCTGACTTTCACGGCGGCACTCACATTGTTTTTGGTTGGATATTGATGCCTGTATAATTAAAGTTTATTCTGTCTGGAGCCTCTGGTAGTTCCGTATAATATGAAAAGAGAAACCCAACTCAAAACCTTATTTGAATAAAATGATTTTCGAAAGGAGGGGTAAAATGAGTGGTTATTATTGAAATATTATGCCCATTGAAAACATTTTACTTGACGAAGATTACAAATATGAATATTTTCAAACTTGTAACACACGCAAATCCTAGCTTATAATTTATAAAAAAAATTATGAATTTAAAATAAGTTACATAAAATTTGAATGATCTTGAATGAAAAGAATATTCTTATTCACAGTAGATGATTTTAGCTACTGATTACTGTACCTTGTGTTTACTTAATGTCTGAATTGTTCGTAGCTGTACTTCACGCTTGATGCAAATTTTGAGTAATGTTAGTACCCTTTTTCGAATGTTGTCTGTTCCGATTTAGCACAATACTTTCCTTATTGGATGGACCATGGGCCACTGACCTAGAACCTTGCAATGATATTTGTAGATGCATTGTCCACGTGTTTCTGGCTAAAAACTTACACAGAAGACGATGTAAAATATGAAAACTTTGCATTGAATTATTAGCAAAATGAGTTAGAAAAGCTTTATGCGTCCGTGTGATGCATGATGCTGCCAGGTGTGAACAAATGAAACTAGAATAGTTCAGTATTACACAACAGCCATTGCAGAGTGGCTTCCAAAACGACCGACCATGACAGTGTCTGTTAGAAGCGCCATTGCCGCCACCGCCGCTGCTGCGGCGTTGCATCATATCCGCAAAGTTGAACGCTAGATGCAGCGTTGCCGGTTTTGCGTTTTGTAACATACGTCGTTATCTTCAAGATGTAGGCAGAGAGGAGGCAGGTGTATGCACTGAGTAGCACGCTCGCCCATCTGTCCGCAAACGTTTCGCAGCAGGGGGAACCATAACTACGGAGGCAGGTATGGTTTCTGGCGGAGATTTACAAACGGCCACCCGGACCCTGAGGTTTACGGCGGCACTCGCGTCGTTCGCTTCAAGGAGAAGGCTATGAATAGAAGAGAGGCTAGACTTTGAGTTTCACGGCAGCAGTCATGCCGGTAGTTTCAAGGTGAAGGCAGAGACTTTCTGGCGGAGACTTACAAACGGCCACCCGAACCATGGATGTAACGGCGGCACCTTTGTATAGGACTGGGCGTTGGGCATCCCATGTGCAGCAGAGCGGTGGACCTCACACCCACATCTAAACGCCCAGACGGGGATCATGAACCTTCAGTAGAGATGCCCAGGTTCCAAAGGTACTCATGTCGATATCTTCAGGCTAAGGTAGTGAGAAGACGGGTTGGGAGCACCGAGGCCTCTGAGCTTGTCCCCAGGGGGTCCCAGTTGGGCACTTGGCTTCGTCGTGGTAATGGCCCGACACTCTAGCCATAGAGGAGGGACTTGTACTGGCGCAGGTGAGTAGCGCATCGTTTTGACTCCGGTACTAGCCTGGATAGCTAGGAGCTCTGAGTTGTCAGGGCAGCCCCACTCAGGATTTGAAGCCATGGATTTTTAAGGGCGAAAAAATCCTTCGTACGCCTTCCTTCCAGGAGACGTAAAGCCGGCTGTTCCATGTTGTAGATTTACTGCACGTAACAGATCCAAAAGAAGCCTCAGAGTTAAATTCAAATCGCCTATTTCGTCGCCCGAGTAATACCTTCTTTCTCCACAAGATGGTGAAAGGAGCGTAGCGAAATGTTCGCGGTAAGACGAAAGAGCGGGCATGATGGCCCGAATCTCGCCACGTAAAATAAGGCATTAACTGTCCTGGCGGAGCTCGGTATCACGGTCGGGCACACTGTCCGCTAGCGATTCACTGTCTCGGTGGGTTTCACTGTCCGGGCGAGGTCCATCGTCTTGGCAAAGCCACTGACCTGGGTGAGCCGAGTCGAACCCTATTCGGACGAAGCACTATTCGAAGCATTGCCCGGGCCCAGTCCTCTGTGTGGTGGGGGTCCATTGACCGGGTTGAGCACGTTGTCCATTGCCCGGGCGGTCGCAGTGGGGCCATACTATCTGGCCTGGTTCGAAAGACTTTTTTTATTTATTCTAGCTTGGCCATTGGCCCTCTGCAGCCGTATAAGATATATACATTAGTATGAGATATATACGAGAATAATTTGATACATTGTAGACAACATGATACAATATCGTGCTTATATGATTTATCATGAGAAAAGAGTCAGCAGTTCAAGTGTATGGGGAGATCGAAAAAGTCTCTTGGTAGCTTTCTTTTTAATCTTTTGCAATGACGATTTTGCTTACCTATATGAAAGTGATTGGCTGAAGGGATCTTTAATATTTTAGAATATAATTTTGCGGCTAAGAGGGAGAAGTGGACAGGGATGGGTGTAATGCCAAGTTCAACAAGTAACTGTACATTTGGAATGTACCAGGGAGCTTTAGTAATGGTCCGTAGGAATCTATTTTGAAAAATTTGCATTTTGTTGATGTTTGTTCTGGCTGCGGCAGCCCAGACTGGGGAGGCATAGGAAAGTATGGGTCGTATCTTTGCTTTATAGAGGTGAGTAGCCACAATGTCATTGTAGGGGGGGATGATTTTTTGACAATCAGATATAATTGGTGAACTCTATTAGTCGCTAGAGCTATTCGGAGAGTAATATTTTGCCATGTAAGTAAGTCTTTTATCGAACAGAACTCCAAGACATTTGACAGTTTTGTTGTGAGGAAGCCAGGTGATGTTTTTATTTTGGTATGTGAGATTTGTGGGGACGTCTGGTGAATATTTTTGCCTGGCTTTTAGTCGGATTTATTTGAATGTGCCATTTTTTGGCCCAACTTGAGAATAAAGTGAGGTGATGTTGTAGATCTTTGGTTCGACAGCCCGGGCGGAGTTCACTGTCCGGATGGGGGCCCTCTGTCAGGGGCAAGGCCCATTGTCCGGGCTAGGCCGGGAGGGTTCTCAGTTCGCGCGGATTCTGGCAACAATACTGTAGTACCAGTCACTCGTCAGAGGTAGGAGTGAGTTTTTGAGAAACAGCTCAAACAAATTGAAGACATGAAATAATAATAATTTGTAAGTGCCATTTCTGTTAAATTTACGTTTTTACCAGAAAAGCAATGAATAAATCGAGCCCTAAGAACCAAAGTCCCGTCGCATTTCCTGATAGTATTACGGGGTGATTCCAATTACTGAACAGGCCTTCAATTACGTGACTCATGAAGACAATTCAATTACGTGGACACGTGAAGCATGCAGTATAATGGGCAGTGATTCAAAAGCTGTAGCGTATGTTAAGGATTGTGAAATAAACCTATTCACCCGCTCCACTCGCGCATCTTAAGTGAAAGGCAAAACTGCCGCCTTCATCTTCCACGAGTGTCATAAAGCAACCTTGAGTGCAGTCTAAGCAAAATTCTCAAAGCATTTTATCCCGATATACACAAACGAGTAATTTTGACGCACTCTTCTTCCGTAGCTACTTCTCAATTAGTTAATTAATGCAATTATTTTAACGGCAGTATGTAAATAATGTATTTAATTAAATACGCGCATTCCACATGTTTTTCATTTATCCATATCGATAGCTTAATTTTAACAACATTAAACGAAACAGTGGCGACTTTTTACGAAGGAGAAAAAACGTTGCAATGTTTGAATTTCGAGTTAAAAATGTGACTTATTTTCTTCATTTTAACAAATTTCCAGATGAAAGCCATTAGAAATTGGTAGATTATATCTTTTGGGAGGCGTTATTGTCTCAAACGCCAAACTATCGCAACGCTTAATTCGTGTGGTTACAATTTATACTTGGGTTTTTATTTTTTTGCGTGTGGGGGCGTGTCATCACGATGGAATATCTCACGGTATTCCGCGTCGTTCTCGATTGTGCCGCTAAGAGTCACATGATCGCGACTGTATCGAGCAGTGCTGGCGATCACGCGACTCCTAGCGGCACAACCGAGAACGACGCGAAGTACCGTGAGATATTCCATCGTGATGACACGCCCCCAAGCGCCAAGAAATAAAAACACAAGTATAGCCACCAATACGCTGCAGCTGTTTGTGGGACTGGGATCCTGCGTCCACTGATGCCCTCGCCTGCATCCGTTCTTCCTGCTGGTCCAGGCGCCTGTGGCAGCCAAGCGCCGTCTCCGCGCAGACGCCGCCGCCGGTCAAGATCGCGTCCATCACCGCCCACTGCCTGCCCCTGCCGGCAAAAGACCGCATTTCTTTATACAGCGATTTTTCTATCTTTGCCCCTCAAGGTCCGTCTTCACGATGGAATATGTCACGGTATTTCGCGACGTTCTCGGTCGTGCCGCCAGATACCGCATGATCGCGATAGTATCAAGTAGTGTTTCAGATCGTGCGACTTTTAACGGTACGACGGAGAAAGATGCGAAATGCTGTGTGATATTCCATCATGGCCATAGGAGCTTGAAGGGCAGAGTTAGAAAAATCGCACTATAGTTGATTTTTAAGATTCCCTTAGTGCATGTTTCATCGCGGGAGATGACAATGATCTTCTTCTCCTGCTGCAAGCAGGATTGCCAGATGCTTCGTACAAACATGTCTTTAAATGGCTGTAAATCCGCCCAATAATACACATTCAGGTTTCCAAGCGGGCAATTTGAATTTGCATTAAAATAATATGTAATTGAAGGTTTTTTTATAGTGACCCTATCAAATGCTTGATTAGTTTCATTTTTTGTGTATACTGTAATTAACAATTCATGTAAAAAAATAATCTTTTTGTAATAGTAAGTATAGCATAATAAAAACTTTATATTAAACATTAATATAACAAAATTAGTTATAACTATTCTTATTATTACAGCAGATGGGATGAATACTTTAAGGAATAAAATAATTATTTTCAAATGAAAACATTTTCTTTATCACAGTGAAATGTTTTTGAATAATTGTAGCTAGACTTAAACGCAAGATTCATTGGTAGGGTCCACTCCACAACTAACGTGACAACTTCCACAAGATTTTCAACCCTAACCTCTTCCAAGTACTGTGTTTCTGGTTTCGGTTCGAGTATTCGTAAATACATCTGCTTGCTAAATCTCTCAATCATGCATTTTGATGGTTTGAAAATAGTCAACAATATTGTAACCAGTGCAACAATGCGCTGGCAGTGACACTGTACTTCCAAAGATGGCTAATTTTCAAATGGCGTGTTCTAAAATTAACTGCAAGTACTGCCAATGTGATATTATATACTGATGTTGTGCACGACAAAGATGCTGTGACTTTTAGAACACACCTTATACTAGAGGTCTAAAAACTAAAATTACTCACTTCTCTAAGTCAATTTGAACGAATTAACAAATGAATTAACAAACGAATTCACATTCGAATTAACAAACGAATTAACAAACAACTAAAAAATCAAACTTCCCGTCAACGTCGTTGTGGTTGTTTTTTGAAAATTTCGTCGTAATCTGGAAACCCGCCCAAAGCTGCGCATGCTTTAATGCATTTCCGCGAAGTCAATTTTTGTCGAGAGAGAGAGAGGAGAGAGAGAGAGAGAGAGAGAGCCTTATTCCAGCCCCTAAAGCGGAATTCCGCCCAATCTGTCAACCCTGGCTGTCGTCGCAAGGCGAAGAGGGAGGAAATATCACTTTAGTCAGGATACTGCTCCGGCATTCGCCTGGTGTTCGGAGATACCACGGAAACTACCTGTCAGTGCAGTCGGCCACTATACTTCGGTTTTTCTTTCTTGGCGCACGGAGGGTATCATCAAAATGGAATATCTCACGGTATTTCGCGTTGTTCTCCATTGTACCGCAAAATACTGTGATATATTCAATTTTATTGACACACCCCCGTGCGCCTAGAATGAAAAACCGAAGTATAGGATTCTTCTCCAGACAGCGGCTGAATTCGACCAAGCTAGTTTCGAAAATCCGGCCACAGAACCCTAGGACCTTGCTGGAACCTAAGGTCGGCATTAGAGAGACATTGAATAAGTGTGCTTTTGTGCTCGATATTGTCCGTATTGGTATCGACATGATAGAAATAATAAACATAGCAAATGTCATAAAATAAAACAAGTTGGGGGTCCTGCCAACATTCTGCACTTTGTAAAATTAATATTTTTAAAGTAGAAATAGCTGCATGCTGCAACACAATTTCGAACATGTTTGATAACCCCTGCAGCGGAGTGGAGGTATCCTCCAAAAATAAAATAAAATAGTTTTAAGACATAGAAATGAAACCTTATTAAAGTAATTCAAAAATAAGTTGTTAATGGAAAATAAACTATGTAAAGTGAAATGCATAATCTCATTTGAACTTAATGACGTATCGATAATTCACTCTGTTGATTGGACCGATTCCAGTTATCACAACGAATTAACAACCGCAAAATTCCTTTGTATGCGACAGAGCAGTCGCTTAAACGGGACAATATAAAAAACATCCAAATGAGATATATACAAAACAATTTCTTATAAGCAAGTAATATAAAACAATAATCAGTTTCTTGGACATAGTTCTTTTGAATGAGTTTATAACTGTTTTAATATAAAATTAGTACATTGCCACCAGCTTCCAAAAATAATTATTTGTTTGTACTTCTCTGTTAACTGTTAGGGTTAAACAGATATTATCTTCCAAGTAATTTTTAACGTAAAAATATATCTTACTGCACAGAAAACATACTAGAGCCTGTATTATTTTGTAACACGTCCATTCCATGAGAGAATGAATTTGTGATGTTTTTCTTACATTATGTATTGTGAGGAATGCAACTAAAATTGAATAATATCACATAAACAATAGGTTAAATATTTTTGGGGAAAAACAGTGTTATGAAGTGGTTTTGTCATATAACACATTATTTCAATGAAAATTCCCGTTTCTTTATTTGTTATAGAAATACAATGAGTATACGAGATCTACAAATATTCAATATTTCAGCTACTGTCAAAACAATCACCAACACATGTCTCCTTTCTTGCTGGTATCAAATTTGATTTATGTTGCCTGATAGTGCTCAAACCCTTACGCTTTTTACTTCATCATTAAAAAATTTTTTTTGCATTCAAGAGAAGAAGCAAGACAAAAACATATCAGGTTATGTTAGAGCAGCAAAAATGGATTATAATTCCAAAGAAAAACAGGAATTATTTATAGTATTAAAATTTAAATTTTACAAACTTACCTTCAACGTAGCAAAAAATATGAAATCTGCCCCATAACCGTTATTTATATTTTTTTAGAAATAAATACTTTACAATTTTTCAGAATCTCCATTTCTCCCCAGGCCGAAAGGTGTTTATAGATTAATGTTTACTTTCGTCACAGAAAAGAAAAGAAACGCACATAACGTGCAGCTTGCGTAGTATTGTTGTGATCGTAAATCCCGTGATGTGTATTTGAAGACTAACAACAGAATTCCTGGCTAATGACACCCGCTTTGTCACATTTATGTCACCAGTCAGACATATAGTATGTACAGATTCTGATTTTTATGAAACCGTAGGATTCGTGTAATACCAATATAAGTTTGTTGGACAAGCGTTTATTCAATGTTAAATTGCACGGGCGATGTGTTGTTTGCATTATTTTGCAGAGAAGTTGTTTATTTTCAGTACCTTTTCTACTGGAAAAATTAAAAGCAGAGAAATTAAAGCAATATAATCTTGGTTTCAAAATAATACAACGCACGCGCAATTTTTTGTGTACACCTACTGAATATGGCCTTGATACCGCCGCATACTAGAAACTATTTGCAATGGCAAACTACTCTCTTACATTTAACAGCCATACAGGAAAATGAATAAATTCACCACTTCTCTTGTATCACCGGGATATACCTGTATACTACCGGGAGAGATGGCTCAGTGCATCAACTGATGTCACTGCAATCCTTCTGACCGGGAGATCCTAGGTTCGAGTCCCGACAGTGGAAGGATTTTCGACACTGGCTTTTCAACTTGCTGGGCGCGTCGAATTCAGTCGCTGTCTGGAGGAGAATTCCAGCGGCCGGCTACTCTGATCGGTAGTTTTCCGTGGTTTCTCCAACACCAGGCGAATGCCGAAGCAGTACACTAACAAACGGACCACGGACCGCGCGCGATCTTTCCTCCCTCTTCCTTGTCCTATGCTCACCCCTAACACGCACTACACTACCACACGTGCCGGGAGACCGGTCGGGAGCTGAGAGCTTGTCCCGGCTGGGGCGGTGCAGGAAAACCCCGCCAGTCGACGGTAGGTGGGCGCCGGATCACGCCATCGAGCGGGGAAAGATCACCGCCACCTCCCGATGGAAAAACACGTACTTCACTTACGGGACTAATTACCTCTGTGGTTGATGCGCCCAGCATCACGAAATAACACTGGTCTACATCATTTTTGTTGATTTTAAGCTAACACTATCTTTGTTGACTTGAGGGTTCTGAATCCAGAAACGATATCCATTTTTCACCATCACGTCACGGTTTTCACAAATGACGATTTCATATGTTTTCAACTGATGCAGGTGCCGATATTAATTAGGTAGGCCTTCTGAAAGCAGTTTATTAAGGCTCTGGATGAAGACAGTGCTAGTTTCAATTACATCTGCTCTATATTTCCATCACTGACACAGCTGATCTTTGTTGACTTGAGGGTTCTGAATCCAGAAATGATATCCATTTTTCACCATCACGTCAGGGTTTTTCACAAATGACGATTTCATATGTTTTCAACTGATGCAGGTGCAGATATTAATTAATTAGTTAGGCCTTCTGAAAGCAGTTTGTTAAGGCTCTGGATGAAGATAGTGCTTGTTCCAATTACATCTGCTCTATATTTCCATCACTGACACATGAGAAGTTGAAAGTTGGTATTTTTATGGCCCTCAAATAAGACTTCTTTTGAAAGCATTTTTGGAAACAATGAGAACATTAGAGAAAGATGCTTGGTGTGCTTTTTGTAAAGTTGCAACAAACTTTCTTGGCAACAAAAGGGCAGGTAAATACAAGGTTCTAGTTGAAACTTCGTTGTCCGCATATCAGAGGAAAGAAGCAAACGTGAGTGTCAAGATGTATTTTCTACACAACCACTTAAATGTACTTCCCTCACATCTTGGTGCTGTAAGTGAAGAGCAGGGTGTGCGCTTCCACCAAGATATATAAACAATCTCCTCCACGCATGTCCTAACACTCCAATATTCAATCTCGGTCAAAACTCACATTATCCTTCACGCATTAGATCCAGATTCCCCAAAGATCTCTTTCGCCCACACTGAATCATAAAATCATTTGCCCCCATTCCCATAAACACCCTCCCTCCACTTCCACACAATAAATGCAAAACTTCCGTTAGTCAAGTATTTCAAATACGAAATTTTTAAAAATAGTGAAGGGTTGCACCAAGACCCACATTTGCCTCAGGATGGCCCCATAAACTCATGTATGTAGCATTGTAGCATTGTACCTGTTAAAATCCCCGAAAGACGAAAGTCGAACGGGAAGAAAATAAATGAAAAAAAAATATAAAAATAAACAATCGAAGAAAGATATCAAGGTAGATGGAACACAAACATGATAGATAACCGTTGGTGTTTGCAGCGCGACATCCTTGATTCCAGCTATTCCAGAAAATCAAAGAGGAGCAAGTTCCTTCAACATGAATATGCTTAGTTTTTTGTTGTTGTTTTTTTGTATTTTGCTATTTAGTTTTAAGTCCAGGCTAAAACAAGACTTTTAAAACTATTTATAAACAACTATTGCAACATCTCTTGCATGAATAAATCGAAGTGCTACTTAGTAAGATCCTGCTGCTAAAGTGATAAATATTTTAAGTGTGTTTTGTGAAAAATTGTGACGTGATGAACAATTTCTGACAGCATATTTTTAATCAGTGCGCATTTGTTATCAAATATCCGATGTTGATTCGGAAGGCTATAAGGAGCGGAAAAAGAATATATTACTGTTTATTTAATATCTTTCTTGGACGGAACACATCGTCAGATTACGTGGAACAATGATATCTATAGTTGCTTAACTTGTGGATTCATATTTCAGGCATTAATAAATGAATTTCGTAAATGCTCTAAAGATTCCTCTACAGAGTGAAACTTCAACTCTAGCAATGAATCAAGTTCACGAGTGAGACGGGAAAAAACCGTAAAAATGAAGACTGCAAATACTAAGAATTTCATGATTTAGTATCAGGTTTTATGCGCATAGGTGCAAAAAAGCTTCCAGCATTTTGTAGTTTAAGTAGTGCTTTAATTAAAAATGCGTTAACATAATTGCAAATTAAACTTCATGTAAGACATTAACAATATAGTGCGATTTTTTAACTCTGCCTCTCGAGCCCCTATGGCCACGATGGAATGTCACACGGCATTTCGCTTCTTTCTCGGTCCTGCCGCTAGAAGTAACTTGATCGCAAGCACTGATTGATACGGTTGCGATAGTGCGATACCTAGCGGCGCGATTGAGAAAGACGCGAAATACCGTGATATATTCCATTGTGAAGACGCCTTGAGAGTCAGAGTTAGAAAAATCGCAATATAGGGCGGTGTCAACTTTCCGCATGCTCTAAACATCCATTCATCTGATCCATGGTGATTTTTTTTCGAGAACATAAATGACTGACCACTTAAGTTAGGCATAGCCAAGGCGAAGAAAACTAATTTTTATCAAAACAGAGCTAGTCGAATAGCTACTGACTGTGGTAAAATGGGATGCGACTCAGAAATCGGATTTCTTTTTCTATTGTCGAGAACGTCTGCGTAACTTGATACGCAGTCCATAAACATACATTTTCAGAATACGGTCTCATGGAACGTCAAACACCTTACACATGGAGGAATATAGTATTATATTCCTTAATGCAAATACTATAAAGACAATACAGGACACTTCGCGATATATCGAGAAACATCCATCTAGTGGCAGAACCTGGTAATAACTCATACACCCTAACCTCAGTGCTCTGTTGGTGTTGTTGTCTGCTGATTTCTTCTCATTTGATTGTCTTTCTGGTCGATTTCTGGAAAACATATTTTACAACACTATTCTTTACATCATTCTACGTATGGTAGAAAACAATTCTGTAGTTTTTGGCTTTATTATAAAATACAGCAGAACTCGCGTTCGTTCTTCACATTTCCTCATAATAAAACAGGTAAAAATTGAAAGAATCTTGAACATGATGAAGCTAGTTAATACAATTTGACTTCTCTTTGTAATAAAACTGCATTAAAAACTATAACATTTCTTAATTGGAGACTACTTGCACATTGGCCATTCCCAATTAAATCATGTGTAACGATTGCAGAAATGGATAACACTGAATATATTCCTACAAGTTTCGTACAGGGAAATTCTGAGTCCTATGTATGTGGCTGGTTGTGTAGTACCGTGCCATATGATGGTTGTAGAAATGCTTTAACAGAATTTGGATGAAAGTATAAATTAAGAAACTCGCATATTCTGATTAAACAGTATGTGAATGCCACACTTTTCTACCCAAATTAATTCGCTATTAGTTTTCTAAGACTGAATATGTTTTCAATAAACACTTTTTAAATTGTTTACGTCAAAGTAAACTTGAAATAAAAAACAATTAATGCAAATCATTAATATTCACTAGCAGAATATTTTATGTAAGGGGTGTAATAATCTGTATGAAAGCAGAGGTACCAATGTATTGATACAGTGCTTTTTAAAGGAAGCAAATGGAAAAAAAGCCAAATGTATCAGTGGAAGTGTTTAGGCAAGAAAAATCTTGCATTTGTAACAACTTTATTCGTGAAAATAATTTTCATTATATGTTCATTAAATGTTCAATGTTCTCATGTCCATTATAACACATTGTACATTATAATTTTCCGTAATTTGAGCCCTTCAATATAATTAAATTCACAGCGAGAGTAGGTAAAAGTAAGTCTTATTTCGTTAGGTAGATTAAAAATATTTGTTTCTTCCGTAAGAATTACATTGACATTTCTATTTGGCGCTACATTACCAGGTTCTGATACTAGGATCGCTAGTGGGAACTTGTTTCCATCGGTTGCGTGGCAGAACGGGGAACTGTCCTGTATTATCTCTATCAAAGAGTATATGATCTCTATAGTATTTGCTTAATGCCTTACACTAATATGCCTTCTCGAAAACGAAATGTTAAAGAAGGCCTTGCCTGTATTTTCTCTCTGTATAATATAATTATTCCCTGTAAATTTTCGTCGTTTTTATTCCATCCGCATTCAAAACTACCTTTACCGCTATGGTTTAAAGAAGTGATGTTACCATTTCTTAAATTTGCTAGTGAATAGGCATTGGCTACAGCCATGTACGCTTTACAAAATGGATTCTTTCTTTCGTGTATCCGGAAATCGGAAATTACTTAGATTTGCAACAAGGTGTGAATTGAACCAATACTGCATTAAAAATTATGGAAAATGGAATTTCAGTAATAAGAGATAAAACATTTTACACCTCTTAAAAGATAAAAGAAACTGATAAACACTAATGAAAATAGTCGTTCCTCTCACATTCAGCACAGTGGTAAAAGAGCAATAATTCAATGTAAACAACTTACGGAGAGTTGATATGTGCATTAACGTTTCAACATAACGTATTAACAACTACGTTAAAGGTATGTTACAAAACATTCTTTTAAATTTACTTAATTATTAACAATTAAAAATGTTAGAAAAATGTTTTAGCAATGAAGTTTTCATTATGAGGCAATAAAGGACATAACCAATTATTCGGAACAAATTGAAAATAAAAGTTTTCACAGAATTACTAAGACCTTCAAAAGCTTGACCTCTATTTCTAGTGAATCGTTACGTCAGAAATGTACAGTAACATGATTACAATGTGAATTATCTTCAGCTACAAATGTCAAAGAGGAAGAGTAGATTACAAATTTCATTTAAACCTATGAAATCTCAAATTGCAAAAGTTAAACTTGTTACGAACGTGTCCTGTATGTTCATTATTGACGCTAAAGAATAGTAATATTTCAAAACATTAGTAATATTGTTACGAGATATATAAAATCGTTGCAAAAATATTTAAACACTGTTTTTTTCAAAATTTGTTAAATTATTAATTTTAACATTTGTAAAGATAGAGCACAATACATCGAATTATATGACACAAGAGCCAATTTCATTAAAACTTTTTAATTTTCAAAAATCTAACCGAAAAGGTTGTAACCCTCATAATAAAAGTAACACACATCACTGTGCAAAATGGATTGAAACTATTTTGGAGAGTTTTACTTTTCTTGTTGTTTTTTAAGGACACTTCAACTATTCAGTCATTAGCGAACTACTATTGCAAGTAACGTTATGACATGATGACACGACATGGTAATGATAGGGGGTGAAAGGACGAACACATACAAGCATGCCCGAGACGGGACTCGAATCCGCGACCCCACGGTCCAAGAACAGTAAGGCCAAGAACACTAAGGCAGTAGTGCTACGGCACTACTGCCTTAGCGATCTCGGCCACGGGGCCGGCATGTTGGAGAGCGTCCATAAAAAGAGATAATGTTGGCTAACTTAACGTTAATTACTAAACGTTATTAATTTAAAGAAAAAAACAGTTCCGATTGGTATTAGGGTTGCAATCGTTTTTAGGGAAGCTACTAAGGCAAATTCTTTTTGCATGTTACAACCTTTTTGTCCGGTTTGCGCCACCGCCGCTGGTTCCAATCGGAAGTGGTCGTGCGCACGGCGAAAAAGGGAGCGCGATGGAGTGCATTTGCTGTGTGCGCCACCGCCGCTGGTTCCAATTGGCCGTGGTCGTGGCGCAGAGCGAAAGAGGGAGCGCGATGGAGTGCATTTGCTGTGTGCGCCACCGCCGCCGGTTCTAATTGTCCGTGGTCGTGCGCAGGGCGAAAAAGAGAGCGCGATGGAGTGCATTTGCTGTGTGCGCCACCGCCGCTGGTTCCAATCGGAAGTGGTCGTGCGCACGGCGAAAAAGGGAGCGCGATGGAGTGCATTTGCGGTGTGCGCCACCGCCGCTGGTTCCAATTGGCCGTGGTCGTGCGCAGGGCGAAAGAGGGAGCGCGATGGAGTGCATTTGCTGTGTACGCCACCGCCGCCGGTAACAATTGTCCGTGGTCGTGCGCAGGGCGAAAGAGGGAGCGCGATGGAGTGCATTTGCTGTGTGCGCCACCGCCGCTGGTTCCAATCGGACGTGGTCGTGCGCAGGGCGAAAGAGGGAGCGCGATGGAGCGCATTTGCTGTGTGCGCCACCGCCGCTGGTTCCAATCGGAAGTGGTCGTGCGCACGGCGAAAAAGGGAGCGCGATGGAGTGCATTTGCTGTGTGCGCCATCGCCGCTGGTTCCAATTGGCCGTGGTCGTGTCCAGGGCGAAAGAGGGAGCGCGATGGAGCGCACTTGCTGTGTGCGCCATCGCCGCTGGTTCCAATTGGCCCGTGGTCGTGTCCAGGGCGAAAGAGGGAGCGCGATGGAGCGCACTTGCTGTGTGCGCCACCGCCGCTGGTTCCAATTGGCCGTGGTCGTGTCCAGGGCGAAAGAGGGAGCGCGATGGAGCGCACTTGCTGTGTGCGCCACCGCCGCTGGTTCCAATTGGCCGTGGTCGTGTCCAGGGCGAAAGAGGGAGCGCGATGGAGCGCACTTGCTGTTGTGCGCCACCGCCGCTGGTTCCAATTGGCCGTGGTCGTTGTCCAGGGCGAAAGAGTGAGCGCGATGGAGCGCATTTGCTGTGTGCGCCACCGCCGCTGGTTCCAATTGGCCGCTGGTCGTGTCCAGGGCGAAAGAGGGAGCGCGATGGAGCGCACTTGCTGTGTGCGCCAACGCCGCTGGTTCCAACTGGCCGTGGTCGTGCGCAGGGCGAAAGAGGGAGCGGCGCGATGGAGCGCGCGGCGCAGGTGCTGTGCGGGGGGCTGCGGCGCGCGCGCGCGCCTCTTCGGGGTGGCCGCCGCGCCGCTGGGCGCCGGGGGCTCGGCCGCCGGCCCCTCCGCCTTCCCCCCGCGCGGGGGCCGCGGCGGCTGCGCGGGCTGCGGCGGCGCCGGCGGCGCCTCCAAGCTCGCCATGTGGGCTGGGGCCTCCGCGCCCGCTGCGCAGCGCCCGCCGTCTGCGGACGCCCAGCCGCCCAGCGGCGTCGAGGCGGACGTCGGTGCGTCCTTGGGTTGGGTTGATGCACTGATAGTGATTGCGGACGCGTCAACTCCTAAGGTCATTAGCAGCCGTCCATAAATTATGTAACGCAAATTTCGAGTACTTTCAAACACCTCTCTCTTGTAACGCACTTCTCTATGTCTGTGTAACGCAGCTGCATCAGACCACCTCCCTTCCCCTTTAGCATTACGTAATTTATGGATGACCCCATAAATTCAGGCCTGTACGTGTCTGTGAATGCGTGTGTGTGTTTGAAAGAAGGGGTTGGGATCGGACAAGGAAGAGGAAGGTAAGATTGCACGCGGTCCGTGCACCGTTTGTTAGGGTACTGCTCCGGCATTCGCCTGGTGTTGAACAGAGGAAAGCACGGAAAACTACCGATCAGAGCAGCCGACCGCTCGAATTCTCCTCCAGACAGCGACTGAATTCGACCTAGCTGAGAAGCTCGATTCTTTTGTTCAACTTAGAAATGGCAACAATCAGTGTTGCCATCCTCGTGAAAGAATATTATGGCGTCGTGGAGCGAAAAGTGCCTCTGGGTTTTGGGGTTTAATCAACGCCACCTACATGAATCTATTAAGGTGGTTTTGATTTAATTACCGATCTATGCACTAAGATATCGCAGCGTCAAAACACGCAAAAACACGTTTTTTGTAAATTTCATTGAATTTTCTGGTCGTATCCGAAAACAAATTATTTGTTCATCACCATGAGACAGAGACGCATCGAATGGCATCTCATATGTCTCAATTGGTGCAAAGGAAGTGGTCTAACCGTAAGTGCGGATCCGCACACACGCACACTCGCAGCTTTAGAGATATTTATCTAAGAAAAAACCAATTTGACAGGTGGGAAAACAAATGAAAGTCCCATTGGTTGGTAACTTTGCAGAAAGTTGTGTGGAAACCTTTTGGAAATGAGCCATCTGCAAACGGACGCTTTGACGAATTGAGCACATGGGCATAACCTACAATTATGTTGCCAGCAGTAGCTGTCAAAGCGGTCCCTTCTTAGAGTAATATCTCTATCCTCAAATACTCTATAGCAGTGTTGTCAAGGTCGATGCCACGAGCGGGAGTCCGTGGCACGAATGCCACGACGCAATCCCCTCTCCACGTAGTTCATAACCCCCGCCGCAAGAGACGACGCCATCACTATTGTAAAACGGCGGGGTAATTAATAGTTTCTTCTCTCGACGCTAGTGGCGCAAAGAAGCCTGTGGCATCGCACGGTGACGCGAGGCGTGCCACTGACACCAGTAGGAGCCCTTGACACCACTGCTCCATAGGGATATATTTACGCTCAATGTCCAAGAAGGGCAAGGAGACGTGTGGCGAAGATGCAACAAATGTTTTAAAACCTTTTCAGACCTGACTTTTTTCTATTCTTACCGGTGGACGACATTATACACGACGCGTAACATCACAATAATCGTCACTAATAAGTCTCTTATTGATGCTCACAACAATGAACCTATACATAGCTTCGCCACAAACGATAAAACCACGACAATTGATCGCGAACTTTTCTGACGCAATAAAGTGTTAGAAAATAGCAATAGAATGTTGTGTCCAGCCCACTGGACGCCGGGTATGAAAGGGTTAAAAGAAGTTACAATTGCTGTGGTGAACGTGTTTCAACAGAGAGCGACGCGGAGGGCGCGCCCTCTAAGGGAGCCAAGCGCGAGTGGGACGGGGAGCTGGGAGAAGAGGGCGTTCCGGGCGCGCAGAAGACCCCGGAGGACGTGCTCATGGAGGCTCTGGAGGTAACGGTTTCCCTGATCCATTGAGCAAATGCTGAGAGGTGCCCCTTGTTTTGCCTTCTGGACGTAAATGTAGCTTCACTGTGCGCACGTTTTGTTGAGCATCCTTTTGCTTGTAGTTCATTTACCGTTGAAATTGATTTTCTATTAGCTCGGAAACAAACATTTTTCAAATATTTTTATTTTTCTAAAATAATGATTTTCTAAATTAATTTGTTCTGTTTTTTTTTTGTTTTTTTTTAAATTCTGGCCCTCAAGAAAATGTGCGCAGATAAATCTCTTTCCCCACACGTCATATACAGTTTTGACTGTTTTTTGACAAATAAATAAATAAAAAAACGGAACGGGCACGAACGGTGACGTGCGGTCTCTGTAACCGCCGTGAAAAAAATAAACCCGTGCCTCTCGTTTCTTGCGTGTCGCAGGAAGTCTTTGTTTACAGTACCTTCTTATCTCTTTCTAAACAACACTCATACGCGGATCAGTGGATCCAATGACATACGTTCACCTTTAAGGGTCGGTTAAAGTTTCGGAGCGGTCCTCGGTGGACCGTAGGTCGGCGCCGGATGGCACATCTAGCGAGGGACCAACAACACAGACAATTTTCCACGATTAAAAAACCCTGCTTTACGCTTACGGAGCAAATGACCATAGCAGTTGTCACGCCCGGAAATACGCAATAAACTATTGTGGCGTCGTGAAAGTAAGCACACGTCTGTGAACAGTACATACATGTTTATTTTACACCATTGAAACTACTCTCATACACACGTTCAGGTATTTCCCGACCGCCAGCCGCAATGGTACACCCTGTGGATACACGACCCTTGCCTCTCGAGTGAACGCATCTGTGACTTTCGTCACCCGATGAAACCAACGAATACGCCTACAGCTTGAGCGTGAATTTTGTGCAAAGCGCGAGGTTTCAAGAGCCAAACCCGCCGTCGTGTAGTCGGGTGAATTTATACCCACCGGCTCCCCGCCACCTGGCCACCGCTGAGCCGTGGGAGGGAGGTTTTGCCTACTACCATGTGACAACTAGCTGCTGGACAAGCAAGCTGGCTTCCCCTGGTTCTAAAGCATCTGCACCCCAACGCCGTGGCTCCTACAGCTACTCAGCTCTAAGGTATTGCCGAGCCTTCTGCGTGCACCCTCCCACCCCCCACGCAGGCCAACTTGATGCTACACTGAGTTCGTAGGCTTCCGCGGCCGGAGTCATTAGATTCTCGGTTGTCCGGGATTAGCCGCGTCTCAGTCCGATTGGGCTTATGTTTTGGCCAATCTTGTTATGGTCTTCTTCAGAGCTATACTGCTGATCAGATGGCCGAACATCGGCTCAATCGACTGAGGCGCGGCCTCATCCCAGACAGCTATAAGCTGGTGATTCTACACTATCGATGAATGATGAGAGCGAGCTGCGGTTGCAGCTGTGGATGATCTTGGCTGTCCGGTTGACGCCGCGTCGAGGGCTGTGTTGCCGACGTTTCGACCAGCTTATCGTGGTCGTCCTCAGGGTTGGTCTACCTCAAGGTCTGAGGAACACCATGACAAGATGGTCGAAACGTCGGCAACACAGCCCTCGATCATCTATATGACTCCGGCTGCGGAAGCCAACGACTGGATTGCGGTTGCAGCTGTCGACCTCGACGGAGCTGTCCCGAGTTCTTCGGTGACCCTCTCTTCTGCCTGGACGAGCCGCCCGTGCACCCGTGCTGCGCGCCGCGCCCCTTCTTCGTGGCCGGCCCCACCGCCTGCACCATCTGCACCGCCCCCGCCCCCCTGGGCCTTCAAGGTACCAGGCACCAGGGGACGCTAAGATGCTGAGCATCCCCTCGTAAAATATTAATCAAAAGGACCCTAACTATTGTACTGATAATCTTCCCAAGTGAGTGAAACACACTGAGCGAATCACGTTTTGTATTACTTTTAAGCGTATTTCCTATGATTGAATTCCGCGCGTTTATACAAGCTGGCCTCTGATGCTTGGACGTTTAAAATGTTTCTAGCGTCTGCCGCGAGATTGCGACGAGCAATGACGCATGCCGCAGACGGCGAGGTTCTACCCATCCCCTCTTCACCCCTGCCCTTGGATTCTCGAGTCCCGAAAAGCTAGAATACGACCAGCATACGGCTGAGAAAGGCTTATGAGCAAGTTGCTCGTTTGTGCACGAGAGCGCAGCACACTTGAGGTTGTCAGAGAAATACTTTTCTTTCTCACTCATGATTCTGTTCTTGGTCATAGGCACAAAGAGTAGATATAGTGCTTGCCTACTAATTCTCAATTAATATGTAAGAGTTGAATTCTTACGTAAATATATTAAATTTTATTTTGATTCGAAATATAATCAATTCACAAGTGATCTCATTGTCAATCGCGCATGAGAACTTAAGCTGAGCTATTTCATACTTTGCTTACAAGAGTCTCCTGACATAAATCTGTTGAAGTAGTGTAACAATTGTTTCAATAACATAGATTCTAGAGAACATTAAGAATCATGATGTCTTCAGTTCGCGTTATTATTGAGCATCCACAAACGCGCGAGTCACGCTACGCCACTGCAAGGTACCTGCAACTACTACGAGAAAGTTTGCGCTGAGAAAAATACATGTTGGCAGCCATAGGATTCCTGTAGCTGAATTCAGTGGTTTGGTTTAAGTTTTTTATTCAATTGAACCATTCGTTGATGAATGAATTCTGCTTGTTCTGCAGTTTTATTTTCTTCCTTTTTCTCGGGCATAAATTCTGTAAAGGTGAACATGAAATTTGGACTCTCTTATAGTCAGTTGGCCAAATACTTGAAAAAGTATTTTAGATAGAAAATACAAAATAGATTTTAAATACTTTGAAAATGCAAAATACAACCAATAGTGTGATTCAGTTTCATAATTTATTTTGCTAAACCTGGTTATGATTTACAGTTGTATACAACTGGACACGTTTCCCTACAATATTAATAGTTTTCAAACATTGTATCACTAATATCTCTTCTTGCAATTGTAATTGATAGTGGTCTCGTTCCACTAACAAAGATTTTGTAAGAAGATCATCAAATTGATTTGATCTTTTCATTTTACCGGGTATTGAAGAATGGGAACTAGACATTGAAGGTTTTTTTACTTCTTGGCATTAGTATCATTATCCAGTGCTGTTCATTTCCTCCAGTGAAATGATCTTCTAGGCCAGAGATGGCCAACTTGCAAGGCTCAAGTGACTACTAACAACTTTAATATGATGGGGGCCATATTTTCATTACTTAGGCGATACCACTTAACTTCGACGTATTGTTGATCTTGGCACAGCCCGACTGCTTGATACGGATGGACCTGCGGAATCAGGTCATACTATGCATAACGAGGAAAACACGTGGGATGATTTTGAATTTCGG
>JAHLJT010002630.1:41558882-41638832 GCA_031308135.1 Acheta domesticus
CATTTAACAGCCATACAGGAAAATGAATAATTCACCACTTTCTCTTGTATCACCGGGATATACCTGTATACTACCGGGAGAGATGGCTCAGTGCATCAACTGATGTCACTGCAATCCCTCTGACCGGGAGATCCTAGGTTCGAGTCCCGACAGTGGAAGGATTTTCGACACTGGCTTTTCAAACTTGCTGGGCGCGTCGAATTCAGTCGCAGTCTGGAGGAGAATTCCAGCGGCCGGCTACTCTGATCGGTAGTTTTCCGTGTTTCTCAACACCAGGCGAATGCCGAAGCAGTACACTAACAAACGGACCACGGACCGCGCGCGATCTTTCCTCCCTCTTCCTTGTCTATGCTCACCCCTAACACGCACTACACTACCACACGTGCCGGGAGACCGTCGGGAGCTGAGAGCTTGTCCCGGCTGGGGCGGTGCAGGAAAACCCCGCCAGTCGACGGTAGGTGGGCGCCGGATCACGCCATCGAGCGGGGAAAGATCACCGCCACCTCCCGATGGAAAAAACACGTACTTCACTTACGGGACTAATTTACCTCTGTGGTTGATGCGCCCAGCATCACAAATACACTGGTCTACATCATTTTTGTTGATTTATAAGCTAACATCTTTGTTGACTTGAGGGTTCTGAATCCAGAAACGATATCCATTTTTCACCATCACGTCACGGTTTTCACAAATGACGATTTCATATGTTTTCAACTGATGCAGGTGCCGATATTAATTAGGTAGGCCTTCTGAAAGCAGTTTATTAAGGCTCTGGATGAAGACAGTGCTAGTTTCAATTACATCTGCTCTATATTTCCATCACTGACACAGCTGATCTTTGTTGACTTGAGGTTCTGAATCCAGAAATGATATCCATTTTTTCACCATCACGTCAGGGTTTTTACAAATGACGATTTCATATGTTTTCAACTGATGCAGGTGCAGATATTAATTAATTAGTTAGGCCTTCTGAAAGCAGTTTGTTAGGCTCTGGATGAAGATGTGCTTGTTCCAATTACATCTGCTCTATATTTCCATCACTGACACATGAGAAGTTGAAAGTTGGTATTTTTATGGCCCTCAAATAAGATTCTTTTGAAAGCATTTTGGAAACAATGAGAACATTAGAGAAAGATGCTTGGTGTGCTTTTTGTAATGTTGCAACAAACTTTCTTGCAACAAAAGGGCAGGTAAATACAAGGTTCTAGTTGAAACTTCGTTGTCCGCATATCAGAGGAAAGAAGCAAACGTGAGTGTCAAGATGTATTTCTACACACCACTTAAATGTACTTCCCTCAAATCTTGGTGCTGTAAGTGAGAGCAGGGTGTGCGCTGCCACCAAGATATATAAACAATCTCCTCCCACGCATGTCCTAACACTCGAATATTCAATCTCGGTCAAAACTCACATTATCCTTCACGCATTAGATCCAGATTCCCCAAAGATCTCTTTCGCCCACACTGAATCATAAAATCATTTGCCCCATTCCCATAAACACCCTCCCTCCACTTCCACACAATAAATGCAAAACTTCCGTTAGTCAAGTATTTCAAATACGAAATTTTTAAAAATAGTGAAGGGTTGCACCAAGACCCACATTTGCCTCAGGATGGCCCCATAAACTCATGTATGTAGCATTGTAGCATTGTACCTGTTAAAATCCCCCAAAGACGAAAGTCGAACGGGAAGAAATAAATGAAAAAACAAAATAAAAATAAAACAATCGAAGAAAGATATCAAGGTAGATGGAACACAAACATGATAGATAACCGTGGTGTTTGCAGCGCGACATCCTTGATTCCAGCTATTCCAGAAAATCAAAGAGGAGCAAGTTCCTTCAACATGAATATGCTTAGTTTTTTGTTGTTTTTTTTGTATTTTGCTATTTAGTTTTAAGTCCAGGCTAAAACAAGACTTTTAAAAACTATTTATAAACAACTATTGCAACATCTCTTGCATGAATAAATCGAAAGTTGCTACTTAGTAAGATCCTGCTGCTAAAGTGATAAATATTTTAAGTGTGTTTTTGAAAAATTGTGACGTGATGAACAATTTCTGACAGCATATTTTTAATCAGTGCGCATTTGTTATCAAATATCCGATGTTGATTCGGAAGGCTATAAGGAGCGGAAAAAGAATATATTTCTGTTTATTTAATATCTTTCTTGGACGGAACACATCGTCAGATTACGTGGAACAATGATATCTATAGTTGCTTAACTTGTGGATTCATATTTCAGGCATTAATAAATGAATTTCGTAAATGCTCTAAAGATTCCTCTACAGAGTGAAACTTCAACTCTAGCAATGAATCAAGTTCACGAGTGAGACGGGAAAAAACCGTAAAAATGAAGACTGCAAATACTAAGAATTTCATGATTTAGTACCAGGTTTTATGCGCATAGGTGCAAAAAAGCTTCCAGCATTTTGTAGTTTAAGTATGTGCTTTAATTAAAAATGCGTTAACATAATTGCAAATTAAACTTCATGTAAGACATTAACAATATAGTGTGATTTTTTAACTCTGCCCTCTCGAGCCCCTATGGCCACGATGGAATGTCACACGGCATTTCGCTTCTTTCTCGGTCCTGCCGCTAGAGTAACTGATCGCAAGCACTGATTGATACGGTTGCGATAGTGCGATACCTAGCGGCGCGATTGAGAAAGACGCGAATACCGTGATATATTCCATTGTGAAGACGGGCCTTGAGAGTCGGTTAGGCTGATTTACACGCTGCATCCTCATAATAAAAACAGGTAAAATTGAAAAGAATCTTGAACATGAATGAAGCTAGTTTAATACAATTTGACTTCTCTTTGTAATAAAATCAATAAAAACTATAAACATTTCTTCATTGGGAGACTACTTGCACATTGCCATTCCGAATTAAATCATGTGTAACGATTTGCAGAAATGGATAACAACTGAATTATTCCTACAAGTTTTCGTACAGGGAAATTCCTGAGTCCTATTTATGTGGCTGGTTGTTGTAGTACCGTGCCATATGATGGTTTGTAGAAACATGCTTAACCAATTTTGGATGAAAAGTTCTATAATGAAGAACGTTCATATACTCAATTAAACAGTGAGTGAATGCCACGCTTTTCCTACCCAAATTAATTCGCCTATTAGTTTTCTAAGACTGAAATATTTTTCATAAACACTTTTTAAATTGTTTACGTCAAGTAAACTTGAAAATAACAAAACAATTAATGGCCAAATCTTAATATGATGCACTTGCAGAATATTTTTTTGTAAGGGGTGTAATAATCTGTTGAAAGCAGAGGTACCAATGTATTGATACAGTGCTTTTTTAAAGGAAGCAAATGTGAAAAAAGCCAAATGATCAGTTGGAAGTGTTTAGGCAAGAAATCTTCATTTGTAACAACTTTTTCGTGAAAATAATTTTCATTTATATGTTCATTAAATGTTCAGTGTTCCTCATGTCCATTATAACACAGTTGCTACCTATAATTTTCCGTAATTTGAGCCCTTCAATATATTAAATCACATCACAGCGAGAGTAGGTAAAAGTAAGTCTTATTTCGTTGAGGTAGATTAAAAAAATGTTTGTTCTTCCGTAAGAATAACATTGAACATTTCCTATTTGGCGCTCATTACCAGGTTCTGGATACTAGATCGTAGTGGGAACTTGTTTCATCGGTTGCGGTGGCAGAAAACGGTGGAACTGTCCTGTATTATCTCTATAGTAATTTGCTTAATGCCTTACACTAATACGCCCTTCTCGAAAACGAAATGTTAAAGAAGCCTGCCTGTTTTCTCTCTGTATAATATAATTATTCCCTGTAAAATTTTCGTCGTTTTTATTCATCCGCATTCAAACTACCTTTTACCGCTATGGTTTAAGGGAAGTGATGTTACCATTTCTTAAATTTGCTGCAGTGAATACGCATTGGCTACAGCCATGTACTCTTTACAAAATGGATTCTTTCTTGTCGTTGTATCCGGAAATCGGAAATTACTTAGCTTTGCAACAAGGTGTGAATGACCAATACTGCATTAAAAATTATGGAAATGGACTTCAGTAATCAGATATAAACATTTTACACTCTAAAGAAAAAGAAAACTGATAAACACTAAGGAAATAGTCGTTCCTCTCACAGTTCATCACAGTGGTAAAAAGAGCACTAAATTCAATGTAACAACTTAGCGGAGAGTTGATATGTGCATTAACGTTTTCAACATAACGTATTAACAACTACGTTAAAGGTATGTTACAAAACATTCTTTTAAATTTACTTAATTATTAACAATTAAAAATGTTAGAAAAATGTTTTAGCAATGAAGTTTTCATTATGAGGCAATAAAGGCATAACCAATTATTCGGAACAAATTGAAAATAAAAGTTTTCACAGAATTACTAAGACCTTCAAAAGCTTGACCTCTATTTCTAGTGAATCGTTACGTCAGAAATGTACAGTAACATGGTTACAATGTGAATTATCTTCAGCTACAAAGGTCAAAGAGGAAGAGTAGATTACAAATTTCATTTAAACCTATGAAATCTCAAATTGCAAAAGTTAAACTTGTTACGAACGTGTCCTGTATGTTCATTATTGACGCTAAAGAATAGTAATATTTCAAAACATTAGTAATATTGTTACGAGATATATAAAATCGTTGCAAAAATATTTAAACACTGTTTTTTTTCAAAATTTGTTAAATTATTAATTTTAACATTTGTAAAGATAGAGCACAATACATCGAATTATATGACACAAGAGCCAATTTCATTAAAAACTTTTTAATTTTCAAAAATCTAACCGAAAAGGTTGTAACCCTCATAATAAAAGTAACACACATCACTGTGCAAAATGGATTGAAACTATTTTGGAGAGTTTTATTTTTCTTGTTGTTTTTTAAGGGACACTTCAACTATTCAGTCATTAGCGAACACTATTGCAAGTAACGTTATGAACATGATGACACGACATGGTAATGATAGGGGGTGAAAGGACGAACACATACAAGCATGCCCGAGACGGGACTCGAATCCGCGACCCCACGGTCCAAGAACAGTAAGGCCAAGAACACTAAGGCAGTAGTGCTACGGCACTACTGCCTTAGCGATCTCGGCCACGGGGGCCGGCATGTTGGAGAGCGTCCATAAAAAGAGATAATGTTGGCTAACTTAACGTTAATTACTAAACGTTATTTAATTTAAAGAAAAAAACAGTTCTGATTGGTATTAGGGTTGCAATCATTTTTAGGAAGCTACTAAGGCAAATTCTTTTTGCATGTTACAACCTTTTTGTCCGGTTTGCGCCACCGCCGCTGCTTCCAATTGGCCGTGGTCGTGCGAAGGGCGAAAGAGGGAGCGCGATGGAGCGCATTTGCTGTGTGCGCCACCGCCGCTGGTTCCAATCGGACGTGGTCGTGCGCAGAGGGCGAAAGAGGGAGCGCGATGGAGTGCATTTGCTGTGTGCGCCACCGCCGCCGGTTCCAATTGTCCGTGGTCGTGCGCAGGGCGAAAAAGGGAGCGCGATGGAGCGCATTTGCTGTGTGCGCCACCGCCGCTGCTTCCCAATTGGCCGTGGTCGTGCGCAGGGCGAAAGAGGGAGCGCGATGGAGCGCATTTGCTGTGTGCGCCACCGCCGCTGCTTCCAATTGGCCGTGGTCGTGCGCAGGGCGAAAGAGGGAGCGCGATGGAGCGCATTTGCTGTGTTGCGCCACCGCCGCTGCTTCCAATTGGCCGTGGTCGTGCGCAGGGCGAAGAGGGAGGCGCGATGGAGCGCATTTGCTGTGTGCGCCACCGCCGCTGGTTCCAATCGGACGTGGTCGTGCGCAGGGCGAAAGAGGGAGCGCGATGGAGTGCATTTGCTGTGTGCGCCACCGCCGCTGCTTCCAATTGGCCGTGGTCGTGCGCAGGGCGAAAGAGGGAGCGCGATGGAGCGCATTTGCTGTGTGCGCCACCGCCGCTGCTTCCAATTGGCCGTGGTCGTGCGCAGGGCGAAAGAGGGAGCGCGATGGAGCGCATTTGCTGTGTGCGCCACCGCCGCTGCTTCCAATTGGCCGTGGGTCGTGCCGCAGGCGAAAGAGGGAGCGCGAATGGAGCGCAATTTGCTGTGTGCGCCACCGCCGCTGCTTCCAATTGGCCGTGGTCGTGCGCAGGGCGAAGAGGGAGCGCGATGGAGCGCATTTGCTGTGTGCGCCACCGCCGCTGGTTCCAATCGGACGTGGTCGTGCGCAGGGCGAAAGAGGGAGCGCGATGGAGTGCATTTGCTGTGTGCGCCACCGCCGCCGGTTCCAATTGTCCGTGGTCGTGCGCAGGGCGAAAAAGGGAGCGCGATGGAGCGCATTTGCTGTGTGCGCCACCGCCCGCTGCTTCAATTGGCCGTGGTCGTGCGCAGGGGCGAAAGAGGGAGCGCGATGGAGCGCATTTGCTGTGTGCGCCACCGCCGCTGCTTCCAATTGGCCGTGGTCGTGCGCAGGGCGAAAGAGGGAGCGCGATGGAGCGCATTTGCTGTGTGCGCCACCGCCGCTGCTTCAATTGGCCGTGGTCGTGCGCAGGGCGAAAGAGGGAGCGCGATGGAGCGCATTTGCTGTGTGCGCCACCGCCGCCGGTTCCAATTGTCCGTGTCGTGCGCAGGGCGAAAAAGGGAGCGCGATGGAGCGCATTTGCTGTGTGCGCCACCGCCGCCGGCCTCCAATTGTCCGTGGTCGTGCGCAGGGAGAAAAAGAGAGCGCGATGGAGTGCATTTGCTGTGTGCGCCACCGCCGCTGGTTCCAATCGGACGTGGTCGTGCGCAGGGTGAAAGAGGGAGCGCGATGGAGCGCATTTGCTTGTGTGCGCCACCGACCGCTGCTTCCAATTGGCCGTGGTCGTGCGCAGGGCGAAAGAGGGAGCGCGATGGAGCGCATTTGCTGTGTGCGCCACCGCCGCTGCTTCCAATTGGCCGTGGTCGTGCGCAGGGCGAAAGAGGGAGCGCGATGGAGCGCATTTGCTGTGTGCGCCACCGCCGCTGCTTCCAATTGGCCGTGGTCGTGCGCAGGGCGAAAGAGGGGAGCGCGATGGAGCGCATTTGCTGTGTGCGCCACCGCCGCTGCTTCCAATTGGCCGTGGTCGTGCGCAGGGCGAAAGAGGGAGCGCGATGGAGCGCATTTGCTGTGTGCGCCACCGCCGCTGGTTCCAATTGGCCCGTGGTCGTGCGCAGGGCGAAAGAGGGAGCGCGATGGAGCGCATTTGCTGTGTGCGCCACCGCCGCTGCTTCCAATTGGCCGTGGTCGTGCGCAGGGCGAAAGAGGGAGCGCGATGGAGCGCATTTGCTGTGTGCGCCACCGCCGCTGGTTCCAATTGGCCGTGGTCGTGTGCAGGGCAAAAGAGTGAGCGCGATGGAGCGCACTTGCTGTGTGCGCCACCGCCGCTGGTTCCAATTGGCCGTGGTCGTGTCCAGGGCGAAAGAGGGAGCGCGATGGAGCGCATTTGCTGTGTGCGCCACCGCCGCTGGTTCCAATCGGCCGTGGTCGTGCGCAGGGCGAAAGAGGGAGCGGCGCGATGGAGCGCGCGGCGCAGGTGCTGTGCGGGGGCTGCGGCGCGCGCGCGCGTCTCTTCGGGGTGGCCGCCGCGCCGCTGGGCGCCGGGGGCTCGGCCGCCGGCCCCTCCGCCTTCCCCCGCGCGGGGGCCGCGGCGGCTGCGCGGGCTGCGGCGGTCGCCGGCGGCGCCTCCAAGCTCGCCATGTGGGCTGGGGCCTCCGCGCCCGCTGCGCAGCGCCCGCCGTCTGCGGACACCCAGCCGCCCAGCGGCGTCGAGGTGGACGTCGGTGCGTCCTTGGGTTGGGTTGATGCACTGATAGTGATTGCGGACGCGTGAACTCCTGAGGTCTTTAGGCAGCCGTCCATAAATTACGTAACGCAAGTTTCGAGTATTTTCAATACCCCCCCCCTTGTAACGTACTTCTCTATCTCTGTGTAACGCATCGTAACGCTGCCTCAGACCCCCTCCTTTCCTCTTTAGCGTTACGTAATTTATGGATGACCCCATAAATCAGGCCTGTACGTGTCGTGCATGCGTGTGTGTGTTTGAAAGAAGGGGTTGGGATCGGACAAGGAAGAGGAAGGTAAGACTGCGCGCGGGACCGTGCACCGTTTGTTAGGCATTCGCCTGGTGTTGAACAGAGAAAGCACGGAAAACTACCGATCACAGCAGCCGACCGCTCGAATTCTCCTCCAGACAGCGACTGAATTCGACTTAGCTGAGAAGCTCGATTCTTTTGTTCAACTTAGAAATGTTGTGTTGCCATCCTCGTGAAAGAATATTATGGCGTCGTGGAGAGAAAAGTGCCTCTGGGTTTTGCGGTTTAATCAACGCCACCTACATGAATCTAATAAGGTGGTTTAATTTAATTACCGATCTATGCACTAAGATATCGCAGCGTCAAAACACGCAAAAACACGTTTTTTGTCAATTTCATTGAATTTTCTGGTCGGATCCGAAAACAAATTATTTGTTCCTCACCATGAGACAGAGACGCATCGAATGACTTCTCATATGTCTCAAATGGTGCAAAGGAAGTGGTCTAACCGCAAGTGACGGATCCGCACACACGCAGCTTTAGAGATATTTATCTAAGAAAAAACCAATATGACAGGTGGGAAAACAAATGAAAGTCACATTGGTTGATAATTTTGCAGAAAGTTGTGTGGAAACCTTTTGGAAGTGAGCCATCTGCAAACGGGCGCTTTGACGAATTGAGCACATGGGCATAACCTACAGTTATGTTGCCAGAAGTAGCTGTCAAAGCGGTCCCTTCTTAGAGTAATATCTCTATTATCAAATACTCTATAGGAGTGTTGTCAAGGTTGATGCCACGACGCAATCCCCTCTCCACGCAGTTCATAACCCCGCCGCAAGAGACGACGCCATCACTATTGTAAAACGGAGGGGTAATTAATAGTTTCTTCTCTCGACGCTAGTGGCGCAAAGAAGCCTGTGGCATCGCACGGTGACGCGAGGCGTGCCACTGCCACCAGTAGGAGCCCTTGACACCACCATAGGGATATATTTACGCTCAATGTCCAAGAAGGGTAAGGAGATGTGTGGCGAAGATGCAACAAATTTTTTCAAATAAGTTACAATTGCTGTGGTAAACGTGTTCAACAGAGAGCGAAGCGGAGGGCGCGCCCTCTAAGGGAGCCAAGCGCGAGTGGGACGGGGAGCTGGGAGAAGAGGGCGTTCCGGGCGCGCAGAAGACCCCGGAGGACGTGCTCATGGAGGCTCTGGAGGTAACGGTTTCCCTGATCCATTGAGCAAATGCTGAGGTGGCCCATTGTTTTGCTTCTGGACGTAAATGTAGCTTCACTGTGCGCACGTTTTGTTGAGCACTCCTTTTGCTTGTAGTTCATTTACCGTTGAAATTGATTTCCCATAGCTCGGGAACAAACATTTTTCAAATATTTTTATTTTTCTAAAATAATGATTTTCTAAATTCATTTGTTCGTTTTTTTTAATTCTGGCCCTCAAGAAAATGTGCGCAGATAAATCTCTTTCCCCACACGTCATATACAGGTTTTACTGTTTTTTGACAAATAAATAAATAAAAAACGGAACGGGCACGAACGGTGACGTCTCTGTGACCGCCGCGAAAAAATAAACGCGTTCTTTTCTCGCGCGTTTCGCAGGAAGTCTTTGTTTACAGTACCTTCTTATCTCTTTCTAAACAACACTCATACGCGGATCAGCGGATGCAGTGACATTCGTTCACCCTTACGGGTCAGTTTACGATTAGGAGCGGTCTCGCTGACCGTAGGTCGGCGCCGGATGTGACATCCAGCGAGGGACCAACAACAGACACTTTCCACGATAAAAAAACCCTGCTTTACGCTTACGGGGCAAATGACCATAGCAGTTGTCACGCCCGGAAATACGCAATAAACTATTGTGGCGTCGTGACAGTAAGCACACGTCTGTGAACCGTACATACATGTTTATTTACAAAAATAATGTACACCATTGAAACTACTCTCATACACACGTTCAGGTATTTCCCCGACTGCCAGCCGCAATGGTACACCCCTGTGGATACACGACCTTTGCCTCTTGAGTGAACGCATCTGTGACTTTCGTCACCCGTGCAACGCACGAATACGCTACAGCCTGAGCGTGAATTTTGTGCCAAGCGCGAGGTTTTCAAAACCCAAACCCGCCGTCGTGAGCTATACTGCGATTTTTCTAACTGCGACCCTCAAGGCCACTCAAATCCCATCTTCGCGATGGAATATGTCACGGCATTTCGTGTCTTTCTCAGTCGTTCCGCTAGATTTCGCACGATCGCGACCGTATGAAGCAGTGCTTGCGATCATGCGACTTCTACCGGCAAGACCGAGAAAAGACGCGAAATGCCGTGACATATTCCATCGCGAAGATGGTATTTGAGTGGCCTTGAGGGTCGCAGTTAGAAAAATCGCAGTATAGTCGGGTGAATTTATATCCACCGGCTCACTGCCACCTGGCCACCGCTGAGCATGGGAAGGAGGTTTGCCTACTACCATGTGACAACTAGCTGCTGGACAAGCAAGCTGGCTTCCACCTAGTTCTAAAAGCATCTGCACCCCCAACGCCGTGGCTCCTAAGCTACTCAGCTCTAAGGTATGCGAGCCTTCTGCGTCCACCCTCCCACCCCCCACGCAGGCCAACTTGATGCTACACTGAGTTCGTAGGTTTCAGCGGCCGGAGTCATTAGATTCTTGGCTGTCCGGGATTAGCCGCGTCTCAGTCGATTGGGCTTATGTTTTGGCCATCTTGTTATGGTCTTCTTCAGAGCTATACTGCTGATCAGATGGCCGAAACATCGGCTCAATCGACTGAGGCGCGGCTAATCAACCCAGACTGACGGATACTGCTGATCAGCAGTATAGCTCTGAAGCAGTATAGCTTAGCAGTATATCTCTGAAGAAGACCATAACAAGATGGCCGAAAAGTCAGCTCAATCGACTGAGGCGCGGCTCATCCCAGACAGCCAAAAGTTGGTGATTCTACACTATCGATGAATGATGAGAGCGAGCTGCGGTTGCAGCTGTGGATGATCTTGGCTGTCCGGTTGACGCCGCGTCGAGGGCTGTGTTGCCGACGTTTCGACCAGCTTATCGTGGTCTTCCTCAGGGCTGGTCTACCTGAAGGTCTGAGGAACACCACGACAAGATGGTCGAAACGTCGGCAACACAGCCCTCGATCATCTACATGACTCCGGCTGCGGAAGCCAACGACTGGATTGCGGTTGCAGCTGTCGACCTCGGCGGAGCTGTCCGAGTTCTTCGGTGACCCGCTCTTCTGCCTGGACGAGCCGCCCGTGCACCCGTGCTGCGCGCCGCGCCCCTTCTTCGTGGCCGGCCCCACCGCCTGCACCATCTGCACCGCCCCCGCCCCCTGGGCCTTCAAGGTACCAGGCATCAGGGGACGCTAAGATGCTGAGCATCCCCACGCAAAATATTAATCAAAGGACCCTAAATATTGTACTGATAATCTTCCAAGTGAGTGAAACACACTGAACGAATCACGTTTTGTATTACTTTTAAAGCGATTTCATATGATTGAATTCCGCGCGTTTATACAAGCTGGCCTCTGATTGCTTGGACGTTAAAATGTTTCTAGCGTCTGCCGCGAGATTGCGACGAGCAATGACGCATCCGCAGACGGCGAGTTTCTACCCTCCCCTCTTCACCCCTGCCCTTGGATTCTCGAGTCCCGAAAAGCTAGCATACGACCAGCATACGGCTGAGAATAGGCTTATGAGCAAGTTGCTCGTTTGTGCACGAGAGCGCAGCACACTTGAGGTTGTCAGAGAAATACTTTTCTTTCTCACTCATGATTCTGTTCTTGGTCATAGGCACAAAGAGTAGATATAGTGCTTGCCTACTAATTCTCAATTAATATGTAAGAAGTTGAATTCTTACTTAAATATATTAAATTTTATTTTGATTCGAAATATATCAATTCACAAGTGATCTCATTGTCAATCGCGCATGAGAACTTAAGCTGAGCTATTTCATATTTTGCTTACAAGAAGTCTCCTGACATAAATCTGTTGAAGTAGTGTAACAATTGTTTCAATAACATAGATTCTAGAGAACATTAAGAATCATGATGTCTTCAGTTCGCGTTATTATTGAGCATCCACAAACGCGCGAGTCACGCTACGCCACTGCAAGGTACCTGCACTACTACGAGAAAGTTGCGCTGAGAAAAATACATGTTGGCAGCCATAGGATTCCTGTAAGCTGAATTCAGTGGTTTGGTTTAAGTTTTTTATTCAATTGAACCATTCGTTGATTGAATGAATTCTGCTTGTTCTGCCAGTTTTATTTTCTTCCTTTTTCTCGGCTAATATTCTGTAAAGGTGAACATGAAATTTGGACTCTCTTCTAGTCAGTTGGCCAAAATACTTGAAAAAAGTATTTTAGATAGAAAATACAAAATAGTATTTTAAAATACTTTTGAAAATGCAAAATACAACCAATAGTGTGATTCAGTTTCATAATTTATTTCTCTAAACCTGGTTATGATTTACAGTTGTATACAACTGGACACGTTTCCCTACAATATTAATAGTTTTTCAAACATTGTATCACTAATATCTCTTCTTGCAATTGTAATTGATAGTGGTCTCGTTCCACTAACAACGAATTTTGTAAGAAGATCATCAAATTGTATTTGATCTTTTCCTTTTCCCGGCGTATTGAAGAAACTAGACATTGAACTTGTTTTTTTTTACTTCTTGGCATTAGTATCATTATTCTCAGTGCTGTTCATTTTCCTCCTAGGTGAAATTGATCTTCTAGGCCAGAGATGTCCAACTTGCAAGGCCTCAAGTGACATAACTAAAACTTTTAATATGATTGGGGGCCATATTTTCATTACTTAGGCGATACACATCTAACTTCGACGTATTGTTGATCTTGGCACATTGCCCGACTGCTCTGATACGGATGGAACCATGCGTGATATCAGGTCATACTATGCATAACGCAGGAAAACACGTGGGATGATTTTGAATTTCGGAATTTACCAGAAAAAATCTTAAATCTAAGCTTAAAATCTATTTTTACATTCTCGCCACCTCTTACGCAGCAGTGAGAGTTATGTAATTCTGCAGGGTACTGATTACACAAAAGTGGATAAATCCGGCTGCTAAATTTAGAAAAAAATCCTCTAACACTTGGTGTAGCCAGAATTAATGTTTTGTGGGTCCTTGATACCGAAAAATCGGTTGAAGGCAAAACATGTCTGTCCGTCCGTCCGTCTTTGAACAACGCTAGAAGCTAAACCGTTCAGCCGATTTTCTCCAAAATTCATATTCTCCAATCGATCGGCCTGAGGTCGCGGCTCCTTCAATTTGAAACCGATATTTTAATTTTGGGGGTACTTTACATTAACATATTCCTACCTTAAAAAAGTCGGTCCACATTTGATAAACTTTTGTTGATGCCATTGATGTGTGAAAGATATGTCAGGAAATTGTGCAGGTTTCATGTTCGTTGAAAACTGATTTTTCGAAAAATTGCAAAAGTTCGAATTTTTTTCTGCGTCTTCATACAACTACAATTATGAAGATAGAGATTTTTCCCTTAATGAAATCTGTTCCTTAAAAGATAGATTTTGAAATAAGGTCATGTACATTGTTTCGAAAATTTGAGTACTTTTCGCGTAATTTTGCGTGAAAGTTCGAGCGAGAAAGTACGTGCTGTTTTAGCATCACTAGTTACTTAGGTGTTGACCCCCACAGGGCGCGTGCGCTTGCCGCACAATGTTCTCGCCTGACTTGCTCTCTCAGTCTGAATCAGTGAAAAACTACTGATTGACAGTGACCATTCACTGATGGTGTCAGTTATAACCCTGCCACTGACAATCAGTGAATTGAACTGAACAAATCAGTGAAAATCTGGCGCACTTTTTGAATCAGTGAAACTTCACTGTTTGAATCAGTGAAATCTGTGAAAACAGCACGTGAACAACTGAACGATCAGTGAGGGGTGTGGCGCGGCACTGACGACCAGTGCAATGCTGGCGGTCATTATGAAAAGGTTCGCATATTCGCTGATTGCCAGCAAAACTACTCATTTCGACTGAAGATATCAGTAACTTCGGCTCCCACTGATTGAATCAGCGACAATTTCACTGATTCAGATCCAGAGAGTGAATGCAAGGGACTTCCACTTTTGACTATCGACTTTTCGCAGGCCACAACAAAAGGCACAGCGGGCCGCCAGTTGGACAACCCTCATCTAGACCAATCATTTTCATAGTTTTAAAATTCACTTATCACACCAGGATGAATTCTCTAAATGTGTAAAGAATGTCGTTGTGGAAAGAATGACCAGTGAAAGTCTCAGTCTGTTATACATCATTCTGTGCATTTACAATTTATATTACTAATTATTAGCTTCAAATATGTCTTAAAATTTAATGTCGCAATGTAGAAACCACTTATTCTATGTGGCAGACTTATACATTTCACATGACACTTTCACTTTTGCACCCAACTCTTCAATAAGAGTGAAATAGGTTCAATTCAGAATAGGATATTCTGATGGTTTATCAGTTTCCACACTTACTAAATTGTAAGATTGGCTGTTTAAATGGCGCAGGCCAAGCTTTTAACCAATGCCACCAATTTCCTTCCAGACAGTTAACAATGAATAACGTGACATTACAATATAACGTCCGTGAGGTGGTCTCCAAAATGCGTTAAACAATATCTTGAAATGTCTCCAGAAATACATTTTCTTTAACTTACTTGCATCGAAATATAAAAAATTCGTGTTATCGACCTTTGTGTTATCCAGATTTTACTGCACATTAAAATTCAAAATTTCAACGGTGGATCAATAACAAGTATTTTTGTATTTTCAAAATACAAAATACTATCAGAAAGTATTTTCGATAGAAATACAAAATACATGATCAAATATGTATTTTCGATATAAAATACAAATTACAGAAGTATCGAAAATACGTATTTTAAATACATGTATTTTCGATACTGGCCAACTCTGCTTCTAGTGCTTTGTTTGCTTTCCACTTTCATATATAAATATTTTCAATAAGGCACAAGGAACTGCTGGACAACAGTGTGGAGGTGGCGGCCCTCTTAACGCGCTTATCTGGATTAGTTAGGTCCTCAATTTACATGCAGAATTTAAAAAGTAAGTTTCGCGAGAAAAGGTGAAGGGAATATTTGGCCCCCAATTTACAAGTAAAATTAGAGAGTAAGTTTCACAAGAAAATATTAAGGAATTGTTCGGTCGCCAATTTACAAGTTGAATTTGAAACTAAGTTTCACGAGAAAAGATGAAGGGATTATTTGATTCCCAATTTACTTGAATTTGAAACTGAGTTTCGCGAGAAAAGGTGACGGATTATTTGGTCCCCAATTTACAAGTAGAATTAGAAAGTAGGTTTCGCGAGAAAATATCGAGGAATTGTTTGGTCCCCAATTTTCAAGTAGAATTAGAATGTAAGTTTCATGAGAAAAAGATTAAGGAATTGTTTAGTCCCCAATTTACAAGTAAAATTAGAAAGTATGCTTCGCGAGAAAATATTAAGGAGTTGTTTGGTCTTCAATTTACAAGTAGAATTAGAAAGTAAGTTTCGCGAGAAAAATATTAAGAAATTGTTTAGTCCCTAATTTACAAGTAGAATTTGAAAGTGTGTTTCGCGAGAAAATAATAAGGAATTGTTTGGTCTTCAATTTACAAGTAGAATTAGAAAGTAAGTTTCGCGAGAAAAATATTAAGAAATTGTTTAGTCCCCAATTTACAAGTAAAATTAGAAAGTATGCTTCGCGAGAAAGTATTAAGGAGTTGTTTTGGTCTTCAATTTACAAGTAGAATTAGAAAGTAAGTTTCGCGAGAAAAATATTAAGAAATTGTTTAGTCCCTAATTTACAAGTAGAATTAGAAAGTAGGTTTCGCGAGAAAAGATGACTGGATTATTTGATTCCCAATTTACTTGAATTTGAAACTTAAGTTTCGCGAGAAAAGGTGAAGGGATTATTTGGTCCCCAATTTACATACGGCCGCAAGTAGTGTGAAGAGGCGCAGGGGCGACAGCGTGTGAGAAAGCGAGCGAGCGGTGGGCGTGGGTGTGGGCGCAGCCGTGCCGCGGGCAGTGCGGGGCGCTGGGCCGCCGCCTGCTGCTGGCCGCGCACCAGGGCCGCCTGCGCGAGGTGTGGGCGCTGCTGCTGCGCGGCGCCGACGTCAACTCGTGCGCCGCCGGCCGCTGGACGCCGCTGCACAGGTGCTCGCCCACCGCCTTCTAGAGGAGACCAGGGCCTTGCAACTCTCCACCAAAACTGGGGACTGAGCTGGAGGGTGCTACTATAGGAGGCGCTAATGTCGTCGGGTACAGCCAGCTGTAGGTTAGACTCGTCAACTTCCGCACATAAAAATTGTCTGGTATCTGATAAATGTGGGCGCTGGACGCCGCTGCACAGGTGCTCGCCCACCGCCTTCTAGAGGAGACCAGGGCCTCGCAACTCTCCATCAAAACTGGGGACAAAGCTGGAGGGTACTACTATAGGAGGCGCTAGTCTCGTCGGGTACAGCCAGCTGTAGGTTAGACTCGCCAACTTCCGCACATAAAATTGGCTGATATCTGATAAATAAGAAAAGTGTCTTCTAAATGCTCAATTATTCATAATATACGTATATAAGAAACCGCTGAAGAAAGCGCGAACATCGATGATAGCTTTTGTAACATTACGCGCCTGCTTGCGTCTCGCGAACCTACGCAGCAGCCACGCACGCTTGAAGTATCGTTGGCAACAGTTCGTGTTTTAATTCCTGTCAAAAGGTTCTGTGGGAGAGGGCGCCACTGTAATGGTCTCCACCATGTTATACGGAAGTTAAGAGGCCCTGGGGGAGACTTGTTTACTAAACCAAACACGCAATCAAGTTTCTGCAACAACAATTTTATTTTACCAATAATACCTTGTAATGATGCCAAAACACTTTGCCAGGTCAGAATAGCAAGGAGATACAAATTCTAGCCAGGTCGTTATACTGAATGCAATTGCCGAGTCCAAAGAAAAGTTCAGGTACGTGGGCGTATGCAATGCGTAAATAAGTTTGTGCAACAAGTCAACTGCTGCAAATACGGGACGCATGTGTGGGGCCGTAGCCCCTCCACGGCTGCCGCGCGGCGGACCCCTCCGCCAGGGAGGGGTGGCTGCTTCATGCCACCCTCCTGCTGGAGGAGGGAGGGGAGGTCTTCTCAGCCGCCCGGTTGCTCCAGGGGTAGCGACACGGTGTAAGATATATAGGTGTGTCAACTAGCCGCCTTTTGGGAAAATGTTTGAAGCCAGTTTGAGGCTAGTTCCTCGCTTATCCGTACGGTGCGCACGATCGAGTTGGGCATTCATGATGGCGTCTCGCGACTTAGTGGCTTCCACCAGAGGTTACAAAGCTATTAAATGGATCACCATCGTGTCCCAAAAAAATGCCCAAGTCGTTCGCAGCGCTTGTATAGCGAGAACTGTGAGAACTAGCCTCACATTAGCTTCGGTTTTAGACCGGGAGTGAACCCACCTATATCTCTTACACCGTGCCGCCCGGTCGCTCCAGGGGTAGCGATGGAGCGCGCTGCATCTTCGTCCTGGCGGCAGCCTCAGGCAATCTTCTGTCCCGTGGCGTCGCCGGCGGGCTTTTTGAAGTGCCGGCACAGACGGACACTACAGAGACCAGCTCCAACGCAAGGAGCCCCGCGGACAATAGGGATGCGAGATTCACAAAAAAAAACATCCGTTTCCAAACGTCGATGTTCGTCGTCAAACGAGAGATGTATTAACATCGATGTAAAACATACTGAGATGATCGTATTCTGCGATTTTCCTTATTCTGTTGCTGACACATATCAGCTGTTGATTGTTTCATCCAATCGGAGGCTTGAACGTCACCGTAGTGACGTCACTCTAGCGACATTTAAGCTCGTTATTGGATGGCAGCGAAACAGCTGATATATATCAGACGCACAATCAGGAAAATCGCAATACAGATACGGGGTGAAATATGCAGAATGCTTAACGACCAAAATATATTGAAGTCAGGTTACCGGGGCTTGGTCAGTGGAGCAGAATCAATTTAACCTCCAGGGGGCGAGCTGTCGTAAATTTTACGACAATAGCAGGTTTTTTTTGTTTTGCTGTCAACTCATTGTTGGCAAAGACATCTGCGTTCTTGGTATTCCTTGCAGGTATCTTAAGTGATGCATTCCTGCAGTCACTGTTTAGTTTGGACGCTATATTCAGTTTTTGTAACGCTTTATTCACGATAAGTGCATAGTGACGTAAATTTTACGCTACTGTTGTTCTAAAATATTGTATAATAATTTGGCCTAATCGAAATTCTCTGTAAAATGTGCAGATAAAGAATTCATGTGAACGAAAATTACAATATTCTTCAAGAGCTATCTGATCGGAGGAAGATCATGAATTGGATAGTGACAGTGACAGTAAACGAATGTTGAAAATATAGACGAGCATCAGAACGATACTCGATCGGAACTAGATCCGTTTGATATTAAATACGAACGTTTATCAACGGATATGTTTTTTGGTAGTAAATATCATTCTTAGATATTATAATGTGACATAAAATTCCATTGTTCTACAATTTCTTTGATTTTTTTCAAGAAGCATTGAATGTCGTAAAATTTACGAGACGAGCCTGCTGGTGTGAACATTTTACGCGCGTCCGTTGGAAGGCTAAGCTCGCTGTTGGATGGCAGCGAATCAGCTGATATATGTCAGACGCACAATAAGGAAAATCGCAGTACAGATACGGGGTGAAATATGGAGAATGCTTAACGACCAAAATATTATATTGGAGTCAGGTTACCGGGCTTGGTCAGTGGAGCAGAATCAATTTAACCCTTCCACTGCCACGCATTTGGAGCGCTCGCCGCCGTGCAAAGCTGAGTCCTCTGGCCGCCGCCGCACACCGTGTGCTAACGGCCCGCGTTGCAAGCAACCCATGGCTTCCACAACACATGGAAAATCTCGCAACAGAAGCACTAAAACGCTAAGAGGCACCAAAATAAACTTCAAAGTGTCCAGAATGTTGTGGCAATCGCGTAATTTCATCCGCGATCTATGAACAGTCACGAGAAACCGAAAGAGCAGCGCGACGCACCGGTGCGTCGTTAGCAGTGGTGGCACAGCAAGACTTGACGCACGGGTGCGTCGTTAGCAGTGAAAGGTGGTTTGTTTGCCAACGTTTCGGAAAATCTATTTCGATCCGGGAGGGCCATGCCTGGCATGCGCAGGGCCGCGGCCAAGGGCAATGCTTGACGCACGGGTGCGTCGTTATCAGTGAAAGGTGGTTTGTTTGCCAACGTTTCGGAAAATCTATTTCGATCCGGGAGGGGGCCGTGCGTGGCGTGCGCAGGGCCGCGGCCAAGGGCCACGCGCCGGTGCTGTGGCTGCTGCTGCACAAGGGCGCGCTGGTGGACGCGCCCACGGCCTACGGCGTGACGGCGCTGCACGCGGCGGCCGGCGGCAGCGACCGCTCCGCGCGCTGCGTCGCCATGCTGCTGGCGGCCGGCGCCTACGTCGACGCCCGCGACCGCCTCGGCCGCACGCCCCTGCACGCCGCCAGCCTGCGCGGCAACTGCGCCGCCGCGCGCACGCTGCTCGGCGCCGGCGCGTGCGCCGACGCGCTCACGCACGCCGGGCGCACGCCCGCCGACCTCGCGCGCTCCGGACGCCTCAAGAAGATGCTCTGCGCGTGCTAGAGGACCCGCGCGGGCGATGCTCTGCCCTTTCCAGATAACGCCTGACGCAAGAGCAACGATCTGCACTTTCAAGAGAACGCCTGACGCAAGAGCAATGGTCCGCCCTTCCTAGAGAAGGTCCGTCGTAGGGGCAATGATCTGCCCTTGCTAGAGAACGACTGCCGCACGAACAATGCTCTGTCCTTGCTAGAGAATGCTCGTTGCAGGGCAATGCTCTGGCCTTGCTAAAGAACGTCTGTCGTATAAGCAATGATCTGGCCTTGCTAAATAAGGCCCGTCGAACAGGCAATGATCAGCCCCTGCAAGAAATTGTCGCACGAGCAATGCTCTGCCCTTGCTAGAGAACGTCTGACGCATGAGCAATGCTCTGGCCTTCCTAGAGAAGGCCCGTCACACGGGCAATGATCTGCCCTTGCGAGAGACCGTCTGTCACATGACCATTGATCTGCCCTTGCTAGAGAACGACTACCGCACGAACAATGCTCTGTCCTTAGTAGAGAATGCTCGTTGCAGGGCAATGCTCTGCCCTTGCTAGAGAACGTCTGGCGCATAAGCCATGATCTGGCCTTGCTAAAGAATGCTCGTCGCACGGGCAATACTCTGCCCTTGCTAGAGAAGTCCCGTCGCACGGGCAATGCTCTTCCTTTTCTAGAGAAAGCCCGTCGCACAAGCAATGATCTGCCCCTGCAAGAAACTGTCGCACGAGCAATACTCTGCCCTTGCTAGAAAACGTCTGACGCATGAGCAATGATCTGCATTGCATGAGAACGCCTGTCGCACGGACAATGATCTGCCCTTGCAAGGAATGCCTGTTGGACGGGGAATATTCTGCCCTTTGCTAGAGAACGACAGCCGCACGGGCAATCTTTTTCCCTTCCTATATAAAGCCTTTCGCAAGGGGAATACTCTGCCATATCAAGAGAACGCTTGTCGCACGAGCAATGCTCTGCGCTTGCAAGAGCGCCTGTCGCATGAGAAATCAAGCAGTGATTCCCGGGTTTCGGCACCATTCCCATAATTGTTCGTCGACACGTACACGATTAATCCACACGCAATGGCCCCTTTCGCTTCACCATGGTATCTGGTTCACGGAGGACTTAAGGAATATGTAATAAGAATAGAAAATTAAGTAGAGAAAGACACTACGACCAGTGGCGTATCAAGGGCTAACAGATATTGCCCCTAACAGACGCGAAGCTTTACCGAGAACGAACGGCTCATGAAAATGCTCTGCGCTTGCCAGTAAACGCCTGTCGTGTGCAAAAACGATCTATCCGTGCTATAAAATGCCTGTCAAACGGGAAATGCACTGCCCGTGCTAGAGAACATGTATTGCACGGAAAATCACATAGCGCTTGCTAGATAACGCCTGTACCAAGGAAAAATCTCTGCCCTTGCTACAAAACATCGACTGACGGAAAAATATAACAGTGCTTTCTCAGAACATTCGTTTAAGGAAAAATTAAACAAAGGGCTTTCGGCACCTACTAATGATTTTTGTGACAACGCGACTAACGCGTGCATACTACAATCCCTGTTGCTTCATCAATGTAATTGGTTCGAGTCTGATTATAGGCGTATGAGATAAAAGTAGAAAATAGAGAACAAAGAAACTTTGTGGCGTTTCAAGGGAAAACCGACGTGAGACATAATGGGCTGGCTGACGCCGGGCCCACGCCCGCCAACCTTGCGGCTAAAGAGCGGCTATCACTCGGGAAATCAAACGGCGCTTCTCAGGTTGCAGCTCTGTTTTATGTATTTGCACGACGAGAACTACACAAACATCTTTATGGTGTCAAGGCGTAAAAACATTTAAGAAACTGTACCTACAAGAAATTAAAGAAATCTGTGTGTACTAGGAGTTTTCAACGGAAGAATTCAAACATTTGAATTGCATGGATTCCGAGATCCTGTAACGAGCAGCTCGAATAACAGGCGAACCGAATTAATTGATTCAGTTCTCACAACAGACGCAACATTTACAAACAGCAAATTAGGGACAGCGATGCATTACTACAACACGTGTTCCATGGGCACAGTGCTTGAACCGTGTCGAAATGGGCTAACATAAGTCGTCAGATCGCTCTACCTTTCTAGAGGCCACGTATTAAATGGAAAATCAAACATCGGCATTTCAGGGTTTCGACACTATTTTAGTAAATTTATTCTATCGTAAACACACCCTTAGCGACGGGAAACCGATGAGAAAAACATTCGGTTTCGCGAGTTCACGAACTGTTTACTCGCTTATATAGAACCATTTGTTCTTGGTTTCACGGCAATATTTTAAGAAATTCTTTCTCGCCGGTTAGCAGGATATTAGCAATGCAGACTTCGTAAGAATCAACAGCCTCATGAAACTGCTCAGCAATTGCTAGAATTCAGGAAATATTCAATGACATAATAGCATTTCCTAGTTGCGACACAATTTCACGGATTTACTCGGTACTATTAATCGAGCCGTACACACCAAGCAACGACGATCCGGAAGTCTCATCTTAATATTTGGTTCAAGAAAAACAGCAAATATAAGTGACCTAAAATAACAGTTGAAAAAAGCGCAGAGATTAAACTATATGTTATGTACGTACACCACCACGAGCTGTCGCGTGTACTTTCGATAAGACTAGAAGACTCTAATGCATGTCTGACGTCGAAGTGAGATCAACGATGCACTATCTACAAATTCCAGTAAACATGGGTTTCTTTGCTCCAGCGAAAGCCTTTCTTGGATTAAGGGAGTTTGTATAATCCAATAAATAAAACTCTATAAAAATTAAGAAGTGAAAAAACATTCTCTTAATTTTCATCGCTTTAAGAGACGCTTCAAAGAATGGCGCGAATCTTAATTTCGTTGAACTATCTGAATTTTCGAAAATTGCAAATTTAGAAGTAATGCGAGAAAGTGTATTGTTGTAACACCACTAGTTTTTCAAAAAGTCAGTAATTTTTGTATATTCAGTCAAATTGTCACACCTTTTAAGGAAGTACGGAACAAGATTTTATCGCTGGTAGCTCCATACTTTAAATTTCCCACTACTGCTTACGCAATATACATAAATTATAGTAACGCTGCGATAAAAACAGCGAATTTTTGACACAAAATCTCTTATTCCCGGGCCATGGTAATGAAAAAAAGAGGATAAATCCATTTGCTACAGAAAAAAATCATTCAACACGTGGTGTGGCCAGAAACCATGTTTTTTGGGTCCTTGACTCCAAAAACGTGATACGTATTTCTATGTCTCTGGTATTCGTCTGTCTCTGGTAAATGCTAGCAGCACATTTTCTCCACAATTGATATCCCCCAATCGATCTGGCTGACATCACGGCCTCTTGAATTTGAAACTGATATTTAAATTTCGGAGGGTACCTACTTTACACGTAACTCGTCGGACACTTTCAAAATTTTGAAAAACTTTGATTAAATTTTGTTGTCGGACAGCGTAAAGGACACAAGAAAATGGTGCAGGTCCCGAGTTCGTAAAAATCCCTGATTTTTTTGAAAATTGTAAAAGTGCATTTTTTTGGGGGCGGCGTCTTCGTACAATTAATATTGAATAAAGATATTTTTCTTCCATAAAATCTAATCCTTCAAGGCAGATCATGAAATAAGATCGTTTAGTTTTTCGACAATGAGTAGTTTTCGTGTAATTTCGCGCGAAATATGGGTAATTTAAACTAGTGGTGCTACAGAATGGCACTTTCTCGTACTAGTTAGTTTTCTAATTTCTTTGATCTGGTTTAGCTTTTCGGTCTTGTTCCATCGTCTTCTCTATCTGCCATCCTATCACCGCTCAAATTATATTTTTAAAAATTGTCTTCAATTTTTCGGTTTCCTAATTATAAAACTGAAATGTAACTTTAAAAAAATTACAGAAGAGAAAAACTTCGTCCTATATGGAAACTTTCGTTAAAAATGTTGACCCGTTTTTAGGAAAACGTACTTTCAGCCTTGCTGTAAATACAAAATTTGAAACTCTTTTTCACAGAAAACTTTTGAGATTTCGAAAACCTTCACTGGAAGAAATTTGGAGTACTTCCACTCGTAAATACAAGTCATGTATACAAATCGCTCTAATGGTGCATATTAAAGGCGAGAGAGATATTAAAAAATTGCGTAATATTTGAAAAAACAAAAAATACAGTAAAATTAATTTTTCATATGTTAAATAGTGCCTTCAGCACTATCCGTAGACGAAAAGTTTGAAGAAACACTTTGGAGCAGTATTTAAGAAAATGGTGTTTCAGAGTTTCTGAAAATGCGGACTTGTGAGTTCAGTTTCACACAAAAGTTTTCGATTTTCGAGAAACGTTTTAAGGCATCATTTAAAATAAATGTACTAATAAATTCAATAATGTGAACAAATCGCAGCTAACAGAAATATTAACCATATGAGAGGCTAGTTAAAACATTGCGTTTTTGTAATTAATTATTTTGTTTAAAAGAATATACCAAAATGGCGATTATGTCACGTCATAGGGTACATTGAGCATTATACCTTCCAAAAGTTTAAAGACAAAATTTAGAGCAGTTTTTGAGAAAATCTTATTTTGTTATTTTTTATACTACAGATCTTGCATGCAATATTGCGCGAAAACTATTATTGCGGAGGGGAAGGTTCCCACGACCCGGCATGCGATAATGTTGGAGGCAAAGAATTAAGTACACATGGAATATAAAATGCGAAATGTACCCGACTCGAAGTCAAAAGTTTGCAATTAAATGTATAAATTAAAATGTTAAGAATTGCAATCGAGTTCTAACATCCTTCATGCAACGATAATTATATTAACCGGCAGTGGTAACGCGGGGGTCTGTGGGACACCTATTCTTTCTTCCCTCTTGTATTTCCCCGGTGGCTACCCTGGCCATTGCTTTCGTACATTTATGTTTTTTAGAATGCTTTCTGTTTGCCAATTTAGTGAGTTTAATACGTGTAGCAAGCTCTTGTTCAGTTTGGGTTGCTCAGTGACCCCGCGCATTACCTTCTACGTTGGCAAAAATGTCTTCAGTCACATAAATTCTCTTAGTTTGAGAACGGCATGCATGCAGTATTTTTACGTTAAGATACCTCAGCGAAGTTAATACTGAGTACGATGAACATTTTACGTCACTTTAAATGTTAAGAAAGGAATGGAATATATCAGCTTTTGCTGAAAGCGGGAACAGAATATCGTTATTCACCATCCTCAAAAAAGCAATCTGCACACAATTTTAAAAGACCAGGAGAATGTTTTTCTTTGTTTATTGATTCGGATATTATTGAGAGAATTACAGAATACACCATCAAAATTGAAATGGCTTTAGAAAGTAATAAAAAGCACCTATAAGACTGAAAAGGAAAAAAGGCAGTAATTGGTCTTATTTTGGCTGGATCTGTAAAATCATCAAAGTCCCTCTGAATTGTGGAATGTGGATAATATGGGTTTTGAAATTTTCTATCGTACTTTGAATTTGAAAAGATTTCAATTTTTGCTACGAAATATGGGCTTTGATGTGACAACACGCGTAGATCGCAGACAGCTTTTAAAAGCTAAAATTTTGAGGCCAAAGGTCTCAAAGTAACGTTCCTCACATCGTAATTTATAGGATGAGGTATTCTTGGCCATTCAATAAAATTTTTGCCGGTTTGGCGCCTACCGATACTACCTTTCACCTATATTTCTGTCCTTGTTGCTGGTGGCCATCTTTGTGACACGTTTAGGCTTACATCCTCCATCGTATATTTACGCTTTCTGAATACCGTGGTTTGCGCAGACTGAAGAGATTTATTTGCATAATAATCAATTCACGATTCGCTCTCGCAGCAATTAGAAATATTTAATAGTTGCTTGATACCGATGAAGATTGTTTCTTATGCGTGAAAACATCCATTTAACTTTTGCCGTGGTCTAAAAGTGCTTTGTACCTAACTGTGGAGAGATGTGCGTGTACAATGAAGAGTGGAGACTGTCTTACTAGGTTAGGTTAGTGTTTCATCTGTACCAGCAGTGATTCAAGTCATCGTTTTCAGTCAGGTAGCTTCAGGGACCTACCACCCACCACCTCCTAAACTACAGAGGCTGGTGTACCACCCCGTAGCGGCCGGCCGCGAAACGTATTCCCAAATTGAACCCCGAGGAATCCGCCATCAGGATGGCAAGAAAGCGCGGAAATTCAAATATTGCCCATCACTTATGGAAATGTCATACGTTGCATTCTTAAAATTTGCGCTTCTGATTTATTTAGACTACAGGAAAATTTTTCGAAAATATTATTGCGGAAACTGAGTTTTAAAGGATAATGTAATTAATGTAATTAAATGTAATAAATGAATTCATTAATGTAATAAAATGAATTCATAGAGTATACTTCAAGAACTCCCAAAATTTCCTTCCTGCGTTCTCTTCTGACCCATAACCTGTCACGCAGTTTCCAGTTTCATGTTTCTTTGTCTGGTTTGCCCCATTCACTTAATATAATTTGAAATCATTTTAATTTTCTTTCATTTGCACTATTTCTATAATTTATTAAATAGTGTATATTGCAATAAAACTCGTCATTCTTCTCAGTTTGCACTTCTCTTCCAACTATCAATTTATGTTAAATACTTCCAAAATATTTCAAAATCATTCTTTTGTGTCAATACTCGATTAGAAAAAAATCTGTATTTCATTAACATAGTATTTATTTATTTATTAAAACTTGGGCTTTTTAGAATATTATTCATTATTTATTTTACACTATATTTCTGGTTATATCGAAGAGGATGGATTAATTTACAAAATACAGGTATTAACGTACAAAGAATTGCTTTTATTACAAATAAAACAAAGAACAATAACATAACTAGTACAACTGTGTAAAATTGCAATCGCATGGGCAGTTCTGTGTCTAAAACAAAATAAACAAAATTTAGTCCCGATTTTATAAAGAAGTTGAAACATTCAAAATAAACCTCACTGACTTGATGTTAACTCTGTAAAATATAGAGAAAATTTGAAAACAAAATTAATGTAACATCCCATACCATATTTTTGTAATTTAAGCTGTTACTACAGGATTATGGTTAGAAAATCCAAGTACGATCGTATTTATTTACATTCCTGAATGGTTTCTGTACTTCCAGAATTAGCCTATACTAAACTTTAAATAAAGGTCTAAGGCTAGCAACAAACTACACCGAGGAATGCGTTGCCAGAAATGTGCGACGAGAAATGAGGAAAGAGGCCGGCGAGGCTGCGTCCACACACTACAAAGAAGTTATTCGATGTCTCGAAATGCCTTTATGTGCCACAAGCCGAGAGTGGTGGCAGAAGTTTTAGCTATGAGATCATCTGCGAGTCCCATTTCTTGTTTTATTAAATCCTCTTATGTAATTTTAACTCGTGAAATCCTTGTTTTGTTACAATTAATCGTAAACCATTTGAGTTCGAATTACCTAGAGAGAAACACACTAATGCATTGCATACAAATCATTATTCAATTGAGAGAGGAAAAAAAGGAAATTATGTGACTTGTAAGAGAGAAGTAGTACATCAGCAAATTTTCTTGAGCTCCGTAATCTCTAGTCCGCTCAGGTTTGCTATATTTGTTTGTTGAATAATGAATAGATAATGAATGATCAAATAATTCATTTCAAAATTCACAATTAATAAATTCATTCATAAATACCTATTAAGACAAGCAATAAATTAATACAATTCTTTCAAAATACCCTCTCAGGTTTCTTGCTTCAATTTTTTATTTTTAAATAACTAATTATGAGCGGGTTTCATACAAATAAGAATATCTTCCATACAAGTTTTTTCTTGTTTATTTCCGATTTAAGAGAAAATTCAAGAAAACAATTTAAAAAAACTGGTAGTTTATCACATCTTTTACTGCTAAATGTTATGACATCACTCAGTTCTAAGCACTGCTTGGTGTATCCTGCGGCAGCGAACGCCTGAATGTCGTATAACAAGTGATGAAGTAGAAATGTGTCCCGAGAAAATCTCGCTCGCCGACCGACTCGAGCGAAGAACACTTTCGCCTCCGCAGAGGCGAACGACGAAAACTCTTTCTATACTGCGATTTTTGTAGGAAGAGCTCTCAAGATAACTCAAATCCCATCTTCGCGATGGAATATGTCACGGCATTTCGCGTCTTTTCTCTGTCTTGCCGGTAGAAGTCGCATGATCGCAAGCACTGCTTCATACGGTCGCGATCGTGCGAAATCTAGCGGAACGACTGTGAATGATACGAAATGCCGTGACATATTCCATCGCGAAGATGGGATTTGAGTTATCTTGAGAGCTCTTCCTACAAAAATCGCAGTATAGTGTGTGGAGGTCCCATTTTGATTTTCCATATTCCTCGTCGCATATTTCTCGCCACGCATTCCTCGGTGTAGTCTGTACCAATGAACTGCAGAACCTGCTTATAAGTAAATAAATTACTTCGGCAATGAGGTTCAGGGGTCCGTCACTTATTGGGTTGGGAAACTTCCTTATTTGAACGTTGTGGTGGGGGTAGTTGTGGTTGTGATTGTGGTGGGGATGGTAGTGGTGGGGAAGGCAGAGGGAATTTTGGGTAGGTCCGCCATTGTGCCCCATCCTGTCGCGCCGTCTACAGCATAGAGGAGAGATATATACTAGAGTGCGCACCAAGCTGCGCAGAAGGCCCGGCCGGGTATCAACATCTCTCGCGCCAGTGTCACGTGACTTTGGGACACCTAGGTGGCATCTACAAGAACACCCGCCTCGCATTAAATCATTTATTTTTATACGTACGTAGATGTTTCATTCCAGCGTTATTTTCTCATTTATTAAGCAACCCTAAAAATGTTGCTTACAGCAGAAAAAAAAGTTTTTTGCTCTATTTGCTCAAGTACATGAAAGTTCCGATTTTTGTCCAACTTGTCACTTTCAACCGCATACTCCACTAAACCTGTTTTACAAGTACAATTTCATAGGACTATAAATAAAAAAATATCTTTAAAATAAATTAACTACATGGGATGCATTGATCCAAATTTCTATTACGCAATGTTAGACATTCTACTATTGAAAATTCACATCAGTGTCTTTTATAATAGCAGGTTATCAAAATGATATTTCAAGGATTAATAGAGGGAAAAAAGGCTTTTACCTTTGATTTATATTTTGATTTATTTAGTCAAAAACTGTATATGATATATGGGGGAAAAGTTCCATCTGCACTCATTTTCTTGAGCTTCAAAAGCTCTTCCCAATATTTTAACTATAACATTAGACATTTTCCCTCCCGAGTTATATAAAACCTATTTGCATCGATAAACAAACTGCATGTTTTATTTTTTTCTTTGTATTACTAACAACAGTAACATGCCACTGGCTTTACTCCTACCACTACTAGCAAGTAAGCTCAAGAAAACGTGGGCGTAGTGAAGCTATATTTATATCCAAAAGCAAAACAAGGGGACATCTCAGCATTTTCTCAATGAATCGGGAAAACTGGACAAAAACCTGATCGAAACTAGGGTCTTTGGCCTGGAAGCTGAAGTACATATTATTCAAAGAAATAACTAATAAAAATCAACTACAATCATACAAATTACTAATACCAACATACTATAAACACAACTTACACCAGTAAATACACATAGGATTAATGCCCTCTAAATAAAATCATTTTGTGGTTAACTGATCCATACTATTTTTTTGGTAAATTTGGATGTGCTCTCTTCCTACATGTTTTAATCTTATGTCAATATATTTAAACAATATTGCCTTTATTAAATACATCCTGTGATTCATTATGGCCTCTTGACTAATAATATGATATGTTAAATTACTAAAAACAGAACTATTCACAAATTCTCTCAGACATCTATTTACAATTTTACTACATGCTGCCTTTTTGAAAATGTCACATCTCCCCTGTAAGTATTCTTACTTCTACCTCTGCTCTTTTGCAGATTTTTATAACATCTGCAGAAGGGTATTTCAGTCCATAATCATCTTTCCTCTGAATGAAGGAATATGATTCTTCATCAGTATCAGTCCGGCAAAGAACTAGCTTATAGTTCACATAAGCAAGAGACTTTTGCAACTTTCTAACTAAAAATCCTCCAATATAAGTTACAATGTCCACAACATAGGGAGACAATCCAGTTTCAAGATTGTGTACTGATGGCAAGTACATATGGTGAGTTGGTACCTTACTGCCAAGTTCAGGATCATTTACTTGTGGCACACTTGCATACTGGCGTGAACAGACATTTAACACAGTTGTTTCATCCTGTGGAACACAATTTGCAAAGTTAAATTGTTATTGCACTTCTTAAAAAGAAAAAGGATTTTGGATCGTAAGCAGTGAACAAATATCCACAACGTCCCAAAATAATTACGCAGTAGCACCACAAACAGCACGAAAAGCTACATACAGCAGCGTACAGCACGAGCTGCCGGTGTCCCAAAGTCACGTGACTTACGTCCACCTCATGTTGAAACCTGCGCAGTAGGCTCACGCGCACTCTAGTTGTATCTCTCCTCTATGGTCTACAGCGACTTTTGCTTACTGATAAAAACCAATTGAAAGTGTGCTTTCCAAATGTGCTGCCATCTGACGAGAATAGTGAGCGAATGCTCGAAAGTCCCCCAAGATTTGAAATTCATTTGAAGTAACGACCACGATATGGTATAACCGTCTCTCGGTGCTGCTGTGGTTCAACGTTGCGTGATGGTGTTCCAAACTTTCGAACAGGTTTTGAAGACATATGCCGAATCTTCGGCGTTGTTCTGTTCACAATGTCATAATAACCGAGTGGGAGACACGGAAAATACAAGACGTGCAATAATTACGAAGTAAGTGATATTCATGTTTTGCACGATTCCTTTAGAATGTTTTCATATTATTAGGATTATTATTTACTGTTATTACTGTAATATTATTTCCATCATTTTTTATAGTCATATTCTTTTTGTTTGCAATAGCATTAATTGAATTTTTGTTTTACGTAGCAATTTATAAATTACAAATATTATAATAGGTTTATGAAATAGCTGACCTAACGCTAACTTCTGGTCCATGGAGGACAGTTAACAAGGAGGTATGTGTGCATGGAGCACGTCTTGTCAGAAATGTTAACAAAAAAGCTGTGACGAGTGCAGTCCCCAATAAAATGTGCTGACTTATGCCCCGAGGTGCCCAATGGGCATTTAGAGAGAGCATGCCAGCAAACAAGCGTAAGTGACATACATTGATCTATTATATGTAGTAATAAGAAAGCTTTAAAATATGTTCTGCTCAATCAGTTGTCTCTATTCGATTTGCAGGACCTGTCCTACATATTGCAGCTACCATTCATTCGTGACCTGGTGAGTACAGAAACCTCGATTTATGAAGATGAGACAGCACTACATATCTTGAATTTCAATAACACCTATTTTTATATTACAGACGGCTCCCTACCTGCTGGAAAAGTGCGCAGGACATGCTAGAAGTGGAATTCATTCCAGCAATGATACAAAGTATAATAATTGTATCAATGTATAATACTTGTAACAATTTTGGTAATCTCTTAGTATTGCTGTGTGGTAATTTTGGATTTTAAGTGATATGCCAAAGTATGTACATTGTTGCTCATGGTCCGTTCTGATCAATAATTGTCTGTTCAGGAAGTATATGATTTATTGACACGTTTTAAAACTAGTTAGTATCACAGAAATGTATTCTTCCACCAATCACATGTGCTGGAGTTTGAACGTCAAAGGGTAAGTTCAGTGCATGTAGTTGGAAGTTGTGGATAATTTTCACAAGTGATTTGCATTGTTCCAATACTGTCGCTAAAAAGAATGTTATAAGAATTGATACAGATCGTGTGAAAAAGATGGGAATATGTATGTGTGAATTAAGTCAGGGACCAATATGCCTTAAATTCAGAATTTCAAAGAGCCGGTGTCATTTTCTTTCAAAATGTTCTTAATTAAGACTGCAACAATCTAAATTGTCACAAAGTTATGCGTATAAATATTTTTTGAAAAGGAAGTTTGAAAGTGTACTTTTCTTGCATCTTATCTATATAAATACATTTATATGTGAACAACCTCTGTGGGATGACAGAGTAATAGAGAGTATAATGGCACCAAGGCCCTACCACCCGGTATGCCATCTGAAGGAAAGTCGGTTGCAAATGGAAGCAGCGCAGCGGCCAGACGCCATTAAGGTCCGATTAAATTAAGAAGGTGATTGACAGTTCTGTGTGACGTCAGGACGCCTTTCCCGTTTCCATGGCAGCTGCCAACCAGAGAGACAAAACGTGACGTGTCAGGTCGCTCAGTTGCCTCTGCCGAACACGGGGAACATTCGAGCATCGCACAGCGACTTCCCTGCCGCCACCGCCACGCCGCCCGCGTTTCTGCCTGTGCTGCGCGCGCAATGTGTACTGTGGTGTGATGAGTTGCGTTGAGGTTAGGCTTTTGTCGTATTTTTTACACTTTTACACGTATTTTTTGAAGTGTTTGTTTTCGTGTCCCGGTAACACCTGCTCAGTGGTTTGCGACCTGGCAACGTCGCTCCCCTCCACTCACAAATGTCAATCACCTTCTTAACTTAATCGGACCTTAGTATGGCAACAGTTGCGCGGGAATTTTAAATACGATAGTTTCAAATACGAATATACTTTATAAATATAACGCTTGCTACTTGAAACACGTCAGTTTACCCAATATATGAAATGACTATACGCACATGTGCATAGAAAATAGAAATATCTTTACATACTTGAAATTTCGGGAGAAGAAAATGTCAGAAAAAATTGTACTTGAAAAGAATGTAAGCTGGATGTGAAGTCGTATCATGATAAATTTTAAAAGAACTTTAATATTCTTATTTAGGTACATGTTTATGTATTTGACATGAACGCAAACTATTACTTTTTGATCAATTTTTAATTTTGGGCATGAAGCCTTAGCTGTAGAACTCTCAGCCTGACATGGCATTACTACGTCCAATGTTTTTTTGCAACATCAATCTCTTTGGAACCCATGCTTCAAAATTTCACCCCTCTTATAAACAATACTTAAATTGATAATATCGACTCGCAGATTTTATATATAAGCCAAATATACAAATGATGTAAGACAATTAAATAACAGACTGGTTATCTCAACACAATTATATTGAAAGCTGTTAAATGGATTTACAGCACATAGTAAAACACATTAGAATTCATATACATATAAAATTCATATTCATATTCACATCACAATACCAAATAGTATTTTTTCACTTACTGAAAAGGCCTACCAGAATGTGATTGTCCTTGTCCATGAAGGGTAAGAAAATAGATGGCACCAAGAAAATTTCCTAAAATATGCTTCTGTATGTATTCCTTACATTGTCTATTATTAAATTTTTAGCATTTACTCTAAGAATATAGGGTTGCATGTACCTCAGGTTGAAGTCATAACACTTTAATTATTACCAAACAAGACACTGAGCTAATTGATCTTCAAGTCAGTTTTTTTTCTAATCAAGCAGCACTTTCTACATATTAGTTTTGCATAGGTTAAATGAAAACTAGTTTTTGTACTTTTCCAAACATATGTCATATGTGGAAAATTACTTCTTTACCTTTCCAATTTAGTATTAAAATTCACTCTACCAAATTTAGTGATAGGTGGGGAAATAAAAAAATCCGTTAATAACAATTTTATTGAAGTAATGTTTATTGATTTGATATAAGTGCATGCATCATTATATGAAGGTTAGTATAGCAAATTTACAAGATTTACTTGAGAAATGATACATCACTGCCTTTTGAATATCTGTTCATACACACGAATGCAGCACAAGACATCACCATTTTAGACATAGCGAACAATGAAAGCACAACCAAACATCCCCACAATATTCAACACATCTCAGACGCTCACTCCATGTGTTGCCATATTAATGGCCGCCTTCATCCTCTTGAATTTGCAGCCGCACACTCTATAGTGTAGAATAGTATATAGTATTGTATAATATAGTATAAGTGTAGCACACTCTATAGTGTAGAATAGTAGTACCTCTATGAATCGCACACGTACAAGTTAGCCAATGTTTGAAAAATGAGAATCATTCGTACATGTTAATCACTGGTAATGTCCCTCAATTTAGTTTGGCATCAATTTGTATCAAAAAATTACTGACATGACTGAACAGACAATAGTGAAAATCTTTTCTTAATAACTGAAGACCTATTCAATACCTGTTACAAATATTAAGTAATTCTAGGTAAATGATCTATCTTCGGATTTTCATCTGCCATATATAGTAACTTGCAGTTCTTTTGGACATCAAGATATTATCTGAAAAACCTGAATACAAGTGAAACCCACTACCCAAAACTGTTTTCTAAGATAACTCAAGTTGAAATAAATTCAGAAAAATGTTTGTACTCAATGCCTTTTGCTAGGGATTGCACTTGTTTCTTGTTACATGCTTTAATATCCAATATTGCTTTTGCAAAGAAAAAAGCGGTTTAAAGATTAATTTTTTCCTGTAAATTTTCATAATAATTTAGTACATTCAAATTCCCGGACTCCAATGATGTTGGTATTTGAAAGAATAGGCTAAATATGAATTAGTAATGTAAATTATAAGAAAACATCCAAAATGAGAATGGTTAGTTTCTCTTACATACAGGTGATATGTACCAATGGTAGTTGAAGGTGTTAAGTGTAGTTAAATATTCTGATTTTTGCATTTTACATAATGTTGGTTAACAAGAATGTAATATGCGCAAATATGTAATGCATATGAATCTGAAAAAATGGCATTTTGGAGGATAAGTTTCATCATTTGTAGAGCTATTAATTTTTAATCCGCTAAGTGAGTAATTTTTCTCTGCTGGTTGACTTCTTGATTATGTAAGGCTCTTAGTATAACTATGGCATTGTTAGTGAGAAATGTATCCAATTTTCAATACATATTTAGATTATTAAGATTTCAATTTTCATGTGCATATGATATAATATTGTATTGAAAGTAATTTAATTTGGTTACATTTGATTGTTTCACAGCCGTGTTATTATGAGTAACATGAGTTTCACATTGACCAGTGTACATCCCCTTATTCCAAATAACAGAAATATTCATATATTGAAATATACACATTTTTAGAACATTTGTTAATTCGAGAGCTATAACAGACTTTTTTAAGATTCATATGTTTTAATATGCGCATTATTAATTTATTTTATATCAATAGTAATTTTTGTAAACTTATATAATATCGATTATCGTAAACATATTTAATGTCAGTAATTTTAAGCACACAAATGTATATATTGTGTGGCTTAATATATTTAGTAGAGGACTCAATTGACTAAATTGTTTTTTTTTATATTATAATGCAAATGAAAATTATTGTTAAGTTAGTTTCGATTACGTGAAATTTCACAACCATGGACGTCTGGCATGTTTTGATAATGAGACAATATTAGAGAACTAGTGGTCACTAGATGTATTTTGGCAATTTTCAATATTCATGTGTTTGGTCCACAGCGAAGGGAGTCGATTTGTATATATATATATTACTTGCATTGGTTTTGTAAAAATTGAATAAAGTTGTTTATTGACTAAGTACTGTATGTTTACATAATTTAGAAATAAATAGTGTATATGAAATTACTTTTCATTTTCAATCTCCTTCACTAAACGTTCCTTCATTGTCTTAGAATGCAAAATCCTATTAATTATTGGCTTCTAAATTGCCCTGCGCATTCATTTTACTTAAAATACATCCTATTGGTATAAAACTATGTCCTCCATATTGAAAAATTGCTAAATAATGTAATTTCAAATGTCCCGGTTCATGCCTGCCCTCAATTTCAATTGGTAGACCGCCTTTCGCCGCTTATTGGCTAACGGGGGCACACAATGGCTGCCACTTTCCGATTCGTTGCTTTTGTCAGAGTGGGGGGTTCGAATTTCTCCCCTCCAAGAAAATAAGGGGCTTCCCGTTAAACATGTAACTGCCGTCTCTGACTTATACTCTCTGATGAGGTTCACAGGATGCTTGTGAGATAGTAGCTCGCTTCAAGTCTAGTTTAACGACGTATTTATAAAAACATGATCATGCATTCATTTGTCAACAAGCAACAGAGAATTTACCTCTTCTAAATTCCACACAATTAGTTAAAAATTAACCTCACACAGTATACGCATCCTTAAACTTAAAAAAACACACTCAGGCTATACTGCTCTGTAATACCTGATCGCTTTTGCTACCCTACTGGTGGCGACGAATCTCATTGGGAGTGGGACAGTGGCGCTCATAGCACATCTAGCGTCTTCTTAAGATACTACATCTATGGGTAGCTTTCTCAAGAGTAAAAAGCTTCGTTAAGATATTTGTGACTCTCACGAAACGTTAACTGTCAAAGAATGTTGAAATTTTACTACAAATGTTTTAAGGTAGTGTTGTGAATTGTTCCAAGAAATCTCTCGACAATACTGAATAAATCTTTCTTCTTCTTGTTTCGTTTGGGTCTTCTAGGGACCGCGCACCAATTTCATTGCTTCTTCCTTTGTCGTTCTTTGAATAAATCTCTATCGAACATTTCTTTTACACATCAATTGCTTTTTTTAAAATTTGATATTGTGTAAGTACATTGGAAGTAACCTTTATACATTTTAAAATAAATACACGTGTTTCTTTAACTTTCCCTCTTAGAATACAAATAGAAAGATAAGGAAGAGTGCGGGGTTTAAACATGCGAGAGTTCTCGCACGGACAGCGGAGATAGGGAAAAACTTGTGCTATGGCACAACACACAGAATAACTTTTTAAATTAGCTAAAGTAAAATAGCTTGAAATAAATGAACAAAAATCAAAACGCTAGCCAACAATACTACGTGAATTAATTTAAAAAAGCAACTAAATTTAAAATTATAGAAAGAATAGCACAACTCACTCAACAACTGCCAACGATCGCAGTCCAAACGCATGATTTAAATGTTGGCGGTATCTGGAAGTCCGTACATCAATGTCCAGCTGTAAACTCCATAGCGTAAATAATACACCACTTGATTTTAAACTCAAGGTGTCGGTTCGCTAAGATGTTCAACACGTAAACATCGTCTGAATAACATTCCCATGTATTGAAATGAAGCCTAATGAATTCTTTCTACTGCTAAAGAATGGTATTTATTACTCAAAGGTGAAAGTATTAGTTTAATTATTTTTTGGTTCGGAATTGCTTTTCTTGAGGTACGTAAAACCGCAGAAAATAAATTGAAAATATGTTTCCAAAATCAATTGAATTGTGTTTATTTTTGTTATTCTGTAAGTGCATTAGAAGTTACATTTATACATTTTTAAACAAATAAACACGTTTAATTAACAACTTTCCTTCTTAATGAAAAGGGAAAGTGTGGGGTTTAACCCATTAGTGCATGTGATCCGATAAATCGGATGCTAAGAAAAGCGTCAACCATGCCTGTCATTGGAGACTTATCTGTTTGAGATACACAGGAATCAACGCTCGCATTGTTGGAAAGGCATAAATTAAATGTATACGCTGTAACTTTCAGAAGTTGTAGATTTAGAGCGGTTAGAGTGCAAGATGGCGCATTATAGTCTTGTTGTCTTACGTAGCTGGTAAGTTTTCATTTAATTGTAATACCTAACATTGATTGATATGAACAAATTTTACGCGAAATGAAATAATGAAGGTTCAAAATAATTATAAATAACTGAACTATTTCAAATTAATTTTCGTGATCCTAAATATCGGATCACATGCACAGGGGACACTTTTCACTGCAATTTATTATAATGGCTACGTTTTCTCTCTCTACGTTTCCAGCAACTGCTTCTAAATGAAAAAGTATTGTCAGCCTATCTGTTGCTGGAATTTTGAACATGTTAGAAGAACACACAAAAGGCGCTAAAAATTGCGAGCAATGATTTTCGCTCGTCTGCAGAAATTATGCTTGTTAGATGGAAAGGCAATGATGTTGTCTTTTGCCACAAATCATGAAGGAAACGAAATGGAAAGTTATGCGCGGTGGTCGAAAGAGAAAAAAATGTAAAATTAATTGTCGACAGCTTGCAGTAAAAGAATGGGTGGGATGAATTGATGGACCAAATGATGGCGAACCACGGAACTAGAATGCAACTACGAAAATAGTATTGGTTTATATTTGATAATTTTTGGATACTTCGGTTGTAAATACCTGGCTCCTGATGAAACAAAATATTGCCAAATGATAAGAAATTCCATTTTTTTACGAAATTCCGAAGAGATATTTGCTTGAGCTTGTTGAACATTCATGAAACATCACCAAGAAAAGAAAAACAGCCAAATGATCCAAATACTGACATTCGTTTTGACGGCAAAAACCACGGGATGATTGCTGTTTCTACAGAAAAGAAACTTCACCGCTGTCAGTGGTAAAGGAAAATTCATGTGCCAAAACTATGATACAGGATTGCATTCCAAATGCTTCAAAGACTTTCATGCATATTATAATATGAAAGGAAAGAATTTCTTTGTATCTCTTACGAATAAACATAATTTTCAGAATCGAAATATTTTCATTTGTTTGCCCAGTAACAAATATAACGTAAAAAATAGTCTAGACTTCAAAATAGACCAAAAGATTAAAATATAAATAATTTTTAGTCATAAATGACTTGGTACACGGGAATTTCACCAGTGTCCTTTTTACTGAAAGCATAACCGGGCAGCCCCACAGCTGCACTTAAAGAGTACTGTATGCATGTGATCCGATTTATCGATCACGTTTTTCTTGGAAACGGTGTAGAATAAAATTTTGATAATTCACATAGTATGTCTTTTAGATGTATAATACATGGATATACAATCTTTTCCCCAAAAAATTAGCCAGGAAACTTCATGCACTAATGGGTTAACATGCGAGAGTTTTCGCACGGATGTGCTAGAATTTATGAGTAATTTATATGCTGTTCAATGTGACAATTCTAAACGAAAACAGAAAAACCAAAATGTGCTGGAACAAAACAATTTGAATACTGAACGAATAGCTAATAATTAGAAATTTTCCTAAATGAACACAAAACAAATCATAAAACATAGGACAGATACCCGTGTCTTCTGTAATATCGTATCCTGAGTAAGCAACAAAAGACTAACGGGAAATTCACGAATCAGAAAACTTGTTCCTTAGGAAGTGAAAACGGCAAAACAAGTGTGAAATCACAGATTCAATTATTCTTTTAAATACAGCTTATCGTTTTTTTCTAAAAAAAAGGCCTATTCTAAATTAGAAAAGTGCGGGTTTCATGTTCGTTAAAATGCCTGATTTTGCAAACATTTTCGGCGTATTTCTACGATTATGAAAATAAGGTCATGTTGAATATTTGAGTAGTTTTTCTGTAATTTTCTGACAAACGTAATAGTCCGCTCCATATTTACTGCGCTTCAGACAGCTGGATGCGTCGTAAATTGGAATTTGCAATTTTGTATATTTCTTTCTTCGTTTTACATTCGACCTTTCGTTATACTTACACATTAAATTATAAAGAAAATATTTCTTTTCAAATATTGGAAATAAAAATTGCTAGCTCTTTAAGGGAGTATCGACAATGCAAGGAACGCAATAATTGAATTCCGTTCCGCTGTCACGAAATATTACGTGTCATTGTTGTGACTCGATAGAGCTGTATGGTATCAGACTTCTTTTTCCAATACAAGTTTACGAACATTTTGTATTAAATTTGTATGCAGTTGTGGAATTCACATAGTTTTGACAACACTGCGATGGATGCAGTGAGTTGTTCGCACTGTGTAAGATATATAGGTGTGTTCACTCCCAGTCTAAAACTGAAGATTATGTGAGGCTAGTTCTCACAGTTCTCGCATATAACTGCTGTGATCTTTGGTTCTCATTTGGGCAAGGGCGTGATTGGTCGTGTAATATATAACAGCCACAGTTTTAGATATCTTAAGATGTATATCTTACACCGCGACCCAAAACGATCGTGTGCACGGTACGGACAAGCGAGGAACTAGCCTCAGACTGGCTTCAGAAAATTTGCCCCAAAGGCGTTTAGTGAACAAACCTATATACCTTACACCGTGGTTGACCACTTCTTGGTTTGAATTGGACGTTTTCAAATACTAACATGTTAGTAGGGCAGAAAGTGCAATATTTCAATTCTACGTAGCTGCTTCCAATAATGTGGGAAAACATGAGCTGTTGTAGCACTTGTAGCACCACTAGTTTCTTAATGAAATGTGTTCATTAACAACAGATCTTCAAATAAGGTCATGTTCAATTTTTCAAAAACATTAATATTTTTTACTAAATTTTGCATCATAGGCAATTTTTATTTTCTTTAAACAATTTTTTTCTTAAAAACCGAACATAATTTTTTTATTCAATTGGAACCTTAGATAGCAGAATAGCTTAGAAGCTTAAGAGAGTGCAGGTTTCATGTTCGTTGAAATGCCTGATGTCGCAAAATTTTTAAAAAATTTCGGCTCCTTCCTACTGGTGGTGACCATGGTGAAAATACAATTGTCTTTCTTAATGAAATGTGCTTATCAAAAGCAGATTTTCAAATAAGGTAATATTGAATTTTTCGAAAATGTGTGTGGAGTAACGGGGGGCGCCAAAATCAGTCGTCTGCTCCCTTAAGACAATTTTAAAGCAGTGCTAAAAAAATGTTTGTTAACCTATTTTAAGATTCTGAAATATAGAGAATAAATAACGCAAATACAATATTTTAAATACATAAAATTATATAAAATGTAAAATAACAGGCTTTCTTAGCTTTAATACAAAGAATGCTATTCTTTATATGTATGATGATTACAAAGCAAATAGGATTCGTTAAGCTTAATATATTTAACAAAAAAAGTAATTTATGAAAAATGTTCGTTAAATTTACTTAGCAATATTTGTAACATATGAAATAAAAAATGCTAGCTTTCAGTGAATACAACTAATGACTCAACAGAAATTCCCAATGATGTTGGCATTGTAGCACTGATGTGGCTGAACGCCTGTAGCTCATTGAAATAAAAAGAAAAGCTCCTTTCAGCTGTTGAATGTGGATTCTCTTCATTCTTAATTGATAAAACTAAAACGTTAAAAACGCTGGACAATTATTCGGGAATAAAAAAAGCGTTTATTCATTGCAACACTATTTCTCGTTCATCCACACCAGTTGAATGATTATTATTTTCCTTTACAGTTTTTATAGTACATTCGTACTCTAGTTTAATTATTAGCAATTTTTATTATTTTATTCTACAATTTGTATTCTCAACGTTTTGATGTATTCATTCAAAATTCTGCAAAGCTTTATTGAAATTTGTGCTACAATGCCGCAATGCATATTTGAGAAGGTACACTGTTGATGAACTACGAGATGGTAGCAGTGACAAGATAAAGCTGTTTAATTTAGTAGAGGTTCTGTTTACAAATTACTTTTAAAAATTATTTGAAACCTGATAATCAGCGCCCTGCAATTTTCGGCCGAAAATGCGCTGTTTTTGTTCGCGCATTACGTCTTTCCCTATATTACGTATATTATTCCGTATATACGTATGTTTACGGGAAAGAAAAAACTGAGAACTCATGAAACGGAAGTGGTGACATTAGATTTCAAATATTCGATATTCTGGCCGATAATGTGGCTGAGAAGTACTTGAATCTCGGGACACATGGCAGTAGCAACAAATGGTGAAATAGTAAGGCAGGCAGTAGTGTTAGAATTGAAAGAGTGAAACAGAAATGTATGAAAAGAATACTGCGCAGCACATCTCGCAATTTTCATTACCACACGCGTCGCCCGACCCCACACAGCCTACGAGAGCTTTCGGAGAGCGAACTGTCGGTCTTCACAACATACTGTAACGAATATTGCATCATCTGCCGGAATCCGCTGCGAGGATTGCATCATCTGCTGCCACCCCTAAACTGGACGATTCCGGGGTATTCGCGGGTAGCCAAGAAGTGTGCCGCAAGTTCAGGAAGGATCCAGACGGGCGCCGGCCAGGTATAAATGCGCCGCTGTCGGCGGCCGTCAGTCAGTCTAGTCTGGTCTAGTCAGGAAGCCGAGCTCTGAAGTTTGTGTGTGTGCATCGCTGTGGACGGCAGTGTACTGGATTGTGGTCGGAGCCGTGAACTGTGGTCGGAGCCGTGAAATGTGGTCGGAGACGTGAACTGTGGTCAGCGCAGTGGACTGTAATCAGTGCATCGGACAGCGGTGAGTGCATCGGACTGTGCAGCAGTGCTGAGAAGTGAACAGTGAAAATAAATAATGAAGAGAACTGTGTCGTGTAGAAAGCAGTAACTAAGTCAAGAACACAAGGACTGTGAAGTCAATCTGTAAATAAATCAAGTATTTTAGTGTAATATTAAGAAACATAAATAAACATCTTTGTTAAAATAAATCTGTGTTTTTAATTCACCATCACGAACGTTACAATACCATATTCGCGTTGCACACAAACCGGCTACCTCGAACACGCGGAGCATTTTAAAAGGCCTTTCAGAACTTATCACTGGGATCTTGAAATGCATTGGGAGCTTTAACAGACCGTAACGACAGTTCACATGTTCTCGTGACACCGGCCCCAGTGAGTGATGAACTCTGTCTTCGTCAAGAAGCAAAGAGAACACGCGTCGCAATCAACCGACCGCCCCTCACCTGTGTGGCTGCGCTTGTGTCTGGCTAGATTGCCTGCCTCATTGAATGCCTTTCCACACGTCACATGTAAAAGGCTTCTCTCCCGTGTGCAGACGCTTGTGAACAGTGAGGTGATTGAACAGACTGAAAACCTTTCCGCACACGTCGCAAGTAAAAGGCTTCTCTCCCGTGTGCCGGCGCTTGTGTCTGGCGAGATTGCCTGCCACACTGAAAGCCTTTCCGCACACGTCGCAAGTAAAAGGCTTCTCTCCCGTATGGACGCGCATGTGTCTGGCGAGATTGCCTGCCACACTGAAAGCCTTTCCGCATACTTCGCATGCAAAAGCCTTCTCACCCGTGTGCCTGTGCTTGTGTCTGGCTAGATGGAATGCCTGATTGAAACCCTTTCCGCAAACGTCGCATTTAAAAGGCTTCTCACCCGTGTGGGTGTGCTTGTGTCTGGCTAGATTGCCTGCCTGATGAAAAGCCTTTCCGCACACGTCGCATTTAAAAGGCTTCTCTCCCGTGTGCCGGCGCTTGTGACTGGCTAGATTGCCTGCCTGATGAAAAGCCTTTCCGCACACGTCGCATTTAAAAGGCTTCTCTCCCGTGTGCCGGCGCTTGTGACTGGCTAGATTGCCTGCCTGATGAAAAGCCTTTCCGCACACGTCGCATTTAAAAGGCTTCTCTCCCGTGTGCCGGCGCTTGTGACTGGCTAGATTGCCTGCCTGATTGAAAGCCTTTCCGCACACGTCGCATTTAAAAGGCTTCTCACCTGTGTGGCTGCGCTTGTGAATGGTCAAGTACCCTGACTGACTGAATGCTTTTCCGCACACGTCGCAAGCAAACGGCTTCTCTCCCGTGTGCACACGCTGGTGAACGGAGAGCGCTCGCTGCGTAGTGAAAGCTTTTGGGCACACATCACAAGAATTCGTGCGCTCTGCCGCGTGCTTGAGCTCGTGAGCGGCGTCGCAGAGGGAGTGCTGGCGCCTGTGGTCCTCGAGGCCTTGCGCCGAAGCGAAGTGGGCGTGGCACTCGCTGCATTTCCACGTGGCGATCCGGGTGAGACGCACGCGCTCCTCCAGCTGCTCGGGTGAGAAGCCAGTCGCGGCCTCGTCCGCTCGCCGTGGCTGGCTGCTCCGCTGCTGCTCCGGGGAGTCGCCCTCTGCGCCTGCGCACGACCAAAAGGCTCTTAAATCTACTAAACAAAGCTTAAAGATTTACTTGTGTTATCTTGTTTACTTAATTGAAAATATTTCCTGACCTTAATAAAAGCAAGTACTAAACTTTTAAAAAAATTTAACAATTTTTTTAACAATTGTCACCTTCCTTGTCACCTTGTTGAACGAAATTACGGTCAGACACTATGTTTCGTAATCGTAAAGAAATCCAAATTGTGACCGTATTACCGAGTAACAATGAATTTTAAAAATTGAATTTCTTCAAAGAATTGGTCGCCCCGACCGAGACTCGAACCCGGGTCTTCTGGTTTACGCCCAGCTGCTCTAACCACTAAGCTACCGAGACACCCAAGCCTTTCATCATATACTCAATATATCAAGTTCGTTTTGGGGTATTTTTTTTTAAATTACACAAATGTAAGTTTTTTGACAATCTCTCACACCGTTAATAAGCACAATACTAGCAATTTGTAAACACTATTGTACTTGTGAGTTAAAGTGCTTAAAAAGGCTAAGATTATCGAAATCGCAAATGATTCCTATGAAAAATAGCTTCAATTTTCGCATTTACAGCAGCGCTTAAACGCCATTTTTCTTAAAAGCGGCTACAAAGTTCTCAATGGAAATTGCCATTGAGGACGAAATTTTACTGTTTAATATTCTTAAAATAATATTTCCATTCTACTATTAAGGAACGGAAAAATTAAAATGTCAAAAAATGTTTGGGCGGCGATAGATGGCAGCTAGCGAGAGTATATGTAAAGTCGGAACCAAAGGAAACAGAAAACTGATACGGTAAAGTCCGTGCCATTCTGTAGCACCACTAGTTTCTTGTTGGCACATGTTACCGTTTCGCTTACAGCTAACAAATTGAGAAACTGCTGTACATCTTACTGGATACCACTTACTGTACATCGTTGTAAAATAGTTGTATTGCAAAATCTATTACACGAAAGATGAGAAAATCTTGTTTTTGTATTTTTTTTTTAAATTGCACATATTACACGCAATATTACGCAAAAACAACCAACATTTTCAAAAAATGTACAGGACCTTAATGAAAGAACTCAGTATGGAGAACAAATTTTATTCGAAGGAAAAGTCTCTATCGGCAATTTTGTAGTTGTAAAAAGACGGCGAAAAAATAAAATATTTTGCAATTTTCGAAAATTCCGAGTTAACCGTGAAAATCGGACCTATGCCACCTTAAGTGTTTTACTATATTCTTACAAGAAATTAAAGAAAAAATTTGGAGCAGTTTTTGAGAAAATTTTGATAATGTGCGGGGGGCTTCATGTAAAGTACCCCCAAATTTTGAAGAATGCTTTTCAAAATCTCAGAATTTCGACACAGGCATGATGGGCAAGGGTTTCTTCAATTTGGAAAAAATTGTACGCATGGTTTAGAAGCTAGTGTTGTTCACATCCACCGAACAGACTGACAGATGACTGGCAAACAGACGACTGACAGACAGGCTGAAACACGCTGACAAATTAACTGACAAACTGACAGACGGGCGTTTTGCTTTCAATTGCTTTTTCGGTATCAAGTACCCATAGAACAGGGATTCTGGCTACACCACGTGTTAGAGGATTTTTTTCTTAATTTGGTGTTTTCCTCCACATTGTCGTTGTCTGGGCTCGACAATGAATTTTTTCTGCCGAAAATACGCGAATTTTTCGCGCAGCATTACATAACTTTCCCTATACTACGTATATCGCCTCCTGTATTATTTCAGTAGTATACCTTTCCTTTGTGGCTCTCTTCACGCAACAAATCTTTATAAATGAGGTCTTTAAAGAAGGAGAATTTCACGGAGACGCGACGAATTGCATCAAAAATGTAAACGATTTGTTGAAGAAAAAAAAGTATCTAAATATTCATTTCAAATGCAACCCGCATCACACGACGGCATGTCAAGATACATGTAGTTAAATAACTCCTAAACGAAGAGTGTTAGAGCCTTAAAAACTAAAATTTTGAGACCAAAGGGTTCAAAAAAACATTTCTCACACCGGAATCTACACTTTTAGACATTATGTTACATTTTTGCTGCTACGACGCTTATCGATATTATCCAATACCAACTATCACTCGGCGTTGGAGGCATTCTTTGTTTAGTGATGTCATGTTCAGAGGCATAGATTTCTCCATATTGTATGTATGCTTTCTGTGTGCAATAATTCAAGATTATGCAAATAAACGTATATGCTCTCGCAGTAACAATTCGAAGTATTAATAGTTGCTTGATACCGAAGAAGATTGCTTTTTATATTGCGAATAATACTTCTGCGGACTTGGCAGCTGAGAGTAGGAGAGAGCGATGTTGCCACTTACTAGGGCGTCAGACACGTGGTCGTTCTTGCGTCAGATAAGCTGTTGAGACATACACGTCCAACTTATTATTTTATTTTTGTATTTTTGGTAGAATTGTAATAAAGATACTAGTTTATTTGATTAAATACAGTTACACAAATTTATCGCAGTCCCTTACATTAATCCGGCCAATGCAAGGAATAACGAAACATTTTTGCATAACACGCGCAAAGCAGATAAAAAGTAAGTACAGCGAGACGCGTTTTAAGAAGGAAGATGCATAGTATCTATTATGAAAGTTTTATAAAAGAGAAGTATTTAAACACAAGACATTCTTGCTTTGAGTGCATACTTTTCACAGAACGTTCACAATTTTAAAAAAATTGCAGGACTTTTACAAGTTACTGACTTCACCTGTTATCTACACGGTTTTCAAGGAGGCGTCCTATTGAATGCTTTGGCATAAAGATATAAATTAGAAATGTCCTTTATACTTCGTTTTTTCTTTCTTGGCGCGTGGGGGTGTGTCATCAAAATGGAATATCTCACGGTATTTCGCGTCGTTCTCGGTTGTGCAGCTAGGAGTCGCATGACAGCTCGTACTGCTCGATCGCGATCATGCGACTCCTAGCGGCACAACCGAGAACGACGCGAAATACCGTGAGATATTCCATTTTGATGACACCGCCCAAGCGCCAAGAAAGAAAAACCGAAGTATAAGGTGGATGTACATATACATTGTGTCATAAGTATATCAGCCTTTAAGTGTCAGCTTTTAAGTAAGCCTTTAACACTAAACGACACAACCGCACACACGACACATAACCAAACAAGTAATGGCGCTCCTCTTGGCGCTCGCCGCTCTTCAATTTTCAGTTGCTTCGCGCTATTAATTTCATTTATTTCTTAGTAAACGTCGACAACTCTGCAATAACATCACATTTTGAAGTCTCTGATTGGAGGACGGAACCCCCTCACCCGTGTCGCTCACCTTTCACAAAGGAAGTCCGGGTTCGATTCCCGTCGAATCTCATGTGAAATTTGTTTCTACAAAACGAGTCAGGCTGCTTCACAAGGGCTAGTTCAACCCCTGTGAAGAGTCCTACTTTACCCCCTTCCTTATTCCTTCCCAATTCTGACCACGGGGTGTGTCACGCAGGGTCCCGCGGTGTGAGGCGCGTACGCGGAGATGCTACCTGGCGGTCTTCTTGACTAATGACTGTGACGGGTGACCCGACGTGACATGCCAAGTATTAATGGAGGATTACTCCCTAGCAAAAAAAAGCGCTCAACGCCCCCAAGAGGCTTGGAGACGCGTTGCGTTAATCAAGACGCAACAAATGTAAATGTGTGTGTGTGTATATACAGGCTGTCCAGAAGCTCCCGTTACAAAAAGATACCCAGAATTCCATGTTGCACGTCATGAAAAATGGCAGATCCAGTTTTTCCGAAAAAAAAATTTGTCTTTGAGAAAACTGAGTTTTAAAATCACTTCCCGGCCGCGAAATTCAAACCGGCCGCTACGACACGACGGCGGCGTCTCCTTCCGCGCGGAGCATTTCCTCGTTTCTCCGCGTAAACGGTGAAACAGTCGAGTAATATTCTCTAAGAAAAGCATTGCGTGGCATACATCTAGAATACGTTAAGAGAATAAAATGTTTGTAGGTTGTTTAATAAATACTTTAAATGAAATGAAATTTCATTTTTTTTTAAATGATAGCCACGGTACACGGATGCGGTAAACGTAAATGATGAACACATCCAACACTTATGAAAAATATTGAATCTCCTGGAATGCTCGAATTGTTATTTTTAGCACATATTCATATGAACTAGTGCCTTGGACTTAAGACTGCCACATGAAGATTATTCTAAATGTCGTGATAAAAGTTTCCGAAATGAAATATTCGTTCATGAAAATACCGAGTTTATTGATTTATCTCCGGGCATGGCATTCGAATTGATGTCCTCTGGCAGTCATTTTGTGGAAATGCAGGTCGAATAGTGCATTGAAGAATCTTTATAGGAGGCACGTGGACAATTAACCAATCCCACAGGTGAATATTAACAGATAAAATGGCGTTGCCTTTTGTGCCCTTACATTCTGTACAATGTAGCAGCCTTGATAACTCGTCCTTCAATTAGAAAACGCTAAAAAAGTAAATAATTCAGTGCTGTAGACAGTCATTCGCTTGCAAAGAGAACTGAATTACATCGTTATACAAAATAGGCATTAGAAGAATTCGGCATAGGCATCGATACTATTAAATCGAAGAAATGGCCGTCAGTCATTTATGCACGCATTTGCTGACTACATTTAAAATGAAACACACAAAGAAATAAAACGTTTCGCGTGTAGCCGTGAACTACCTCATGAAGTGATTTCACGAAGAAACTCCCAAGATTTGGGACAGAGACATGCTCTCATCTTTCATGTGGAAAAGGAAAACGACGGGTAGAATGTTTATTCAACTAAGAGAAATGAGTAGTAGGGGCCGTTTGTCGCAAATTAGATATTCCACATAGAACAGTGTAGCATATTTTGCAGTAACAGGTATTTCGGAATGCATTTTGTGGCAGCAGAAAGTGCATCTTCCTGTACCACATATTACTTAAGAGAGAATAATTTGACGGGTAGTATTAAGGAGGTTCGTGGGTATTTTACTGTACCGACTGATACTTTATTTAGGAAAGATACATTCATTTTGAGGGGGGAAATATTGATATGTATCAATTTCATCTGAGAAAAATCGTGCAGTCATTTATCGAGGGGTCTAAATCTGGGTATTATTGATTTATTTAAGGTCGCTTTAAAAACATCTGTGGTCATTGGCGACCACTATTGATTTATACTAGAGATACATTTTTTCAAAATTTAGAGTAAACAGAAGTAATAACGATAAACTAAATATAAAGTACAATAAATTGTGCAATTATTAATATCATATTATCTAAACCAGCTAAATTAATATAAGTTAAAATTAATCTGGCTATTGTTAGTCTGAAAATTGAGAATATGACAGCCGGAAGAATCAATTCAAATTCCCGAGAAAATCAATAAACTTGGTATTTTCATGAACAAATATTTCATTTCCGAAACCCTTTTTTGTTTATCACGACATTTAGAATAATCTCCATGTGGCAGTGTTAAGCCCAAGGCACTAGTTCATATGAATATGTGCTAAAAATAACAATTCGAGCATTCCAGGAGATTCAATATTTTTTTCATAAGTGTTGGATATGTTCATCATTTACGTTGACGCCGCCGTGTACCGTCGCTATCATTTTGAAAAAAAACTGAATTTTCAATAATTTAAAATATTTATTGAACAGAACCTAGAAACATTTGATACTATTAACGTATTCTAGTGTAAGCCACGCAATGCTTTCCTTAGAGAATATTACTCGAGTATTATTTCGAATATTATTCGAAATTTATTTCGACGTTTATGAATATTATTGCACCATTTACGCGGAGAAACGAGGAAATGCTCCGCGCAGAAGGAGACGCCGCCGCCGTCGTAGCGGCCGGTTTGAATATCGCGGCCGGGAAGTGATTTTTAAACTCAATTTTCTCAAAGACAATTTTTTTTTCAGAAAAACTGGACCTGCCATTTTTCATGACGTGCAACACAGAATTTGGGGTATTTTTTGTAACGGAAGCTTCTGGACATCCTGTATATACATACATACATATATATATATATATATATATATATATATATATATATATATATATATAGCGAGATGAGAAACGACAGGGTTTAACAGATTTCTTTATCGCACTAAGTTTAAAAGTGCTATTGTGCCACTCAGCCACGCTCTAAACACGGATCGTTTCAAGAAAGCCTTAACATCGGACAATGGTACAGAAGGAATGTCGATACGAGTTTTACGAGTCGCTGATTTAGCCGCCTGGTCAGCCAGTTCATTCCCAGTGATACGTGACCTGGGACCCAACTAAGTACCAAGTCAGAGTGGCGGGACAGAAGGCGAATCAGGCTTTGAACAGATATCGTCAGGTAGTCTAACGAAGGACGGGAGACATCTTGAAGAGAGCTGAGAGAATCAGAACAGATAACTACTCGCCGCAACGTCGCTGACTCGATGTGATTTAGGGCCTCAAGAATTGCATACATTTCGGCAGTGAATATACTGCACTGGGAGTGAAGCCGAAATGATTTGGTGGCCCTGATAAAATAAAAACATGTATAACCATCCGTGTATAAGAATGAATGATCCCGAGTGGCTTCTCTCATATCCTGAAACTGCTTCTGGTAAACCAGAGGTCTAGTAGTTTGTTTCGATAGATTGGACTATCTGAGGTCAATATTGGGGAGGAAGAGTCTCCAAGGGGGAATCCGGTCACTAGTGGGTTTCACAGGAGTGGGAAGACCGACATTAAGTTCCCGCAGAAGATTGCGCAATCGAATACCTCGGGGATAGGGTAACGATGTTCACAGAATATAACGAGGACTCATAATTTGGGTGGGTGATTATTCCACGACAAGGATGGTCAAAGAGTCCTGACACTTTAGCACCATATGAGGCTAATAAAATATCTCGCCTTCGGCACAGAGATGATTCTCCAGCTCCAGCCAAGAGGCATTCGATGCGTCTCGTGCGGTAGGCGCCTATACTAATCCTTACACCGGCGTTGTGAACGGTATTTAATGGCCGGAGGGTTGACGGAGACGCTGACCCATATACAATGCATCCATAATCCAAAACAGAGCGGATGAGGGTTCTATTCAAACGCAAGAGACACATGGTCTGCTCCCCAACAGCTGCCTGTCAGGGTGCGGAGGGGTTTCAGAGGTGACACATCGGCTATTCAGTTTATGGATGTAATTTCGCCAAGTTAGGCTCTTATCGAAAGTAAGCCCAAGGAAAGTTGCAGACTCCACAAAAGGAAGAAGATGGATCCCAAGAAAAAGATCGGGGTGGTTATGGAGATGATGAATCCTACATAAGTACATACAGTTGTTTTTTGATGTGGAGAATTAGAAACCTGCCGCATCACTCTATATCTGCAATTTGTTGAGGACAAGTTGTAATTGCCTCTCTATCACTTGCATACTCTTGGAGGAGTAGGAAATGGCAAAGTCGTCAACGAAAAGTGATGCTTTCACTGGATCTCGGATTATCGACGCTACACTATTGATAGCGATGGCAGAGGGGCACTCAGAATTGATCCCTGAGGGTCCCCGTTTTCTAGATGGTCACTGGCGGATACCGTCACGCGGAAGAATCTTAAAGAAAGAAAGGCTACTAAATAAAGGGGGAACCGGCCCCTAAGACCCCAAGAATGTATGGTGCGAAGAAAGCCGTACCTCCAAGTAGTTATCGTATGCTTTCTCTATATCGAAGAAAATTGGCACCAGGTGTTGAAGTAGCACGAAAGCAGTGGAGATCTGTGTGGTACGGGTGACAAGTTGGTCCATGTTTGACCTGTTCTTCCTGAAACCACATTGGATGGGTGTAAGTATGTTTCTTTGTTCCAGGAGCCAGATCAAACGCGTGTTCACCATTCGCTCTAGAAGCTTGCATACACAGCTTGTGAGCGAGATTGGGCGGTAGGTTGACGGCTGTGTCCTGTCCTTTTCTTCTTTAGGAATTGGAATAATAATCGCTTCGCACCAGGTTCTATAGAGCGTCTAAACAGTTGATTGCAGTACAGCGTGGCCACTTCTCGCACAGCGCTTACGCGCAACTCGCAATGCTGGATACTCAGACTGACATGGAATGTCGCAGCTGCCACGACCGCTCACCCTTTTCTATCAATTCCTTTCGTAGGACGAAGTGCCGGTACAAGGAAATCGCCGTCGCGCAGCTTGTCATTCTCAGTAAGCGAGAGATAGCTGTCTCACGCCTCTGGAGGTCAGGCGAGAAACATCCCGTTCTTACAGCTGGGTTGAAAAAATCTCCGGGAAAATTGATTCCAATTCATTACTTAAAGGTTGAACAGATGGCAATGTAATACGCTCTGCTGCTTACTAGTATTGTTACAAAAGTCTACAAATACTGCTATCAAATCAGTTATTTATAATTATGACGATATTCCGGGTTAAAAGTTAGACATGTTTGCTTTTGCTTGAAAAAAAATTAACGTGCTTGTTTTTGGTCGAAGCATCTGAAGACATATTGGCTTTTGCATAAAATAGGACTATTACTATCACATTTGATTGGGATTATTTTACTGCAGTTTATATGCAACATTTTATTTCTCCAAACAGACAAACCTGCTACAATTTCTGGAGCGAACCATTTTTTGACCTACAAAGAACATTTTTTTCCCGATGCACGTTTGTTTTTTCATAAATGCTCCTCAATTGTATAATTTGTATTCATTTTTTTGATATGTTTATTTGTACTCACTTTTTGTAATAAGTGAAATTCAAATAAATACTCTATTTTTCCCTTTCCCCGTCGCCTGTTTAGAATCGCAGACGTATTAAGATCTCCGAACGACATGAGATGTTCGTTCCGAGCGCACTAAATCATCGCCATTATCACCGTCTCACTCAAAAACCATGAGTCAAACAGAAACGTGGTTGACCTCATCAAAATTTGGACTTCCAGTGTCATTTCATCCGCTAGATGTTTGGGCTTTTCGTAAGTTTCTCGCATGGTGAAAATTTAAGGACGTCAAAATGTAGAAGTAAACACTTGGCTAAAATTTATAATTAATTTCTTCGAAATTAAACAATTAAACTCAATTATGAAATAACCACCACATTCATAAGAGATCTGGAAATAACTGGAAAAAAATTCAGTTGTCTATGATCAACACAATTGAAGCTATCGATCAGTAAACATGTTAACTATAGTCCGATTAAAATAAGTTGGTGATTGACAGTTGCGAATGGAAGGGAGCGACGTTGATAGTTTGCGTACCACTGAGCACGTGCTCCAGGGACACAAAAATAAATATTTGAAATAAATACTTATTAAAGTAACCAAATCATACACTCATATTGTATGAAGTTACAGCTTCACAAGCACAACTGTCAATCACCAACTTATTTTAATCGGACCATAAACTGCGAATAATACTTCTGCCGACTTGACATCTAGGAGTGGGGGAGAGCGATGTTGCCACTTGCTGTGGCGGCAGACACGTGGTCGTTCTTGCGTCAGTTCAGCTGTTGAGGCATACACGTCTAACTGATTGTATTTTTGGTAGAACTGCAATAAGGACACTAGTTTATTTGGTGAAATACTGTAACACAAATTTATCGCAGTCCCTTCCACTAATTCCGCCAATGAAAGAAATAACGAAACATTTCTGCATAACACGCGTAAAGCAGATGAAAAGTATGTATGCGAGACGCTTGTTAAGGAGGAAGAAGCATATTATTTATTGTGAAAGTTTCACAAGAGAGAAGTATCTAAACACAAGACGTTCTTGGTTTGAGTACATACTTTTCACAGAACGTTCCTAATTTTTAAAGAAATTGCAGGACTATTCAAAGTTACTGACTTAACCTGCTATTTACAAAGTTTCCAAGGAGGCGTCCTATTGAATGCTTTGGCATAAAGACAAATTAGAAATGTCCTTTATACTTCGTTTTTTTCTTTCTTAGCGCATGGGGGTGTGTCATCAAACTGGAATATCTCACGGTATTTCGCGTCGTTCTCGGTTGCGCAGCTGAGTCGCATGATAGCTCGTACTGCTCAATAAAGTCGCGATCATGCTAATCCTAGCGGATCCCTAGCGCAAAAAAGCGCTCAAGTTTCTCGCATGGTGAAAATTTAAGGACGCAAAATGTAGAAGTAAACACTTGGCTATAATTTATAATTAATTTCTTCGAAACTAAACAATTAAACTCCATTATGAAATAACCACCACATTCATAAGAGATCTGGAAATAACTGGTAAAAAATTCAGTTGTCTATGATCAACACAACTGAAGCTATCGTTCAGTAAACGTGTTAACTATTTTCGCGTGAAACAACACCCAACGGCACCCGATTGGCAACATAGCCTGCGATAGAAAGAGAGTCTTCTGTAAAGTTGTATTGGATAGAAAGAGAGAGAGGGCAATACTCCTTAAGGCTCCGTACTGCAATCAGATGCTTGGGCGCTCTACAGGCAAGGTATGCTCCATCCAAATCTTGTTGAAGATATGGAGGAGAAAAATACGTGCATCTTCCGGTAGGTGTTTCGACATTTGGTTGCGTATCTGGTCTGGCCCTGGAGCAGAATCTTTCCCACGGGCGAGCGCAGAGGAAAATTCACCCACGGAGAAAGGAGCGTGATAATCCTCCTCCAGACAAGTTGAGAAGTCCAATCTGCATTTCTCCATTCTACTCTTCGTTTTCAAGAAGCTAGGGGAGTAGTGTAAGAAACTAGAGGTATCTTCATAGTGACAGGCCAATTCAAGTACTTCTAGAGAAACTAAATTCTTTGCAATATCATCAACAAAAAGTAATCGTATGATCTCATGTTTTCTAACATTTAGTCAGGGTCAGCAACACGTGCCGCTGAGCAGTTCACCAGCAAAACCTGGACCGCACTCTACTTCACAAACTTCCTCTCCTGACTCTCGGCTACATACTAAGCCGCAGCAAGACTGTCAACGAAGGCATCGTTCTTAGAATAGCGGACACGTAATGGCACATAACATCCCGATGAAAACACGTTGCGCGACCCGACATACGTCTGTCGCTTGGCCACGAATCACTGATCAAGAAATCGTCCAAACCGCACCAGAAAATGCAGTATCACACGCAAATTATCCGACCTCGGTCCAATGGACCACGCTTGCGGCTGCAATAAGATAAAGATTCTTTTTTATTTATTATTCAGTAACATTTTCGCAAAATTATTGCGAGTACGTTTAGAAAACAGCATAGCAAACAAAGTCAGAAAACATATCCCAACACCTTCGATAGTTTTCACGTAAAATATTGAAAAATTTGCTTCTGGGCCCAACGGACCCAGGTTGGAACGGAAAAGTGTTAAGTAGTTGGATCCCCCCGGCACTGCATCATACAAATGCAAGAACTGTAGAAAAATTTCAAAAGAAAATTACGTAAACACTATAAGGAAAATGGAAATGCCTCTAGAATATTTTGTTCACAAACCTAGCCTGGAGCTGGGTACTTTCAAGTCGCCAATTTTTTGGGGCTATGGAAGTTTACGATAACAATATTTCTTTAACAATGAAGTTGCCTCGCTTGCATACTCACAAACAGCGTTACATGAAAATGAGTCCATACAAATACTTTTTTAAACCTTTGTACCTTCTCGCTTTACGAAGTTCTTCGTAAGAAGAGAAAGTTACGAAATCGTGCGCGGAAAATCGACAGTTTCAGCAGAATAAGTCTTATTAAATCATGGTGCTAAATTTAGGGGACAAATCCTGTAGCACGTGGAGTAGCCAGAATCCAAGTTTTGATGGTTGTTGACACCGAAAAATCGATTGGCGGCTGTCTGCCCTTCTTCGGTCAACTCTAGCTGCTAAACAGTTCAGAAGATTTTCTTCAAAATTGATATTTCCCAATCCATCTTAATGAATTCGCGGCTTTGGGAGACTCCAACGAATATTTTGATTTTGGGGGGTACTTTACATTAAGCCTCAGAAACAATTTTTTTTTTCGAAAATGAAACCAAATTTTTTGAGCACACTTTGTCTTTGGATAGGGTAGAGGACGCCTAGGAGTAGGTCGCGTGTTCATTGAAATACCTGATTTTTACTTTCTCGCCCTTAAGAAGGTACTTCTTAAGAGAAAGTTATATAATGCTGCGGGAGAAAATGGCGAATTTTCGGCAGAAAATCGCTTGTTGCCGGGCCCTGAATATAAATATACTGGACGTGTCTGTATATGACTTTCAAATGTTCAACTTTTAAATCTTCCAAATTACTTATTCGATTTCTAAAACTTGTTACGTCAAATCAATTATTGTCTGTCTGTACGAATCAATTTAAGAAACTAATGAATATATCAACATGAAATGTAAATAAAATATACACACTACCCATGGGACTAGTGTCTTGCATTCGAGCATTTTACTCGAGTAAGCTTGCTGCACCAAAGAGTTCTTTTGAACACTAGATGCCAATGAGATGCGACGAGCACACTGTTGCTTGAATTCATTCGAGCATTTGCTTCTCCACCGAGTACGCTATACTCGAAAGCAGCGCTACTTGGGGTGCAGTCATAGAGAGTAAAGAGAAAAACGTCACAGCAGTGAATACAAGCTAAAGTATAAAGATGTGAGAAGTAAAGTTTGGAAAATTTTTATTAGTTATTATTTCAACAGACAGGAGAAACCCATTGTGACTTGAGCAAGTGTCTCATATTTTAATGATCCATACCGCCAAAAGGTGTATGAACCCTTAAGAATTAAATATTCTAAAATGTAACTTGCATGCATCTACTTCCTACCGTTTCTAATAGTCTTTGAATATTTATTGCTGTCATTGTCATGTTTATTTGTGATTTTGGCGGGTCTTGGGAACAACATTATTAAAATATTAATAAACATTACTCAAATATTCGCTAATTCTTATAATCTTTTTTGACTAATTTAAAAGATCCTATACACAAATATAATTCACTCTATGTGGCGCCCAAGATTTGTCCTGATCACCAAGTTTCATTTCAAAATATAAACTAGTGGTGCAACAGAATGGCACCGACGTTCCCGTATTAGTTTTCTATTTCCAAGCGTCTGCGCTAGCTACTCGGAATTGCCACATACTCTTACCAGCTGCCATCTATAACCGCACATACTACAATTTTTTGGACATTTTCTTAATTTTTCTGTTTCCTAATGGTAGAATGGAAATATTCATTTCAGAATATTAAAGAACACAAAAAACTAGGCTTAAATTGCAATTTTCTCTTAAAAATATTGTGCCGTTTTAAAAAAAATGGCGTTTTAGCGCTACTAAAAATGCGAAATTTTAAGATCTTTTTCACGGAAAATTTTTGAGTTTTCAAAATCCTTCATTTGAAGCACATACACTCACAAATATAATAATGTTCACAAATTGCTGGTAATGTGCAAATTAAAGATGTGAAAGATCAAAAAATAAAATAAAACAAAATTGTGTAATTTTTGAAAAAACAAAAAAATACCTCAAAATAAACCTTACGTCATATCAAAGAGTGCAATTCGCACCATCCAATCGAAAGGTTTGAAGAAATTGATTCTAGCCATTTATGAAAAATGGCATTTAAGCATTTCTGAAAATGCGGAATTTTGAGCTAGTTTTCACAGAAAACGGTTGTGTTTTCGAGAAACATTACTTGACATTATTTTATGCACATGTACTCATAAATACAATAAAGTGAACAAAGCACCGCTAATATAAATATTATCGACGTGAGAGACAAGTCAAAAACATTATATTGTTGCAATTATGAAAAAACAAAAAAATACAGCAATATGGCTTTTACGTCATCTGATAGAATACTTTTACCATTATCCCTACCAAAAGTTTAAAGAAAAATTTGAAGCCACTTTTTAGAAAATCTTGTTTTTGTATTTTTTTTAAATTGCACGCAATATTGCGCCAAAACCACTAAAATTTTCAAAAAAATGTACATGACCTTAAATAAAACTCATTATGCAGAACAAATTTTAGCTGAAGGAAAAATCTATATCTGCAGTTTTGTAGTTGGAGTAAGACGCTGAATGAAATTCAAACTTTTGCACTTTTCGAAAATTCAGTTATCCGTGAAAATTGGACCAATAACGCCTTACTAAGTGTATTTTACTCTATTCTTACAAGAAATTTAAAGAAAAAATTTGGAGCCGTTTTTGAGAAAAGTTTGAAAATATCCGGGGGGCTTCATGGAAAGTACCAACACCACCTAGATATAAGAAGAATTCACATAAGAACAAGCAAAAGTGACAGTTCGCTAAACATGTGAACATCACATGTAATTCAGAGAAGTATCCCTCCGCCGCGGCAGCTGTTCAGAAACACTTGCACCAGTACGCACCTTATATTCAAGACTCGGTTTTGAAATAAACATAATACTTATCACGCAAAAAGTAAATTCCATATAATGTGTATAAAAAAATAATTTTTTACAGAAGAGGACATAGCACTGCACTTCCTAATTTCAATTATTTATCGTGGCGCACTATATTTTCGTCGGACGAGGACATCACAAAAGGAAGCGTCGAGACCATTTACAAGTTAGCCAACTGCAAACGAACGAATCGAGGAAGGAGAGTTCCATGGGATCAAGGACTCAACGACCTCAGAACCTTCGGTTATGTTGCCAGCACTAGCTGTCAAAATTGCTTGTTCTTATATGAATCTCTCTTTACTAGGCCTGCGCATTGGAGTTTCCCAAAGCCAATATGGCGGCTAGAAGAGGCGGATCTTGTTCGAGGCGATTCAGTTGTGTTTGGTTGTGTACGTTGAGTACCACGTGTAGGCAGCGTGTATCATTGTGGTTATGTAAATGTGGTCCGTTGTGAGTAATACTGAGAACAATGGTTAATAAGTGCTGTGTTCCTAAATGTCGCGGCAATTATGATAAAAACTGTAATGTACACGTTTTTAAGTTTCCTGTTGATAGTGAACAACGAAGAAAATGGATACAAGCGATAAAAAGAGACAAGTTTGTGCCAACAGTACATTCAGTGGTAAGTGATTCAAAGTTTTTGTAATTTTAATATAGTAGAAGAATTAAAGTAGATGTTTATATTGTATTTATTATGTTAAAACGTTTTTTAATAATAATTGTATAAAGATATACTAGGGTAGCGGTTTTTAAAGATTCGTCTTTTCGTTACGTGTTGCTAAGTTCATTGTTTACTTTCAGGTTTGTGAATTGCATTTTCGATCGTGGGAGATTGAGAAGAATTCAGTCTTCTATTGTGAAAATGGACAAAAAATCACTCTTCCATTAAAACATCCACGATTGTCTCCTGGAGCTGTGCCTTCATTGCTACCCAATTGCCCTGATTACTTGAGTCGCCCAAGCACTTCCTACCGAGAAAGCCCTGAAGAGAAGAAACTACGTTTAGAAAACGAGTACCTGCTTGCTGCAATAGACGAAAGTGCAAAAGAAAATATAGCAAAATTAAATGAAAAATCATTCAGTACTTTCAGTGAACTAAAAAGCAAACTAGAGTTGCTTATTTTGGATGATTATTGGTCACTTATTAAGAAGGAAGATAGTGTTCTTTTTGTACATATTGATTACAATTCTCCTCCTAAAATAATTAATTCAGTTGTGGTAGATAGAGAATTGAAACTTAGTGTGTATCATTGTGGCAAAAAAGTGTTAAAACTTGGAGGCATAGCAATAACAAATAGAGTTTGTAATGTAAATGAAATTGGTGATGTATTAGAGAAAGTTAGGTTTAAGTTGTGTTTTGATAAAAGTGATAGCAGTATTAGTAGTAACAGTCCTCATGATATTTTAGATTTGATTTCAGAACTGTTACTTCAAATAGATACCAAAAACTCAGAATTTGACAAGCCTGTTGCTTTCATGCTGGAACAAATTAAACTACTTACAAAGAAAATAAGTGCTTTTCAGTATAGCTCATGGTTTCTCATATTGTCATCTATGCTATTTACCATATCACCGCATTCATATAAATATTTAAGACATTTAGGGTACTTCATATTGCCTCATCCCAGTACAATTAGAAGATTGTGTTCTTCATTTGATTTAGGACCTCAAACAGAACAAAGTGCGAATAACTTTTTAAAATATACAAGAAACAAATACTTTGGTAAATTAACTGAAAATGATAAATTAGTGACCCTCATGATGGATGAGATTCATTTAAAATCTGCAATGGATTTCAAAGCAGGGAACATTGTGGGTACTGCTTGTAATAATCAATTACTTGCAACAAATGCTCATACATTCATGATAACAAGTCTACTTTCTGATCTGAAAGAGGTAGTACACATAGTACCTGTTAATAAAATGTGTGCAGAGGACTTGCAAAGTATTTTGCAAAAAATTATTTTAGGACTAGAACAGATAGGATTTAATGTACTGTGTGTAGTTAGTACAGTATTAATAGAAAATGTATGAAGCTGTTTTCACCTAAAAAAGAACTTAAATTTATGTACAGTCATCCAGCGGAAGAAAGTAGGCCTCTTTTTTTTATTTGATAGTGTACATTTATTAAAATGCTTAAGGAATAACTGGATCAACCAGAAAAATCAATATTTATGTATGTATTATCCAGATTTTGCCAATGAAGATGGTCAGTCTAATGAGAATGTTGGTACAGCATCTTTTGCTGCTCTGAGGCAGCTGTATAATATCGAAGAAAAAAAGTTTGTCAACCATTCTTATGGGTTAACACTAAAAGCTTTGTATCCTTCTATACTAGAGAGACAAAATGTGTCTTTAGCTCTTCAAGTGTTTAATGAAAATGTGGCACTAGGCTTGAAAAGTATAGGTGCAACTCACAACATACCACATTTTCTTGAAACTTCAAATTACATTCAAATAATTTTGAAGTGGTGGTGGATTGTGAATGTGAAGTCCCCAGGTAAAGGCAAAAGACTTAATAACCTGTTTATGAACCCTTTGTCACTTGAAAATCAAGAAAGTTTGCAGTTTTTATCTAAATTTCTTAGATGGTTGTCTCAATGGAAAGATATGCATCTTTCAGGTTCCCTGACGTCTGAAACCATGGATGCATTAGCTCTTACAACAGAGGGAATTATACATTTGTATCAATATTGTATGACTAAGTATCAATTTAAATATTTTTTAACTGGCAAATTTCAAACAGATCTATTGGAATGTAGATTTGGCTACTATAGGCAATTGGCTGGTGGACAGTACAATATTAGCTTAAGACAAATGTATGACATTGAGCAAAAACTTAGGATTCAGTCCACAGTTTCTGTGAAATTAGAATCTAAGGTACTAGGTACTATAGAAATTAATGAATTTATGGAGACAGATCTGCCATTGTGTGAAAGTGATGAAGACGACGAAAACACATTTGCTGGGCTTGAAATTTCAGAAAATGATGCTCTATCATGTAATGAGGACCTACCAGTGTTAGTGTATATATCAGGATATTGCTGCCATAGTGTATTAAAAAAAATGAAATGTATTTCCGGTAAGGAAGTAATTGTATCAGAGGAGAATTTAAATAGTGAAGATGAGTCTTTTAAGCTCATTTTAAACAAGAGCAGAGGCCAGCTATTATATCAACTTCCTATTGTAAATATTGTAATTCATAGTTATTTAATTTTAACTAAACTATGTACTGACTTTGAAGCAGAATTCCTTAAAATTAAGGTTCAAAGAAAAATGGCATGTAAAATGATAATGAATTCAATATCTTCATTAGAACTTTTATGGGAGCCTGAAGTCTGTGCTAATGGACATAGTGCAGAAAATGTATGCCGAAGGCTGATTTGGGTAGCATGTAATATTTTTTTAAACAATTATTGTAAGAAGAAAAATGCATTGACAAATTCTTGTATTAAGAAAAGAAAGAAATCTGTGTTTTTTTTCAAGTGGGACATGAATATATTATGAAATTGATATAAGTAGACGTTAGCAGAAAACATACAAATTTTACCTAATTTTCATGTTCATGTTTCATATTAATAAATGTCTGGTGAAGAATTGTGGAATATCTAATTTGTTGCATTTTTATTTTTGAAATGTTTTGACCCAGATGTGCCCTGTGTACTACTTGAGAGCTTTATTTAATGCAATTTAACTTAAATATAAAATTCCAAATATTAAATATTCCATCGGTCCACATTTTTTCAATACTAAACAAAAATATTTTTTATTAGAAGTATACTTTCCCTCAAAGGCAAAAAATGATAAATTTTGCCAAAAGAAAAATATTCTCATGATTTGTTCATTACAACATAACATTACAATAGTGGAAACTATCTGAATGTAGCTATGCATTGTCAATAGAAAAATAAGAAAATATTAAAAAGCGAGCACCTTCACAGCAAACAATGCAAAGAATTAAAAATATAAAATTCATGAAAAATGCATTCTCCCTGGTTTGTGCAGAAATGTACATTTTTATCATTGTCTGGTAACCTCCCTTTAACTTCACATTTCAGCTAGTACTGCCTCTTTTGGCGGACATCTTGAATCGCTGCTCAGGCCTTATATCTAGGTGGTGTTGAAAGTACCCTCAAATTTTTGAAGTTTTTCAAAATCGAGGCGCCTCGAGTAGACGCAGATCGACCGGGGAATATGAATTTTGGAAGAAATCGCACGTATGGTTTATGCGCTAGTGTTGTTCACAGACGGACGGACGTTTTCCATTCAATTGGGTTCTACACCACGTTTTCTTAACTTAGCAACTGGTTTTATCCACTTTTTACTCTCCCGTATATGTACGTATACACGGAGTGATATACGTAGTATAGGGAAAGTTATGTAATGCTGCGCGAAAAAATTGCCAATTTTCGGCGAAAAAAAAAATTAATTGCCGGGCCGTGAAAGCGAATAAGTGGATAAAACCAGTTGCTAAATTAAGAAAACAAAATTAACTAACACGTCGTGTAGCCAGAAACCCTGTTGTCTAGGTCCTTCATACCGAAAACCCAATTGAAAGGAAAACGTGCGTCTGTCCGTCTGTGAACACTGCTAGCGACTAAACCATACGTACGATTTCTTCCAAAATAGATATTGCCCCGTCGATCTGATTCTAGTCGAAACTTTGAGATTTTGAAAAAGATTCTTCAAAATTTGGGGGTACTTTATATGAAGCCCCCCGGGGATTTTCAAACTTTTCTCAAAAACGGCTCCAAATTTTTTCTTTAAATTTCTTGTATGAATAGAGTAAAATACACTTTTTAACATGGCATAGGTCCGATTTTCACGGATAACTCTAAATTTTCGAAAATTGTGAAAGTTTTAATTTTTTTCGGCGTCTTTCTCCAACTACAAAATTGAAGATAGAGATTTTTTCTTCAAATAAAATTTGTTCTGCATATTGAGTTCTCTCATAAAGGTCATGTAAATGTTTTTCAAAATTTTAGTAGTTTTCGTGCAATATGTGCAATTAAAAAAAATTGATTTTCTCAAAAACGGCTCCAAATTTGTTCTTTAAACTTTTGGCGAAGATAATGCTAAATATACTCTATCAGATAACATAAACTTCATACTGGCCTACACGTTGTTTTTTTAAAAAAATACAAAAATGTAAATTTTTTTATTTGTCTCTCACGTCAAAATTTACATTATATGGGTTATTTCACGTAAGATAAGACCCAGAACGCAAAAAAATACCAACCTCCCGGAAATCACCCGCCATTCTTACTGCATTGGCTTAGGGACTTTTGATTACAATTTAAGTTGGAGAAAGTAGGTGCCAACCCCAACTGAAATACCCAACGTAATGGAAGTATTGTAGTCAGGGACTTTTCCTTGGATGGCGACTGGCACACGTGCGTACAAATTAACTTTCTGCCAACTTCAACCGTTTGAACCCTGCAACACGTTGTGTGAAGATACTGAGCTTAGCAAGCGAGCATCATCCTACACTTGCTTATTTCAAAATCATTTTCCTTGCGTTTCCAGTGCGTGATTGGTTTCGGAAGGGAACTTGAATTGTGTTTTCTATTGACATTTGTAAAATATGTCTTCAAATTCGAGAAGCAATTCTCCAATTCAGCAGAAAAGGAGGTGGAAATTATCGAGTGGTGAAAGGCAGGTCCTTCTCAACGTTTATAAATATAAGAGCGAGAAAAATTCTCGTAAAGAAGTGCAACTTCCTGAGAGCAGTGTCATTGCCAAAGTGGCTTTAATTGTGGGGGTAAGCTATTAATTTCACAATAATTATGTACATTTTATTGCATGCCAGAATGTTTTCATGATGAACATGTGTATGTGAATCATAATTTTTTAAAATTTGATTTGTACTGTTGTCTTCTTATAGTTTTTATTATATAAAGCTTCATTCTTTTTTATATAGACAACATAATTATTATCCTTTATTACTGTTGTTATTGTACATTTCCATAAAAACATAAAAACTTATTTAAAGTTCTTATGTTTTTATGCTGATGTACAATAACAACTGTTATGAAGGATAATTATTGTGTTGTTTATACATAAAAGAGTGAATCATAATTATTTTATTGAAATATATTACTATATTACAGAGACCTTATACAACTTTGGCAAGTATTATTAAGGATTATAAGGCAGGAAAACCTATTAGAACTCCGAACAAGAAGAGGAAGCGGTCACGACCTGTGAGAGATTCAGTTGATGGCTTTTCTAGAGAAGCTATTGCCAGGTATATTTATCAGGAAGCTGATAATGGTAAGAGAATTTGTATTTAGAGGAATGATGAAGTATGTGACTCACTTTTGAAAGACCAATTCATTTTGCAACAGGCAGGAGACTCTTGAAGAGGTATGGCAGTATGTAAAAGAAAATCATGATACTTTCTTATTCAAAGGGTCGTGCACAACGTTGTACAGAATTATTAAAGAATTGGGTTTAGCATGGAGGAAAGGAGACCCACATATTCGTCTTTGTGAGACAAATGAAATTATTGTAAAGAGGTTGTATTTTGTGGCAGACTACATGAAAAATAAGAGAAGTGAAAACCCAAAGACTGTAGTGTACCTAGATGAGACATGGATCTATATGAATGGTAAAAGAGACCTTTCAAAATGGTTATATTACTTATGTGTAAAAATTATGAGAAAAAACTATCTTTTCCAATAGGTTCAACTACATAATCATTGCTTCAACCAGGCACCAGTAAAGGAATAATTAAGAGACCAGCAGAAGGAAGGAGGCTAGTTGTGGTTCATGCAGGAACAAAAGAAGGTTTTGTACCAGGTACACGTGTTTTGAGTTTTTATGACATTTTGTACAAACTAAGGCATGTATACGAGTTGTGACACTTTGTAGGTGCTGGTCTGATTTTTGCTACTGACCTTAAAAGGGGGGCAAGATTATCACGGAGCAATGAACAGTTGTACTTTTGAATCCTGGGTTAAGAAACAACTGATTCCTGGCATTCGCAATTTAAGACCATGCATCATTGTCATGGACAATGCTTCATACCATTCAAGACAGGTAGAGAGGAATCCAACAACAAAGTGGAGAAAGGATCAATTGATTGTAAGCTTCAGAAATGAGATGGAACTAATTTTTAATTAATGAAATAAGTAATGTAACCAAAGAAAATTATTTTTAGGAATGGCTGAGCCAGCGAGGAGTGCGAGTGCCAGATGCTGCGAATAAAATCTCACTTGCTGCCGTGGCAAGCCAACATTGTGGAACGATGAAAAGGTACGAGTTACAAATCTGTGCATTAAATATTACATTTCATTATTAATTTGAATTACCTTTCTGTTGCATCATTGTAATAAAATGTTAAAGTATTACCTTAAATATGTTCAAATATATACATTAACACTTGTGATAAATATATAACTGACCATCAATATGTTGATAAAGGTATGTAGTTGATGACATGTTGGCTGCAGAAGGGCACACAGTTTTGAGACTGCCACCATATCAATGCAAATTCAATCCTATTGAACATGTGTGGGGCATTTCAAAAGCGTACTACAACAAAACTGTATGTGGAAGGCCAGGGCAAGGAATGGAGAGAACAAAAGCTGTGTGGAATGAGGCAATAAATCAGGTAATGTTTTCAATAAACCACTATAAGAAAAACAGTAAATAAATTTTAACATAATTGTAATTTTTTAAAAAATAGTTACAACAAGAATCTTAAAAATTATGTAATGCCTTTCATAGGTCACCCCAGAAATGTGGAAAAATTCAGTGGCACATGCAGAGAAAATTATTGAAGACTACTATGAAAAAGAGGCAGTGGAAGAAGATTATGAAGAACTTGTAATAAATCTAAGTAGTGCGAGTGGAACTGACACAGCAGAAGAAGGCACAGGAGAAGAACAAGCTCCAATTCCATTAGAGCCAATCCCAGGAACATCTGCAATGTGACAGTCCTGAAAGGGTTTTCAGAGATTTACCTCACAGAAACACCTTACATTTTAAGCAACCATCCATTATCGTTGAAGTACATATAGGGCCCCCACTGTGCTATGGAAAAGGTATTGCTTGAATTTACTCAATGGTTAGTTTCTGGTAATTGTAGGCAATTAAATTAATATTATTACATTACAGTCAAGTGTTCCAGCCTGTGTTTCAGTTAGTGTGTTTGGTTCAAGCCTGGTTGCAAAGTGAAACAAGTTAGTACACATTAATGAGTTTGGAATAGAAGTGATTGTGTTACATATTTACATATTACATGTTACATATTACAGATGTGCCCATGAATTAAAAACTTATGCCCCCTTAAAGCAACCACCACAGATAAGTTAATGTGAGAAACTGGCCCACACTGTCCTGCGGAAAAGGTATGCTTGAATTTATATGATTGTAAGTTTGTGGTGATATAACGGTTAAACAATAGTGATGAACTAATGGTATATTAAATGGTACACTTAAATAGTTTCTTTGGTTTACTTCAGAAGGTAAAGTTCTTTCAGGATATGACACTCATAATCAATCTATTAATTCTTACTCACCTGATTTACTTTGCAACTTACTTACTACTATATTACTACTATTTCTTTACAGTCAATTGTTTCCGGCCAGTGTTTCAGTCACTCTGTTTGATCGAGCCTGGTTGCCAAGTAAATCAAGTGAGTATGAATGAATGAGAATGGAATGAATGTATTAATCTTGTTACTAATGTGCTCAATGTTACAGTTGTGCCCTGAAATGAAAAATCTCCTGCCTCCTCACAGCAACCACAAAAGTATAGTTTGTGCTCAAGTTGGGTCTCACTGTGGAAAAGGTAAGCTTGAATTGACACGATTGTAAGTTGGTGGTGATTGCAGGTTATTAAATTAAAATTAATACTTTACAGTCAATTGTTCCAGCCAGTGTTTCAGTCACTCTGTTTGGATCGAGCCTGGTTGCAAAGTAAATCAAGTGAGTAAGAATTAATAGATTGATTACGAGTGTCATATACTGAAAGAACTTTTACCTTCTGAAGTAAATCAAAGAAACTATTTAAGTGTACCATTTAATATACCATTAGTTCATCACTATTGTTTAACCGTTAGTCATTTTCTTTTACATCATTTCATAATACAGATAATCATTACTGTTCAGACTTAAGATTTTTTTATTTAGTTGAAGTACAGATAAGTGATTTAAATGATTTTTGTTTATTTGAAGTACAGATGATTAGTGATTTAAATGAATAAACTTTAAAGTTTTGAAATATGAAAGAAGCGTACATTACTAAATGTTTCAGATATACAATAATGGAGTTCTGAAGATGCATAATTTTATTCAATGGTTTGTTGAAATGGAAATCAGTTATGTGGTATTAGTGAGTACATATTTCATTATATTATTTGGCTTGATAGAGAGTATTGCTTAATGTTTATGATTGATGCACTATTCCGTTTTGGCTATTAATATTTCATTTTAAGTGAATGTTCAATGGGTTTCTACTAATTTTTGTAAATTTTATTGGTTTTTAGGTACATATTATTGTCATGTAATATTTTGAATACTTTAATGTAAAGCAAATGTTCTTAGCATTCTGGACAATTTGGTTTTCCGATTGTGTCAGGAGTTTCAAGTAATATAAAAGTTAAGTATAAGGTTTTTCCTATTACTTGTGGTAACGTTCTTTTTAATTTTCTTTAAAAATTCTTTTCAAAAACATTATTTGCTCATTACTATTTGCGGAAGGAATTTATTAAAATAAATATTTGTTTTTATAACAATAACATGCCTATTTATTGAATTTATCTGGATTGGACATTAGATACTGCATTAATTTTTCTATGTTGCAGGGTTGCTGTGTTTCACAGAAGATATTTCGTTTTCTAAATAGGATTCAATTACAATTTTATGTATATTATTTATATTTCATTGATTTATTTTATGTATTTTTGTTAAATTATAATCTCTGTTATTTTGACTAATATTCCTATATGCATGCTAGAAATCGACCTTCAGTCGTCATCCTGATCGGAGGATGGGTATGCTATCAATATATATATAAAATTTTCAAGTAGTTTATTAATTTTTATGGTTAGCCAAATTTCTTAATGCTGATTTTTAATGTTAATTTTTTTTAAATTCAATTGAGGATTAACTATATTTTTATTCAATTTTTTATATATATGGTAAGCATACTTATTCCTTTGTTTTCCCTGGTTTTCCCCAATTGCTTAAGGTAAATGCCGGGATGTTTTGTAATGTTTGTAAGCCCAGGGGCATTAGGCTCTAAAATTGTTGTAAAAATTCAATAATTGATGTGAATATAATTTGCAGTGGGCCATTGGTGTTCAAGAAATTTTAATGACTGCTCCTTGGAATTTGTCATCAAATCTGATCACCCATGGTGCATATTCTGTACTGAACCTTCAAATTATATATCTGATTTCTTATATTTTCACAAAATTTCAAGCATTTGTCATTTCTGTACAATGGATTTCTTCATTCCTTTGATATGCTTTGATTGTGGTCATATCTTGATGTTATATACAAAAAACCTTGAGGATTCAGAAATATCGAAGTTCAGTAAAGAATAGTTTTATTTCACTACTTTGTGTATTGTTTGAAAATTAAAGTTATTAATGAGTATTGCATTTCATTCATCTTTATTTTATATATCCCCTGATTTTTGCATAGTTTCATTTTTGCTAGTTTTGTAATAAAATAACAATCTATAACTTCATTTATTCTTCAGTTTCAAAAATATTTTATTAATTCTGGAAATTAAAATACTTTAAAATTATATGTAATTTATTTAATGGAATGTATTATATTTAATTTTAAAATAATAATAATAATAATAATAATAATAATGAGTAAATTGTGAATTAAATTATTTTACTATTCGCCTATTGCTATTTATAAGTCAAAACAACATTAATAATTAAAATTTTAGCAAATCTGCATTTCTGAAGGACACTACGTTCATTTAAATACGCCGCGTCGGTATCATTCATGCACTTTCGCGTTTCATTTCGATAAGGTTGGCAGTGCCGAAACTCCGCCATGTTGAATTTTTAGGGTCTTTTCTTACGTGGAGACACCCATAGATGTGTTTATTTGCTTAATGCGTTTCTTCACACATAAGCTTCGAAGTATCTCCAATGATGGTTTTTGAAATGTCAATAAGTGGTCCATAATAAAGAAACAAAATTGGCAAATTTTCTGAAATGTTCGAACGAAATTTTCTCAAACACTACTGAAAACTTTTCCCGGAAATTCTCAACAACGACAAAAGGTTCAGTTCTCTCCCATATTCCAGAAGCTTGATTTCGGCCACGATATTTGGGGCCCAAAAATCAAAATAATGCTGAAAAATGTAGGTGTTGTTTAATCACACACAAAATGAAAAGTAAGCATTACACTGAAACGAAAAGTAAACCATCGCGTCAATTGAAGTTTTCTAAATATTTTGTTTTATAACATTTTCTCGAATTGTTGTAAAGATTCCCGCAAATGTGATTTTTTCCACCTGTTGTATTCGATCAAAGAGGAACAGTGATTTTGAAATTGAATTGGTTACCACGACAAGAAAGTTGTTATTAAACAATGCGTGTTTATTTCTCGATTCAGAAAATGAACACGATAAAGATTTGTCACTGGAATTTAGAATTAAAAATAAGTATATGTGTGTATCAGTCAAATATATATATATATATATATATATATATATATATATATATATATATATATATATATATATAAGTGTTGTGGATTTAGGGTCATCGTAGTGTATTACTTATATTGTGAGTTTATTTCATGTGTATATTTCAAATAATTTCATATTTCAAATAATTTCAATTAATTTGTGGTAATATTTACATTAGCGGCGATTTGTTCACATTATTGTATTTACGAGTACGTTTGCTTTAAATAATGTCTAGTAAATTTTCTCGAGAACTCAACCGTTTTCTGTAAAAACTAGCTCAAAATTTCGCATTTTCACAAACACTCAAACACAATTTTCTCAAAACGTGTTCCAAATTTTTTCTTCAACTTTTCGAACGGATAGTGCTCATTGCACTCTTTAATATGACGTAAAGTTAAATTTGGGGTATCATTTTGTTTTTGCAAAAATTACAGCAATGTAATTTTTTTGAAAGATCTCTCACATTTCCAGCACATACATACACACACACACACACACACACACACACACACACACATATATATATATATATATATATATATATATATATATACCGGGTCTTTACTCTAACTCGCAACCCATATCTCAGAGCACAACCTCTTGTTTTAGCAATTTGGCAACGCGTGAAATACCTTTGGCTTCCCTTTCACTTTTAACGACCCAACTCCCGTCGCAGATTTCGGGGTAGAAGAACGGAGTTATTTTAGTTGAAAGAAAGAGCAAGCACTTATTCTGTCCTTGGGCAGTCATTCATTCACATTTCATTCATAATCGTTGCAACTCACGTTTAGGAAAGAATAATCGCTTCGAAATGTTGACGAAGGATCAACGTGTATTTTTGGTGGAAGTTTACTTCAGCACTAAATCTTCCTTAGTCAGGAAATGTTTCAATAAAAATTTCCGGAAATGCCAGTTCCGAACAAAAGGAGAAAGGAAAGGAGGAGAAAAGATTTCCCAATTTGTTTTAATTTCCAGCTTGCTAATAACATTTTGTAGTTGATGCGACATAAAATAAATAAATAAAAATAAAAGTAAATAATTTCCACGTTTAATAATAAATAATTATTGTTATAAATAATGAACAGCTTGGCGGTGATGTTTCACGAGATATCTTTGTGACTTCTCTGTGAGCCGGCGTTCATTAAATAATAATTATTTTTACGTTGCTGTTAATAAATAGATAAATCAGTCAAAACTTCCCTCCCTATCTTCAGTGATAATGTTCTGTTTCTTAAGCATACTGGACAGAATCGCCTGAATGAGACGTTTTGTTTGCTGGCTCATGCCTCAGCCCAGCCCAGCCCAGCCCAGCCCAGCCCAGCCCAGCCCAGCCCACCTCACCTCACCCCACCCCACCCACCCTGCGCAACGCGAAAAGATTCTGGTGCGTGAGCCGGGTACCTGCCCGCCGAAACCCTTGAATAGGAAAACACAGAAAGAGGAAAGTTGCAGATTATGACGCGCAGCTCACTTCCTCTGCTGTCTCGACGTGCCAGCCACGGCAATATTGAAAGGAGGCAGACACGCGGTTGCCAAATTGCCGAAACAAGAACAGACGCTACCAGTCACGGGTTGCGAGATACGCTAAAGACTCTGTATATGAACATTTCCAGCAAATTGTAAACACTATTGTATTTGTAAATTAATGTTCTTCAAATGACTTCAAATGAAATGTTCCGAAAACTCAAACATGTTCTGTGAAAAAGAGCTACAAGTTTCGCATTTTTAGTACCGCTTAAACGCCATTTTCTTAAAAACGGCTAAATGTTTTTCTAAGAAAATTTCCATTTAGGAAGAAGTTTAGTGTTCTTTAAAATTCTAAAAATTAATATCTCCGTTCTACCATTAGGAAACTGAAAACCCAGGAACATGTCAAAAAAATATACTTAGCAAGGAAATAGATAGCAGCTGGCACGAGTATGTGGCAATTCCGAATATCTAGCCTAGACCCAAGGAAATAGAAAACTAATACGGGAAAAGTCTGTGCCATTCTGTAGCACCACTAGTTTACTTTCCCGTATACGTACGTATACACGGAGTAATATACGTAGGATAGGGAAAGTTATGTAAGGCTGCGCGAAAAAATGGAGAATTTTCGCCAAACAAAATTCGTTGCCCGGCCGTGTTAACGAAAATGGATAAATCTAGTAGCTAAATTAAGAAAGAAAATCCCTTAACACTTAGTGTAGCCAGAAACCCTCTTCTGTGGGTCCTTGATACCGAAAAAACAATTGAAAGGAAAACGTCCCGTCCGTTCGTCCGTTGAACACTGCTAGCGCCTAAACCATACGTACGATTTCTTGCAAAATGGATATTCCAAGGTCAATCTGGTTCGAGTCAAAGCTTTGAGATTTTGAAAAGGGTTCTATAAAATTTGGGGGTACTTTACACGAAGCTCCCCCAGACATTTTGATAATTTTTTCAAAACCGGCTACAATTTTTTTTTCTTTAAATTTCTTGTAAGAACAGAGTAAAATGCACTAATTAAGGTGGCATAGGTCCGATTTTCACGGTTAACTCTAAATTTTCGAAAATTGCAAAAGTTTTGAATTGTATCCGGCGTCTTCCTCCAACTACAAAATTGCAGAAAGAGAGTTTTCCTTCGAATAAAATTTGTTTCTCTTAGTGAGTTTTTTTCTTGAAGGTCATGTACATTTTTTTTTGAAAATTTTAGTACTTTTCGCGCAATATTGCGTGTAATATGTGCAAGTTTAAAAAATACAAAAACAAAATTTTCTAAAACACGACTTCAAATTTTTTCTTTCAACTTTTGGTAGGGATAGTGCTAAATGTACCGTTTGAGATGACATAAATTTCATATCACTCTATTGTTTTTTTGAAAAATTGCAAAAATGTAATTTTTTTGACTTGTTACTCTTGTCCTTAAGATATACATTAGTGGCAATTTGTTTACATTGTTATACTTAAGATTCCATGTGCTTTCAATAATGTCAAGTAATGTTTCTCGAAAACTCAACCGTTTTCTGTGAAAACTAGCTCAAAATTCCGCGTTTTCCGAAACGCTCAAACGTCATTTTCTCATAAATGGCTCTAATTTTTTTTCTTCAAATTTTTGGAACGGATAGTGGTAATTGCACTGTTTAATATGACGAAGTTGATGTGGAGGTATTTTTTTTTTCAAAAATTACACAAATGTATTTTTTTTAAAGATCTCTCACATCTTTAATACGCACATTACCAGCAATTTGTAAACATTATTGTATTTGTGAGTTAATGTGCTTCAAATGACTTCCATTAAAGGTTTTTGAAAACTCACAAATTATTTGTGAAAACGGGCTTCAAATTTCGCATTTTTAGAAGCGCTTTAAACGCCATTTTCTTACAAACGGGTACAAATTTTTTAAGAAAAATTGCCATATAGGACGAGGTTTATGTGTTCTTTGATATTTGAAAATTAATGTTTCATTCTACCATTAGGAAACCGAAAAATTAAGAAAATGTCAAAAAAATGTTTCGGCAACGATACATGGCACATGACACGAGTATGTGGCAATTCCGAATAGCTACCCGAGACCAAAGGAAATAGAAAACTAATACGGGAAAGTCTGTGCCATTCTGTAGCTCCACTAGTTCGTTATCAGGTCCCGGCAATTAATTTTTTTCCACCGAAAATTCGCAATTTTTTTCGCGCAGCATTACATAACTTTCCCTATTCTAAGTATATCGCTCGGTGTATACGTATGTTGACGGGAAAGTAAAAATATACTTTCTAACAAAGTCTGTAAAGTTCCGTTGGCGTTTTTAATCATAAATTCAGCACAATTATAACAAATTAATATTAATTACTATATGATATTCACAAAATTCATAAAAAATCAAGAGGATAAAGGCCCATTCACAATGCAGACGTAAACATAAGCGTAACGCACAGACATAAACTTTAACATAAGTGGTAGACTGAAGCATTCACAATGTACAACATAAGCGTAATCAAAGATTTTCTATTTTCTGTGGGCCATTCTAGTTACTATTGGTTGGGTGTGAGGATCTATATTTTATATATATTGAAATTTTGTGAAACGTATGTACTGTGGCACAACAGCTCTTTACGAGCCAAGGCCTATACCAGCGGCGTCTCGGCCTTGCGGTCATGAGTTTGGATTAGGTTAGGTTAGGTATTTTAATTTTAATAAAAATTCAAACTAAATGGTACTACTATGAATACAACAACGAAACTCAACTACAAAAAGATCGTACGCTACAAAACAATGCAGAAAACCGTCGAAAATCAACCAAGTACTTTGGATATATCGATTTCGATACTCGATTTTGAGTTAAACGTACTGTGATTGGTTCATTTCTTATTTCAGACATAAGCATAAGCACAGAAGCTTGCAAGCTTTTAAGTTAACGTCTTATGCGTTATGCTTAAGCGAGTGCATTGTGAATGAGTCCGCTTAAAAACTTTGTCCTAACTTTTATGTTAACGCTATGCTTATGTTTATGTCTGCATTGTGAATGGGCCTTAATCTGCAATAACATTCACTCAAGAAATTAAAATTAAAAATAGACTGCATTATTACTCCAGTTCCCACTACTGCAGAAATGTGCTCCATATTGACAGCTTCCAAACTTGCAAAGGAATCTAACAGCAGAAAAATTGTTGTCTTTTCCACATCTATTGAAGCAATTAATAAAATATGCAATGGTGGCTCGAGTGCAACAATGATAGACAACATTCGTGAACTGTACTATTGCATGCAATCCAACAAGACGCTAGTAATGACCTGGCTACCAAATCACAAAGAGATACCTGAAGATGACATAAGTGTTGAGGAAGAGATGACAACTCCAGAAATCGGAAGAGTTTTAGCAACTTCCCACATATGGACTGATCTGTGGTCACACTCCGTAAAGAGAATGCAGAAGATATGGGACAACCACTGGAGAACATTGAAGTCTAGCAATTTGCACAAAAAAAATTCGAAATTTTTACTCCTTGAAAACCTGCAAAGACTTTTCTAAAAAGAACAGGTGATCTTATCAAGAATAAGAACTGGTCATTGTAATTTTAGTCACAAGCACCTTCTAACCAGAGATCCCCTCCAACCTGTGTTGCCCTGCAATACCTCTCTCAACATCCATCATTTGCTATACTACTGTACTCTATTTCAGGATAACAGACGAGAGCAGAATATTGATGTGCATGAGGAAGAACTAATCCTAACATTTGTAGGATTATCAAAAAAGTACTACATTTTTGTAAATCATGTAATTTTCTAAATGACATATAATCCTACTAAGTGTATTTCAAAACTGTTAAATTATTCTGTATAATTTTTCTTTTTTTATTTTATCATTGTTTTTATAACTGAAGAAAATGTTATGTAGTGTATAATTTGTAGTCGCTAATAACCATAGCTGTTGATGCGACTTAAAATAAAATAAACAAATTTTTTTAAAAATTATAACAAAAACTTTCCGGACTGTTCTTACAATCATGACTGGCCATGACCTGAACACTAAACTGCTAAACTAGTACTACCTTATCTTGATAACAACAATGCAAACACATGCACCTCCAATAAAACAACCACGTTACTGCGTGTAATGCGCGCGCCCACACACACACACGCACGCACGCACGCACGCGCACACACACAGAGAGATAAGCTGTGCACATTACAAGCGGTTCACACTGATAACATACATTAGCAATAATGTTATATTTATATTAAAATGTCAGAGACTCTGCTAACAATCTTTTGCTGAAATCTTGCCTCCTCGGTCATTTTCTGTGCAATTCTATACTTTTCCCTCTTCAAGGATCAACAGTTGTCTGCCATAATCATTTCAAAGTATCTCCCCTGAATATGCTTTCAATGTTTTTCTAAAATTTATTCTGGCTTGCCATTGGCCCTCAGCAGCCGCATAAGATAAATAAATTAGTGGTAGATATATACATAGACAATATTCTAGTTTATATATTGTATTTGTACAATATCTTACTTCAATGATTTATCATGAGAAAAGACTCATCAGTTGTAGTCTATGGGAATCGAAAAAATTCTCTTGTTAGCTGTCCTTTTAATCTTTTGCGATTAGGATTTGCTTACCTAATGAAAGAGAATGGCGAAAAGGATCTTTAATATTTTGGGGATAGAATTTTGCGGCGAAGAGGGAGAAGTGGACGGGGATGGCTGTAATGCCAAGTTCAATATGTAACTGCACATTTGGAATATGCCAGGGACCTTTACTGATGGTCCGTAGGAATCTATTTTGAAAAATTTGAATTTTGTCAATGTTTGTTTAGGCTGCGGCAGCCCACACTGGGGAAGCATAGGTAAGTATGGGTCATATCATTGCTTTATAGAGATGGTAGCTACATGTATTGTAGGGGGGATGATTTTTTGAGAATTGGATATAATTGGTGGACTCTACTAGTCGCTAGAGCTATTCGGAGAGTATATTTTGCCGCCATGTAAGTCTTTTACGAACAGAACTCAAGATATTTACAGTTTTGTTGTGAGGAAGCCAGTTATGTTTTGATTTTGGTAGTGAGATTTGGGGGGGACGTCTGTCTACGGAGGGTGATATTTTTGCCTGGCTTTTAGTTGGATTTATTTGAATGTGCCATTTTTGGCCACTGGAGAATAAAGTGAGGTGATGTTGCAGATGTTTCACGGCAGATTCGAGATTGCTGTTAGAGGAATTAAGTACTGTGTCATCAGCAAATAGAGCTATTGCAGTATTTTGAGTGAATGGTGTATCTGATGTGTAAACGTTAAATAAATTGGGAGAGAGGGTGGAGCCTTGTGGTACTCTGCTTTGATGGGGGTGAAAGGTGCAGAGAGTGCTCCGGGAGACGTACAGAAAAAGTTCACTTTTTAAGAAAACTTTCAATGATGCGTGAGAGATATAACGGAGTACCTAAACTGCGTAATTTGAAAATTAACCCTGGGCCAAACGGTATAGAAAGTTTTGCTACATCTAGAAAACTGCTGTGTTATGCATGTGGTCATGGAATCCTTCGATGATAGCTTCTGTTAGGCGTCAGATTTTTGATATGTAGACAAAAGGGGTTGGAATCCAATTGATGAGGTGGTATGGCATTGACTGAGCTGAGGTAAGAATTTAGCCTAGAGAGTATACATTTTTCAAATAGCTTTCCCATTGTAGTAGCAGGCTATCGGGAGCAATAGTTAGTTGGATCATTTTGTGCCTTCCCAGGCTTTTGAATGGGAATAATGTGAGCATGTTTCCATTATCAGGGAAGTACGTTTGTCCTCAAGGCGGCGTTAAATATTGCTGTATATGTATATTACTTTTAAAGGAAGATGTTTAATAAAAATTTGATATTAGGTCATGTTTCATTTCATAATTTCGGGGTTGCTAGTGAAAGATATTTAATAATTTGGCTGGTGAAATAAATTTAGGGCGTTCAGGACTGTTATTTTTGGTCTTGCAATTACTTCTTGATTATTATTATCGTGTTGCCAATTATGAGAAGGATGAGAAAGTAAGGTTGATGCAAAGTAATTTCCCAGCATATCGCATTTATCAGAAGGAGAAGATTCTTCTCCAGTTTTGTAATAAGGGTGGGTAGTTTGGTAGGTCTGCGCAGAAGACGTCGAGTAATGTTCCATAGTGTACCGATCAGATGGGTTTTGCCGTTTGAGTTGGAAATGAATCTTTTGCGCGTGAACTAAGGCCAAAAGTTGTCTCACACAATTTTACTCCGGAGATTTAAATAAGCTTTTGAAAAGGAGATTGATGTCTCAACCAGTGATTTCGAACATAACGTTTGTAACCTATCAGAATTTTTACTACTGATGGTATTGGAAGCGGCGTGTATTGATGGGCTGTGGGGCCGTTTAAATCTAGGGCATCTAAAATGGTATGAGTAAGTGAATCAATGGCGCTGTTGATTTCCTGTGTAGTTCGGAGTAACGGCAGTGGAGTAAAAGATGTGTAACTAGCATCTGATAATATGGCCTTTTACATTACATAAATGATAAGGCTGAGCGGGATGAATTTCTTCTGGGGTTTGTGCCGAGTGAGAAAACTACAGGGTGATGATCAGATTGCAGGGCGATAGAATCTCGCCTTGAATGTTACGACTAACGTTGTTAAAAATGCTGAAATCTAAATATCAGTTTGCACTGACGCGCAATGCTTTCCATCTCCTTCAGATCTTGATGAACTTCTCTCCATGTTCATTACTGAAATTCCCAAATTTATAAGAAAAACAAATTAAGGTTGTTGTGAGAAAATGCAGTTTGATGCTCATGTTACATCCTAAATTCTTAATAGAAATAGTTTAATAATTCTTCATAGAATAGTTTAATAATACGCGAAAAAACACTGAACTTATAAATTCCGTTAGAACACGAGGGTTAACAATTTTGTCAAATTGTTTTCTTTAATAATCCTAATGCAAAAGTATATGAGTACACAAGACTTTAAAAAACAAATAATCTAATTGCGTATAATTGAACATATTTGTTTAAAGACACAACACAATATGTTTAGCTTTGATAGAACTTGCATAAAAAATGAAACATTCCAATACATTTAATAGTATTTGTAACTACGTGTTTTAGATGCAATTACTCGACTATATTTGAACTCAAAAACGATTGTTTGTAAAATTTGTTAATTTTTTTTAAATTGGATCACATTGTAATCCACGTAACCATTCCGTTCCGATTTGAGAGCAACCACTTAACGGTTAAATGTCTTCATTTGTCAGTGACACCATGTCAGTGTCCTTCACCTAGCTATTTTGTAAGAATAAAATGTTAATATATTTTATCACTTACCACGGCTGGTGTTTGTGCACATGTTAGTTCTGTCATTCACCACATTTCTTCTGCATCGCTTCTTCTCTCAAGGGTAATCCATGGAGCCATTACTATCTGTCTCATGTGTAGTTTCACTCACTGGGACCGAAATTTTCAGGAAGCAAAGGGCCAGTTTGCTCGGACAATTCGGCGAAGACAACTCGAGGGCAAAATGTGTAAACAATTGTTTTTTTTTTTGTTGCTGAGACTGTTGCTGGGAGCCCTTGTAGTTGCTGTGGTGGGGACTGCCGTTGCGGTGGTGGGTGTTGCGGTTGCCGGGTCGGTTGAGGTTGGTGGGTCATTTGAGGTAGGTGGGACAGTTGAGGTGAGGGGTCGGTTAGGTGAGGGGGTCGGTTGAGGTGAGGGGGTCGTTGAGGTGAGGGGGTCGGTTGAGGTGAGGGGGTCGTTTGAGGTGGGCGGGTCGGTTGAGGTTCGCGGGTCGTTTGAAGTTGGCGGGACCTTGAAATTGGCGGGATGCTTTAAGTTGGTGGGTCGTTTGATTCGGTTGACGTTCCTGCGCCGGTTGACGTTCCTCGGGTCCGTTGACGTCCTGCGTCAGTTGACGTTCCTGCGTCAGTTGACGTTCCTGCGTCAGTTGACGTTCCTGCGTCAGTTGACGTTCCTGCGTCAGTTGACGTTCCTGGGTCAGTTGACGTTCCTGCGTCAGTTGACGTTCCTGGGTCAGTTGACGTTCCTGCGTCAGTTGACGTTCCTGGGTCAGTTGACGTTCCTGCGTCAGTTGACGTTCCTGCGTCAGTTGACGTCCTGGGTCAGTTGACGTTCCTGGGTCAGTTGACGTTCCTGGGTCAGTTGACGTTCCTGGCAGGTTGACGTTCCTGGGTCAGTTGACAATCCGGAGCGGCAGCTGTTTTTCTTGTTGATATTCTTGTTCCTCTTGAGGTGGGAATACTGTTGCATTTGGGACTGTTGTTGCCGCTGCTGCAGTTGGTAATGTGACTGAGCGTTATGTATAATTACAATTGCTGATTTCCAGTCAAATGAGGTTTCCTACTACCTGAAATCAAACAACCCTACTGAATGGATAGTCTATATTGCAGTAATGAAATGTAAAATCAATTATGAGGCACTTGATTGAAGAAACAAATAGAATTAAACAATTTAAAAAAGACGAATGCAGATATTTCGCATACCAACAGCCCCCAGAAAAGCCCATGGAGAATTTAATGAAGACTTCTCTGTGTTTACTGAAACCTTAATTGAAATTTACGCAACAACCCCTCAATGGATATTTGAGAAGCTTAATTGTTTGAACAGCGAGATGGTGACAACTATAAGATAAAGCGCTTTTATACTTCGATTTTTTTTTGCGCACGGGGGGGGGTGTCAATAAAATGGAATATTTCACGGTAGTTCGCATCGTTCTCGTTATGCGCTAGGAGTCGCATGGTCGCGCCTGTATCGAGCAGTGCTGACGATCATGCCATACCTGGCGGCACAATGGAGAACGACGCGAAATACCGTGAGACATTCCATTTTGATGACACATCCGTGCGTCAAGAAATGAAAAACCCAAGTATAATTGCAGTCAAGCTTGTGTTACATGTTTACAAATTAGTATTTTTGAAATGATTTAAAACCCATTTGATAATCCATATTTT